>JASAOG010000182.1:738750-1477500 GCA_030265305.1 Biomphalaria pfeifferi
AGCTTTAATATTTATGCCTTTATGAAAAGGAAATTAAGAATCTACCAGAACCATTGAACGGATCTTTTTTGTGGAACATGGTAAAAAGTCAACAAACTTTTTTTAATAAAGAAAGTCTGGCTGTTTCAATAAAGAACATATAGCAACAGCATAAAAAAAAAACAAATATGACGTGGAGGATCCATGGGAATATTGACCAAAAAGAGACAAGAACATGAATTAATGGCGAGGACAACTAAGTTGCTCACAATTTAAATAGAGAACAAAAGCCATTTCCAGACACGTAGATCTAGAAAAAAATAGATTAAGGTTAAACTTTAAATATACCAAATTATTAATGTAATTACTAGAACCACGGGTTTTTAATGAAATAGTTTCAGGTCAATTTCAAGTTGTTGTTTTTTAACCTTTTTTTGGTCATGTGGCCCACGACACGAGTGTCGGAAATTAATATGGCCCGCAGGTTGAATTAGGTTGGGCATTACTGGTCTAACAAAACAAAACAAAAAAGCTGTTGCCTAGAATCGTTTAAATACCATAATCTTGAAGGTTTAAGCTTTGAATGATCTTTGCCATGAAATTGAAATGCTCTGGTAGCACCTTTCGTATTATTTCTAACTGGTTTTAATTTTATATATCTTAATTCGCCATTAAAAACATTTGGGGATAAATTTAGATTAAAGGTCGATTCTTGTGAATTGCTAAAATTGTTTGTTCTTTTCTGCTTGTTCGTCTCACTGATCTTTTTCCATTCAGCTCTAAGTCTGGAGTTTATTAGAGACCGACTAAGAAATGGATACTTTGTGGCCATTGAATTTGAGTTGTTCTTAAGAAACGTCTTGAAACTTAGAGAATTTTTCATTTTTAGTTCTTTGTCTGAAGTAGACTAGATTATTATTATTTTATTATAGATCTAGAATCTAGTTAACTAGATTCTAAATCTAATAACAATGAATATGGTATAATCTAGTTAATCTTGAATAGATCTAGATCTTATGAAAATCTTGTTCAAGAAAGAGTAAAGATATGTTATATGATACAAAAGCAGAAAACGAGTTTTTGTAAACGCGCGCTGCCAAAACCGGAAAAAGAAATAATAGAGCTAGAATACTGACCTAGATCATTGGGTTAGACGGTGTCTATTAACAATGAGCCCTAGATTGACAAAATCTGATATGTCGTCCAACGTTACTTAAAAATTTAAATTAACAAATTCTTGTCTAAAGTCATATCTAAATATATTTAAAATTTATGTTACTTTTTTTTCCTATAGACAGATAAAATTTGAATGTCTTAGATAATTTGATTTTCTGTTTAAAAAAATCGGGTTTACTGTAAATCTATATAATCAGACGACATAGGCCTAAATAGTTTTCAGCAATTTGGAAAATAAACTATGAGTGTAGAATTCTCCGTCTATATTTAAAGACTATGTGGTGACTCAGCTTATAAACTAAAAATACATGAAAAACTGTTTGGAATATAGATGAAATAATTTTAATTCTACTTCCAAAATAAGGCGGTTTTTTTTGTTTGTTAAATAATATTGTAAAATTCAAATAGAATTATCATTAGACTATTCAGTCTGTTTAGACAAATTTTCATGTTGAAAACAATACATGGACAATTTATCTTTTCACCGTTTTCCTTTGATAACGTGACCTCATACGTCAGAGTGTTGCTAAAACAAGATCTTCAAAATGGACTACGGAAACCGATTGTTTACACCCTTGAACTGCATTCTAGATGAAAGATAGTCCTAAAATCTAGATCTAAATAAATAGACTATATCTACTTTATTTACTTATTGTATTGGTAATCTACATTTATTTTTTACCTCAATTAAATTTGTGGTTGTAAAATCTAGTCAGGCAGTGAATAGCAACGGAAGAATAGCGACTACTTCATTGGGCTTCAACAGTGAGACCGAGTCAGTGCTTGGCACTGTCAGTCACTGTGCTGTGTGCCAGTGAACTTGCTTGAGTGAACGGTGAGCGTTATTATCATTATGTTGTGTTGACTGTAATAAAATGTCTAGCGCCGTAAAATAATTTGTAAATTGTTTAAGAATTCTACACTTAACTTTACTAGATCTATAATAAATAACATTATTATATCATTATTATATTTATACTATGTATTATAGATAAAGACAATAAAGTATAGATCTATGTTATATGTAGATTATCAATTTGATTATTATTATTAATATTATTATTTATCTACTCTACTTCTACTACTCTACACTCTAGATTAGATCTCTATAACTCATTCTAATGACTCTAATTCACTAATGTCTAGGCCTATATTATACTATATTTAGTACATTGAATAAAAATCAAAACTGTTTGACCAATCTTGATAAAACTTTACATAATTGTTCCTTAGATCATGGGGGAGACTAGTGATGTTTAATATCCCTCACACAACTGAATCAGAAACCCTATTAGTAACGTACCATGCTGAGAATTACTCACTTAGAGCACGGAAGAGGTAGCGGGCAGTGAGTTTTAAGGTCACCTTGTCACCGTACAAGGACAGACCTAATGCCACACATGGACCAGTTATCTCTCTCTCTCATTTCCTTGTCCCGATCATCCCTCATGCAAAACGCGACATTCATAAAGAATGTGGTTTACTGTTTCATTATCCTCGACGCAATGGCGGCACTGTGTGTCATAGTTCTTCCTCCACCGTCCAAAGTACGCGCCTATTGGACAGTGTAAATAAATTTTTAATATTCATAAAAAATGAAGCTAGTATTTAGCAGTAGTAAAATGCACTTCAATGTGGCTCATGGACCAAAAACTTTGCCCCACTCTGCATTAAATTTTTTAATTCCTATCTATTTTTTATGCAATAATGTAAACTTCTTGTAGAGTATTTTTTCATCCAACGATCTATGTACAGTTCATTCTCCTTGTCATCAATGACTTTGTATATATTTCAGATACAGCATTTAGTCATGGCATCCAATCAGAGTTTAGACGAAAGTGTAGATTTTGATTTTTTTGAAACTCCTCGTAGTCCGGTGAAAGACTTTAATGATACTTTTGTCAAAGATAGTAAGCCCAATGAAGGGTCAAGCAGTGTTATTTCAAAACCCCCTGTGCAGCCCAAGAGTATCACTTCATTCTCTTCTCATTCAGATAGTAAAACTACAGCAAAGAAGGAAAATGATGTTTTGAGTGAATCAAACTCTGATTCAAGCTCTAGTGACTCAGAAAGTATCAGTAGCGAGTCAGCTAGTAAAGACCTGGATGAATCAAGGAACAGTGTTTCTTCTAAATCTTCAGTTAGTGTTTCCAGTAGATCCACTACTTCCAGCCTATCCTCCGATAAAGATATTTCAGAAGTCAGCAACAAAAAAGTTCAGAATAGTAAAAAAGGAAAAAAAGATTATTCATCGTATAGCTCCGAATCATTTGATGATTCAGATCAACCTTCTAAACTTACTGCCAAAACAGGAAAACAAAATAAGTCAAAATCTCGGAACTCAGACCAGGATTCAAGCCAAAATTCAGAAGATGAAAAACACAAGAAATCCTCAACTAAATCTAAACCTGATTATGATAATGGGTATAGTGCAAGAGGCAGAACAACGAAGAAAGTTCAAAAAAATAAATCTCAGGCATGGGATGAAGAAAAGAATGAGGCCAAATGGCATGCTGAAGAGAGACCTAAAACTGCAAAAGGTCGAGTCAGAATACCCACAGAAAGTAAGATACCCGATAAGTCAGATTTAGAGACACTTTCAGACAGTGATATGACAGATGTATCACCTATGGAGTCTCCTAGACATGACAAAGAAAGAAAATCTGTTAAGCTCAGAGAGAATGAGATGAGATATGGGAAACGACAATTTGTACCCGTAACTGACATAGATTATGACCCTGATAGGCTTGGTAGCCTTGACCTAAGTATCCTTATGAAAGCCGTAGGAGAGCTGGAGAAACAGCAGAGGTTCAAAACCAACACCCGTCATGTCATGTTTGCTCCCATGTCTGTGAACAGAAGTGAGCGGGGCAATTATACCTTTGACGACAATCAAACCAGAGAGATTGAGAGGGAAAACAATCGTTTGCTCAAGGAGATTGTGCGTCAGGTCAACACCAGGGAGCATTCCAGGTCATGTGCTAGAACAATCACTACTCAGAAACTGACCCCTTCTGCTGTGAATAGGGAACGTGATATTAGAAGAATAGAAATGGAAAACTTGGTAAGAACAAATCTCTCTCTCTAGTATACATTTAAATACCTTGTAGAAATCTTCTAGACAGTAAATGTTTTATGCTCATTTGTAGTGTTACAGGCATGTTCTGTTGGTTGATATTGCTTGCAATACATGTTCTTTAAATTATCAGTTAATTACAGTATTTTACATGTAAGTTCTATTTTACCAACACAACAAAATAAATGAAAGATGTATTCTTGAGCAAAACAGCTTGTGCAATATTAACTGTACTTTATTTATGAAGGGTGATTATCATAGTCAGACTCCATCATCTACTTTAAACTAGCAGTCATTTCTCTAGTTGTATAGTAACCATACTTTCTCTACAAAAAATAAGCACCTACTATTTACTTTATGTGTTCCAATCTCATGTCACTATTTTTACTGTTGGTAGCTAAAGTGCAAATTTCTTTATTTAGATTAGTCCTATTTACTTATCCATGTTGATAAAATGTTTTTGTTTGAGAATTGTAAGTTTATAGTGAAATGTTTTGTAAAAGACTAAAAGTTACTCACTTTGAATGTTATGTTTCTATTTGACTATCACAGCATACAGATTTGTTTCAACTTTTGCTTATTCACAATGATAACATTGACGTTGATTTTTCTTTTAATAGGTCAACTATTGTCTTTTATCATACATTTAGTTACTGATAAAAACAATGGACAAAAAGCTTAACATTTTGAAAATTAATGTTTCAATTTTAGTTCATTTTAAAGTGGTGAAGAATGATGCGCAAATTTATTTAAATGACGTAAAGTAACTTTAGCATAATCTTCTTTTTATGTATTACTGGCGGTGTGTCATGGCTGAGTGGTTAAGTACTTGACTTTGGTACCAATTGGTCTTGAGTTCTAATCCTTGTGAAGATTTTGAATCCACCCCACTCAAATGTGTACCTGATATTAGTTAGGGAAAGTGCTAAATTCTGTTAGAAAGGGCAATGCAAAACTTTGATGAAGCCGGATATATATGGTTTTAAAAAATACATCGATCACAATCAAATCTGCAGACATGCTTGAGAGATAGTTTTGACTATCTGACTTATAATCACTGAGTACTTACAGCATTTTAACAAATATTCTATGAATGCAGAAAACTCCTGCATGTTAGATACCTTCCTATTCCTGTTCAAGCTATGGTCAACTTTTGTAAATGTCACCTTTAGTACAAGAGGTTATTGGAACTGTGATTTCACATTGCTTAATTGGGGGGGGGGGGGGGGAAATGAGGTGGCAGATTCACCTAATATAGAACAGCTTTCTGGCTATATCCAATCTTGTTGCACAAAAGCAACTTGCCAGGACATTGTTCTGAGGTAGGGTACAAGAGAAGATAAAATCCTGGGATCCAACAAAGAATTTTGACATGTATGCTTTAGTTGACAATTTATTTTCATTGCAGTTTTTTCCTGGACTTTACAGTCAAATAATTTATGAATGTGTCAAGTATGCCAGTTTTTCATGTTATGTTTTATCAAAACCAGTTGAAATGAAATCAAATTGCCACTTTAGTTGACTCAAATGGACTCTGAGAATTCAATGCTTAACCATTTCATTTCCGCAGGCCATTTTGAAGCGTTTGAAGAAAGTGAAGCCCACAAAGAGTATCTCCAGAGAAAATCAGCTTAGAGAGTATGAGACTACAATGCTGCATGGCATCCCCATAGCCGCACTGCATCCAATATCAAGACCTGGTAAACAAAGTGCTTATGATGACTCTGCTAGCTCCATGACCAGTTTTACTAGGTACATGATCTGTTTTATTCTTATCCTATTATCTGATTTCACAACAATTGTTTGGAAGTTTTCAAGATTTTGAGTTTTGTTTATCAGTACTTAATTTGATTAGAAAAACATTTGAAAAACAAAAAAATATGGATAAAGTGTGAGTATAAAAAATTAACAACTCCTTCTTTTAGTTCTTTAATTTACAGCTACATAAAAACATTTAAACATTTTTTTCTCACAATGTTTCTTTAATTTTTTTTTGTAAATATTAACAGGAAACAAAGGAAGAAGACTCATGAATTTTTCTTTGATTAATTTTGTATAATTATATTTTTTGGGGGGGGGGGGGGGGATGTGGGCAGTACATAAAAACTTTTCTCTGTAGAAACAGTGTTCACAATTTGATTTTGAAGTTTAAGCCTATTTAGTTAATGTCACAATAATTGTATTTATAATGCTAAACAAAATGTTACACTTTTTGTTTCTAGTGGAGTTTCATCAGTTAGATCCCTTAGCTCTAGACTTAGCAGTCGTCCTGGCAGTGCTGTGAGACGACCAACAAGTGCCAAAAGATGCGTCAATGACAGACCAGACTGGTCAGATAGATGGTAGAGTGGATACAGCCTGTGATTTTTGTTCTAACATATATCAATCATGTTGATGGCTTTAATCTTGTCTCCAACATTAATACATTTTGTTTCAAATGGTACAGATTCAACTTTTTATTTATTTTTGTATCAATGAAAAGTGCAGTTTGATTTAAAACATTCCACCCAGAGCCCAATTTATCATTCTGTTTAAATTTAGTTTTAACATCATATTGATAGTCTACAAATGTAGGTTACTTTTGTATTCCATGGAAAACAAAATATCCACATAATGAGTGCTTGGGGTTTACTAAGAACTCAATTAAAATTAAGACCATATAACAGACCTGTTGCAAGAAATAGGAATGTTGTAATAAGAAATTGTTGTTAGAATGAAAAGTTATACCTCTTAATATTTAACTTATTGTTCTGTGTTGTTATAAGTGCAAAATATTGACACCATTTCATGTTATTATCAGTCCACACCATTGATCTCATCTTTGCTTGCACATTCTCATTCCTAGTTGGTACATCTATTTCATTTCTATTATTAAAGCATCTCAAAGTCTTCATCTGGATATTTATTATTTGTTCTCATTAATCCGTCCTGACAAATTTTTATGTTTGAATATTATTTTAAACTATTGTTCTGCATCTGGTTAAAAAAGATTGAATTTTTTTTTATAAATCTTGAAATATTTGATCTGCAAATTGTGTTTTATCTGTCTGTATAACACTTTCTTCAAATGTATAGCACTGTTGTTTTTCTAAAGGTCTATATTCAATTAATAATTTTGTAAATTTGGTTCAGAGGATCCTAAATTTGTCTGTTATTTACTATTTTAGAAGTGCTGATGGCTATTTTTGTGACTTTTAATTGCACTTTAACAAATAGGTCTCATGATTTTCTATTAATAAAATCTACATTTTCATCTGAAACTGAATATGTCAATAATTAAGTTTTTATGTTTCTGTACGCTTCAAGCAGTTTAATATTTTATTTATTTGTTGAATGTAACAATTATAATACATTTCTCTTGGAAATAAAAAATAATTTACAATAGTCTATTTTTCTTTTCTTCCATAGCTATTTTTACAGAACACATTTAAAATCATTATGAGGGTGGATGGATTATTAATTTCCATGGTATCTTTAGTGTGCCTCAACAAAGCAACTCTTTCATGTGCTTTTCAAAGAAGAAATAAATGGCTTGGATTTAATTGTGTGGAAAATGTTCTACCTAAAAATAAAATTTTCCCTCAAGTAGATGTAAATTAACATGTTGAACATTAACATAAATGAACTATTTCTATAACTATTCTGATGACTTTTTTGTAAAAGCTATTAAGTAAGTAAGTAAAGTTCCCCTTTCAGACCTTGTGGTCTATAGGGCAGATGATGTAAAGGTCATCTGATTCTGTGGCCTAAGGGTAACGAGGGTGTCATGTGGCCAGCACAACAACCAACTGCCTTTACATTTCCTCAACTAATGTCAGGTACCCATTAGAGCTGGGTGGACTCAGAGGAGCCAGAAGATGCAGAAATTAAAAATTCCAGGATTCGAAAACTTTGCCCTTAATAACTAATGAAAAACAAATCTTGGTTACGCCCATGTTAAATCTACAAGTATATAAAATTTGAGTTTATTGGTATAGATCCTGACAGAAACATTCAAAGACAGTAGTCTAAACTAGAATACTGTATCTACTTAGAGGTATGGTATAAAATTTAGTTGGTGATACAGTTCCAGACTAGTTAGAGGTATGATATGGAAGATTCTAGTTTGGTCCATCTAATGATTGCTTCCTACAAGAGGTGTGCAAAAGGTTTCTTAATGTCTGTTTGTTTATTAACTCTTTACTGAATGTGTTCAAGATATTGATCTCCAGACCTAATTTAATTTTTTCGATGATTATAGGTATTTTGAAAAATTATAACATTCAAACATTTTCTCCTGAGTGGCCAATCGGCTAATAATTTTTTTGGCAAAGATCTGTGTCCACCCACCCAGACAAGTTTTAGGTTTTCAAACAAGAGGAATTAAATTTAAAAAAACTTTGCTACCTTTTGCACGCCCAAAACTCAGCTCAAGTTGAATTTCAAGAATTTCTGGTCTACATTGAACTTCAAGCTTGAGCCTTTTAAGTAGCTTATGTCACTCAGGTCACACATTACAATAAATACCCTTACTTAGGAAGGCCTTCTCTAAATTACTAATTTAATATTTTGAAAAAAAAAGCCATCATTAGCTACACTGCAAAAATAACTCTATAGTATGCCATGTAATCTCAAGATTCAAGGTGTGTTTAGTACCATATATCTTCTAGGTTTGAATAAGAAGTTATCTCAACATTTAAAATAAAATGTAAATAAAATTTGAAAACTCTAAGGCATAATCAGATTTACAGTCACTTTAATTTAATATAATTTATTTTATAACATGTAAAAAAAATGTCATTCATACATTACATTACTTTGTCTACAATACCAGTACTACTTTATGAGAGTTTAAAGCACATACATATAATAGCAATTTACTTATTTTTATTCTCTGCCAACTCTCTCTTACTTTTATTGTAAAAAATAATCTCTCAATGAGTAAAATATATCCAGAATTGAGCTTGACTTTTTAATTACAGATAGAGTTAAAACTATGCAGTTGACAGTATCACAGTTCCAACTCCTCTTGAAAATAAGTGCATGTTCCAACATCACAAAATGGAATAACTCGTTTATTAATTAATACAAAGCTCATTATCAGGACTTTTCTTGGTCTGATTTTTTGCTAGGCTTGATTTGCTTGTCTTTAGGTACTTTCTTAGACAGGGCAGATTTTTCTTTGTGATCTGTTTTGTTCTCGATTGTTACTGTTTTAGATTCAACGACATGCCATGTGGATCCAATGGCGTTATCCTGGACACAATAGAATTAAAATAATGGTTATTTAATATCAATTTAATAATGCAAACATGAAATGATATATTTAACAAATGAAATGCTACATATTATTAAGACCTATATAAAAGCAAATAATTTATGAGTGAAAAAAGTATGATGTAACATTAGAAAAAGAATAAATATATTATTATTATATATTATAAATTTATGTTACTATGTCAAAAAAAAAAATATTAAAAAAAAAAGGTTTGTGTTACACATAAAACATTTAGGAACTCAAAGTCAGCCCCTGTAAGTCCTACTAACACACTTCTAAACATTCGGCAGATTAAACATGTAATAATGCCTTTTAGTAATCAAAATGTTTATATGAATATATATGTAGAGGAGTGGTGGCTGAGTGGTTCTGAACCTGGGAACCTGGATTCAAATATCAGTGAAGACTGGGATTTTGAATTTCTGGATTTTTAGGGCACTCCTGAGTCCAACAAACTTGAATGGGTACTGAGTTTTAGTTGGGGAAAGCAAAGGCAGTTTTAAATAGATTACTTAAATGATTTTCGCCCAGTAGCACTAACACCTATTGTTATGAAATGTTTTGAAAACTATAAGCTTAAACAACTTGTAGCAAAAGTCAATAACAGCCTAGACCCTCACCAATTTGCATACAAAGCAGCTAGAGGAACTGAGGATGCCATTCTATTGCTTTGGACCAGCTTTATAAGCATCTCGATATACCCAAAACATATGCACGAGTCCTCTTTGTAGATTTCTCCTCGGCTTTCAATACCATACAGCCACATCTAATGATAAACAAACTGAGTAACTTAAATGTAAGCTCTTACTTACAAGCATGGGTTCTAAACTTTTTAACCCAAAGGCCCCAGTATGTTAAAGTCAACAACACCAAATCGTCAACTCGAGTACTATGTACGAGTGCTCCACAAGGTTGTGTACTTTCTCCTGTACTATACACTCTTTACACTAATGACATAAGAAGCATCTATGACTCAGTTAAACTCATTAAATTCGCTGATGATAGTGCCATAGTCGGTCTTATTTCAGGAGATGAAACTCAGTATCGAAGCTCGATAGAAGAGTTTACAAACTGGTGCACAGACAACTTTCTAGAACTGAATGTAACAAAAACTAAAGAACTTATAATAGATTTTAGAAAGAAAAAACAAACTATACGTGAACTGAAGATAAACACTACATCTATAGAACAAGTAAAGGCATATAAATATCTAGGCGTTATCATCAACAACAAGCTTTCATGGGAAGACCACCTTGGAACTCTGACAAAGAAAACAGCCCAGCGACTCTTTTTTCTATACAAACTCAATAGCTTTAAACAGTCACAAGAAGATCCTTGTGACTTTTTACAGTGCGACTATACGAAATCTGCTAACATACGGAATAACTTGTTGGCAAGGCAACGCCTCATCTAAACTGTTGCGACGTCTAGAAAACATCATTAAAAAAGCATCAAAAATTTCACTCACAACATTACCACATTTAAAGAAACTTTTTGAACAAATGTGCCTAAGAAAAATTGAAAAAATCTTGGAAGACAACGGCCACCCGCTCCATCAGAGCTACGTCAGGTTGTCGCGAAGTGGGCAACTGCTGTCAATCAAAACAAGAACGGAGCGGTACAAAAACTCGTTCGTACCTCACTCGGTCAGACTCTATCACCGCCACTCATTGATCAGGGAACATGAAATGCACCAAGATACCTGTGTTTAGTCGCTGAATAAACTCTTTATGTTGTCTGTTGTATTTATGTGTATTTTTCTGTTGTGTTGTCGTAATATGAGAAAAGAGTCCATGTAATCACAACAAATTTCCATAATGATCTATATTGTATTATTGGATTTCAAAATCTAAGGTCCAGACTTTGATAATACTAAGTAGTCACTGTATGATGACTAAGTAGTCATTGTATGATGACTAAGTAGTCACCACATCTCAAATGCCAAAACATTTTTGGTTACATATTCTATTTCTCCTTTTGTTGTATTACTAAAACTAAACAGAATCTTTAAGAAATGATTTTTGAGACAGTAACAACAGTTTGCATATTTAATGAGGGTTGTTTTCCAGAATGTCAAAAGTAGAGGTTATCATGGCAATTATTTTTTGTTTATTACAGTAATAGTGCAATCTGATTTCCAATAGCCCTTCAAGTTTTTCTAATGGAAAAAGTGAAAGCACAAAAAAATCTGCATATTTCATTTAAAAAAACAAAAGGTTTGGCTTACAGGAACCAAAAGAAACCATTGCTCTTTTAAAAGCTCAATACAGGCAATAGTAAAATAGTTTTTCAAATAAGCTGGATAGTATATTGTCATCTAACCCACTTATGTAAAGGTTACAAAAGGGAAATATTTTTGGTACAGCATATTATACTTTTTATTTTTTTAAATGTTCATTTGCACAAAAGTTGCTTATCTCTGATTTAAATCTTAGCATATGAACTCCTTTAGATCACAGGCTTTTCACTTCCCATTTAAATCATAAAAGACCAATCACAAAAATGTGGTTTAAATAAGTCACAATGACTATTGCGCAGAACTTTTGTTTGTTGTTACCTGTAATAGAACATGGGAGTTAGTCAAAAGATCTTTTCTCATATGATCTGTCATTGACCATAAAGGCTTGTAGAGAGATTTCATCAGTTCTAAGGCTTTGTCTTCTGGGATATTAAGTTTACCTATACAAAATTTTCACATAGATCAATCAAGTCATATAATACATGAAATTTTGATAACATCAATTCTAAAAAAACAACTGTGTTTTATGTTTCTACATGATGTGTGAGTTGTGCCTGCAGAGCCTGTAGATGACTTTGTGCAGTATCTGAAGCATACATGAGATTAACATGCCACAAATATGTTTGCTGTGTGTTTAACTGGAAGTGGAAATTATTTGTGTTGCGTCTGTTCAGAGCTGGTTTATAGATTTGGTTGTTGTCCTTGAATATGGATGAATCAAAACACATTTAAATTACAACTCATTAAGAAATCTTATCTTATGGGACATTTGAGTTAGTCTTTAAATAATTTAGGGATTATGGTGGCTGAGTGGTAAAATGCTTGGCTTCTAAACATAATGGTCCCAGGTTCTGATCTCCATGAAGACTAGAATTCTGAACTTCAGGATTCAATAAAATAAATCCCACACAACTCCCCCTTTGTAGACACTGCGCCCACTCTTATGAAACCATAAACCATATCCTTTTTGAATGCCCCTTCCTAATCCACCTTAGGCAGACCCTACTGCCCCTCCAGCCCAACATAACCAACACCCTGTATAGCAGTGCTGAACAACTGAAGAAAACAGCACACTTTTTTTCCTTGGCACAGTCTGCAAAAGAGCTGACAGCTCAGCAGCAAAAAACAGGCTAGAAGAAGAAGAAGAAGAAAGGTCCTATTTGCACTCAATTCTAATGGGTACCTGACATTAGATGGAGAAAGTAAAGACAGTTGGATGCTATGCTGACCAATTGACACCCTCGTTAACAATCAACAATAGAAACAGATGAGCTTTACACCATCTGCTATACATCGCAAGGTTTGAAAGAGGTACTTTTTTTTTTGTCAAGTGAAAAAGAAGAAATAGAAAGTTGTACACACCAGCTGTTTCAATCATGAATGGTTTGTTTTTGGCAAAGTCTCTCAACATATTTCTAGCAGTGACCACAGACTCAACAGCTTGATGGAACTGTAACTGTGAGGCACTTGAATCTTGACCAGCCTAAAGGGAAATCAGGGAAATGAATTTTCAGTGTTTTTTTTTTACTGAATCTTTACACATGTAAGATAAAGACTGCATTATTGAGCCTTATTGAAAATTTGTTGTGATTACTTGTGATTACAAGGACTCTAATTTTTCAATTAAAAAACAAGTAAAATTCACAAAATAGAAGAGACAACACACAGAAAAGCTCATTGAGTGACTAGACACAGATGTCATATTTTTCAAAAGTCAAAGAAAAAACAGAGATTTAAGTCATATGTTGAGATTCTGTTTTTGGGAGAATAGATAGTGTCAATAAAATGTGAGTTTATTAAACTGTTTGTACTCTGAGCACTTACATGAGCTTTGTCTAACATTTCCAAGCCTAGCATTTGCAGTAAGTTCTTTATAAATACAGTTGCTGATACTAAAGCCCCATAACCATGTACTGTAGCACCCTAAAATAAAAATGTTAAAAACAATGATTGGAACATATATAAACTTGTTAAAAAACACAAAATTGTATTAAAAAAAAAAGGAAGTGGTACAATTATATTAAAAGTATCTACAGCTCTTATTATCATTTTGTTTATACAAAAATGAGGCTAACTTAATCAAGTGAGTTAAATGAGTTAAAAAGATCAAAAGGGCTGGTAGAGATATGGCTGCAGCAATAACCCACTGAGCAATGTGATTTACCAAACAACATTTCAGCTAGGTAAATTACAAAGCAACTTCAAGATGAGAAAAAGCATAATTGGACAGACGATAAGCATAGATAAAACATAATCTACCTCCTGGCTGCTAGTATAGATAAACAACTCTACCTCCTGACTGCTATTATAGATAAACAACTCTACCTCCTGGCTGCTAGTATACATAAACAACTCTACCTCCTTGCTGCTAGTATAGATAAAATAAATCTACCTCCTTGCTGCTAGTTTAGACAAAACAAATCTACCTCCTGGCTGCTAGCATAGATAAAACATAATCTACCTCCTGGCTGCTGGACGCTGTGCTCTCACCCAAATATTGGTTGATGAACTTGATAAAACGCATTAAGTGGGCCAAAGCTTGAGGTGTGTTAAAGTCATCAGCTAGAGACTGTTTTATTAGCACCTTGGTGGACTGTAGCCTGACAAAACAAAACAAAAAAAGGAAAGCATGAGTAACAGCACAGATCACAGTGGAGCATTGGATGTAACTTTTATTTAATACTTTCATCATATACGTGTAGCGAATTGTCAATAGCAATATCTAGAACAGATGATCCATTTGACAAAAATCTCAAGGCTTCAGGTGCTCGAAAAATGGCAGAATTAATTTGTATAAAAAAAAAAAAGTATTATACACAAAGGAAATAGTGTGTGAAAATAATCCTCTTTATTGTGTCCCATTTGAAGTTGACTTATTATCACACACACTACAGGATATGCAAGAATAGGTCACAGCTTTAAGTGAAGTAGGAAAAAGAGTAGGCCTCAAAATAAACTACAAAAAAAAACAAAAGTACTTTAAGTTAACAACAAACAAATTGGAGACATAGAACTGGATTCTCAAGCCATAGACCAACTAGATAGTTTTATATACCTTGGGAGTGTAGTCAGTGTATCAGGTGGAACAGATGAAGACATTAAATGTTGCATAAATCAAGCGCGTCAGACATTTACACACCTAAAGCCAACCTGGAAAACTCCCCACATCTCTAACAAGACTAAAATAAGAATCTTTAACTCTAATGTCAAGGCTGTCCTACTGTATGGTTCTGAAGCATGGAGAACAACTGAAGCAACAACCAAAAAAGTAGAGACAACAGATGTCTGAGAAATATCTTAAAAATACACAATTATAATTCTGTTTTGACCAATCATAGCAGATTATATGCTTATTTTTTTTAATGTCTCTCTAATCAGGCTCTCTGCAAACACTGTAGACACAATATAAACAATTGAAGAACTTGACTGTGGACTTAATGTACCAGACTGGCTTTGCTGTGCTGAACTGTTCCAGACCGAATCATCTTGACTCTGACACTCTCCTTGTTATAGGGCTCTGAAGGCTTTCCCAAAAATCACAGAAAATACAAGTTCTTTCTACACGATCCAATGACCATATCACGGGTGATTTCATATCAGCACACTTTACTGTTGGCCCATTCATCATTCCTTAACACTAATGACCACTAGCAACACAATGACGTGTTTCACATGTGTCAAATGAGCGCAAACAAGGCTAACACTACCAGTTTCACCACTACAGTTATAACGCTATGTTATTCTATAAATAGGCTGTAGATCTATATGAAAATAACAACAACTAATGAATTATTGATCAAAGAAGCAAGAATTAATCACAAGTTTTATGGTTGTAAACTGTTACTTACTTTTCATATAATTCTGCTTCTGAAATCTTCGAACACTGTAACTGGTCTTTCACCACCAAATCACAACGATTCAGTAAACTGTGGAGAGTGCTTAGAATAGAGACAGCCTTCTCCATATGTTCATTATTGAACTCAAGCTCTGTGAATAGATTATTACTATATATTATTTGCAATATATTATATATATATTTAATATTCTAAGATAAGACAAATAATATAAGGCACAACTATTTTATTTTATGCAAATTGATTTTTTTTTAAAACTTTAATGAATATTAACAGTCTCTTGTTGAGAGTTCTACTTACTTCTCCTATAGTGAGTTAACAAACAAAGCATGCGGAATTGATTGGATGTGTATTTGTCCAACAGCTCTGGTATGGATATAACATTTTTCAGTGACTTTGACATTTTGTCATCCTGTCCTGACAAATATAAATGGCCTACCAACAAAAAATAAAATATTTTATTATTTATTAAAAAGAGGTATATGTAATTACAATAACATAAACAACAAAGAAATTATGAAACAGGCATTTTTGATGAGCTCATAAGTTGTTTTTCTAAACTACAAATTGAATCAATTTATTTTGTAAAATTGTGTCATTCTTTGTCTCAGGAACTCGCCAGAAAAATAGAATCATCAGCTTTATCTGATAAAGATGTTTCTTTTTCTTAATATATTCTAAGGAATTGTTTCCCTTGTTGGTATCAAACAAAATAATTAATTTATTAATTATTAATTAATTAATAGACTATTTGGTTACTTTCTTTTTTATTGATTCATGTCTTGTCTATACCAATGAATAATTGCGCAAAGTATTAACTTGATCGGAGAATAGGTGTGGGAGAAAACATTTTTCTTTGTGGTTTATTTGTATTTCTTCTAGAAATCTCTAGGTTAATTTAGAGGCACTAAAGGAAAGCTTTTAAATAAAAGAGCATAGAGGTGTGTTATACATTTGTCGACACTTGCCATAACTTAATGCACAAGCAACACAAATACTTTTCAAATACGCAATAATTAAATTATAACACTTCACTGTTTAAATCCCTTATAACAATTTAGTAATGAAATCTTTAAATGTAGAGAGTAGATTTCTATGACATTACTTATAATGACAAGATATTCAAACTCAGACTATCAGGTCATTAAATCTTAAGTGCGGACCACATGACCAACAATTTACTGGCTGTGACACAGACACAAAATTACTTCTTCTTTCTATAATTATGCATTAACTGCCAGCTGTCTAATCTGGTGTAACCAATCAATTTATAACAATTTAAACATGTACAAAGAAAAAAGACTATTCAAAGAAAAAAGAGACATTTTACATGACTATTCAAATAATAAGAGACATACATGTACAGAGAAAAATGACAATGCAAATAAAAAGAGACATACATGTACAAAGAAAAATGACAATTCCAATAAAAAGAGACATCATTTCTTCTGGGTAGAGAGGGATCTAAGGATCTAATTTTAAGATAATTAAAGCTGACTAGCTTTATCAAGAATAGCTTCTAGGACAACAAAATGGAGTAATCTGGTTCATCTCTAGATTCATTAAATAGGAAGATTTCTGAACCCACTGTTTTGGAACACCCTAAAGGAGCTCAACAGAGACCTAAAAACTTATGGAGCCAAAAGTGAAAGGGTTAATCGGCAAAGCTCAATTAATGAGGAAATAGAAACAAACCTGTATGTATCCAATAGTTCACCCACTGAGTGTTGCCATAGTAACCACACGACTGGGCTAATTCATTTTCATGATGTGGGAAAAGAAGGTCCTCCCCTCCAGAGTGAATGTCAAAGTTAGAACCAAATATACCACTGAAGAAAAAAAGTATAAATAAACTCATTGAAGTATATTTCACACTAAAACAAAGTTCATCTTCTTACTTATACTACTTGGAATGGGACAGGTTTATTTTTCAAATTTCATTTATTATTGAAATCTAGTTGTGTGACATATACCTATTTAGATACTTTTTACTTAAAATCAATTGAAAAAGGCATGCAAAAAAAAAATGATAATCAAATTTGTTCATAAGATGTTAACATATTCAAGAGCCATCAAGATGTTTCATTTTTTCAATTATTTTCCAATTAGTTCAAGGAGTTCAAATATATTTAGATAACTTAACAAATCAAATTCATATATTTTTACAGTATTATGTGAGCAAAAGTTGTTTTGTTTTTTTTTACTTGATTTCCATGTTAATGAATTCTTTGTTTCTTATCATTGATTTATTTATAAATTTATTCAGATCAGTAATCTTATATCGGAGATGAACTGTGCAGTGGTTTTCAGATCAGGCAGTTCTCCGTATAGTTTTTATTCTATAGGAGGGTTTTAGGGCCACAGTCTTGTTAGGGCCTCTTGATATAGTATGCAGCTTTCGGAACATATGTTGTCTTATTGTGTTGTGTCTGGTTCTGAGTCAAAAAATATAGTGAGTCTAAACAATAGTTTGTTATTGTATTTACCTCACTGTTGAATACCGTATTTTTCGCCGTATAAGACGCACTTTTTCTTCTCCAAAACTGGGGGGGAAAAGTTGGTGCGTCTTATACGGCAAATACACATTTTACATGGTTCAGAATCTTTTTTTTCTAGATTTTCCTCCTTTAAAATTGGGTGCGTCTTATATGCCGGAGCGTCTTATACGGCGAAAAATACGGTAGTTATTATTAGAAAAACTCTAGCTTATTTAATCATTTAATTTCTTAGTCAATTTGTAACGTATTGAAATGTTTTAGTAATCAAGTTTGAATTCAAAATGATATATATATAAAATGTACTGAGTACCTGGCCATAGCAGAACATTCTATATGCCAGCCTGGCCTTCCTTTTCCCCAAGGTGATTCCCAAAAAGGTTCTTTAGGCTTGCAAGCTTTCCAAAGTGCAAAATCTTGATTGCTTTTTTTCCCACTTTCATTATCTGTATAATTGATTCAAATTTAAAGCATGGAGTTTTCTGCAAGATTTAATTAGCAACCAAAATAATTACTCGCATGAAATATTGTCCAAATAAACTATTGACATGAAATAGTGGCCTAATAAATTATAGAATAAAATTAAGGATTGAATAAGTCACTGACTTTAGCTATTGAACACTTCGATTACTTACTCAGACTATCTGACTCATCTTGAACCAGCAAGCCGCTTAATAATTGATTTTTTTTTATAACTATAATGGACTGTAAGTTCTTAATTATCCTGTTTTGTATATATTAAAAACAAACAAAATTCCTTTTTGCTCCATGATTGTTGAATTTCATAACAATCAAACTATGCTTAAAGATTTTTTCAAATCTATATTCTGCTAGATGTTTGATTACATTAAAATGTATTCTTTGAAGTGCTTCAAGAAAAATAAAAACAATATCATTAGAGTAAAGCAAGGAACTACTATTTTGTCTTTTCATGTTCCCACTCAAGGTTAACCACATCATACAAGAATTGTATTCCAAACCAATCAAATGAATGCCATAATAGAAATGTCATCACTTGCCTGGACCTTGATCAGGATGACTGGCAAAGACTCCATGTTTACCATATTGCTTGACATCAAAATAAACACTGCCTGAAGGTATGAAACAAATAATACATTTTCTGAGCCACAAATGGTGTTAAGAAAAGGAACTGTCAGATCCAAAGATACATAAAAAAAATAAATAAATAAATAAATGGTTTGCTTAATTTTCACCCATACTGAATTATCTACTGGTTTGTATATTTTTGACCATATTTCAAACCTTGTTTTGCCAATCTTTCCAATGTATTGGTTAATATATATGTCATACCCTACTTTTCCTCAGACATCCATTCCCTCATTCACAATATACTTGAAATTTACCATCTGCTGTTCTGTATGCTAGGCCTTTCTTCTCTAAAGTTTTGATAAACTGAATGATTGGATCAATGTGCTGCGTAACTCGTTTGATGAAAGTTGGCAGGATAACACCTAGTTTTCTCATACTGGTGAAAAATTCCTCTTCATACAACTTGGTTATTGTGTCCATGCTATGTCCAGTCTGAGAAAAAAAAAAATAAAACAAGTAAATCCTAGGCTTCAAACCATATATTTCTGTAACTTCAAAAGTTGACAATATCTATTTTAACCAAATTACCCTATTGTTCACAAGGTGGGAGTAGTTTAAGCTTGACAACATACCAGGAGAGGGTTTAGTTTTCTAATTCCCAATACACCAGCCTATAGAGTCATGGGGATTACATTCTTTAATACTGACAGTTAATTTATACAGAAAAAGTAAAGCAAAGTTCCTCTTTCAGACCTTGCGATCTATACAGCAGATGATGTTAAGGTCATCTGTTTCTGTGGCCCAAGGTTAACAAGGGTGTCATGTGGCCAGTACAATGACCAACCGCCTTTACTTTCCTCAACTAATGTCAGGTACCCATTAGAACTGGGCAGACTTAGAAGCAAAGATCCCCTAAATAAAAATCCCAGTCTTCACCAGGATTCAAACCAGTGACCCCCGCACTAGTACTTACCAAAATTGAATTAAATTATAGCAGTCTAGAATGGGCTTTCATAAGCTTAAAACTGGTATTTGAGGAAACTACTGAGCCTGTTCATATAACACATATATTCAGTTTTAACTATATTAAGCTGCTTTTACTAATTTATTGCCTGTGTTCCAATATATCATTTGACTATAAAACTGCATCATCCTCAAGTGGGGACAAACAAGCAGCTCATTATGACAATCCATTAAAATGTTAACTAGTAAATTATTTTTTAAAAATTTAAATTCAAGTAAGGGGAGCTAACTTTGTAACATACCTCAATGGATCTGTGGATAATTTTGTCATCAATGTCGGTGACGCCCATGACCAACACAATCTCAATGTCAAAAGCATCAGACAAGATTCTTCTAATGATGTCCAAACGAATGTAGGAGCTTGCATGTCCAATGTGTGATGTGTCATACACTGTGGGTCCACAGGCATACCTGAATATGAGAATAACAACCAGACAAATTGAAATGGTCCAATATGTTTTACACTTATCCAGAGTGTTGAGCAGTACACATGTTTATAGTAAATATCAATTACATTTATAATGGGATATTTTATCAGGAGATAATTCCCTATCTTTACAATCCACAAAGAATGTTTCTTTAAAAGATATGTATCACAAAGAAGTTACCCAATAAGAGATAAGTATATGCATTCTTACATTCCTCAATGAATGTACCCTACAAAGGATTAATATACACACCCTCAAAGTTGATTTTTAATTTCTTAGTCTACACCAGCTTTCCAACCAAGGACCTTCAGCTCAGTAGTCAAGCACTTTACCACAAACCTAAATCAAAATTCATATGTCTTAGCCAGTTAATCACCCACAATAGAACCTGTACAAAGCATTCACTAAGTTATAGATTGTAATCTAATAATAGTTAGGTGAATAAAGTAAAAAAGTTCCCCTTTCAGACCTTGTGGTCTATATGGCAGATGATCTAAAGGTTTACGAGGGTGTCATGTGGCCAGCACAACGACCAACCGCCTTTACTTTTTCCCAAATAATGTCAGGTACCCATTAGAGAAGGGTGGACTCAGAGGCGCCCAAAGATCCTGAAATTAAAAATTCCAGTCTTCACCAGGATTTGAACCCGGGATCCCTGATTCAGAAGTCAAGATCTTTACCACTCAACAACCGCGTCTCCAGATAGGAAAGAAAGATGATAGACTTACTAATAATTAGACAATAAGACAAACTAGGTTTTATAAGATAAATAAAAATATCCTTTTCTTACCAGTGGGCTATTTTTTCATTGCGTAAAACCAAAGGGACTTTATCCTTAACAAGGGCATTATATACTTTTATTCCAGTATCATAACCTTTGGGTTGTTCCCATTTTGTTACATGTTGGCAAGTAGAGTAGCTTTGTTTAAGAAATGTTCTTTGATTTGGTTCCGAGGCTGAAAAGTTTTTCTGATCCGAGTTATTTTTGTAAAGAGTGCAGTGCCTTTTACACCTGACATGACGAAGCTTGGAAACTTTTCTGGCCAACAACAAAGCTGGATAAACTTCATTGCTTCCTTTTATACAAAACATCTTAATTTGTATCAATCAGCAGCTAATTTGGCATGTAACAGATCAAACTGTGGACATTAAAAAAAAAAATTATTTTGGTCACAGTTGATAATTTTTTTTCTAAATGAGACAAAACATTTCAGTACCATGTGCCTATTATCAGAATGGGATTCCTGTGATCTTAGAATGACTAATATTAGTAATATGCCCCAGGTAACATATTAAAAGTACAATTTAATAAGAAAGCAGAGAACTGTCATGTGGGTGGCAAAATAAATAATCTAAATTCTGATGTTCTTAAATTGAAATCTCAGTGAAAGATTATGGATTTTTATTCTTTACAAGCGTCTTTTCATAAACTATGATAAACCAATTATAGAATTTTGTCTGATGTGATGTTACATGTATCATGACCAATCATGTCTTTGTATGGCTATGTATTTGATAAAGGCTATTGTACTGACCGGGCTGGCTATTTATTATTTTTTTTATATACTATAGATCTAGATCTAGTATGAGTATGAGTTACTACTACTAGGTCTGACTGACTGAGTAAGTAATAGATCTAGATCTAGTATTACTAGATCTACTCTAATAATATAATAAAAGATCTAGATCAGGGGTTCTCAACCTGTGGATCACTACCCCCTTGGGGATCGATTAACAATTTTTTTGGGGTCGCTTAAGACCATCAAAGTTTTTTTCATTGGAATTTACTACTACTAGGTCTGACTGACTGAGACTACTGAATCAGAATTGATTTCAAACATTTGAATTTTCACAGCAGAACACTATGAGTTAATGCGCATCAATGCATTTCATATATCGTTATGACTGGTTGTGTTTTTTAAAGCTCTGGACTATCGTCTATATGGTGACAATATGGTCAAGAGTCAATATTAATATTAACTTAATTAAGGTTCTTTTTTAGGATACCTCAGTTTTCGTTTAAACATGATCAGTTGTCAAGCTTCCTCCGATAGGCTACTACTATCTACATTACTGACATTAGCAAAAGCAGTTACCTGACTTACGAATGAAAATAATTTACATGGGGGGGGGGGGGTCATAGCATAGTGAGAAATGTTAAAAAGGGTCGCCGAGCAAAAAAGGTTGAGAACCACTGATCTAGTTACTACTAATAGTAGTAGATCTTTAATAAATAATAAGTATAATATTTAATATTCATAAGGTAAATTTATTTATACTTTTATTTTTAAATAATAGCCAAGGCCAAGGCCAAGGATTAAAATTAAAATATAAAAAATACCGTATTAACATTGTATGTATTAGATCAATGTTACACTAGATGACAGTATCTTGAGAATGACTAATATCACTTTGTTATTGTTAGTATGCAGCTCTAGAATCTAGATCTCTAGGTCTTATATTTGAAAATTATATGCCTTTAGTTCATTGCCATGTTTTAGGTTTACAAAAAAAAATAATAAGCATTGTCTCCCTTTGACTTTTTTTTCCAAAATAGGAAAATAAAAAATAATAACTGCTCATCACTAAATCTTGTCAACATAAAATAAATGTCACTTAATGTAGTCTAAAAATTAATAATTTATTTTAAAATACCTTAATAGAAATATATAGATCTAGATCTATGCATTGCTACATTAAAACACTATTACTCAAGATGAAATAAAGAATTTTAGAATAAAAAAAGATTTTAAATATCATGACCAGATATAAAAAAAGTGGATGCACAGAAACGAAAATACCAAGAGACGCAAGCCAAGTTAAAAAAACGATCTTCATTGTTTACAAATGGTGATTGATTATATTATTGGGGATATTGCTTAATTAACATTAAAAAATCAAAACTGGCTGCTATGGTCAATAACGCTGCCGTTGAGGCAATATGTTCTGCAACTTATTTATCAAATTACTTAGATACAATGGAGACGCTGCCGGACGATATTCAACGAAATATATCACAGATGAGAGAGCTTCATATAAAAAATAAAGGTACGGATAATGGATAATCATAATGAACTTAATCATATCTATGATCATCATAATTATTAACGTCTTTAAAATAAATTACTAATTTACTTCTTTCACATATTGTTATACTTAATATGATTGTTTTGTTATACGTTTGTGCCTTGGCCTTGGACACCTTGATTTGGTGTGTCAATCAAGCTTCAAATTCAAAGGATAGTCACAGTCTGAGTAGATCTATCATCAATCACTCAATTCAAAGTTCAGAACACATTACATCACTTTGAATTTGAATAAATAGGATTGAAGTATTTATAGATTTTGATTAGATCTAGATCTAAAACATAGAAAGAACATCATCATCTACTAACCAGTCTTAAAACTTGTTTGTTAAACTATTAAATTAAAGGTTTTCAATTGTATAAAAAAATGTAAATCTTAGGTCTTAGACTAATCTGTTGTACACTTTAAATTATAAGTAATGGTTGTGAATTATGACACAGCTTTCACAAAATCTTTAAATTGTGTACTTTAACTTGCACTTATTTTTAAGTAGACTTAAACTTAAATTTAACTAGCAATGTGACAGGAGATTCTTTGTTGGCATGAATGCTAGAGTTAAAAGAGTAGTTCCATTTTGTGCCTGTTCTTTATAAGCAGCTACTATAGGATTTACCAGTTGTTTTTTTCTAATTGGAAAAAAATGTGGCTTGCTAGAGAGTATAGTGTCCATAAAGACAATGATCTATAAAACATTTAAAATGTCTGTTTTATAAGTATCGGCTACAGCTATCAATGTTGTATTGTTGTAGCCAAATGCATGTACCATCTGCAGTATTTGAGTGAAATCCACATCATAAAAAACTGCAAAAAATTTTTAACCCTTTCAGGCCTTTCATATATTTTAAGATTAAAAAAGAAAAAGATGAGTACCGTAATTAACTCTTGCTTTGGGGTTGTAAGGCATTCTATTTTGTTAGCTATATTGTATTGTCTTTTGGTTTATTTATATTTTATTCTTTAACATTCTCAGCTATTTTAGAAGAGATTAGAAACTTGCGCAATACTGCCATGAAGGAGACAGGATCATCCAAAAAGGCTTGTCTTGCATTGCAAAGGGCGTTAATTCATTGTCAAGAGATTGGAGATGAAAAAATACAGCTGGTTCAGTTAATCACAGATCTTATTGAGAATAGGTCCAGACAACTGGATCAAGACAGAGAACATCTAGGTAGTGTAAATCTATGCTTCACATTAATCTAATTACATACCTAGTTGCCTTTATATTTCTCTAGTTTACAAAGACGTTTTATTTATTTATGCAAAATCTGTAATCCTAATTATTCTTTCTGAAATATCATTGAAGAATTTAAATTACAATGTGTAAATTAGATAAATGAAAAAAGATTGTAAAATTTACTTGCGTTGTTTTCCCCATAGATTCACTTAATGTTAACTCTAGTTGTTATAGTCTTTCTTATATAGATGTAATAGATGTCAACTGTCATAATAATGGATAAGTTTTGTATTTTAAATTAGAAATCATTGCTTTAATTAATATTTTTTGAAAGAAAAAGCATATTTATTTTAAAATATTTAACTACTGGTATACTTAGTTTAAGCTTATGGTATATTTAAATTTAAATACCATAGAATAGAAAAACTGAACTAAATCTTAAATTCTAATGCAGGCTTTATAACTGTTTATAAACAAGAAAAATATTAAACATTTTTTTTTTTTTTTCAAAAACAATACCTCCATTATTAAACTTCAAATATATATAAAATAATTTTTTAAAATTAAATAATTCGGGTATCAAACCTGTAACACCGTTAACTGCTTGAACTTACATATTTTTTTTATTCAGCCAGTGAAAAAGGTATACTTTTGTGATTATTTATTGGTATGTTCATTATATAAACATACAGATCTAACACTTGACCTAAAGTTATGATTTTGAACTCTTTTGAACTCTTAAGATCTACTTCTAGATCTAGAATCAAGATGTAATTTATATTAATATTTTATTTATGTAAAAATATAAGCAATGCTTATAAACTTCAATAAAATTGAAACAACTTTACAGTAATACAGCTGACTATGCCATGTTGGCTCTAGACCTAGATATAGTCTCCAGTCAAATTTACATTTATTTATTTTTTACTTTGAAAAATTATCTTATCTTATCTTATATAATACAGACGTTACTTCAAAAAAGAAGATGATTCCGTCCTACGCGTCATGCATTTAGTCATGCATATTAACCAATGACTTAAATTCTGTTAAGTCACTGGTTTTCCTGGCTAGCTCAGGCAACCCATTCCATGCTCTAATAGCACTAGGGAAGAAGGAGTATTTGTACAAATTTGTCCTAGCATATGGGACGAGGAATGTGCCTTTATCTTTGTGTCTTTCAGAGTATTTTATTAAATTTTGTTTTTGTATTTGAAGATTATGGTTCAGTGTTTTATGTATAATTGCTACTTTACTTTTGAGTCTTCTGTCCTGAAGGCTTTCTAAATTTAGTGATTTTACTATAGGTGTTACTCTAGTCAAATGTGAATATTCATTTGTTATGAATCTCACTGCTCTATTTTGTGTCTGTTCCAGTTTCTTAATGTTTTCTTGAGTTGAGGGGTCCCAAACGGAGGATGCATATTCTATTATTGGCCTAACCAAGGTTAAATAACATTTTAGTTTTATGTTCTTATTTGATTTATAGAAATTTCTTTTAATAAATCCTAATGCTTTGTTTGATTTTTTTTATAGTTTCATCAAAATGTGGATTCCATGACAGTTTTTCATTTATTATAACACCTAGGTATTTTGCGTTTTTAGCCTGTGTTACTGGTTTGCCATGGATAAGATAAGTGGAATTAATTTGTTTTAGTTTTTTGTTACTCTTAACAACTGACATTTTTCTGGGTGGAAAGACATGCTCCAATTTGATTCCCATTTCTGTAATTCATCTAATTCTCTTTGTAAAATATCTGTGTCTTGTGTTGTTTTTATTGTTCTATATATTATGCAATCGTCTGCAAATAATCTGACTTTTGTTCCTGAAGTAATGCGATTTGGTAAATCATTTATGTAAATTAAAAATTATAATGGTCAAACTAGAGTTTTCCTGGTGTGGCTAACAAGCTAGTCATTCTTTTCTCAGTGATATGCATCAACTGTTAAATTTCTAGGAATATTGTTAGAGCCATTTTTGAGACACAAATATGTGGAGAGGAAGGAGGCAGAGCTGTAACATTTAGGCCCTCGTAGTGAGTAAAAAGAGGGAAAAAAATTGGAGATGGTTTATGGAAAACTATCCTTGCCTCCTCTTTCCTTTCTTCCAAGTTTTGACATAATTAACTGGCTACCTTACTACCACACACAATATTAATAAAGCTAAACAAATGCTTGCAGACCCTGGGTCAACAAAAGAGCCAGAGCCAGAAGAAGTTGTGGCTCCTGTTGTCAAGAAGGAGATTAAAGTGGAGCCAGAAAAGACAGAGAAGAACAACTCTGCGGTGAAGCGCCAAAGACGGACAAAGAATGATGTCAACGAAGAGGAAACTAAAGTGAGGCTTTTTAAAATCTCTTGTTAATATGACCGTTATTCTAACTTTTACAAATGTAAACTGTAATTAACTGCATAGTTACATGTTTTTAATTTATGGTAATTGTTTTTAAATTCTCAACTATTTGTACGACTGTTTTACTGAAAACTTTTTTTTGTTCTTTAAAAAGTTTAGAAACTTCTCAAATTTCAATAATTAATAGCTTATTTGTTATGTTAGTAAATTGTTAGGATTCTCAACTGAAAGTGTTGAGTTCTATTGATTTTATGATGATCTACCTAACTATGGAGGCATGGTGGTTGAGTAATAAAGCACTTGGCTTGATGGGTTAGGGTTAGAGTTTGAATCCCAGTGAAGTTAGGGATTTTGAGCTTCAGTATTTTTAGGCCGCCCTTGAGTTCATCCAACTCTAATGGTTACCCATTTGTTGAATAAATAATGATCATTGTGCTGATCACATGACACCATTGTTAAGGTTAATAGAAACAAATAACCCTAACCCTAGATGCCACCTAAAATCACAAGGTTTGATGATTAACTGAATCTGTTGGTAAAAGTAAAGTTATAGACCTATTGGTTGTCTAACTTAGATATCACCTTTTATTCACAGGAAGATAAGGACAAGATTCCAAAGAAGAAAAAGAAACGAAAAGTAGCCAAGAAAGAAACCAATGGGGAAGATTCTCCCATGAATGTACAGATTGATCCCAACGAGCCAACCTACTGTTCCTGCAACAACATTTCTTACGGTGAAATGATCGGCTGTGACAATGAAAAATGTGTAATAGAATGGTATCACTTTGGGTGTGTTGGACTCCGAACAAAGCCCAAAGGAAAGTGGTACTGTCCTGACTGTCGAGGAGATAAATCAAATGTTAAAAGGCCCGACAAGTAAATTCAAAATGGTGGTAATCGACTTCTGTTAAAATTTTTTATCATAAAAAAAATTGTGGTATTAACTTGTAAATAAGGATGAACTTTTAGTATGTACAATTTATGGTGATGACCACTGACTCTTTTAAAATTGTTGTCATAGTTTTAGATACTTGGCAGGCAGGATCATTACCTTTTTTTTTTTTCTTTAAGTGTATTAAGCATATAAATTGACAATATAATACTTATTCAATATATTTGTCATATTAATTTTAAACTCTCCATAAATTTTAAATGGGAATATCATGTACATTATTATAATTGGTTGTACATTTTTTCTGCCTCAAAATCTCTTTTGTACGCTAAAGCCGTTGTCTTTGTAATAGGAACTTATTATTTTGTGATATAATACATATTTGTTTATATCAAACAGACCTTTAATAAAGATTGTAAAATAAAATCCTAATGGGAGGATGGGTTGAGCAATTTTTTAATGCTTGTGTTTTAGTTCTGATGTGGATGATATTAAGGATGGAAGGCTTGAACTGAAGTCCCTGTGTTTATTGAACTCTAATTGCCTGGCATCAGGTTGAGAAATAAATTCAGTTGGTTCAGTGCTGACCACTTTTGTCATAAACTATAAAACTTAATGACTCCACAGACATATGTCATCTTAAAGAAGATGAGCTTGAATTATAGCTAACTACCCCCACCCCTGCTCCATCTCTAAGTCCCATCAAAGGTTTGAAAGGATCTTTTATTAAAGTTTATTTGGTTTTTTTTTTTTTTTGCTTACTTATACTAGATATTTGTGAAAGTAATTATCCTGCGAATACAAACCGGATTTTATGATTACCACATTCTACCTTCACTCCAGCTCATACATCCTGTTGTCTAGATTCTATCTTGACTCTAGCTCCTACATTCTATCTTGACTTTAGCTCCTACATTCTATCTTGACTTTAGCTCCTACATTCTATTTTGACTCTAGCTCCTACATTCTATCTTAGCTCTAGCTCCTACATTCTACCTGTTGTTTAGCTCCTACATTCTACCACGACTCAAACACACATAATATACATTAAAATGTCAAATTTACAAAATATGTACATTTAAGTGAATGGGCAGGATTGTGAACATTAAATGAGAATTTCAGTGTTTTATATTTATATCATAATTTTTGGGTGGGGGGAGGTGGAGAATTTTTTTTCTTTTACAATTAAGTCAGTCAATTCAGTGAGGCACTTAACACATGTTGTGATATTGCAAAAAATATAAATCTAGTATGTAATTTACAAATAAAGGAAGATATATTTCATAAAAGAATGCTTTTATAAAAAACAAAAAATTTAGAGGGGTGTGCTTAATTATTTAAAATCAAGTTTGTTTTTTAGTTTAGTTATGTTTTTTTGTTTTTGTGTATTGTATTGATTAAAATGAAAAAGTCAAATTAACTTTGCACATAATGTAAATATACATGTAAATATAATATATTGTTTAAGTAGACATTTTTTAAACTTGAAATGTCTATGACAAGAACTGATAACATGTTAATTTTATATTGTCTATTTGTGTTTTTTTATTTAAATTGTATATTTCAATAATCTAATTCTAAACTAAATTTGACATTTTTTGTGTGTTTGCCATGACTACCATCGTAGGACTGGGTCGCCTCTTGCTGCTATAAGAGACTGGATTGCTTATTTCTCTTGCATAAACTAGATCATCCCTCTGCTCACTCCATTCAAAGCACTAGTCTGCCAGTCAGTTTTGTTGATCCTTGTTTTTTGTATAGCTCTTCATTATAAATCTAAGCTGTGGTCAGCCATTTGATCTTGTTTATTCTACCAGCTCACCATTTGACACATTTTTAAGGAATCTGCCGCAGTCCATTAGTCTTATGTGTACAAAGCATCAGCTCAAATAATTTTATTTTTTTTGGTAGAGGGTCACTTCCAGAAGTTAATGACCCCACAACAGTTATTTATGAAATTGTTCTTTGTTAAAGGTGCAGTGAAAACTTTTTTGATGCAGAGACAGCCTTATGGTTTGGTGAGTCGGGCAACCGCCACGGGCCTCACACCTTAGGAGGGCATTGCAATAAAGAGAATCTATTGTCAGTGTCAGCCCATCATACAAAGTTTCATGACCCTGGTATGACTTAGTCATTCGCCCAGGACCCTGCACTATGCTAAGGCTGCTTTAATGATTTTCATAAGGCTCCTTGTTGTGCTTTAAGATTACTGGAGTTCAGAAAAACTCTCCAAACAGACTATTTTCTTGTGGTCTCTTGGCATTGTATATGGACTTTAAAGATAGGCAGGTAATTTACCTTTTATTAATGTGCTCATTCACAGCAGCGCCGGTTTTGAGTTTTTCATTCACTAATACATCCCTCTGGCCAGTTTCTGGTTTGGGCTTTTTATAAATATGCTTTGCATTTTTAAATCTACTTCTTAAAGAGTTGAGCCAGGAGTTACTTTGTAGCACTTGGGGCTATGTCTATGAAGTTGCTTGATATATAAACATTTATTTACACAAGTTGCCTGTGATATCATCTGGTAAAGTGTAATAGAATAAATTCTTTTGTTTAGGAATGTACGTCTATCTAGAATGACATAAGTGAATAATACTTTCAATTACTCTTTGCTACTTCTATTTTTATCTTGTTTTTTTTTTCTTTTGTGTGCTTTTCTTGTGAATGAGCTTGAGCTAGCCTAAATACTCAATCTGGCTTGGGATGACATAAAGAGTGAAGTAAATACTCTTGAATCATCTTTAATGCAGTGGCGTGGCTATGAATTTGCCATCATTTGCAGGCCCAGGGGACTAGCCCTCTTTGGGGGCCCCTGCATTTTGAGTAATATTTAATGTAAAAAAAAAACCCCACTCATTTGAAGGCCCCCTTCAAGTGGGGGCCCGGGGGGGATTTTCAAATTCTCCCCCTCCCTCCCTTCCCCCACCCTAGCTGCGCCTCTGCTTTAATGACAACAGTTTTAGAGAACAATCTGGTTCTAGATACAACAGATATTCTATCTTGACATATATCTAAATACACATACTATACTATAGTTGTTGTTTTTTTTTAATTATTGTTTACAAATTAATATTGTTGACTTGGCAAGCAAGAATGAAATGGTTGACATGGAATGTTTTGGGTGTCTGTTATTTCTTAAAAGTTCCAATTCTTCATTGAAATTACAACTATGTGTGGTTGAGTGAAAATGATATGTATGTCAGTGACTACTAAGTTAAAGTTAGAAGTAAAAGTCATATTTTTGTTTGTTACTGTTATTATTATTATTTATTACTCCATTGGGTTGAAGTTCAAGACATTGCCCATTATTTTCACCTCTCACATTGACTGTCCCCCCCCCCCCCCCTAGAGACACTGGTTACTGTTATTTCAAACATTCAATTTTTTTCAAATTATTTCCTCTTTGTCTTGTATTTATTACTCTGAATATAGAATTAATTTTATACATTTCTTGTATGTGTGTATAGTTGTTTATAATGATCTATTTGCAACATTTTTATTTGAAAGGGGAAATACAAAATTCCAAGCATTTACTGTCATTTCTAGCCACAATTTCCAAGTACACTATGTGTATGACTTTGTTAGCCCACACTATGCATCCAATACTTAAATAACAGAATTATATTTTTTTTATGAACAAATGCATCTTTCTTTCCGCTACCTACTCTCCTGAAAACAACAAAAGGATTTACACTTTAGAAATTTGTTTTAAATGTGGTTGTTAGAACTTTGTATTTAAGCAACTTTTTTTTCTATATTGTAATAATTATGAACATAAATTTCTTATTGTAAGAGAAATATTTATATTTATAAAACATTTGACAATGATGTATTAATGTTAGAAATTTGTGTCCTCCCCCCACCTTTTAAAAGAAAAATTAAAAATGTAGGGAAAAAAAATGATTTAAAATAAGCTCCTCCTTTTTGTCCTCTAAACCAATTTCTGAAAGTAAATCTTGTTTTTTAAATGAAATTTAGAGTTTAGATTTTTTTTTTATTACAAAATTTTGAGTGGAGGTGAGGTGGTCATGAGATAGGACTAATTAGTTTAAACATTGTGAGGTCTTGTGATTTTCTTCTAATTGAATCTTTAGGTGTTGCAATATGTCTTCTCCAATGAAATTAGATGACCAGTTATGTAGAACTCTAGTCATTGATGGAGTCTCTGGGAGGATAGATGCTTTGTTTGGTTATGGTCAGGGTGCCTGATTCTTGCACTCTGGGTGAATCTTTTTGATTCACAAATACCCATGGCACAATACAAGCTACTGTTTATAAAACCCTATACTGGATGCAGCTGTTGATATCATTAATGTTGTCATTTCATTCACTTACTGTATTAATATAAAGCATTGAAACCAATCTAATGTTACAAAAAATATTTTCTTTCATTCGTAGCACATTTCATGTCGAACTGCCAGACAAAGTCATGGCGTCATTTGTCATTCACTGCAGAGAATGTTGTCCAGTTGTATTTTTTTTTTCTTACACGTTTTTTTTCTATCGCTCTTTAAAATGTATAACTGTGTACAAATACAATGTACACATAAATGACCTCCCTTTTTAACTAGTTCATAACAAACTTTCAGTCACTATGGCTATGACTTGCTTTCAACAAATCTTCATGCTATCAGTTGAATAACTTGACACATTGTTAGTTAAAAAAAAACGTTATGAATTCCAATGGACCTCATTCACCAATCGTAAACAAACAACATTGAGCCGCATGCTTCCCTATCTCATCTATATAACTTACGACCTAATTCGAATCAACAATGGTTATCACGTGACAGGTTTTTTTTATTATTTCATTGTTTTATCAATGGTTATCATGTGACAATTCGTTTTGGTGAATGAGGTCCATTAGATGACAATATTTTGTTGCTCTACTTTTGTAAACTTTCTTATTCCTCATTGTCTTCAAGCTTAACAAATAGTGTCAAGTAAATTGTAGGAACAACTCAATTTAAACAGGTGTCTGAAGAAATGAAAAAACAAATTTAGTAAAATTATTTTATTTGCAATTATCAAAGCAAGTTAATTTACAAAAAAAAATATTTGAAGGATCATTTCTTAACTGTCTTACCAAGCAGGTGTCAATAACTGCAATAAAATATGACTAATAATATAAAGATTATTCTAAACAAATTATGTTCACCATGTTTCAATTCATAACATGATTAGTCAAGATAACAAGAATGCAATAAGTTAGGACATGTGTAACATAAATGTATGGTCTGCTTCACTTCGTATGTCTTCATTTGTACACCACTTAGTAATAAAATATATATTTTAATGGTACAGGTGTTTTGTTCATATCTTTTCTCTTTTGGAACTGCCTGTTGTGAAATTACAATCTTTGGCATAAAGCTTACAAGGTGGGAGACCATGTGCAGTGGATCAATGTGTAAAACTATACACAAATGAACAGCTGCAGGAGAGCTTTTATGTGTAATGGACAAAAACACATGTGGGCAGATGGTCTTAGAGCTTGGGTTCGCAGTATATGTGGGGTAGATATAAAGGTAATGTTTACAGTATATGTGTGGAGTAGATATAAAGGTTATGTTTGCGGTATATGTGGAGTAGATATAAAGCTTATGTTTGCAGTATAGAGTAGACCCAAATAAGGAAAGAAAGAACAACGAACGTTAGTGTCTTCAGTTGATCGTATAAATCAGGAATGCTTTTCCAGGCTTTAAAAAAATATGTTCCCTCTCCAGATCTTTCAAAACTGTGCACATTTTTTCTCCAACAGCTAAAAATCAATCCCTCGAAGTCCAAATCTTTTTTTTTTAAATCCATCACTGTATTTCAAAGTTGCAATTACCAACATTGAAGGGCTAAAAAATTTTTTATGTTACCGTAGAGTTCAGATTATTTTAGAAAAGGTCAATGTCACTTTTGTTTTTAACCAGCTGAGAAAAAGTGTCCTACATATTGAACAGTCTTGTTATGAAATTGCAAATGTTAATGTTAGAAATATTGTCTTGACGATACTTCAGTTGGTAGGAATGTGAATTGCAATTTCTGTTTCAAAATCACCGTGCACTATATTATAAAAAAAAAAAAAGAATTGCTTCTATTTCAGTAAAATATTTGTCGAGACGTCTTGTCACGTTTTCTCTCGATGACAAGTAAATCTTTGTAAGCAGCAGAAGATCTTTCTCCACCTCAATTTGAAACTCTAAATAGACGATGGTAAAGGGCTTAACAATGCAATTATTGTCAGGGTTGGTTTTGCCTTGGCTCCTGGGCCGTTTGACACTTTATACAGTAACATATGACAAATGAATATTAATTAAATGTACCTGTTGGTCATATTTTGTGTTGTTATTTTTTTCGTCATAGATTTGCATACCCTATGCAGCGTAAGTCTTGTCTATGCGTATCTTTGTCCTTTCCAGACCCTCTTGTCTGCAAAGCGCAAGCTAGTCATTTTTCTTCCTCCAATGTAAGCATAATAATAATAATCAAACACATTTCTACTCAGACCTTAAGTAAAGATAACTCAGGCAAATAATCCGCATGTCTACCCATCCATTTAAGCCTCGGTCGATGGTAAAACAATAAATTGAGAAAAAAAAACAACAACAGTGTGTACCTATAGCCTAGGCTACTTTCTCAAATCGATGCCCAACGGAAAGTAATGCAGCTTTAGAAAGAGAGATATCGATACACGTCTGCCAGCGTCTGTAGGTACTTTAGATAAATGTACTTCTTTTCTGTAGTCTAGATTAGCAGATATAATAATTGACACGCAGGCACAATATTAAGGCATGTCGTGCCCTTCAATGTTTCATTAACGTGAAGTCGTCTCTAACAAAGCAAGCTCATAAATAATATTCCTTGCCTGCACCAAACACAAAGGAAGAACCGCAGCCGGGAGTCAAATATGGGCCGCATGCAGCAGAAGGCTTCAGAACTGACCTGCGAATGCCTGGGATGCCGAACAAAATAATGAATTTCCAATAGTTAACTAATTGGTGAATTTTTAAAAATTGATTAATGTGTTGTCAGGTAAAAGAAATAATTGTGCAAAGTTTCAGCTTGATCCGAGATTGGGTGTAGGAAAAATAACGTGTACAAACTTTTTACCAGACAGCTTAATAAAAAAAACATTTTTTTTTCAAGTTTTTATAAATTTAATGTGACATATTGATAAAATATACAATTATTACATATAAAAGACTCATAGCTAATGCAAGTATCTATGAATAGCCTATCAGAAATGATTTTACTTTCAGTTTCATGGAAACAGGCCACTTAAATATCATGGCAACTCAAGGAAAAGAGTGTCCTGGAACTCCCGGTACAAAGGTTCAATGTTAAATTAGTATATTCGTTGAATGGAGCGTAGAACTGGCTAGATCTACAAGTAAACTCTGAAATATATTTTTTTTTGTAACTCCCTACTAAAAGCTCTTTGAACTAAACTGTACATTTTAGACTTCTGTATTGTTTAGTTTTGGAAATTCTTATTATGTACTAACTGTTTATTTAGGTAACAATATCATTTGGCAAAAAAAAAAAATACATTGGAGAAATACTGCCAGGGGCATGCATGGCGAGACTGAATGTATTATTTGTTGTTAATAGAATATGATATGGTTAGTTCCCTTTGTTTATGTATTCCCAAGATACAGTCAGGGGCATGCATGGCGAGACTGAATGTATTATTTGTTAATAGAATACGGAATGGTTAGTTCCCTTTGTTTATATATTCCCAAGGTATGAATGTGAACAGTCTGCACGTGATGTGAACTGAATGTCATGAGTTAGATGACATATGAATTGTGTGGTTGGAGTTACTTTTGATCTCAGGAGTAGAAGAAGACATTAGTTTGTTTGTTGACTGTGATTGAACGTGGTTATTATAGCTATGGAGATTTTTCTAATATTAAAAGTATTATTTCCTTGGAATGGAAATTTTTGTGAAGTAGGCTATATTTTCATAGCTATTATTTAATAGTAATAAATGAATATTTGTTTAAACTACAGATGTAAGATTTTTAAAATATAATATCCCTATTTAGTTGGTAAGGAGGATGACAGGACCACCATTAAACAAATGTTCAGTTGGTGTCATTATAAAAAGTAAAAGAAAAAGTAAAGTTTCCCCTTTTAGACCAATGCAATCATTATGAAACTTGAATTAAAACCACCAAAAGGCCTTTATAGCTACCCTGATAATTGAAGCAAAAACATATTCAAAATATCAAAATTTTTTTAATATATATCCAAATCAAAACATTACAGTTAGAAAAAAAGCAACCAGACATAATACATACATAACAGATGGTGTAATTGAAAAAACAAAAGCATGTACGTATAACACATATTGCATCTTTTTTAAAAAATATTAACAATAAATTGTACATATTGGAATCCTGTCAAAAACCATTTGACAATAATGAATTGTTAGAAATATAACATTATATGAAGGTATAACTTAAAGAAGAAAACTGACGGAAGCTGCTTCTGTGATTCAAAGAGTTTAACATGCACAAAATATAAATATTAAAATAGACAAACTTTTTTTTTTCAGATCAAAGTACAAAACACAATTCATCACAATAAATTATTTTATTGGATAAAAAATAAATTTAAAAAGCTGCATGTATATATAAATCCATGAAAAATAAGGGATTTATTTTTTCAATGATAATGCAGGTAAAAAATTCTTTAATGTCATTATAATGAATCAACAAACTGTGAATGAAATGTTCATCACTGCTATGCCTGTGCTGTTGGAGAAATGAGCATGAAATGAGAAAGTTTTTGCCTGTATTTCCCTAAAAGTCAAGTTTAGCATGAGTCAGTATAACCACTGGTTGTATTAAATTATTTCAGTGATATCATGTCCATAAAAATTGGTGACGATATTCCCAGCATTCACATTGGTTTGAATAAATACCAAAAAGAAATTAATGGAAGAGGGCATGGATGTCACAAGTTTCAGACAGATTTCCACATGATGACCTTGTGCAAGGAGATGGCAAATTAGGATAGTTTTTGGTTAAAAATGAGTGAATTTCATTTTGAACAATCAATTCAATATAGAGTAAATGAGATATTAATCAACATTATGCAATTGCTGTTGAAAACATTCTACAATCCATGAGTACTGATTTATCTGCTAAATACTCGGGAAAGGAAAAATAAATGTATGGTGCCATACACGAGGAAACAGAATGGAGGAGTCACACCAACCAAGAAATATACCAAATATATCATGACCCCGCCACAGTAATGGAAATAAAAAAGAACAGATAACGTTAAGCAGGTCACCTCGAAAGAACGTCAGAGAATAGAGGAACAAAGATTGTTCCCTGGAAAAACCAAAAAGCAGGCGCCCCAAAGGCAGACCACAAGTATGGTGGCTTGATGATTCAGAGGCAGATCTACAACAGCTAAAGCCCAGGATAGATCAGAATGGGAGAGATGAGCTAGAGCAGGCCAGGGCCCTTCATGGGCTGTAGTGTCACTGGGATGGATGAGTATTGATTGGAGCCAAGTTCTGCATGATTGATAACTGCAATGTTATGAGAGAATAAAAGAAGGCATAGTGAATTCAATTAAATTACTTATAAATTTGTTAGTCATAAGGAGAGGCATTTGACACGAGAAGAAATGCCTTGTGCAAATAGACATATTTTTAAACACTAAAAGCTTAGCACTGTATATACATGGATGCTCAAGATTGCTGACAAAAGCAAAATCCCCCCCAAAAAACTTGCCAGTAAATTGTCAAGCAATTTTTTTCGGAAGGTCGAGGAAGATTAGCTCTGACCTACAAAAAGAAATAAAAATGAGAAAAAAAAAATGCACGGAAATGCTTCAGCTCATTGCTAGACCATTCTCATTCTAGTGACTAGATCTAGTGTGCAGCTGTCATATTATTTTACAGGATTAATAAAACTGGTACATGTTTTTAAACTGCCGATTGAAGACTATTCTTTATGGAAAGTCAGAAAAAAAAGCATCAAGAAATTATTATGAATTAGAGCTTCACAGAGAGGCAGTAACAAGCAGCAATGTGTAAATTTACTGCCCTAATTGTTGAAGGTAGTTTTAACATTATGGGTGACATAATAAAAGACAATAGGACCAGGCTTCAATATTATTATGAATCTTTAGCCATCATAAGATCACAGCTGCCCATGCAGAAACAGCTGTCATCAAAGTTATTAGTGAACAAATGAATAATATTTGTTATATGTTTTTATAACAAATATCAAAAACAGTTTTTTTAAAATCAATAATGTTATACTTTTTTACAACAAATAAAAAAAACACAGGTTTTTTTTAAAATCAGTAATCATCTTCAAAAGGCTCTAATGATAAAACCAGAAATCTGGATTGTCTGATATCTAAACTGGTTGCCACTGACAAACTGCCAGAACAGATTCAAACCATTATTATTCCCTCAAATCAAGAAGCACTAAAAAGAAAGCATCATATATATATATATATATATATTTACTTGATCTACAAGTTTAGTTTATATTTTTAATAGATAACAATAAAACAGAAAGCTCACTTGTAACTAGAATTTCTGAATTTTAGGTATATATTACAGCAAATCATCAATGTAAGATTATATATCACATATATATGTAGCGGAGAGAATTAAGCATGGGTCCAGAAAGATCAAGTTGACTTCTGCCCCAGAAAGGCCAACTGATTTAAAAGAAAATATCAATGTGGTCACTGTCCCTTTCTGCTGGCACCCTTTGCTGAAGGTTGGTTCTGCATTTACTCCTTGATGCCACATTGTGTAGTCCTTTTTGTACAAGTTTCATTGTGTTTGTGTATGTCTGCAGGTTTTTTAAAATCTGTAATAAAAGTTTGAAATTAGCCTACACGTTGTGTTGGTCATTTATTCAATTTTGTGCCAAACCCATCACAGAAATCTGGTGTCAGAAGTGGGATTTGAAGAGAGACCTTATGACAGTCTACTAGACCTCTCTATCAGACGCTGAGTGGAGCCTTCAGATCTCCTCCATGACTGTAGGAACCATCAGTTGCCAGTCATGTCAGCAGTTGGACACAAGTACCATCCAAATTTCACTATATTTTTGTTGTTCTCTTATATTGCCTTCCAGGGTTGTTTAATTTATTTTAGTATGCCAGTATTCATAGATAATTAATATTAGAATTCCTCACATTTTCTCCAATTCTAGTTTTTTTAGTCTGTGTGGTTAGAACTAGTTATTTGAAGTAGAATTTTTGTGTCAGGGTTCTATAAAAACTTGCAGCTAAATAGAAAAAAAAAATAGGATGAAACACAATGCATCGGATTGGGGGGGAAGTCGATCCTTTATTCGGTGAGGAGAGTCGGAAAGGGAAGGAGTGGCTAACACAGATCCTCCAGGCTCAATAGCAAGCACTGAAACTGGCCCCTTATCATAAGTGAACCTTCTAAGTGGGTTCGACAGTTCAGTGGTAGGGGTACCACTGATGAACCAACCATTGAAGAGTTTGTACGAGATATCAAGGAATCCTGGGAACTCAGGCCTTACTCTTCAAAAGAGAAAGTGGTGACCATCTTGAACAACATCAGCGGCCCTGCCAGAAGGGAGTTAGGCTTACAGACATCCCAAACTAAAGGTAACCCAGAAGCATTGCTTGATGCACTTCTCATAGCATTTGCACAGACCATGTCAGTTCCCGAAGCTGAGATGGTCTTATTATTTGGATCACGTCAGCGGAGGTCAGAGTTCATTCAAGACTTCTCGGACTGGCTATTCGAAGAGTACTCCATGGCCATAAAACAACAAAAAGGGGAAACAGTGGAGTGTTTCAGGGTGGCAAGGCTCAGGGACCAGTTCGCTCATGTGCTTAATGACTCAGCCCTACGGAGGGAACTACTAAAATTGATTGAACCAACGCTGGCCTTTACAACAGTAAGAACCAGGCCTTCAAGTGGGAGAGCCAAGGCAGTTTGCAACCTCCAAACAGTGGTACGAGCATGTGAACTCTCAAATAAACATTGTTTGTTTAGATTGATAATAACTTTAACGAAAAAAAAAATTTCATAAAGGTTAACTCACTAAAACAAATTAGTTTCTACTTCAAATACTACATAGAATTCATAGTCAATTGAGAATTTTTACTTTCAAAGTCAAAGCCCCTAATGTTGGAAAACAAACCATTGCCTAGGAAAGTTATATTGATTGCAAATGTTTTATCAAGGTGTCTATAAATAATAATTTTCTTTTATTAGAAATTAAAAATTAAGATGAGATCAACATGACAAAATGGCTGGCATTATTGCATTACTACAAAAATGTAAATGTTTTTTTCTTAAATGTCTAAAAATGTAATATATATATATATATTTTATGTTAAAAAAAAAATCATTATAAAATTTAAAAAAATGCAAGAAATTTTCACCAAATATTCCATTAAAAAAAAATAAAAATAAAAATTCAGAAAGCTAAATTACGAAGAAGCAACTTTTTTTTATTATAAAAAATTAATAACTAATAGTTTTGTATTAAGCATGTTAAATGTGTAGATGGAGATGGAACAATAGAAATGAAAAGTATGCTAACTTTTACACCATCCTTTTGGAAGGAGCTGGTCCTTAAAGACATCAACGATGATGATTGTTGTCCTTGACTTTAGGGCAAGAATTTGCAAAGAAAAGAAGATACAAAATTGAAGATGATCCCACCAAGCCTATACATTTTGAAGCATGGTTTTATTAGGGCAAAGCTCTGTCAAGACATTGCTGCTAATCCATGTTATGTACATGGGCCAATGTGAACAGACAAGATCAACACATTTAACAGACCAGATATCAAAGTTAAAGCTGCTTCAAAGCTAATTTGATAAAACAGTCAAAAAAGCTTTGACACATTAAAGGCGAAAAATCGAGCTAGAGTATAATAAAGTAAGCATTGTTAGCAGAAATATTTTTTTTCTTCAAAAAAGCTTTGAGGATATGACTGAATTAGAATGGCATCAGAAATTAAACAATTGCATTGCTGACAACTGTAGTAAGGTCCCTTGATATAACGATCATGGAAAATATTGAGTATTGAGCCAACAAACTTTGTAAGTACACAACAATAAATAGTAAAAATGATTAAAAAACTTGTGAACCTTTGCTAAACGTAAGGTCTAGCTATATGTAGACTAGCACTCTCTGGAGATAATTCAGGGTCATTCCGTCTTTGTGGAAGTTCATGTGAGCTTATAGGACGGTGGATGAGTTTTCTTGAAAGATGGTAAGGCAGGGTTCTCTCCAAATGTGACAATATTAATATGACTTGTCTGGAAAGAAAGATGACAAATGTTTTAGTTTAAAATCTTTATTATTAGCGATTCAGAATCAGAACTAGAACAACTGGCAAAAAAATATTTTAAAAACTAATAAATCAGCATCATCAAATCAAAGACAAATTTAAATCTAAAATAGTACACTACTAGAAAGAGATAAAATACAAGACTTTTCTCAAAATAGGCCAATACCATATTTTAGAATTAAATCTCCATAATAAAATACTGAGGCAAACTATAAAATACTGTAATAAGTCTACTTAACAGATAAATATTCAATTTCAAATCAAGTTAAAATATTAAAATACATTTGATTAAAGTCAAGAAACAAATATTTTAAAGCACATTGTACAATAATAAAAAAAAAAATTGGAATATTTTTTATCAAAAGATGAATTACATGATTATATAAAAAAAAATGCTTTTCAGTATTCTGTGTATCTAGTCTTTAAATCACTGGAAAAATGAAAGGATATATCAGCATGAAAAAACGCATAGGGAAGGCTGCCTCGACATTCGCTAGACTCAGACCAAGAGTTTGGGAAAACCATAAGCTAACTAAGGTGACCAAAATGGAAGTCTACAAGGCATGTGTTATGAGTACACTGCTGTATGGCAGTGAATAATGGACCATGTACGCAAACCAAGAGAGAAAACTGAACTCGTTCCATTTGAGATGTCTCCGTAGGATCTTGAATGTCACATGGAAAGAAAAAGTATGCAATACTGAGATCCTTGCGTGATCAGGTATTCCCAGCATCTTTACAGCCCTCAGACAACGCCGTTTGCGCTGGCTTGGACATGTTCGCCGGATGGAGGACAAGCGCATCCCGAAAGTCATCCTCTATGGTCAACTCGCGACTGGCACAAGAAAAACTGGTCACCCCACCTCCGTTACATAGATGTAATAAAACGTGACCTCAAATCAGTGAACATCAATAATGACAATTGGGAAGACATAGCTCTCAACAGGTGGAGAGAGACTGACCAAGAAAGCTATGGACAGTGAAAGTACATGGGTCTCAGCTCAGGAAGAAAAATGCACAATCCGAAAAACGGCCAGCTCCTCTACCACCGAAGCAAAAGCCACCTTAACCTGCGCTATCTGTGGACGAGAGTGTCTCTCCAAAATAGGGCCCCACAGCCACATGAGGAAGTGTGCTCTGAGATGAACCATAGTCGTTCTACGACTGAAGGAGGCCAATGAGATATCAGCACATCCAGTATTGTAATCAAAATACTGTCAAGAAAAGCTCATCTTTTTACAAAGCTTATAACAAGTCACTCTGTAAGGTAAAAAGTTTGTACACATTATTTCTCCTACACCCAATCTCGGATCAAGCTGAAATTTTTGCACAATTATTTCTCTTACGTGACAACACAAGAATAAATATAAAAAAAAAACAATTAGTTAATTAACTATTAGAATATAAAACATTTAAATTATTTTGTTTGGTATCTTGAACAAGGGAAAGAAATTGTACTTGATAGATATGGTTGTAGATATGGTTTTTTTTAATAATTATTTTGATATTTTTCTTGTTATTTATTCACCTCAACTGAACTGTATAAAATGACCATAAAGTATAGGAGCTATTTATGTGAAAACTCATAAACTATATATGTATCAGTACAAATAAAATTAAGGGATTACTACAGATGCTCAATACATTGATATGTTCTAAAAATGTGAAACCTCATTCATCGTTTTCAATGTTCATTCTAAATGCACTTCTAATGTACATTACTCAAAAGATTAGAATATTGTTGTCACAACTAGCGCTCCTCTTGTACAGATTTTCTTTCTGTGGCTTTAGAGACCTATTTTAGAGAGACATTCACACCTGAACACATTGCATGATCCAGAAAATCTGACATAAAAACTTAACAGGCATTCATTAAATTTAACTAGTTGATGAAGGCAAAAACGCAAACCAACCTGTGGAAAGGGGGGATGATGTCCATTGTAGTCAACGTCTCCCTAGTGGACACAATATTCATGCTGTTAGTGCAGTCTGTGGTCAGGTGGATGAACTTGGACTCCAGGCAGTTCTCCACCACAAAGATGCACCCTGCCCAGCCCTTCATGAGAGAGTAAGCTGTGACACCTGGCCGCAACTAGATGAAAAGATTAAAATATTAAGTTTTAACAAATTGCTAGAACAATACAACTGTATCATCTCATATATCCCTAGACTTTAGGCATGGGGATGCTGTGACAGTTCACGTAACCTAATCCCTTCAATTTTTAACAGTGAGCAGCTGTTCTTAGAAGGATATCAAGAGAGAGATTTGTCCTTTTTCTTACATTGTCCTGCAAGCTTTTTTTTTGGACGACCCTGCTTGTTCCACCGTACCTAGAAGGATGACATTAGACAATAAGTCATGTCTTACAATGTGACCCAGCTTTTGTCTCTTCACAGTGTTGACCAGTTCCTCCCTTTTGCCCGCTAGAGTTTTGAGTTGTAGCAGTACAACTTTATACTAAGCTCAAAACAAACAAATTATCAACAAGATATTAAAAGAAAAGAGTAAGTTACCTCCTCTCTGATTCCTTTTGTGACAACCAACTGAATGAGTGCATCACAGAGTAGATAGGGTCTGTCACAAATATTCTCTGTCACCATCAGTTTTTTGGAGCTGTGCACTGTCAGCACATAGCTTGGGTGACTGACTTTTGACAGATCTAGAGAAAGCAAAATTATACAGTGGATTTATATAATAAAACTAATAATATTAACATTAATAATATTATATATATAATATATAATTATAATAATAATAATAATAATAATATTGAGTTACGAATTAGAGATCTTTAATTAAGACAATGTGATTAGTTTCTTGGTAAGTTAGCTGAATTTACTGTTACGTTTGTTAACTAACTAAGACAATGATTGGAGAATATGCCAACAAACTAAAGGACGCTTGGTGGATGAGCGGTAAAATTCTTGGCCTCTGAACTGGGAGTCCTAGCTTCAAATCTCGGTGAAGACTGGGATTTTGAATTTCAGTATCTTTAGGGCGCCTCCACCTAGCTCTAATGGGTACCTACATTAGTTGGGGAAAAGTAAAGGCAGTTTGCCATTGCGGTAACTACATGACACCCTTCTTAACCATGGGCCACAGAAACAGATGACCTTTACATCATCTGCTCAATAGATCCCAAGGTCTGAGAGGGGAACCTTACATTTTTACAACTAAGTATAATATGATAGCATAGATAAAATATGCTAAAAATACTGTCACACATGACTGCCACTGGGTCAAGAAAGCATAGTTTCAATGTAACACAAAAGCCTTAATTGTCATTTCATTGGTTGGATCTATTGTTGAATCATTTTTTGCAGGTCTAATAAGTTTTATGATTCCACTAACTTCTGAACATTTAATTAAATTAAATGATTTACTCAGTATTGTCAAACAAAAAACAAAACGGTAGGAGATGGTATGGTTACAAGATCAAACAGCTTTTCATAAACAATCCTTTACTATATAATACCAGGTAAAAGAAACCAAGGCTTGCTATTGCTCTGACAAAACAGAAGACTTTAAAGGAGTGGAAGGATCTATCCTTTGAGCCCAAGCTACATGACATAAAAGTAGCAATTATTCATAAAACACTAAACCATAATCTTCAAATACAAAATTTAATGAAATACTCAGAAAGACACAAAAATAAAGGCACATTCCTTGTCCCATATGCTAGGACAAATTTGTACAAATACTTCTTCTTCCCTAGTGCTATTAGAGCATGGAATGGGTTGCCTGAGCTAGCCAGGAAAACCAGTGACTTGGCAGAATTTAAGTCATTGGTTAATATGCATGACTAAATGCATGACGCGTAGGACGTAATCATCTTCTTTTTTGAAGTAACGTCTGTATTATATAAGATAAGATAAGAAGACTTGAAACCCTTCATACAAAGTGAGAGGATAAAAAAAAAATTTAGTACTTCAACTGACCAGGCACTTTTCTCCACTGGTTAAATGCTAGTGGCACTAGTATGTACTCTCCAGGAGAAAACATGTGATGGCAACCAACAAATCCCCGAAGTTGACGAGAGCTGTGAACAACCAGCTTTCCCACTGACACCAGCTGGGAATTCTGGGTTTCTTTTAACACTTCGATACACAGATCCAACAGAAATTTGTTGCCATTTGTGCCCCTGAAGAAAAATAAATATAAAAGTATGTAAGTAATAAAATATATAAAAAAAAAAAAAAAAAATTTCCAGAACAGCACATTAATAATACTAATTGGTTCTACCAGTTTGTAAACATAAATAAATAACACAAGTTGCCTTAAGTAATATATTTTAGAACAAAAAAAAAAAAAAAAAAAAAAAAGCAAAGTACCAAAAATAAATAAATCTAACCCATCAACTTTTAGACAAATACATTTTAAAATATGTTGAAAGAGAACATGCAGAATCTAATTTTGTTTCATTCCAATATTTTTATAGGCATCATGGCATAATAAGGAATGAAGAAACTAGTTTCATTAAATGGCATTCTTTTTTAGAAAAAAAAAAAAACATAGCTTGTTTATAGCGATTTATAATCTTATATAATACAGACGTTACTTCAAAAAAGAAGATGATTACGTCCTACGTGTCATGCATTTAGTCATGCATATTAACCAATGACTTAAATTCTGCCAAGTCACTGGTTTTTCTGGCTAGCTCAGGCAACCCATTCCATGCTCTAATAGCACTAGGGAAGAAGGAGTATTTGTACAAATTTGTCCTAGCATATGGGACGAGGAATGTGCCTTTATTTTTGTGTCTTTCAGAGTATTTTATTAAATTTTGTTTTTGTATTTGAAGATTATGGTTCAGTGTTTTATGTATAATTGCTACTTTACTTTTGAGTCTTCTGTCCTGAAGGCTTTCTAAATTTAGTGATTTTACTAATGGTGTTACCCTAGTCAAATGTGAATATTCGTTTGTTATGAATCTCACTGCTCTATTTTGTGTTTGTTCCAGTTTCTTAATGTTTTCTTGAGTTGAGGGGTCCCAAACGGAGGATGCATATTCTATTATTGGCCTAACCAAGGTTAAATAACATTTTAGTTTTATGTTCTTATTTGATTTATGGAAATTTCTTTTAATAAACCCTAATGCTTTGTTGGATTTTTTTATAGTTTCATCAATATGTGGATTCCATGACAGTTTTTCATTTATTATAACACCTAGGTATTTTGAGTTTTTAGTCTGTGTTACTGGTTTGCCATGAATAAGATAAGTGGAATTAATTTGTTTTAGTTTTTTTGTTACTCTTAACAACTGACATTTTTCTGGGTGGAAAGACATGCTCCAATTTGATTCCCATTTCTGTAATTCATCTAATTCTCTTTGTAAAATATCTGTGTCTTGTTTTGTTTTTATTGTTCTATATATTATGCAATCGTCTGCAAATAATCTGACTTTTGTTCCTGAACTAATGCAATTTGGTAAATCATTTATGTAAATTAAAAATAGTAGTGGACCCAAGACTGTTCCTTGAGGTACACCTGAGTTTACTGTTATTGGTGTTGATTTAGAGCCATTTATTATTACAGTTTGTTCTCTCCCTATCAGAAAATCTTTAATCCACTGATGCAGTGGACCGTTAATGCCGAAATATTTTAATTTTTTAAAGCAAACTATGGTGGTGAACTTTGTCAAAAGCCTTGGAAAAATCTAGTAAGATAGCATCTATTTGTTCACTATTATCTAAACCTTTTGAAAAATCATCAATTAGTCCTATTAGTTGTGTTTCACATGATCTATATTTCCTAAAGCCATGTTGGTATGGGGTGAGGACATTATGTTTGTCTAAGTGGTTTATGATATTGCTACATATTATGTGTTCTAGTATTTTACATGTGATGCTGGTAAGTGATATAACATCAGGAACTCACCTGGAACCTTCTTGAAACAAGCCTAGCTCTACTTCTGTAGTCTGAAATATACTTAACTTGATCAGTTTTAAAGGGCTGGTACCATTGATAGGGAACGCTCCTTGAATTCTGCGTTCTTCCCAGTCAGGGCGTATTTTACATACATCAATACTGTCAAAATACCTGGAAATAAAAATGTAATTGTTAAATTATTTTTTAATTTGTTACTGTCAAACAAATGGTTATTCATTGAAGTTATAGTAAAAGTATAGTAAGATTCCTCTTTCAGACCTTGCTATCTATAGGGCAGAAATTATAAAGGTCCCCTGTTTCTGTGACCTATGGTTAACGAGAATGTCATGTGGCCAGCACAATGACCAACCACCTTTACTTTTCTCCAACTAATTTCAGGTACCCATTGAAGTCATGGGTGCTTTTAATTAAAAATTCCAATAGAAACTGAGGCCTACTAAAAATTTTGAAAATATAATGTTCTTTTTTTATAAGAAACTTTGAAATTTATGCTTTCAAAAAGCATAGGAAATAATTTTATTATATTTATTAAGCATAAAACAATAATTATTATATTTATTTTCTATTTCTCTAATTTTCTTATATGTAGATCTAATATAAGCTACCACAATTATGTACTGACAATGCACAACTCAAGAAACTTATGCTCAATAGGAGAAAGCTATAGTCATTGTTAAGTACTATTATACTTTGCTCAAAAGTAGATGGCTGAAGGTGGTAGTAATTGAGCCATTACTTTGCAATTTCATAATTATAAAATTAAGTCAAGAATAAATATTATGGTAATCCGTAAAAGGCAGTTGATAAGGCTGGATTTTTTAAAATTTATGAAATTCTCTTGATTGTAATGTATGCAAACATTAAAAAAATTATATTTTTTAAGCATTGTAATATTCTGTAATTCCAAAGTTCTTTTTCCTTAATTCTTTTCCACACAAATTCCACAGCTTTTCTTGCTTTTGAATGGGTTTGTATGCAAAACAAAAACTAAACAAATAACAAGAATGACTCTCAAGAGAACCTCATGAGGTCTGAAAACTCCATCCAGAAGACACCATGCTCTTCCCCAAACGACAGCAGCTTGTTCCTTGAAGCCTCTGAAACATCTTTCCATTTGGGAGAGCCATCACTCCATGCACCTTTCCAAGAGTAGCGTCCCCAGGGGTTACGCAGTCTAACTAGCCTGTAGAAATACATGTGTTTTTATGAACACCTTTAAAGGCATTGGAAACAAACATAAAACCATTTTGACAATTTTCATTTTGTAGTCTGTCCAATCAAATTAATAATTCACCAATATAAAAAAAAAAAAAAACTTTATTAAAACAGTAGTAATCTAAAGCTGTAATAGAGAAAACACAACATAAAATATGTTCACTAACTTGTTGCCTTCCAGATCCTGCATGTCCAGAATAGAGTAGGAATGTTTTGATCTGAGTCCAACCTGGGCAAAGTCTTCTTCCTTAGCATTCATATTGCCTCCACCACAAGATGCTCCCATTAAAAACCTTGCCACAAACATAAAGAGAGATCATTTATAATCTTAAAGAATGACAATCACATAGGTGTAACAATATTATATATGAGAAAGCACTCAAAAAAATAACTAAAATAACAAACATAATAAAAAAAAATCCAGAATTTTATAAAAGGTGTGTGCCCCATAGTATTTCTTTGAAATTATTAATGGGAATTAGAATTACAAATGAGCTGTTTTATAACTCAAAGTTTGAATAATGAGGCCAGCAAAATGATCAGCTTACTTTCCATGCCTGATATTTGTTATTTTTAAACCACAAGGCCAGACAGCTGCGCTCAAGGTCTGCTGGTGTTCTTATCAGTTCCTCTCCCCAAGATACACAGCTATGGGTTACTTAGCACTTACTTCAAATCATTACAGCTCAATAGTTTGGCCCAGATCAGATCAGGACAAATTTCTTCCCCTCTAGTGCCCTCATCTGGTGACAAAATACTTTATTATTAATAGGATTAAAACATTTTAGAAATATACTTTGATCAAGATCTCAATCATGCTGAGAAATATTAATAAAACAAAAGAATTTTTCAATCATTAAATAAAGAAAATAAAGAAGTCTCATATCATTAATTTTTTATTTGTAAATTTATTTACATTTACAAAGCAATCAAAACACTGAAAACATTTTCATTACTTTTTTTAAAATAGTTCTTTTGCTTGAATCCAAACACCTCCTTGTACTATTCAAGTTTCCTCTGTATTAAATGTTTACAACTATTCAAGTATCCCCTTTAGTGACAGTACATGTTAGAAGTAAAATGAGAGCCTCTGATAGCATGCTGAGTTGGTCACTAATGATACTTAGGTGGTGAGCTAGATGGAAGTGATGGGTAGTGAGAACTTGATACACAAAATACATTTACCTTGTAACACGTCACATTTACCTTGTCACACATATCACATTTACCTTGTAACACATCACATTTACCTTGTAACACATATCACCATATCATATTTACCTTGTAATACAAATCACATTTACCTTTAAACACAAATCACATTTACCTTTAAACACAAATCACATTTACCTTTAAACACAAATCACATTTACCTTGTAAAGGTATACTTTTACATGGTGCACCATGTAAAGGTATACTTTCACATGGTGCACCAGTCAATGTTGCCAGACCTTCAATACACTTGCCAGCTTCAAGGGCTCCATAACTGCCATACAACTTAGCCATTGCCTTCTCTATAAAAGGAACCCATAATTGTCTTCTCCTTGCCTGCAGTAGACGTCAATAAGTTTAAAACAATAAAAATAAAAAGTGCAGGGTCTCTTATACATTAAAAAAAAAAAAAAAAAAAAAAAAAAGCATGTCTTAATTATATTTTGTTTTTTAAAATCTCTACTGCACTAGTGAAATATTGTATCACCTCAAAAGTTCACCAGTACCCATGGCGAGAAGATTAAACGCAACTGTTCAATGTACTATAGTACATAGTAATAGTAATAACACCCTTTTCTTTCTTGGCTTTAAGAGTTACATTGAATAAACAGAAATTTAAAAAAATATAATAAATTATATCTTTTATATAGCCTTAATTTCATGCTTATAGAATGCCCAGAGCGCTAAGGTCCAATCTCATTTGTGGACCAGTGTGGGGAGGTGGTACCTGGGCAAAGGTTTTTCTGTGCTCCTTTTAGGCGCTCAGTAAACACAACTCTTGAGTCGAGTGTCAATCCATGAGGCCCCTTCATAGGTAGTTAAGTCCAAGTTCAAGTACTTAGACCACACATCCCACAAAAAGAAAAAGAGAGTTAAACATACAATGGTAAAAGTCACCAACAGTGATCCCCCCACCTCCTAAAGGTTATGGAGTGAAGACTGGGATTTTCAACTTTGGTATTTTTAGGATGCCTCGAGTCTACCCAATTTTTATGAGTATATCTAATTTATAAAGTAGAATGTGAGGCATATGTATGTATGTCCCTGTATAGAAATCAAAACCGTTTGACCAATCTTGATAAAACTTGGCAGAAATGTTCCTTGGGTACCAACTTAGACCGTAGTGTATTTATTGTAGCCCTAGAACAAACTTAAGACCCTCAAAAAAAAAAAAGTTGACCAGCTCTATGAAAGCATTATAACTTCATCGATCTAGGCAATGTTTATATGAGAAAAGATAGAAAGGATCTAGATCTAATTTTAAGAACTGCTCCTTGCGCAGATAGTTTTATTACTCTGACACATGAAAATACAAAATATAGTCCATTGATTTCATTATTTAATAAAATTAACCTTCAAATTTGTGTTTCAAAAGCATTTTTTACATAAATTCGTTCCTTATATCTGCGAATGTAGAATTCCTGATGAGCATTCTTTCATTAGACAATACTGTAATCTTTCTATTCCGAGGTCTAAAACTCTAATTCAACTTTAAGATGATAGAACTTCTCTTTGCAAAGATAGTTTTATACTTTAACACATGAAAATACTAATTATAGTCCATTCATTTCATACTTTAATCAAATTTACATTCATATTTGTTTTTCTAAAGCACTTTTCATGCATTCGTTTGCTAAAGCTGCGAAGCCGTGTTAAGATATATTCTAATAGTTTCATTCATTTGCGTAAATCTAATTTAAAAAGGTCACGCATGTGCAAGTGCAAAATGATATCTCTATCCAAGCCAATATTTAACTCTAGATTACTCTAGATCTAGATCTATGTCTAACTCAAGATCTACATTATTCTTTAACACGTGAACGTACAAAATTAAGACTATTCATTTAAAATTTTAATCAAATATTTGTAGGCCTACAAGCAAATGGTTTTATTTGAAAAAATGGATTTAAGTCGATTAGCTATTTTGACAGCACAATTCATACTATTTTTACATTTACGCATTCGCTTTAATTATAACATTATTATTTCGCTTAATTGTTTACAAACCACTCTCAGTGACTCATCGACAGTTATACGCAAACAAAAAACCTGTGGGCAATATATGTCTAGTGTATATATATATATATCCCAGAAAAATATATTGGAAGAAAAGATCTTAGAGGTGAATTAGACCCAACTGACCTGAGCAAAAATAAGATTCTTGGATTTGCAGGGAAGATAATCATCAATAAGTATAGTCTTCCACAGGCCATCCTTACACAGCCTGACTTGGTACACACCTTCATTACACATCTCTTTACTGATGACAATGTGCTCTACCAAGTGGGAACGTTCAGCTAGAACAGCCAATGCACTGAAAAACCTGTAAGTATATTTTGTTTCATTTCAATTTGAGTTGTGTACCAATCCAGTGCAGTTTTATATAGAAGCCATTAAAATAATATATATTTATACATACCAACAGTTACCCAGAATTCCTTGAGATATATCCTCTGGCATTGGAGTTCTGTAAACTACCCAAGGTATTCTCAACCCATCAGGAACTACAATATTTTGGGGACGCACCCACTGAATATCGCTGACTGACAGCTTCGTGTTTGGAGATTGGGTCTCTTGAACCAAATATTGTTTCTTCGGATCAAGAATGAGTGATTTAGGTGCTAGTGGAAATGAATCATCAACAAACGTATCACCAGTCTAGAAAAAGATAAACATGAAATTGACATTAAAGAAAATACTTGCAACTTTTTTCCTCTCCACAAAATCATTAAAGATTATGTATATGTATACGATACATTAAGTTTAATAAGTGTATCATTTTGTTTTTATATGAGAATTCATTATATAAGATAATTGTATTGGTTGACTACAATTGTCCACTTCAGCATTATTATTTTAACAATAACAGTATAGTTCATGTAAACATAAACAACTTTCTCATACAATACACACACAACCAGTGCTATTGGGATCAGTTTCTATGTACTTCTCAGTGATGATAAATGAACTTGTAACACCCTAACTGAAAGTGGAATATAAAGGAGTTTTTAAATCTTTCTACTTTAGCCTTAATAGAGCCAACCATTTGTCCAGATCATATATTATATTTATACATATATGATATCTAATAGGCATGATGGCTGAGTGGTAAAAAGCGTACTGAACCGGAGTTCCGGGTTTGAATCTGGTGAAGGCTGGGATTTTTAATTTCGGGATCTTTTGGGCACCTCTGAGTCCACCCAGCTGTAATGGGTACCTGACAGTTTGGGAAAAGTAAAGGTGGCTGGAAGTTGTGCTGGCCACGACACACTCATTAACCGTGGGGCACGGAAACAGATTTCCTATACATCATCTGCCCTAAAGATCGCAAGGTCTAAAAGGGAAACTTTACTTTACATATAACTGTGTTTTAACGAGAGCAAATAGTCTTTTAAGGGTTATTTATACTATGTTTTGAAAAGATGTTCATGAAATAGTTCTTCATGAGATGGTAGCTGTGTTTGAATCTAAGAAAAAAAATAGTTAATAAGATTTATGTGAGTTACAATGCTAAAAGAATTGTTACTGACATTCACAATGTTTACTTACAGACTTGCAATGTTGGATTATTCTCTGACGGAGTTCACTAGCTTCTTTTTCCTCAACAATTCTAATGTCTTCCACTAGAGAGCTTTCTTGTCTAAGCAGCTCAAATGGGGCACGATCAGCAGGAGAACTAGCTTGCTTCAGATGATTATTAGAAGGTGAGCTTGGGGGGACATTAGCGACCTGCGATTTGTCCCCAAGGTGCCTTGGCATACAGCAAACTGTACAGTTGTTATGAACTGGGTTGTTAATAACAGTACAATAGCCACATGTCCAAGTGGTGAGGTCAGATAATGGCCTGGGATTAAGGCACATACTACAAACAGATTTATCAGCAGTGTTCGTAAAAGTGCACTTTGAACAGTTCCATGTCGACTGAGAAGGTGGGTGTTGGATGGGAGACTGGTCGTTAGGACGGTGAGTGTAGGAGACATTGCCGTTTACGATGGCAATGGGGCTGGGCGGTGATATGCTGCTACGCTGAGAGTTTGGGGGGGATGTCTTTGGCTTTTTGCAAATTTGGCAAGATTTCTCCCAGTCAGGATTACAACTGAAGGAACAGTGTTTACACTTCCACTCTTCATCTACATTTATTAGATGTGCTGAATTGTCACTCGATGTTGAGCCTGTTGGCTTTGTATTCAAGCTTTTAGATGGCAGCTCAATTTTATCAGATTCAGAAGTTGCATTTTTGTTGTCTTCTGACAGGGTTAAATCAATTATTTGCTTATCTGTTGTCCCAATGACAGAACTGTTTTCCACACATGTATCCACATCTGACAAGGTTGGTAGACGTGAGTGACGAGGCGCCCTACAAACTGAGCATGAAGAAACTGTTGGTTGGTTAATCAAAGTACACCTTTTACAACTCCATTCAGCTGCTGAGGTCGCAATAATAGTCTGACCTATCCTTCCATTTATTTCATCAGTTGATAGAGTATTAGTTTTTTCTTCCCCTGTGGCAATGGCTGTGGGCCTACTCATTTTAATTTTATGTTCACAAACTCTAGTACTTGCTTGAATAAACATTAGACCACCTGCATCTATTTATATTATAAATATCATAACATTTTAAAATGCTGTATTTGCCATTATTGGTAATTAAAATATAGTCCAACAGTTAAGCCCAATCTGAAAAGAAAAAGGCAGATTTGTTGTAACATTATATAATATAATGACTATATTATATAGGTCTATTCTATATAGACAACTCTACTATGGATATCCATCTAGTTAGTACTTATGTAGTTAGTAAGTGTGTGTGATTGTGAGTTAAGTATTTTTCATACTCATGTAGTGCTAGAAACTATTGTGAGTAAAATATTTTTTCGACATGTAGATTTAGAAACTAAGACAAAACTAGATCTCCGCAGAAATAAGAGAGTGATCTTTCCTTTACTTCTTGTTTAAACTCTTGTGGGAATAAGAGAATTATATATATAGATTAATTCAGTGAGTTAGAATCTAGTCTTAAGCCCAGGCGTTACGGTTAGTGACAGTCAGTACTGAGTACTCAGACGACTCAGTCTCAGTTAAATTTTCAATTATCAGTCAGTTAGTCTTATGAATATCATCAATTATGATCAATATGAATGATTGAATATGATTGACTATGACTACATCTATGACCCTAGCCTACACTGTAACACTGCTACACTAGTGAATAGATAGTTACATAGTACACTCCTACAGTCAGTACAGTAACTAGTGAGTAACTGAGACTGAGTAAGTAACACTAACAGTTACAGTAGCCTACTCAACTCTATCATACTGTTATACTATGACTGTGAATTTGTTAATACTCAATAATAGAATAGCTCTAGATCATCATGGTCACTAGATCTAACTAGATTTAGATCTAGTTTAGTCTAAATTTACTATCTAGTTATAGATTTAATCTAGTAATAGCGATCTACTATCAGGTTAGATCTTTGCAATAAAAATTTCTGACTAGAATAGACCTTTAGACACTTTAGTCTTAGTCATAGTTCCGGGAAAAGTACACCAACTTTTTTAACAAGTTGTGGTGTTAAAAGACGGAAGCAGAGTTTCACAGCACTTCCTGTTTTGGATTGGCGTCGAAGTAAACAAAAGACAAAAGTTTACGAGGATGTCGTTACTTTTTTTCTAAAATGTCTTGACTTATTTTTCTTTTAAGCTCAACCCATAAACTCAAATGAATGAAGAGGCGAAAGCCCACCAAGAGGACAAACGTCGTACACTCTGGTTGGATGACAAAGTCTCCACCTGAAAAACGACTGACGTCTACTTTTAGGATATTTCGTGCGGTAGGTTTAGTAAAATTAGTAGATCTAGTAAAAGTCTAATTAAATTAGTTAGATCTAGTCAGTTAGTCATTTTTATAGAGTTAAGATTGACTTAGAGTTAGACTAGCTTAATTTTATCTAAATTATTTATAGATCTACTAATTTATAGTCTATGTTTGAACTTAAAATTTAATGATTATGTTATAGTTACTTATAGTACTAATAGATCTACTTATTAATTAAATCGACTTATCTAGATTCTAGATAATATAACATATAGACTAAAATTATACAATTATACTTATAGTAGATCTAACACTGTATCATTGTTACAGGTTACACTGTGACTAACTACTACTACTAGATAACTAGTCGTCTAGATCTAGAGTAGAATACCAAGTCATGATCTGGTAGTGTAGAAATGTAATCAATTTAATCATCTAAATGATCTATCTACTATTATCTAGTCATCTACTATATATATGATTTACATAATCTCTCATGACTATTAGATCTAGTATTTATATACTACAATGTATATAGAGTCTAGCTAGATCTAAGTAAATGAGACTGATTTATAACTATATCTAATTTAAATCTTATCTTGTATAATACAGAGGTCACTTAAAAAAAGTATCAAGTATTAGAGTGACACTTAGACTTATAATTATATCTTGATCTAAATCTAGTATTAGATTATGCAAATATGGTGGTCTCTTGACAAAGGCTATAGATTTCAATAAAAATGCTTGTCAGGTTTTTTTTTTAACACCACAGGTTTCCCATGGCCACCTTTGTATATGTACAGTATTAGGGTAAAAGCTGAGTACATCATTACCAAACTTTCTTCATGCTCTTAGGATATTACCTTGTTTAACATGCTCTAGGTCATAGTACCATTGATTTTTTACTCACATACCTAACACCTTTCATCAAGCTAGTATGTTTTTTATCTTGGTGTTTGTGTGTGTTATTTATGAATAGTTTTACTGCAAAGAAACAGCATGCAAAGGTTATTTAATTGTTATTTAGGGTTTAACATGTGGGATGTCTGGTGATACTGTTTATGACAAAAATAGTGTATTACATGTATATTATGAAATTAAATAAATGCTGTATCTACACTTTGTAGAAATTAGACTTTCGCAGCTCTCTTGGAATGTATTCCATATATATATATATATATATATATATATATGAAAGTCAAGGGAACACTGTACACATTATGCCTTCTATCAATTATTTGTTTAGGTGATAGAGAGATCAATTTTTGTAGCAGCAACCCATATAGTTGTAGTTTCCAGAGATTATTGGCAGCTCTTATTATAGATGTAGTCTAAGGCTAATAACTAAATTAGAAATATTCTTCATTACTATTTAGGCAGCTAATGTATTGGCTGTTAATGCAATTTTGGTTGAGTTGGATATATATTTGCAGAGTTGAATGGTAGTTTAATCTGAAAGGCTTAGGCAAAGCCAACCACCGGTGATAAATTATTATCCAATTTAGATTCTAAAATATATTACATTTTGTAGTCAGTCTACTTGTCTGAAATATCATTTAACACTTTGTGAGAGCAGAGAAACATAATTTACATGCTTTCAATTATTGCTACTTAGATTTTTATAACATATATCACCAAAAACAAAAATCACATAACATTATGTAAAACTAAAGTAATATTCAAATGGCTGTACATTTTGATTTCTTGGGTTTAGTTTGCTTGAATAATAGTTCTAAAATCTGTGGTTTGTTTGAGTTCCATGTAGAGCAAGCTACATTTTATTTGTAAAAGTGGCTGCCACCACCAGAACGATGACCCAGTCCCCATTATAAGAAAACATTGCTTTATTTTTAAATTAATTTTGTTTCACCTTTACAAGAGGGCATGATAAAGCACTTGGCTTCCAAACCTGGGGGTTCTAGGGGTATCAAAACCCCTAGAAGACTGGGATTTCGAATTTTTATTTTTAGGGCAACTCATTATTCCACCCATTTCTAATGGGCGCATGACATTAGTTGGGAAAAAGTAAAGGTGGTTGGTTGTTGTGCTGGCCACATGACACGCTTGTTAACTGTGGGCCACAGAAACAGATGTTTTTTTTACACCCACTGTCCTATAGATCACAGAATCTGAAAGGAGGACTTGTCCTAATTTGACTTTTAAAATTTACATCTCTGTCGAGTTAAAATCTTTTTCATTTGGATTGTCATGTCAATTAAATTGCTTGGAGTTATTAAGAGTTGAAATGAAACAAAAAAAAAACAGGACTTGACCTAATTTGACTTGACTTTTAACATTTACATCTCTGTCTAACTGAAATATACTTTTCATTTGCATTGTCATGTCAATTAAATTTCTTGGAATTAGCAAGGGCTGAAATGTTGAAGTTTAAGTTTCAGTCATTTTAATTTAAAATTCCTTGTCAAAAAGTTAAATGTCTTCTCTTGCATGGTAATCTTTCTGCCAAAGAGTTTAATGTAGATGGTGCTAAGTTTTTTTTTCTGAACAAGAACCTCTCCAGTCGTAACTTTGATCTAGTGGGAAATAAGATAAAGCTGTTGATACAAAAACCACTTACAACATCTTGCAGCCTCCTTACTGTATTTTCTTTTAGAGCTGCCATGATGACTGGCATGTGGCACGCTCAGATAACAGATTGGGGGGCAATTTTTTTTATATGAAACATTCTTTTATATTTGGCAATCATTTTAATGACTGAAATGTTTGTGGGCTTAAGAAAAGTATAGTATTGAGATTAGAGTCAAGTAAATTCATTGAATAATGCGGAACTAAGGAAATTGTTATTACCCTGTTGAAAGATAGTCCTTGTATATCATTATGAAACAAGCTGTCTAAGGATTGAAAACTATTTAAGCTGAAAGAAATTCACCTCTTTATAGCAAAAGGAATATAACTTAACACCTAGGTAAATGTATGACCCTTTGGAAGGCTAGATGTGCATCTGATAGGTGGTGTGAAGCTCGCCTGTTTCTGTGGCCAATGGTTGATGAAGGTGTTGTGTGGCCAGCACAACTACCTGCTGCCTTTTTTTTTTTTTTATTAACAAAGGTCAGGTCAAGCAATGTGTGTGGACATCATAAAAAATTGCACCAGGATCCCAACTTGAGACTATTTGTGTGTTGAAACTAGGCACTTGGTCACCATACTATTCTATTACCCATGAATAGGTCAGCTAATTATATATCTTTTGAAAGCTTAATTGTATGCCCAAAGTTTCCCCCACTTCAGTCAAACAATAAAAACACCAAAGTGAAGATGGGTTTCCTTTTCTGTTAGTTCATGTTTTCAAATGTTCATGCACAAAGTTGCTTACATCCTTGTTTGGGCGTGACACGCCTAAATATGTTGATAGTTCATTTGTGTGGTGTTATCAATACCCCTAGAAGTGTTTTGTAGTTTAAACTCTGTGCCTAAAAGTTTTGTAATTTATGGCATATCTCTTGTTAGGAGGTGCCCCTTCTAATGAGCAATTTAACTGTTGCCTTCTGTAATACTGTAACATATCTCTTTTTTTTATTGTGTAAATGATCTTTGTTACTGTAACTTTTAATGTGTAAATGACTGGTCTTTCTTATTTTTGTATTATAAACTGAGTATTTTGGACTGTTGTGTAGTGTAGATAGTGTCCCTGGTAGTGTAAATAGTTTCCCAAGCACTGACCACCACCTTATTGACCCAAGTGCCAAGCAGCACTTATCTCTTGAGTGAGTCCTGTGCTAGCCATATCTAACAACTTACTCTACACACTTGACTTGGCCTAGCTGCCTGCTGCAACCTAACTATTTAAGTCATAGGAACAGTCATTAGAAACAAAGATGACAAATATAAGTCACAAGTGGCTGTATATATATATATATATTTTAATAATAATAATAATAAACACAATGGGAGGTTCTTTGAACAAGTAAAATATGAAGTCATGGTTCACAACCACGCACATAAATTCTATAATTATTTTTGTTTAATATGAGAATGATTCAGATTAAATAGGCACTTTTTGCTTCTTTGTAAAGTATTGGCTATCTATCCAATCATTAAAGTATATAATCATTTCTTTTCAAGCTTTGCTATAGCATACGATTGAACAGAGCTGCAGAAAAAAAAAAGTTTTCCTTCCTCAATAGCTAAGTGTTTCTCTACCCTGTTTAAAAAAAAATATATCTACCTTAGAAAATGTGCTTATATGCACTAAGGTATCTAGGTTGTTAATTTAACTTCCTTGTTTACTGATTTACTATCTGGTGGACTTGCTCTATTGGACTTACACTGCCTGTACAGTCCTCAGTAACAAAGAACCTCCATAAAATGTGTTTAGTATTATCTTTCAGTCTGTTAAAAGAAGAAAAAAAGTAATATGAGACAAACTATTATTGGGGCTTAATAGGACAGACTATTGCATATAAATAGAGTTGACAATTCAGGCTTATTGTCGCTAGCATATACTATAATAACTTTTGTTAGCAAAAGTGAAAAAAAAAAATTTTGAGCCTTATGCAAATTATATAAGAATTAGTTCTTAGTTCGCTTATAATGGGAAATAAGTCATGTCAAAGGAGACATTTGCGCAACAAAAAAAAATGTGCATGTACTGGAATAACTTAAATTTTGTTAAATTTAACTGAAAGTATGATTGATTTGTAGTCACTGTGTTAGTTTGTCCTTGGAGTCCCCCTTTTAAAAATACATCCTATTTAAAGGCTGTATGTAGTTATTGGTGTGTACTTGTATCTAGGATTATAAATTTTTCTATAAACTGAATGAGTTGTCAATTAGTGTTAATGTTAGCTTCTGCGTGACAGTTGTTTTGAGTGCTGTGTGACTCATCCTTATGTTGAAGTGTGTCTTTGTTGTTCGCATGATTATTATTTTTTTTTTCTGTGAGCGCTTTCTTTTCCAAGGGGTGACTTGGGGTTTGTCAAACTGATGAGCTAAGTACACTTCCTCATTATCTGTCGCAAGTCTATATATAGATATTTTTATATTTGCCGCAGTGATTGTAACTTTGAATTAAATTGCTAAAATTCTGTTGGTCTAAATGTATGAAGCTATTTTGAATGTTCCTTTGAGTTTGGATTTGTGCTTAAATTTGCATTTTTGTTGTTGTTAGTATTGAGGCATTTTATGGTAAGCTATTACGTTGTCCTTTTACCTAAACCATGTTTCACAAGGGTTGTGAAGTTAGCAGATTCAAAAAATGTTCTGTTGAACCATTGGGGCACCACACATGATCTGTCTTTCTCCATTCCTCTCTGTCTTTTGGAACAGGCCTACCTATTATTTAACATTGTCTTCCCATTGCTTTCTCTGTCTGCTTCTTCTCTTTCCTGGTACTGCTCCCTGAAAGAAAGGTCTCTGTGAGTCCTGAGGACCTTGTGATATGGACATAGTGTTTAAGTTTGCATCTTTTCGATAGTGGTTAGCAGGTCATCATGGGCTCTATTTCCATTGTAATCCCATTTCAAATCTCCTATTTTGTGATACTACCATGACCCCCTAATTAAGCTTGCGCATCCTTCTTCTATGCTACTGTTAGAAAAATACATTTTCAGACTTAAGTTTATAGCTAGAGATCAAACCTTCAAGTTCTGCAGAATCCATCCGCTGCAAGTTTGTAGGGCTTACATCTGAAAGTCATTGCAGTTTTGTGTGCTCCCTGTCAAGGATATTAAAAGATGACGTACTTTGTTTCCTTTCTCTTAAGTAATGATTCATCACTGCTTTTTAGATGTATTCACTAAGAGCCATGATTCATGTCTTAATAGATAGATAATGATGTACTAATGCTGAAATAACTACCCTTTATAAATTTGACATAGCCTTGTAGAAATAGTAGGTCTGAGGTCTTGTGATATTAACTATGAATAAATTTCTTGTGTGTGTGTGGGGTGGGGATGAGAGGGATAAATGTTTTAGACAGTGAACTTGTCCAACATTAAAACATGAAGAAAATAGAAATGAAACAAATGTAGATAGTTCTATAGTTCTATTTTTCTCCCCAAATTAGAGTTTTTTTGTTTTTAAATTTATAGCGCATCTTTTATACAATAGCATGCTCATTGTGCTACGGTCTAATCTCTTTTGTGGATGGGGGTGGGGGGATATGAGAGAAGGTTGTCTACTGTCTTGATGTGCTCAACGAACACATCTCAGTTCAAGTGAGGATACAAACTCGAGCCCCCTTAATAGGTATCCAAGCAGTTCTTGCCTCTCGTGTTTACAGTTCTATCCTGCTAATTAATGAAGTTTATGTAAAAAGCTAAAATGAAATTTCAAGCAGATAATTAAAAGGTGTACCCAACCATCATCCGCTCTCATTTTTTTGGTAAAGACTTAAAAACTATTTTTACAGTTACTAATGAATTATTATTCAAATTAAAAGTTCTTGCAATGCATTTCAACTGCAACTTTAGTCTAAAACTATTGTAAGAATTTTTAGCGGCCCCCAAAAGGTGAAAAGATGCTATTAGTTTTGTGTGGAATGTCTGTCGGTCCGTCCCGTTTTGATCTCATAAACTAGAAAAGATAGTGAAAATCCGACATCATAATATTTTAGACAATTCAAAGTTCTGATGCAACGGCTACTTTTTTCTTCTCTGAAAGTTAAAAATCTTATTTTTTAAATCACTTATGCAAGCAGTTTTTTTTCATAAAAATACACCACTTTTACAACTATTCATTATTAATAGTAACAATCACAGGAGGCTCTTTAGTAGGGTAAATTACCATTTACCATATTTTTAACACATTTATGCAAATGGTTTTAGATTTTTTGTAAATGTTTTAAAAATGTATTGCTAAGTTACGTAAGTTCTGTCATACTAACTACTACAATTACACACAAAAAATGTTTACTTCTTTTGAAAGAGAAGAAATCTATTTAGTATGCATATAAGTTGGGCATAATTTAAAACAACAATTAATATTAGTTTTTCATATTATCGGGTGAACTGCAATGCTGCACTACTTAACTAGAGGAAAATTTTTTATTTTACGGAAATGTTTTTTTTTTTTTGAGGATTTCTTTAAGAGATTGACTCTTTACAAAAAAATCAGATTAATTAGATATTCATTATAAGACATTAGTTTGGCCAGGTTCACATCTAACTTTACATTCACTTTCACCTATCCTTTGGTCTGCTGGACCGCTGGGGCACCACACAAGATATGTCAACCTTCTTTCTCTATTCTTCTCTGTCATTTTTCTTTGATAGAATTTCATTCTGATGTTCTTTCTGAAAATATTGAAACCTGCTTTTTTACCTGCCTGGGTTGACCACTTCAGGGGCCGATTTTGAGTTTGTGTTTCCACACAAACTGTCTTTGTAACCTTGTTTTTTTTTCTAATTCTAGGCTTATTTTTTAAAAATATAGTTTGTAGCCCATAGTGTTACTAAATCTTTTTTTTTTCATCCTTTTATCATCAGCAATGGAAAAGGCGATTCTTTGTCTTAAGCAAGCCATTGGGTAGTCTGCCTGACCAGTATGAACTGGACTACTACAAGGATGAGCACTGCAGCAGCAAGAAAGGCTCCATAGACCTTGAGCAGTGTGAGCAGATCATTGAGGCTCTGGACTCTGAGAGCTTTCCCAACCTATTGGCCATCAAGACAGTCTGTAAAAATAAGGTTAGCTTGACAAACTATATAATAGCAGTGAAACATTCCAACTTTGTAATAGCAGTGAAACATTACAACTTTAGAATAGCAGTGAAACATTCCAACTTTGTAAAAGCAGTGAAACATTACAACTTTAGAATAGCAGTTAAACATTACAACTTTGTAATAGCAGTGAAACATTACAACTTTTAATAACAGTGAAACATTCAAACTTTATAACAACAGTGAAACATTTAAACTTTATAATAATAGTGAAACATTTAAACTTTATAATAGCTGTGAAACATTACAACTTTATTATAGCAGTGAAACATTCAAACTTTATAATAACAATGAAACATTCAAACTTACAAATTTAATAAAAGTGATGAAACATTCAAACTTTATAATAGAGGTAATACTTTCAAATTTTTTAATAACAGTGAAACATTCAGACTGAGTACCAGTACTAAAACATTAAAATTGTAAAAACATTGTAATAATAGTGGTGAAAGATTCAAACTTTATAATAGTTATGAAAAATGTAATGATATAAATAAAAGCAGTGAAAATTTAGACTGATTACCAGTAGTAAAATATTAAAACTTTATAATAGTGTTGATACATTCAAACTTTTTAATAGCAGTGAAACATTCAAACTTCATGATAGCTGTAAAATTAAAACGTTTTAATAGCTATGACCTATTTAAACTTTATTTCAGCAGTGAAACATTCCAACTTTTTTATAGTGATAAAAAAAATTTAATTTTTAATAGCAGAGAAATGCTGAATCATTCTCCAAGGTACAGTGGAGGGAGCACGAAGAAAGTGTCTGGCTTGTTAACATAAAAGAATGATCCGCCTTCCCTCTTGATATCTCTCTAAGAACAGCTGCTGACCGGGGGAAGTGGAGGGATTGGGTAATTCTAATTGTCAGAACCCCTTCTACTAGATGAGATCAGGCTAGATTAGAGCTCCTTATAGCTAATTTATTATTATGCTATGAATCTTTTTAGAATTAGATCTATAAGATAAAAATCTACTTATCTAGGCTCAACACCCAAGACTAGATTATCACTAGACTAATAAATAGGCTAATTAACTAGATCTATAACTCAAAAAACAACAACATATGTAGACTAGATTTACTAAATGCAATCTAAGCTACTATTAGTTAGAAGATCCAACTTCAGCTTTTAACTAGTTCTAGTCTTGTAAGATCTACTCTCTTGGCCAATAAATATAGATGTAGTAGATCATTTATTTGAAACAGAGCTCACTTTTAACATAGTTACAACAAAATTTGATTTATAATTGAAGTAAATGTAACCATAATACATACACAATACTGAATACTGTACATAGGAACTTGTTAGACTTGATATATACAAATTAATTTAGAAAAGACCTAAAGAAACCATTTTGTCCTTTGCAGTTGAAACATTTCTGTTCTTCTTGTCACTTCTCTCAAAATGTCTTGTGAAATAAAATTTATTTTCAATCAATCCACTACTTTGAGTGCCTAATCTCATCCCTTTTAAAAATCAAATGTTGTTATGACTTGAATTTTTATTTTTAACTAGATCAATTGTGACCTGAACTAATTAGTTTCTATCTATATGATGACTAAATGTATAAGAGTGAACAATTTATAATAATATAGTATGCATATCAAATATACATGAAAGGGTGAAACTTACATTTATATCCAAGTAATAGCAATTTAAGTAGAAGCAGAGTATTTATAGTTGTTTTTTTGGGGGTTTTTTTTGTATCGTTAGGAAATGCATAATAGATTTGTTTTATTATTTTTTACTGCAAAAATAGCAGTAAATGTATTTATGTTGTGAAGGCACATACCATCAAATAAAATTGTGGCTTTTATATAACACTACTTTCATGCTTATAGCGCTTTGGTCCAATCTCAGTTGTGGACCAGTGTCACCCCCCACCCCCTGCAGGAAAAATTGGGCTCTGTTGCTTGCAACCATGTATTAATGACACAAATGAGGGTTATCCATTGTTCTATAAACTCTGTGAAAACTATAAGATTGTTTATGATGAGGGGAATTCATTTTTGTTTCATTGTAACAAACGTTTAAGCTAACTACACCTGAACTGTTTACTTATGTCATAACTGTTGATGTTTTCTAGAGTCGTACCTACTACTTAGCTGCTGATACTGAGCCAGAAATGAATAGCTGGGTCCAGTGGTTGTGTCATGTCTGTGGACTACGCCCAGAAGATCAGCGTAAGTATATTTATAAAGTTTCTAAAGTTTGGATGTTACTATCTCAGAGTAGTTCCTTTAAAACATGTATAATATAAACAAACATCAAACTACTGAATGTATTGATCCTGTACATCTTTCATATATTGCTAAATTCCATCCAACTGTACAAGTTCTACAAACTTTGTTTATAATATCTATGAATCTGTTGGAATGCAGTTGAGCTCATAAAAGGTATAAATAAATTGTGTAGTTTTCTAAAGAGATTATATAGTATGAAACATCAATTGTTATATGTCTATATGATTTGATCACATGACATTGCTACTGACCATGGTCTGAGTCTTATATTTAATATGTTTGCTAAGAAGTAAAGTGATATGCCGTTTCTTCTCTCTGTCAAAATAAATCTTTTTTTTAAAAAATCTCTCCTCCTTCTTCTCTCCCTTGCCCCTAACGTCCGCTCTGCCTGCTCTAATGGATTCTCTGTATATGATAATGTGTAAGTATATATTTTTGAACATTGCTTGTGGCCCTTGAATACTGTATTTCCATTGCACTAATGGTGAATGTGTTTTCATCTACATTTGTTGTTGTTATTGTATTTGGAATGCTTTTTTTGTTATTGTCTTTTCCCCTGTTTCCTTTGTATATTGCATTCTTTAAAACACCATAGAATATTATTGCAGAATATTATTGCTATGCATAAGCAATTAAAACTTGACTCTGGCATGGGATACATTGATATATTTTACTTTTTTTTTTTTTTTTTTTTTAATAATTTTTTTTATTAAGCATAGGATAGGTCAGGGGTTGGCAACCTTTTGAGTCGGGAGAGCCAAAAATTACAATTCACAAAATTTCTACGTTTTTAAAGAGCCGCAAAGTTTTTTCTTACAAACAATAAATAGTACTCACATAAATAAAGTTATTTTTTATTTAAAAAAAAAACTAATTTATTTATTGATAAGAAAAAATATCTACTTATTTTTGTATAAATTGTGTTTTTCACAACCAATAACAATAATATATTTATTTATATGATATTTATATGCTATTATTAGATAATTACTTCCCATGTTAGTATAAAATTTAAACAGTTACACCTTTACTTACAACACTAACGTGTACTTAATCACAAACAATTGAGCAAACAATAAATTGTACTCGATGATTTTGCATGGTTTCAGAAAGTTTGGATACATTCGGCTCATAGCTTGTTTTCAATTCCAATCACGACCCTAAATTTTCATTTGCTAATTGTTTTCTTACTTTACTTTTAATTATATTCATGCAATAGAACGCTTGCTCGCACAAATAGGTCAAACCAACGATAGTCAGCCGTCCTAATACCAATTTGTTCACCCGACTGTAGCAATATAAGTGCCTCATCTCGTGGCATTTTTTGAAAGCCTCATACATTTGTTGTGTTGCATACATTTCTGGACCTACAACTCTTCAAACTTGATTTTCAACTTAGTAAATTTCTCACTCCACAAAGATTTACTTTTTAAATCGATCAATTGCATGTCTAGAGATCCAGTATAAATTCCAAATGGCTCAATGTGGATTTTTTTATAAATACTACAAATCGTTGTCTTGATTTTTAAATGCTAAAATCTGTTAGCAAATTCATCTTTAATTTTTCTTTATAAATGTGCTCAAGTAATTCGTGTCAACAGTTGCATTGGTTTTGTCGCAATTTTGCTTTACAAATTGAAATGAAGTAATTGACCACTGCGAATATCTTTTCCACAAAGAATAAATTTCTCTTTAAAACAAACCAAGACATTAGCTGTATCTTTTCCTCTAGTTTGTCACGAGAGCGGTAGCAATCCTAGAAGTTCTTCTTTTAGACCTTGGGAAGACATATACCTGACAAAAATGTCAACTTGTCTTTTAATGTCGCAAGACTCATCTATATCAAGTGATAAGGCAAAAGAAAGTTAAAGATCTTCCACCTGCAAATTGGTTACATTTCAAGACGCAGGGAAGGGTGCGCTGAAAAGCGAGTGCAAGTGGCTGAGAGATAGAATTGAACCAGAAAGATTTTTAATTATTTTTTTCGATAGAATGCATAATATTTGCAAATGGAAGTAAAGAGCCGCAGTTTAACATCCAAAGAGCCGCATGTTGCTGACCCCTGGGATAGGTGAATGAGCAGTCCCATCTTTAACAAATGTTTGTTCAATTTACTAAAATATATTGTCACAAAACATTGTTACACAATTTTCAGCTAGACAGTCATTATATTTTTTTTAAAACTCATTTCTTTGACTTTATGTTGTGAAACCTTTGAGGGACTGTTAAAAATAATGAGTTATTTGGTTTTATTTTGATGGGTGATTTGTTTTAAAATCTGTGCATCAATTCAAAGAGATTTAAAAAGTCAAATGTTGAAATATATTAGTCAGTGTTGTTTGTAGTAAAGTTTTTAAAGAAAGAAAAAAACAGAACTCAATATACTCATCATTTTTTTTTACTGATTCTCCTAATGAAAATGTTTATTTAAGAAGTCAATTTAAGTTCTTGTCTCACTATTTGAAGGATCATATCTTAATGATTTATTTAAAAAGTATCCCATTATTTTCTTATACCCTCAAAACCTTGTCACAGATAAATACTTGCAAAACTGGTGTTGTTGTTTTTTTTATCTTTTTTTTTTCAAAATTTAAGAAATATAATATTATCTTCAAATTACAAGTTCAACAAATTTACCAAACACCCACCAAGGTCATGTTTACTCCAAGTTAGGAAACACTGTTGAAAAGAACATGATTAGTTTAAAAATCTTTATGTTTTATGACCTTGATTAATGAATAAAACATGTTACATAAAGTCTATGACATGCAACATACTTGTTAAAACTGTATTGATTGAAGTGGTATTTTATTACTTACTAACAAAGTTTCAGTTAATTACAAAACATATTTTTACATTTTTAACATGACCATCTCATAATTTAATACAAAATTGCCAGTTTTAACATATGGGGCATAGCATTTTGAAACCATTTCACAGATTTCATTGTTGAGGAGATTGCTTCTAGAATAAAAAAAAAAGAAGTAAAATTGTTTTTGTTTCACCTGCACCTTATATAGATGCAATGTTAATTTTGGTTTTGAATGTCTCTTTTAAGAAATTCCCTTTTCAGTTGTTACATTACCAAGAAGAAGAATGCCATTTAACGTCCACATGTGAATGCTATTTTAATATCAATCTCCTGGCATTGTGCATTTTTTGTGTGTGCATGTCAGTTTTAAATTAGAGTTCAGTTTTCTCACAGACATTCAGAAAATAGGCAAATGTTTCTATTAGTTGCCTAAACTTGCCTAGAAGTGTTTTTTTAGTAAAAAAAAAAAGTTCAGCATCATTTTTTAAAGTTAAAAATTAGGATAAATAAATAAAAAAAACATTTAATCACAGGGCAAAGAAATTTTATATTTATTCAAATAAAGAACTTTAAAAAAATAAAATTGTATGGCACTGAAGTACTAAAGTGGGCTGAAGAGATTTAAGTCTACCACTATGATTCCTGCCTATAAGAAAGTATGACTATGTTCAGAAAGAGTTACAGAAATAACTTTTTTAGAAGACTCTTATGTTGTATTATTTCATATTTATTATCCTACAAATAGTCTGACTAGTCCTTTGAACTGTTTGGGCACCACATGTGATCTAATGATCTTTTTTCTCCATTCTTGTTTTTTTTATTTAAATTTATAGTCTCTTTTGTTGACTACAGGCCCATACATTACTTAATGTTGTCATCTGCCACTTTTTTTTCTGCCTCCCCCCCCCCCCCCCCCCCCCCCCCCCCCCCCGTACTATTCTCTGTAGAAAGGTCTTGGGATATGACTACAGTTTCAGTTTGCAAATCATTGTCAATAATTCATATAAGTTTCTTTAAAAAAATATGTAGTATCAACACTGCTGTAAAGGATTTCTTTCTTAAGAATTCCTGGAAGCCACTGTGAGATTTTGGATAAAACAAACACTTTTGATTACATTGTTTGTATTATTTAACAAAGGAAATATTGTACTGGTGTATAATAATGAGTTGTTTTGACATCTTATAGCCACAGATATACCTGAGCGCAAACCCCCATCGCTGACTGTACAGAACTCAGTAAGCAATGGTAGACCAGCTAGCCCCCCGACACCTGTTACAAAAACAACAAACCTTCTTGCTCAGGTGCCACAGAGCATCAGTGTGAGTCAGCAGATCACTAAACAAACATCATCCGATTCCAGTTGTTCTTCATATATACCACTAGGTAAAGGCAGTTGATTGCTTAGCATTTTAAAAAATTATACTTATATTTATAAATCAGAAAGTAAGGCGTATGAATGTATGTCCTGCATAGAAATCAAAACCGTTTGACCAATCTTGATATAACTTGGCATAAATGTTCCCTAGATCAAGGCGGAGACCATTGTGTATGTTTAATGTCCCTACCACTAGCGCATGTTCCTAAAAATAGACAAAAAGTACCTCTATTTAAAAAAATGAAACTTTTTAACAAATCGTGTAAACCTATTTTCACAGTATTTTATATTTAATAAATATCGGCTGAATTGGTAAACCCATTTTCACACTCTAATTCTATTTTCATGGCAAAATAAAAAAATGTGAAGGGAATATTCTCCATGTTTAACATAGATCTAAATTCAAACCAGTAGATAAGTAATAGGCCTACCAAAACTAAGGCCCGCAGGTAGCGGGTCATGTCCAGCTAGTATAGGTGTAAAAGGCTTGTTGTCTTGAAATATGACAATTCTTAATTTGAGTAAAATATTCAGTTTAACATAACTTCAATGTTTTTCATTTTTCTTTGAATTCAGAAAACTGCACCACTGGACAGCCTCAAGCTACAACAGACAAACGGTTTAGTGTTGAAAGTGTGCCAGATTTCTTAGCTCCATCTCCTCCTCAAAAGCAATCCAAACTGGGCATGTCTGCACCTTCAGCCTCTGAAGATGAAGTATTTTTACAAGAAGATCTACAAAATCATGTTCCAGCCCCTGAGAGTAAATTTACTCAGGGATCTGATTTGTATCAAGTGCCGCCAGTCAGGCCCCCAAAGGGGAGGAAACGAACTGAGGAAGGTCCTGACTCATCCTATGATGTGCCACCTCTTCATTTTGAATACAGTCCTCGTTTAAGTGTGGACAATCGTAGAGATTCTGGTAGTGGAGATGGTCGGGCTTCTACCCCAGAGTGTTATGACTATCCACCCCCTCGTTTGGATTCTACTACATCTTCGGACAGTGAAATCCCCCCAGAGAGACCCCCCAAACCAAGCCACCTTCAATCCCCTTATCAGAACTTGCCGCCGGCTGGCAAGAATGACTCAGATCTGAACACTGTACTGGCAGCCCCTAAAAGTATCCCAGGTCGCATGGTCAGTGGTTATGACATCCCACGGTCAGCCCACAGGCCTGTGCGGCCAACACAGTCAGCTCTTGCCACAACTGTTCCTGTACGGCAGCAGCGTGGCAATACAAGCCATGCCTACTTCAACACTCATGGGGCTAGGCCCAACTCAGGGGAGCTCAACAAAAGTGGAGAAGATCAGAAGTTTCCCGTCGTGCCTCCACCTCGCAGTGCAGATTTAGCGGATGACAGGTCATCGTCCAGTTCATCTTTGTATCAGTACCCCCCATCCTCATCAGGTGCGCCAGTCCCCCCCAGTCGCCCCCCAGCCCGCGGTAATACAGTGGCTCTTGCAACAATTCCTCGCAATCCTGATAGTAATAATACTGCAACAGGACAAGGTAATTAATTCTTTTTTCACAATTAGCTTTGATAACTTTCTAGTTCAATAGTCAGTTTTTTAATGACCATTTCCTTTCTAGACATCTAGGGAACTTTTAAATAGGTAGCTCTTTTAATAGTAAAAAACAAAATTAGTAAAGTTTCCCTTTCAGACCTTGTGGTGCATAGGGCAGATGATGTAAAGGTTATCCTGATTCTGTGGCCTACAGTTTACGATGGTGTCATGTGGCCAGCACAACGACCAACCACCTTTACTTTTCCCCAACTGATGTCAGGTACCTATTAGAGCTGGGTGGACTCAGAAGCGCCCAAAGATCCCGAAATTAAGATCCCCAGGATTCAAATCCGCAACCCCCGGTTCAGAAGCCAAGCGCTTTACCGCTCTGCCACCACACCTCCCTTTTAATAGTAAGCTGAATTAATGTGTTTGTTTTTAAGTTAGTAGAACAATCTTTATTTATCAGTATTTTAAAGCGGGGTTAGACAAGGCTTTTTAAGCTAATGTAATTCTTAATGTTAATTCCATAGAGGCTAGTTTGTACTTGTGGTTATTTGTTGACAAAAGGGAAACAAGCTTATGAAGTTATGAATGATGTTATTCTTAAGATGAATAAATATATTTATTGCTAATCTGATATAAATAATTTGCTTATGTCATGATTACACAATGTAGGTGAATGATCTTTAAAACTCATACACTTTGTATTGTGGGTGAATCCCCCCACCCCCACTAAATGAAATGACATAAAGAAATAATATAGTTGTTTACATTTTAAAATTAGGCTCAATAAAGTAGTTTAGAATAATGTACAAGAATATCTGACTATTAAAAGAATGTCCATAGAATGAATTCTATCTTTGGCTTTTAAGGAACTCTTTCCAAAAAAAGAATAACATGACTTCTACAATATTGCTAATATTCTAGAATCACTAGTCCAGTCAGACACCTCAAACTAATGCTAATACTCAGCAGGCTCATAAGAAAAGCTGAAAAAATTCAATAGGATGTTGACCATAACATAGGAAATCAATTTGTTGATTTAAACATTTCCCCAGCAACAACTGCAACACACTTGCTAGACTTCACTCTTTATATTGTCTGTTGTATTTATGTGTTTTTTTTCTGTTGTGTTGTCTTTATATGAGAAAAGAGTCCTTGTAATTACAACAAATTTCTGTAAGGATCAATAAAGCAATCTTAGTCTTAGTCATAGTCTTAAATAAGAATATTTGTAACAATATCAATGCATTGTAAACTCCAAATTATAATAAAGCAAACCAATGCATCAGTCCACATTGGAGGCTATTCACTCCTCAGCTGTATTCAACAGATCCCTAGAGTATATCATGATGGAAACACAAGGAATTTACACCACACTTGATCATAAATGGGCATCCAGTTTTCCAATCTTAAATTTTCTAATGTTAAGGTCATCTGTTTCTTTGTCCAACAGACAATGACCAACTGCCTTTACTTTCTCCAAAGTCAGGTACCCATTAGAGTTGGGTGAATTCAAGGGTGTCCTGAAATTCAAAATTCTCACAGAGATTCGAGCCCAGGACTCCAGGTTTGGAAGTCAAGTGCTTTACTGGGCTTTACCACTCAGCCACTGCATCCCTCAAATAAAGCTAGGCAGCCGAAATTGTAATTCAAATATTACAAGGGGGATGGGATCATTATTAGACGGAACATTCCTTCTCTGTATGAACTGTTCCATTTTAGAAGAGATTAGTATCTCATTATTGGTGGCTTCTATACCCTTACAATTCACTAAGTCAGCTGTATAGAATATAAATGCCATAGAATATTGATGATTTTACAGTATCAAGAGAATATAACATATGATTTTGTCATTTCAACCCAGTCCAAAGGCTGGCATGCAAAAGGTAAATTTCCCCTTTCAGATTAGGGCCGATGATGACAATGTCCTCTGTTTTTATGGCTTACAATTAATGAGGGTGTTATGTTCCTAGCACAACAACCAACTTTCTTTACTTTCCCCAATTAATGTATGGTAATTAGAGTTGGCTTGTCATAAAATTTCAGAATTTCAAAACCACAAGTGTCAATAATAATACTGTATTAATAGTACACTGGTTAATACACTGGTGTTAAATAATACAGATTCACTCAAATATGTCAAGGTAGTATCTCGTTTGGCTGATTGAAAACGACGAATGATAGGTAACAGGTACAACGATACCTCCCCGGACGAAGCCCTCAGATGTCAAAGGTTCTGATTATATATATTTTCTGCTGCTTGTCTTTTGTCTTGTTGTGTTTCTTTCTTGGCTCACTAGGGGTTTCTTGAATATTAAATAATACTTGCTTGGTACTTTCTTGGTTACTCAATTATAATTCAATACTTGCTTAACTCAAATAGGAACACTTATTATACATCAACTCTAACTCCTTATATTCACGAATATCGATAATACTTTAATACTTAATGAAGCACACAATTATATTACTTTTATGAAATACACAAAACGCCAGTCCATCAACTTATAAATATATAAATGCATAAATACCAGTCCAGGAAGTAAACGTCCAACCTTCCTGGACCGGGAGCAAGACCTTACTGACTTAACACATTCTCTCGCACATTCAACGAAGACTTAATCACTCAGTTCACAACATGTGCAACACTTCGCATTCATAACAAGGGGATATAACAATCATACCAAAATATCAAACTAACATTCATTCTCGCCATACCTCTCCCTGACATCCCCCCCTCTCACGATATGACTGTTATTAGATAACAGTCATTCAAATATATACATAAATATACATACATACACACACTGTGTCATACACATACTTATATACATAGATATAAACATATATATCTACACACAAATGTATATAATGTACATTAAAGTGAAATAGCCCTTATTAACCTAACCAAAGAAATATGTCCAGCTAAGGCTATCACTTATATGACACTATTTACAATAAAGGGAAAGAAAGAATAAATGAGAAAAAAAATAGTGGCATGGAGAGTTAAAGTACAATTTGAAGTCAGCAGGCATAGTCCTTCCCACGTTAATATTTAATATGTAAAACAGCAAACATACAAGAAAAGATCAACTCCTATGTATAGCAATAATATACGACAAGATACCATCTCTAATAGTTAAAAACGCGTTTGACATTGTATTGGGAAAAAAAAAAGATGAATTCTAACAATTACAACTAATATAACTATGCTAAGTTGCTAGGTTAGTCTTGACAGTGTATCAGCTAGTAGACAGTGGTCTGTGGTCAAACTGGATTGTGCATCCTCCTGGGTATCAGAGGTATCTGTCTAGGCATTGGACACTCACGCTACTAATGAAGTAATGCTACTCTCTATGTATCAGCTCTCTGCACTTTTCTGGAAGGAAGCCATCTACTTGGTGCAACACACAGCAAGCTATTTCGGATGTACTGTTTAGATAAATACAATAACTATTAAGATTTGGTACAAAAAAATAATTAAAATACATGAAGACAGACAATGCTGAATCTATTGCCCAGTCGCACTCGGGAATTCAGGCGACCCTCGTGGACATCCCCTTCTCAGCGACAGGGAGATGGGAAACACTATGTCAAGATTTCTTTTTTCTTTTTCTTGGAAGTTTTAGGTACAAAAACATTTGTGGGGTCTGGTTTAACTTTACCCCCACCAACAACTTGATAAACTCCTTTTGTTAGGTTTAATCTCTTTGGTTTGTGTACTCTGTGAAATGGTCTCAGAACATGAATAATATTATTGTCAATAAACTGACAATCAATAAGTTCCTTATCAATAAGTTCCTTAGTAGTTAAGACATTTTCTATTGCTTCTCCAATCTCATTAATATCATAAACAGTATAATTACAATCACTTAGTTCCTTACTTGTTAAGACATTCTCAATCTCTTCATTATCTTCTATCCCATTTATATTATTAACAATATCATGACAGTTATTTTGTTCCTCATTAGTTGATAGGTCATTTTCAATTTCTATTTTACAGTTCACATCTCCCTGTAATGACAGTTTTACTTCCAGTTCCATTTTCAACTTTACCACTTCTATTGCCTTTCTTTCTTATTCTAATTTTAATCTTTCTAGATCTAGTTTTTGTCGGTTTAAATCTTTTAATCTTTCTAGATCTAGTTTTTGTTGGTTTAAAACAAACTCTCGTAATTCATCACCCTCAATTCCAAACATGTGGGCCTGTTCTATTAAAACCTCAATCGACCTAGGTTTAAACTCGTCCATGGTAATCACAAATAAGAAATATTACTGAATAAGCGTAAATTAATTTATAAAGGTTAAGTTAACAAGTAACATTGTTCAATTTACATAAGACAATAAATTATAAAAAGGATCAACAAAGAAAAAAAAAATTCACCCATTATCTCCCCTTCTGAAAAATCAATGTACACTCGACCCTGAATACCCAATACCACAGTCAAATGAAAACTCAACTTATCTGTGTCTGATGCCAGGAAAGAAATGACAACTCTTTCCACACGACAGTGTTGCTTTAAGAATGTAGAACTTCTGGAGTGTCAGGTTGCTGTTCGGCCTCCTTGTAAACGCTTTATGACTCACAGCAGATTTAGAGAATGAAACAAATACATAACAAAATTATTCAAACATTGATATAATACTAATAGTAATAATAATGGGAGCATACAAAAAAATGATTATCTAGTCAGGTAGTACAATAATAATCCAACAAAAATGTAGCAAAGGTAGATAAATCATGATTACTTGAGTAATTGCATTCATGTAGAATAATTCAATAGTAAGTGAATATTAGTAGTAGTAGTGTCTCTTTAAATGGTGATGTCCCTTTAAATGGCAATGTATCCAAATGGCGATGTCTCTTTAAATGGCAATGTCTCGTTAAATGGGGATGTCTCTTTAAATGGCGATGTCTCTAAATCCAATAATCCAATAGTAAGTAAGTAGTAGTAGTGTCTCTTTAAATGGTGATGTCCCTTTAAATGGTGATTCCTCTTTAAATGGCGATGTCTCTAAATCCAGTAATCCAATAGTAAGTAAGTAGTAGTAGTAGTAGTGTCTAATTAAATGGTGATGTCCCTTTAAATGGTGATGACATCCCGTGCTGAATCACAAGTTGTCAACAAAAACTTCTGTGTGTAACAGTCACAATCGTGTGTAGAGGTCAACCAGTGAACAAAAAAAAATTGCAGGCTCTGGCTAGTTCAATGACTTCTTCAAGGTGACAAAAAAATAGGTATAACCGACACGGTACCTGCCCGCACGAAGCCTCCAGATATCAGAGGTTTTAATTATATATATATGCTGCTGCTATGCTCTGCTTGCCTCTTGTTATTGTTGTGTTTCTTAATTTGGTTCCTGTGGCTCACTAGGGGTTTCTTGAATATTAAATAATACTTGCTTGGTACTTTCTTGGTTACTCAATTATAATTCAATACTTGCTAAACTCAAAACGAACACTTAATATATATCAACTCTAACTCCTTATATTCACGAATATCGTTAATACTTTAATACTTAATAAAGCACACAATTATATTACTCTTATGAAATACACAAAACACCAGTCCATCAACTTATAAATATATAAATGCATAAATACCAGTCCAGGAAGTAAACGTCCAACCTTCCTGGACCGGGAGCAAGACCTTACTGACTTAACACATTCTCTCGCACATTCAATGAAGACTTAATCACTCAGTTCACAACATATGCAACACTTCGCATTCATAACAAGGGGATATAACAATCATACCAAAATATCAAACTAACATTCATTCTCGCCATACCTCTCCCTGACTTCTCCCAATTAATGTATGGTAATTAGAGTTGGCTTGTCATAAAAATTCAGAATTTCAAAACCACAAGATTCGAACCTGAGACCCCCATTGGTTCAGAAGAAGCCAGGTTTGTATGCAAGCATTAGAGACTCCTCTAAACTGGGAAGAGATGAAAGTTTTGAATGCACTGTGAGAATTGATGAAAAATGGAAGCTGTTCAGAGTTAACCGGTGGTCCTTCTATTAGTTCAATAATTAGAGGGCAAGGAACTAAGAACCTTTTCTGTGCACATGGTTAGGGCATCCTCGTAGTCAGTGGTTCAGTGTATCAGTTAGTATTAAGGAAATTTAAAACTGATTTTTTCTCATTATTATTGAACTTGATCTCTTTGCAGAAGACAATGCCCCCATTTTCAGTACTCACAGGACTAGAAGTTTTAAACGTAACAATATAGTAGCTAACCATGGCTCACCAAACCTTAAGTAAGTACTTTTACAAGATGTTTTTTTTTTTTTTTTTTTTTAAAAAGCTTATTTCAGTTCACTTTGTCTGTCTGTCAGGTACAAATTTGCAACACATTATGTCCTCCAATTTCCCATTCTCGGATCAAGTTGAAACTTTGCACAATTATTTGTTGTTCCTAACAATGTACCCATCAGTTAATTTAATAGTATTAATTAATTAATTTGGTTTGATATTGAAAAAGGGAATGAAATCATATAGTATGTAGATGCATGGCTGTAAATGTAGAGTCCTTCCCTTATATAAACTTTGTTTTAGGGGGACAAATTTTTTTTTATAAATTTTTGTTTGTGCTTGTTTTCACATTAAATAAAATTTTGTTGAAGTCTTGCGGCCCGACAATTACACTACATCCAATCCAATAAATCAAAACAAAACTTCATACTTTATGATATACTTCTCTTTTTTTAATATTACGAAATTCAATAAATCGTAAGAAATTCTTTTTTTGTTGACTATTTTAAGACCAGTTTGAACTTTGCCTTATAAGAATTGTTTTGCTCCTTCCGTTTACAGGTCTGTTGGGTTCATACAAAATATTTCCATTTCATGGGTGTATGGTGATTCCTTTGTACTTGTTTTTTTTTTTTATTAAGTATTTTCAATTTCAAAGTTGAGATCATCATTTTGTTTTCAATGCTGACAGAACCTAAATGTTGACCCTGCAGTTGTAATGAGTTAAATGATTGTCTCAAATCAGAAATCCTTGGAACAACGTTTGTTTTTATTTCAGTCAGCATTCTCATGGTTTGACCATGTTGGTCCCACCCCCTAGGCCAGTGCCTCAGAAACCTAAAGATGCTTCCTCTATGGAGGATGAAGAAAGTGTGAGTTATTTTCACTTGCTATAGGATTAGTTAGGCTCTAATTATGCATTTTTTTTTTTTGTGTAATGCACAATTGTAAAACAAATTTCCTCACGGATAACAAAGATTATTATTATTATTATTATTTAATTAGGTTTTGTAAAGAGAACTGCATTCAAGCTGCATTAGTGTTTTGTTTTTGATTTTTTTATGGTCCATGAAGTAACATAAGAGTGAAACCTCTGGCAACATTCGTATTGCAGACATGTTCTGATTCTGTTACATTTGTAGACAGTCATATTACAGACATGTTCTGATTCTGTTACATTTGTAGACAGTCATATTACAGAAATGTTCTTATTCTGTTACATTTGTAGACAGTCATATTACAGACATGCTCTTATTCTCTGAAATTTGTAGACATATGGTGTCAGTCTCATGCAATTAAATATTTTTTCATCAAAGCATTCTTTAAGCCTTTTTTTTTTTTTTAGCTTGCAATGTTTTGTTAACATATTTGGATATTAATGTTTTCATCTCATCAAAATTTTTTGTAAAAAAAAACCCAAATGTATGAACTTTTATTTTTTTAGTGCTAATTTTTTATATAATTATCATTAACCAGATTATTAGCAAATTAAAACTCAAGGATACTGAAGAAGAGGTAAGAACCTTGACCTTTCAACTAAACAAAAATATGTAAATTTTAAGTTCAGGGTTAGAAATCAAGATGCTGTTTTCCTTCCTAAACTTTCTCCCCTTTAACCCCACATGATAGTCAGTGGCTACTTGAAACTGTTCCAGTACTAGATTTTAATGGATTCTGAAAGTAAAATACTTGCAAGTAGAAATCTATGGGAAAAAATTATTATGATAAACATTTAAACATAATTTTTTTTTTTATGATTGCATCTTTGACTACAGCATAACTATTGTTTATTTTAAGCTTTTAAATTACAGAACATCTTCGAAAATAGATAATTCAAGTCTATGCTCATCTAAATGTAAACTATTCAAGCTACGAGTAGATGCACGTTCATTCCAGTATCAAAGAATTGTTTGGAGTAGAGCATCGTTGTTAACTTTAACACCTGCGTTTAGTCTAATCATATTACTATTGTAATAGTATATCAGATACCTCATTATAGTAATAAAATATCAAATACCTCAGTATTATATTAGTAAAGTTCCCTTTTCAGACCTCGCGATCTATGGGGCAGATGATTTTAAGGTCATCTGTTTCATAGGCCAAAGGTTAATGAGTAGGGCGGCGTGTGGCTAGCACAACGACCAGCCGCCTTTACTTTCTCCAACTAAAGTCAGGTACCCATTCGAGTTGGGTGAACTCAGCGGTGCCCTAAAATCCCAAAATTCAAAATCCCAGTCATCAACGAGATTTGAATCCAGGACCCCAGGTTCAGAAGCCAACTGCTTAACCACTCAGCCGCCGCACCCCCTAGTATTGTAATAATGTATTAGTTATTTTCATTCATGGCTTTTCGTACTAAAGAAAGATTGTTTCATTCTTTTAGACCCACCATTCTCTAAGTCTGCTGCACTCTATACCTGCACCAACCCCTGATTTGGAAATGGACAGGGAACTCAAATACATAGACCTAGCCCTGCCGGACTCAGCCCAGGACACACCAAGGCCGACCCATGGACACAGCCACCATGCCCCAGGCCATTCACATGGTCATTCAGACCGTGGCAAAGAGATAGCCACAGAATATCGAGAAATCGACTTCATCAAAACCCAGGCACTCAGCGATGCTAAGAAGGTCAAGGAAAAAGAGCGAAAAAATGATGACCACAACTAAAAATCTGGACAGTCCACTTAATTTGGTTACACAAAAAGCTATCTAAAATAAGTTTTTTTGGTAGACTTTTCGGTTAATTGTAAGTATTGTTCTTAAGTAAGTACAAGTTTAAATGTAATGCATATAGTCTATGTTGTTAATGTTTTGCAAGAATGCTTAGACTAAGAAAGTCATAGCAATAGCATTTCAAAGTTGCCTAACTTGTTCTCTTACCTAAATGTAATCAGCTTTGTTCCAGAAAACATTGCACTCTGTGAGCATCTTTATGTATGTAAATAACAACTAAGAATTGTGCTTGGCTAACAAACACACGTCAGTTATAATGATTTTGATATGATTTTACATTGAATTCAGTTTTCTTGTTTTTTCTTTCATGCTATTTTAATTATTTCATGTGTTTAAAATTATTTGTATTCAATTTATTTTTTACTAGTGCCATAGCGTTCACTTGTTTTATTATGACATTAAATTTTTATTTTTGGCATATTTTTTTTTTGTCAATCAAAAATTTTTTTTTTTTTTTTTTTCTGGGCTCTTGTTAGGCCAACTCTCATTTGTTATCCTAAACATGTTAATTTTAAAAATACTGTATCTGATATATTCTTGATAAGTACTAAATATAGCCACACACTTTTTTTTTATCTCTAGCTTTGGTAAGAAAAAAACAGTTCTTGTTAAATTAGAATAGCTCAATTGAACCCTAACCCAAACCAATGTTCCATGACAAGTTTATTTATTGGTGAGGAAACATCATCTACGTTTCAGTCCCTAAGGAATAACTACTACTTTTAACTGATTATTTAATGTTGATCCATGCATACCTTTTGAAGGGCCATTATTGTTTCTTCAGCTCACAACCTTTTACTTTTTTTTACATAAGCATTCTACTTAATAATCACTTTTGCATTGTTTGGCTTCCATTGTCTAAGGGATACCATTGGATTTTTTTTTTATGGTTGCCTCAACCGAGACCAATCTTCATAGAAGGCCTAAACACTAACCTGAAGCATCACAACCTGTTGCAGGTCTGTATGATGTGGCTACAAGCCTATTGGTCTCCACTGCCTACAGGTCGCAATGCCACAGGTCAGGTTGAGGCCTACTGTAATGAAAGGTCTTGCCTCAACTCCCTACAGTCTTGCCTCAACTCCCTACAGTAGCTGGTTGTCTGGCTAACAACTCCACTCTAAACTCTTAGCAGCAGTTTCCTATTGTTTCATCAGCTGTTGTAGTTTGGATTGCCCTTGTTCTTCTAGACCTGTCTGCCTTGTTGTGATTATCTCACATGCTATCGAGGAGGTCACAGCTGTGATGGTTTTCTGTTTCTTTGTAGTTCTTACTACCACACCTTGCTGAGGTAGGGTTTGTATTTTGTGGTTGTCTTGGCTTGAAAGCAATGAATCAACTGCTTCTGACTAGGTGTAATTCAAAATTTGAGAATCCTAGATGGCCATGTTTTGTGTTTTAAGTTAAATGGAGGTGACAGAAATAAATGGGTATTGAGATAAGTGGCTGAATGGTTAAGCGCTTGGCTTCCGAACCCGTGGTCCTAGGCTCAAATCTTGGGGAAGACTGGGATTTTGAATTTCGGGATTTTAGGGCTCGCTATGTCCACCCAACTGTAATGGGTACCTTACTTTATTTGAGGAAAGTAAAGGCGGTTGGTCATTGTGCTGGCCACATGACACCCTGCTCATTAACCGTGTTCCAAAGAAACAGATGACCTTTAGATTGCAAGGTCTGAAAGGGGAACTAGATAATGACAAACCAGATAGCTACTGGTCTACAAACTCAATATTGTCATAGTTTAGTTCTGATTGAGGGATCCTTCCAGTTTGTGTGTCTAGGGCCAATTTGAACTTAATTCTGACAGAATAAAACAGTGCATCAAAATGTCTGTCAAATTATCAACGAATTTAAGTTACTGTTTTATTTAGTTTGTAAGAATTGGGTAAAAATTACTAACAATAAAAGAACCTGAATCTTTACTAAGCTTATAACTATGATGTGATTTGTAACATTGAGAAATTGAGCACAATGATAAGTATTAGAAGCTAACTCTATCATGAATTAAAAAAAAGAAGTAAATTTACATTGTGAAAATTATGTAAAAATTACTTACCATTTATAGAACCAGATTCACTACTGGTTCACGCTTATTATTATGTGATATTTAACATTTAGAAAAGAGCCCAATTGTATTTATTAAGCTTGCTCTGTCATGACATATAAATAAATATATAGAAACATATATTTATATTATAATCTGTATTTTTTAAATATTTTTTTGCCCCCAATACACTATATTCAGCTATCTTGAAAACCTTTTTTGTTATATTAATATTACCAGTAATACTTTATTAACTTTTTATACATTTCTTACAAAGGGATGGTCCATTATAAAAACTATTGTGATTGTTCCTTTGTCATGGTAATAGTGATTGGTTCATGGATATGATCATTTGTTGATTGTACAGAATGTTGTTAGTAATGGCTCACTAATTATGGAATTATTTATTTGCTTTCATTGACTTATGTTGACTTGAGAAATGATTATCATGTAAAATGTATTTTAACCTTGACTTCATTTCTGTCAACTAATACTAACATTTTTACATTGTTCAAAATTGTAAAATACATAACTTACCTTTGTCTCTATAGTTTGTAAGCTGATCTTGCAATGGTGTCTAGAGAAAAGCATTTTTTAATATACTATTTATTTATTCATGGACTAGTATCCAGTTTGATAAGCTGTTTTCATTAGAAATTTGTTTTGACTGTGACTGTTGTAGTTAGTTCAAATCTGAGCGTAATTTTTTTTCCCTTTGGGGCATACAAATGATGCTCTTGATGAGAGAAAGATTATTTCCTGAAAATTGTTTGTTTGTTTGGATATCCTTTGATAGATAGAACTATCTTGCTCAAGTGTTTCACACACTTTTACTCTTCAGTTTAAAAAACTATATCAGACAGATTTGTCTCACAAATAATTATTTCTTTTAGCTCTGTGAATGACAGAGTAGATACCTGTTGTCTGAATGTGTTTTTGTCATGGCTAGTTGGTGGCCAAGAACTTTGCATAATATCTAAATGTAAACATCACATTATTTTCAGCTTCTGGTTACCCATCATAAATTATGAACATTTGCTCATGTTGTATACATACAATTGTGTGACCTTCTGGTTTAGACATTAGCGAGAACTTGTTTGTGGATGACAGTGAAAATTACTTTGTTCCCTTCCCACAATTCCTCCCATGACCTTGCTACATCTTCATGGGTTCTGGCTGCACACTGGGTGGATATTTTGAAAACATTATATATATATATATATATATCTTTGGGGGAAAATAACTGCCTAATAGGCCACACTGTGAAAACTCTGGTTTGATGGTTATAGTTTTTAAAAGAATCATCTGAAAAGTAAATTTGGTTAACTCTCTTTATTTTGAACACACTTCAGGGGGAACAATCACACTTGACTCAAATATTTCTTTAAAGTCAGTAAAGAGTTGAATAAATAACAAGAACATTTTGAGCACCAGCTTCTGTAGAAATCATGAGCTGTTCTGTAAACAGATTAACTTAATTGTGCAGGACTCCTTGCAGTAGTGAAATATGATTTTTTGGTTTCAGTTGTTACTTTGTTTCAAATCAGGGGTTCTCAACCTGTGGGTGGCGACCCCTTTGGGGGTCGATTGACGATTTGCCAGGGGTCGCCTAAGACCATTGAAAATATGGATTGTTTTGTCTATTATTCTATTGCTGTGTGTGTGTTGGGGGGGGGGGGGTCGAGGCAAAGTGAGGGATGGTAAAAAGGGTCGCAGAGCTTAAAAGGTTGAGAACCGCTGTTTTAAATCCTATTTCAGTTTGTGTTGTTTTTTTTTTACTTGATGGAAAAGTTCAGAGGTTGAAATTTCTAAAGATTTATTGCAGTAGGGGTATACTTGTGAATAGAGAAATACATAAATGAAATAAATAAATATATTTCTGTCGATTTATTTCAATCGATGGACATGTTGTGTGTTTTAAATTAAATGGAGGAGACAGAAATAAATGGGTATTGAGAGAAGTCGTCATCAGTTATATGTTGTTGTTTTTTTGTGTATCTTCAAGTAAACTCAATTTGTTGTTTCAAAGAGAGTGTCTCAACCAAACTCTAGACAGGTTTTGAAACTAATACTCATTACTAGACGTTGATTTCTCTGTTGTTGAGGACCTGATCCAATGTATTCTTAGAAGATTTCTATGTAGCAAAAGAAACCAACAAAATGTTTCATTATCATGTCATGCCAGTCAAAGAAAATGTAACACTGAGGACAAACAGGAATAGTTTTCTGAAATGTAGTGGTTTAAATCTGAAATGTAATGGTTTAAATCTGAAATGTAGTGGTTTAAATTTGAAATGTAATGGTTTAAATCTGAAAGGTAGTGGTTTAAATCCGAAATGGCCTATTTTTACAGTTCGCTTGAATTTTTTTATGGAATAGAAAAAAAAAATATGTTATGGTCACAGTATGATCAGTTTTTACCTTAAATAAACAAAACTCTTTTATCTTAGTTTCTCTTCACTGATAGAGAACATTTGAACTATAAATCAGTTTGTTTCTCTCTAGAGTTTGAAGTAAAGATTTTGATATTTAGCACGTACCTCTTCCATGATCTGTTGTAACTACAAATTCCTTTTTTTTCTTCCTCTTTCTTCATATTAAAGTTTTAACTTAGTGGATACTCTTCTTATCTATCATTTTATTTAAATGTTAGAAAGATGGCTTTATAAGTAGATCTATGTATTCTGACAAATTTTAAACAGAGCTTCCTAGGATGTGATGCTGGTACCAGAAGGGGTGATGGAGGGGGTGGGGTAGCTGTCACATGTTAGTTAATATGTTTAACAAGTGACCTTCTATTTTGGGGTTAAGTCAAAAAAATCTTTGGTCATTGTTCTGGCCATTCTAAGACAGACTTCACTTGCCTTTGGGTTTCTGTAACTATTAGGTTGTATGTTTTGATCAGAATGACATCGACTGAAAACAACTAATGTCAAGAGCTGGACTAGTGTCATGACTGAACCAATAGAAACAACTTTAAAACATTTACAGTTCCAATTTTTTTTTTTTTAGAATGACATTAGGAATCGAGGTATGGTGTAAAATGATGTTTGAATTCTCTGCATGTATATTTGAGAAGAAATTCAGAAAAATGAAAATGCAAGTTGATTTCAATGTACTATTTGCTAAGTCTGGACTTTATACAAATGTTGTTTCATTATGTTGCATATATAGGACTAAGAACAATATTTGAATGTATTTTGATATAGTCTGTAATAGAATGTCATTTTTATTGACTTTTATTTTCTTGTTTTAATTGTTTGTTTTTTTAAATGACAATGGGGCAAGCTTTCTAGCCAGTTGTCTTTTTTTTTCCCCTGGTAACTACTGTAAATGTCTATTTTTTATTGTTTTGATTTTGTTGATGAACAATGTTGTTTATTAGTGATTTTATTCATGTGTGATTCGTGTGTATTTATGTCACTTCAGTACTTTCATTCAACTGATACAGTAATTACTACAACTTGGTGTTGTTTTAGTAACAGTAGGGGATTTGTTACTTTCTGCATGCTTTAGGTGACTTTCACTGTTGTTGAGCTCACTAGACGTGGGAGCTACTAAAGCACATATTTTATCTACTCTTGTGGTAAACTCGCAGCTCAAATAAATATGTGTCATGGTACCCCGACAAAATAGCGCCGAAAAAATTTATTTTAGTCATTTTGAAAGAAATACTTTAGATATCGTAAAATATGAATAGAGCCGAAATTTTTTGTTTTAATGTATCATTATTTTTCAGTCATTTCGCAGGAAACACTTTAGATATCTTAAAATATAAATATGCAAACAGTAAGCAAAACTTATGATAAGCTAAAATGTTTCCATGACATTCTTCAAAGGTTCTCTATAGAGTGATAGGTTTTGGCGTAGGTATTCAGTCAGAACAAGTAGTCATTGAAGTGGAGATAATATTATGTACAAATATACTGTATACACTATGATGATAACACACTGTAAGATACACATCATTATATAACTACCCCTTGAACGGGGTCACCACATTTCAAAATCCTATTTTTAGCAAATTATGCATTTTAAACGTTGAAAAAGGGGAATGATATAAAATGTAAAGTACTCTCGTTCTCTGCAAATATGGGATAATTTCAGATCTATTAATGTGAAAAAGATAGAGACATCAACAAAAATGCTGCCCAGGACATTAAATTACTAATAATCTGGTACTTTTATACACATCATATATAACCCTGCGCTATTTTGTCAGGAATTTTCCCATTATTTTGTCAGCGCTGTTAGATCGGGTCAATGTACGTCATGTGCCAGTAGTTTGAAGCCCCACTGACCCATCAGACGTCTTATGAGCTAGAACTGACAAGGGTAATCACTCTGCCTTAAAATAAAACGATGGTTTGAATTCCCTCAGAACAAGAAACTTAAAATGTTTTACCATGTTTTTAAATTAACTTTTAGTTGGCATGCCTTTTTGTTGGTACTTACTCTGTGTTCCAGTCACTTCTATTACAACATTGTCAAGAAATCACTCATTGCATTTAAACCGATTCCTTATCTTATACATATTAATTTAAATATTGAATCCTTTTTATTATATATTTTAATTGATTACACACTACAAGAGTCGGTTTTAGCTCTGAGGGGACAAGTCTTCCCAGTTACTTTTGATGACTAACTTGAATAGAAGATAGACATTATGAGACGAATTAAACCAAATACAAGTTACTTACCTGTGCTCTACAGATGTTCTTCTTGAATCAAGCCCAATCTTCAAAGGATTTTTTTAAAATTATAAAATCTAATTATTTTTTGTTTATCACTATGAGGAATCTTTTCATAAAAAGATTGTGTACATTAAAATTATAAATGCCAGATTTTAGTCAAGCCTTTCAAAAGCAACTTCTGGCATAAAAGATATTTTAAACATTTTGTGTAGCATTCATTTGGTCCCAAAGAAAAGCTACTGATTGAAATCTCTTTCTCAGACTCTCAGAATGTAAAGTGCATTGAAAGTTTGCTTTGTTCTTATTTGTGATATAAAAATTACTACTTTTTTTATTGTGCCAGAGCCTGAGACTAAAGACTTTGTGCTTGTATGTCACTGGGGTAACCATGGTAACAGACAGTAAACTTTAAATTGTAATTGGGATTTCTTTTCTTTAAAATTGTTTATTTGTAGTAATTAAAACATTATCTACTTTTACGTAGAGTTTTACGTTTTAAACTGTTGATGGCCCTTTTGGTTAAAAACCTCAAAATATACAGTAGTAGTAGTAGATTCAAATTTAATCTCTTGGTAAAGACAACTTAGTAAAAGTGAAAGCTCTTGTAACTGGCTTCCTTTCACTTTAAAACTTAAAATGTATTTCTCATTTTGGGCAAACCAAGTTACAATTATTTTCTGAGATTGTCGTAATTGACAACTGCCTATAGCTGTTTCTACAGCAAATGTTTGAAGTTTGTTATCCAATGTTTAACTTTGTAGATACTTGACTAAAAGCATGCTATAATGTCAGTAGTTTAGTCTTATGATGTATTAATAAAATATTGTCCAAGGCATGCAAATAAATAGCTGTTAGACTAAAATACTAACCTTTTTTTTTTTGAATCACCTCACCCTGTTTGTGAGTTGAATGACCGAATCAGTGTAGCTCATTGCATAGTTGAATGACTGAATCAGTGTAGTTCATTACATTGTTGAATGACTGAATCAATTTAGTTCATTGCATATTTGAATTATTATTATTATATTATTATAGCTTTTATATAGGGCTACTTTCATGCTTATAGCATGCTCAGAGCGCTTTGGTCCAATCTCATTTGTGGACCGGTTGGGGGGGGGGGGGGGGGGTTATCTAGAAGTTGGTTTTCCGTGCTGCCTATAGGCGCTCAGTAAACCCAACTCTGCCCGAGTCGGGTGTCGAACCTCGAGCCCCCTTCTAGGTAGCCAAGGTAGACGCACTTAGCCTCTCGACCATGCTTCCCACTGAATGACTGAATCAGTGTAGCTCATTACATAGTTGAATGACTGAATCAATTTAGTTCATTGCATATTTGAATGACTGAATCAGTGTAGCTCATTACATAGTTGAATGACTGAATGAATTTAGCTCATTACATAGTTGAAATACTGAAAACATCATGTGAGTTAAATGATTGAAATCAATGCACTTGTCATGATATTGAATAATACCAATTTGATTTTGTTGGTTTTCTAACACTAAGTACTTGGATAAGTTCTTGAAAGAAATCAAACCATTGTATCTTTTTATCCAATCAATAAAATATTCAATTACTGTATGGTATGATGGTGTATTTTTTGTGTTGCCTGATAGAAGAGTATATAAAGAGTGCCTGCTTTTTATATTCCTTAAAAATAATCAAATATATCCAATGATAACAAGATATTTTCTCAGTTTATTCTCCTTCTAGATAAAAGATTATCTTTGGAAATATTTGGGATGCTTATCTTGAACCCTTATGAATGCTGATCCTATAATATTATTTTAATGTTTTTGATTTAATAATAAGTATTTTAAATCTACTTTTACCAACAAGATACAATGCATGAAACTGCACAATTTTAACATAAATAATAACTCCTGTCTTTCTTTTTATAAGTTAGAACTAGAATTGATTAATTATGGATGAAATAACTTTTGTATTAATTATAAACCTGTTGTTTTTATTTCTCCATTAAGTAATACACATTTTATTCTTGTTAAGGTGATACTGAAATGTGTCTTTAATATGTGTTCAACCGCGACCAGTGGTGATAATAAGCCTGAAAACTGACCTGTGATGTGTCATCCAGTGGTCTGTGGAGATCATTAGGTCAGTGTTCAGGCTTACTATGGCATTATTGTCTTGGTTCATCACAAGGATGTAAACAAGAAGAACTTGCCAAGACTTGTAAGAAAAAAACTTTTCTGTTTTCCACATGCAAAAATGCCCAAACAGGTAGTGCCCGAGTTGAAACAGCAGTGTATGTGATTTTGTTATGTCCCCTTGTGAGTTTAATAATTGTACAATCAATATATTTGTTTACAACTTCATATATGGTACACAAAAAAATATTTATACATAATAAAGTAACTACTTTAGTCTTCTTAAATATTTTATTTTGCCATTCACATTAGATAGGGTCTTTTTTTGTTGTTTGCATTTGCACACTATTTCTTTCTTTCCAAAATTTTCTTGAGAATTTTTATTTTCATAATCAGGGTATAACTCTATAAATATCTATCCAGCATTTTTATATTTTCTTAAATAGATAATGATTCTGAATAAGTTTGTATTTTGTGTCTGTCTCCTTTTTTTTGTGTCTGTCTTTTGTTAAATTTTTTATTTGACTAATTTGACTAAAATACAGTTGATCTAGTGTTACAGTAGTAAGCAATGTAATCATTGTAAATAAAAAGTTTTACAGTTCTTGGCTTGGAAGTATTTTTTTTATTATTAAATGTTTTTTGTGGTTTTGGACAACATTAGAATGATATTGGTCTAGTTTGTTCTTTATAACTAATAAGAATCACTTCTGTCATCTATGGGGTGCTGTGGCTGAGTGGTTAAGCGCTTGGCTTCCAAATCTGGGGTCCTGGGTTCGAATCTTGGGGAAAACTGGGATTTTGAATTTCCGGATTTTCAGGGCACCCCCTGAGTCCACCCAACCCTTATGGGACCTGACTTTAGTTGGGGATAGTAAAGAGGGTTGGTCGTTGTGCTGGCCCCATGGCACCTAGCTCGTTAATCGTTGGCCAGAGAAACAGATGGCCTTAACATCAGCTGCCCCATAGATGGCAAGGGCTGAAAGGGGAAACTAAAACTCCTGTCATCTGGGGGTGGGGGGAGTGGCACTGTGTATCTGAGTGAATGCATATGAACGCTAAGGCTTGAGACTGCAAGGTCTATAAACTGGGCACACTTGTAGCTGAGTCTTTCTGTTTGCCACTTTTTAGTTCTGCCACAGCCCCTAAGAGGGTATGTTACTTGCTGTCACAGCCCCTAAGATGGTATGTTACTTGCTGTCAAAGCCCCTAAGATGGTATGTTACTTGCTGCAGAGTTTTACATTGAACACTCAAAAAAAGAGAGGTGCGAAAAAAGATTTAATTGTGAACAACTTTATAGAAAAATATAGGGAAAGTATATTGATATAAGACATATAGAGATATTTCACTGAAGTGTTCAATGTCACTTCCGAGCAATAAGTTGCTTTTTCTTTCACTGGTTTATTTTAAGATTGAACAGAATATTTGTTTCGCAAGGTGATGGCTGTATGTTGTTGACAAGTAACTAGAAGTTTATTTGAAACGATAACGGAATTTCAATAAGCATTAAGAATATCAATGGGAGGTTCAAGAAAAGGTCAAGGAGGTAAATTGGAGAGTATTTAAAGAGATGCATGTCGGGAGACCTCAGCGACTGTAGTAAAATGTATTTAAATTAAATTGTTTGTACATTTATGAAGTGTGTATATGTAGGTCACAGCTGGGGCTGCGTAGTTCCTCATTAATCTTCGGACTCGAAGACAAGCCTTATTATTATAATTATATTATCATAGTTCTAGAATAAATGTTTTGCATTTAGTTGGGAAAAAAATCCTTTTTTTGAGTTAATACTTTAAAGTAGTATTTTCAGCATCACGATATTGTTTTAGTGTTCTGAAATTGGTTTTAAGAGAGAACTATACACAATTGGAACATTAGAAACGCATTATCTGATCAGCACGATCTCATCGTAACACCATCAAGCAAAAACCATAACAAGATATCATGTCAAGATATTTATTTTCTTTTATTTTTTAAAATTATAATAAAATCAGGAGTTAAAAACATTTTCTGTGTACTATTAACGGACCTGACTCATCATACTCTTGTTTTGAAATCCACATCTGCTGGAAAGTTGAAAGGGAGGCTAAGATGGAGCCACCATTCCAGACAGAGTACTTCCTCTCAGGGGGAGCAATCACTTTGATTTTCATTGAACTTGGCGCTAAGCTTGTTAGCTCTTTCTGCATTCTGTCGGCCATTCCAGGGAACATAGTGCTTCCCCCTGACATAACTATTTTCTTGTACAGATCCTTTTGGATGTCTTCATCACATTTGTTGATGGAATTATAGGTCATTTCGTGAATGCCCGGAGTCTCCATACCAAGGAAGCTGGGCTGATAGAGTGCTTCTGGACACCGGAACCTCTCGTTTCCAATAGTGATAGAGATTGTCTGTCCATCTGGAAGCTCATAGCTCTTTTCCAAAGACGACGAAGTAGATGCCGTATTCATCTCCATTTCAAAGTCCAGGGCAACATACGAGAGTTTCTCTTTGAGGTCACTCACGATCTCCCTCTCAGCGGTGGAGGTGAAGGTATAAGAACCGTCACGTTTATTCAGAATGCTCATCATGTATTCTGTGAGATCTCGTCCAGCGAGATCCAGTCTGGAGATTGCATGGGGCAGAGCATAGCCTTCATATATAGGTACTGTGTGGGTGACACCATCTCCAGAATCAAAGACAGTACCTACATTTAGAGAAAAAGTTTAACTCTAGAGCTAAATGTCTTTTGAAATTGTGGAATTTAATTATAATTTCAGCAATGAGTTAAAACTAAATAAATCTATTTTATGTATCATTGATAAGTAAATAATACCAGTGTCTGTCCCCGAAGAGAAGATTGACAACACGGCCTGATTGGCTACATACAGAGCTGGTGTGGAGAATGTTTCGAACATTATTTGTGTCATTTTTTCTCTGTTCAAAATATAAAGAAAAGAAAAATGAGCAAACATTTCAATACATGGCACATAGCTGTCAACATCGTCTGTCCCTTAACTTTCGTCGTAGGAGTGCTGTGACAGTTCGCGACAGTTTGCATAACTAAATCCCTCCATTTATTGCCGGTCAGCTGTTCTTAGTTGGATATCAACTGACAGGCCGGACCATTCTTTTACATTGTCCAACTAGCTTTTCTTCGGAAGACCTTTTCTTCGTGTTCCCTCCACTGTACCTTGAAGGATGACTTTAGACTAGTACAACGCAAAAAGTGGCGTGTTAGTTAGACAGTTTATTGTTATCTAAATTTAGATGGGAATTGTGCAAAGCATTTCCGTATGTTCGCGTATATATATATAACCCGCGGATTATACATGTTTTCCCGTACGGGTGGCAGCTGTGCGGCGTATAGAAAGTGGCGGGGTTTACCAACTTTATTTTATTCATGAACAAAACATAAATGAAACTATGGGCATACCGGTGGTTCTTCATACCTCCTATAATTCGCTGTGTGGTTGGGAAATGTACATTGAAAAGTTTTATGAACATCTCATTATAACCCTCAAGAAAACAAAGAGTACCGATGCGGCAGAGAATCTTAAAACATACTGATATACCAGTAATCAATTGTGACAAGCAAGTAAGCAAATTAACCACTTTGACGACATCGGCAATGTGGACTACAATGCATGCAATATATCCACGATCAATTGTCATTCTCACTAATCTCACTCTCCTCGCTATAGTTATTGAAGCCATCGAAACACATGCTTATATATATAAGATATATAAGAGTTCGGGTTGTACGAAATTGTTTTGACTTATTTTGTAATTTGCGCGGGGTATACACGTGTGAGCAGGTGCGAGTTTTATGCGTACCATAAGCGGAGTAAGTACGCGAAAATACGGTATTCTAGTCGTTATAGAATAGTCATTTAGTTTACGCATGATGAGAGCTTTTGGAGATTTCCAAGATTTACTAAACAAGGTCAAGGACGCTAGATTTTACTTTCATGTTTCCAACTAAAAAAAAGTTACAAACAAAAGAACTTCAAAAATTTGCATTGCTAAAAAGGCACAAAAGTATATACTTATATTACTAAAAAAAAAAGTGTTAAAAATATGTTTGTGCATTGCTAAAAATTGCATAAAAATTATCATATAAATAAAACAAAATTTTCAACAGTTCCTTTTTATTCTGTATTCCAGATACATAAAAAAAAAACTTGCTATTTATGGATGAGCCATGTGTATGAACATCTCCAAGAAGTACCTGACACTTGTAGAGTTGATCAGTTGACAGCTTAAGATTGCAGTAGACACATATAAGTCGATCGTCACTTCGATCATTCATTCATTACGCTAATAATGTTGTTTTCACTTTTCCCTGTACACACATGGTGAAGGTGGTGCGCACTATCTTGTGTAGCCTGCTAGTCTAGAGAGGACGAAGGGAGATAACAGGGGTAGCCAGGAGATGTAAGCTGGGAAGTGAAAAGGGGAAGTAAATACTTTTTATTTAAAACAATGTCGTCTTCGTGGTCGAAGATGAGTGCATCTCTCATTTCCTATCAACTCGAAGATAGCTAACAAGTACAATCCTCGCTTTAAAAAGCGGGCAACATACATGGCATAAGAGATAAGTTAGTTAGGTCTACAGCCGGCTTCTTTTCTTAGCCGTTTTGTTAGCTCTGCGTTCTTTCATGCTGGCCGTTTTCTTTGCCTCAAATCGACACTGACGGGTTTACGCCACGAGAAGCGATCGAGAGCCAGTTTTTCCCAGCCGTGAATGCCTATCTCTTATCTTCTTGAGGGAGCTCTTAAGGGTGTATTTGTAACGCTTGTGTTGACCCCCTAAGAGCGCTTTGATGCACACAGCTCCTTATTCTAAAACGTCGTTTGGGAAGCCGACTTTCTGGCATACAGTCTACATGTCCCCGCCCCCCCCCCCACACACACACATCAAAATTGGGACCTTTTTTGTTGTGGCGTGGATACTGTTTCATAAGTGACAACTATAGGATTTCAACGTTTTCAAACCACTTCACCTCATGAATTTTCGCATAACTGTTTATAATTGTTTATAATCATATCTATGAATCAAACCATTCGACCAACTGCCCATTAAGCCTAAGTGCCCGGGCATGCTACCCTGCCTCATAGAGGCGCCCGGGTGGAAACAATTGTAGGAGGAAACGATTAGGCTAAAGGGTAGCAAAACAAGACTCCCGTGGGGGTGCCTAAGGGGGTGCGAGAGCATCCTCATTGCACTGTGCGGAGTTGTAAAAAAGCTCCCACAACCTTGTCACAATCCAGGCGCTGTTCCTCAAGAAGCCGTTACATAAATGGCGTGTCCTGCACGGTTAGCCTGGTATAGAAAAGGAAAATGGCAGGGGTCCCGGTGCACGCGATCTCTGGTCGCGAGTCTGACACCCCGCCAGACAGAACAGTGTACAGAGAGCTCTTGTTCACTTTTGCTTGCTTAGAGTTCCAAGAGCCGAAGGCTCAACTCTACCTGATAGTTTCAAGAAGAAGAAGAAGAAGCCTAAGTGAAAATTATTACATCATATCTGCTCACCATCAAGCAATAAGGGCAAGTGCTCTAAGTGCTCTATCAACCGTGGATTACCTGTTTCCTTTGGGATTTAATGGCGTCTCAGTCAGTAGCACAGGGTGCTCCCCAGGCGGCACTCTCAGCTTGTTGTTGAAGGTGTGGTGCCACATCTTCTCCATGTCATCCCAGTTGGTCACTACGCCGCGCTCGATGGGGCAGTTAAGGTTTAAAATTCCTCTTTTAGCCTGAGCCTCGTCTCCAATGTAACATTCCTTCTGACCCATGCCAGACATCGAATACTGAAAGTACATACACACAATGAACTGATAAATATTGAAATGAACTGATAAATAGTAATTGGAACTTACAAATACTGAAAAAAAAATATACTCAGTAAAACAGGTACGTCGTTATAAAGCATTACGTATTCTAGCTGACTTCATATTTTGTTTCAATGTTTCAAGTAAACTGTAACATATGTATTTTTGTGTGTGTGCACGAAACTAAACAATAATCTTTTCCAATTTAGCAAAATATTGCATAAACTTGAAAGTTGACATTCCAAATCAGTAAATTAAATCACTTCGTTATGAAAAGTGTAGTATGTAAATCAAATACTATAGTTTTGTGTTCAGCTAGTTATATAGAATAAAATTTGTATAAAAATTGGATAAAATTAATATCTACATCTGTACGGAAAAGTTATCACATTTTGTTTTTGTTTCAAAGAAATAAGACCACAATTTATACTGTATAGAATTTATTATTACTTTAAATGTAATATAGCTTTCAATTGTATGTAAGAAGAAAAATTCAATTTCTTTAATCCTGTAAGAATTTTATTTTTGGTCTAAGCTAAGACAAACCTGATGTGTTGGTCTCCCCACGATAGAAGGAAAAATTGCTCTTGGGGCATCATCCCTAGCAAAACCGGCCTTGATTATTCCAGATCCATTGTCTACAACTAAAGCAACAAATTCTGCATCGTTCATTTTGAAAGTTTGTTTTGAATTTTGTATAAATTCTAGATCTATTTTTTAACAAAAAGTTCTCTACTTCTGTTTTAAACGTCGCCACGCATTCATTTTTATCCTAATAGTAGCCTACCTGACCTATATAAGCCTACCTGACCTATATAATTCTCTTTAGTCTTCTTAGAGCCGTCGTCAAAGCATGTTTAGCAAGAAAATTGCAGATATGGTTTTAAATATAGAAACCACAGTCTGGGTCCATATAACCTAAACCTATATAAGGCGTTATCTATTGTATGAGAAATAAAGAAAAAATTGTTTAAAATTTTAACTTGATCTGAGAATGGGTGTAGGAGAAATATTGTGGACATTTTTTTATAAGGGGACCAAACCCGACACATTTACGAACTTTTTACAAGACTGATTGAGTTAACTCCTTGTCTCCTAACTGAAGATACCAGCGTTGATTCCACCAGAATGTGGTAAATAATTACGGAGAGAAAGCGTTAATATAGGCTTTATTAAAATAAGGCTGGATGGAAAGGGTAGGGGGTGTTCTACATTGCGTTTTCAGGTGTAAAAGAAAATGGTGATGGCCAGATGACACCTTTGTTAATTATTCGTAGGACACAGAAACAGGTGACCTTTACATCATCTGCCCCATAAATCCGAAAGTCTGAAAGGAGTACTTTACTTTTTTTTTTTAAATCTAATAATTTAAAACAACAGATAACTGTTTAAAACATCAATGCATAACAATTGAAAACACTATATAACAATTTTGAAACACTTGCTGAATTGAAGAAGTTAATACAATAAATAATGTAAAAATAAATTACAATGCAATTCAGACAGAAACACAGTTATCATTCTTGGCGCGTTTAGTTTTTTTTTTTTACAGACTTTATTATTACTATAAAATAAACGAACTAATATTCATTCTATTGAACTGCCGGGGTTGAGCTGCCTTAGAGAGAAATAAATGTATTGTGGTCCTTTTAACAGTGTCCATTAATTAATTTTCCGGTCACGTGGCAGGTCTGCAACAGAGCCTCCTCCCCCCCCCCCCCCCCCCCCCGACAGGCGTTGTGGTCCAATCTCTTTTGTGGATACATGGGAGGGGGGAGGTATTTGTACAGTTCATCTTTCATGTTCATGTTCAACCCGAGGGTCACATCCGGACCCTCGAAGCGTTTACCCTGAGAGCATAGTGAATCTGCAGAGCCTGTCTCCCCTTTGGAATGGACTGGACGAATTTTGCTGCATTGGAAATGAGTTTATCCTTGTTGCCAGTCGCAGGCTCGCAGCACTAAACTGCTGGTAGATTAAACCGTTGTAGGCGTGATATATTTTAACGAATTAAACTTCAAATAACTTGAATAAGTTCCTTGTGAACGATACTAAATATAACTTTACTTATAATATAAACAAAAGTTAATATGAAATAAAATAAATATAGCAGACTTTAGTTATAGGCCTACTGCTTTTTTTTTTTCAGCAAATTCTATCTCACTACAATAGCACAACCATTCAGTCTCACGTTCTTCCCTAACTAAAACCGAAATGCCGACGATGACACCTATCATTCGCAATCAATCGCAAACCTCTTCTCACAGTCAGCGTAGAAACACACACACACTCCATAAGAAATCAACATAATAACAATCCTCTCCAGAGCAAATTGGCTGTGAACCACTGCCCTATATATTTTTCCAAGATTTTCTATTAGTGATAAAGTAGGTGTATTCTTTCGGTTGCTCTTTCTCTCTGGATGTTTTCATGTCTGATCCAGGCCGGGCATAGAATGTTCCGGTGAAGTTCTTTGAACTCTTTGTCTTTGTGTGTGTGTGTGTTAAATGCCGCCTTCATATACAGCCATTAAAGAGATAGATTACCACTTCAAGTTTTAAATACAGAAATCAGTCAAAGTTGAGAACAGGATACAATGGTACAAAGAGGTGGTTTTCTTTAGTACATTTGTATAGAGTATAGAGACTTGTTTTGTGACCTAGTTTATGTATTATTAAATAATCTCTGGAAAGGGTTGGAAATGCAGGCGAAATAATAACACCCATGGGCTAACATTAGACCACTAGTTATCATCAAACAAGCATCTACATATTAAACAATTATTTATCTACAAAAATATTTCTTTAAATGTTTAACATTATAATATCAGGTGATCGAGCCTCGCTAGGATGAATAATTTGTTAAGGAAGAATATATACCCGAAGTCATTTTGGGAATATTGTTGTAATTACGAAAATGAACGATCGGGTAAAAACTATCAATCCGAAGAGTTGCTTTTTCGTTCTGTCAGTTCTCAATGTAATTGTACATGGCGATTAGAATAAAAAGTCCCCCCAACAGTAGGCCTATAGAAAACCACAGCTCACGACTTAACGTTTTACATTGCTTCTATTGGGCTATTATAGGCTTGGAAGAAAGTCTTTACAGTGTAACTTCTAAAATGGTTACTTTCTGACATTTAATATTGCAATTAAAATATTCATTATGGCTCTGAGACATGGAAACTTTACAGAAAAGAACTAAGACTTCTTGAGTGCTTTCACCAAAGATGCTTGCGCTCCATCATGGACATACGGTGGCAGGACCGCACTACAAACAGCGATGTCCTTGCCAACACAACGCCGGTATGGACAGTATAGAGGGACTTCTTATGGTCCGACAGTTGCTCTGGCTAGGGCACGTATCCCGTATGGGAGACTAACGTATGCCAAAGGCAGTCTTTTTTTTTTTGGTGAGCTAAAAGGTGGTCGACGTAACATAGGCGCCCCACGGAAACGTTTCAAAGACCAGCTTAGGCGTCAACTTTTCTTGGCTGACATAGAAAAGAGCCGCTGGTTGCATGCGGCCTCCGAACGAGACAACTGGAGGTCACTCACGAAGGCCGCGGGATACACATTTGAGACCAAAAAAAATCTGCTGCCGAGGACAAATGCAGGCGGCGAAAAGAAAATCTAAATCGACCACCTGCGGACAATGGTTATACTTGCCCTGGATGGGGCAAAATATGTAGATCACAGCTGGGACTGCGCAGCCACGGGAAATACTGCATTCCTCACTAATCTTCGGACTCGAAAACAAGCCTTATTATTATGGCTTTAGTAACAATCAAGTGATGCTAAATCTCTACGTTAAAGTGTAAAACGTGCACCTAGTAAAAAGTAAAATCGCGCATTTTTTTCCTAAGAGACTTAAAAACATCGCGTTAGTATTCTAAAGAAACGTTATTGTGAGGCATCTCTTTTACTCCGACAACCTTTCAGCTTACTTCGTCCCCCATACGGAATAAGTGCCCTGCAAAGAGTGACTGTCGGATTATAAGAAGTTCATACTATTTTGCAAGAATATTGCTGTTTGTATTGCGGTCTTTGGTGAAGTCGTTCAAGAAGTCTTAGTTACTTTCTATAAAGTACTCATGTCTCAGATCTACATAGAGGGGTTGAGAGAATCAATGGTTGACACTGATTTTTGTAGACAGGCGGAGCGATTTATTTCGCCACACTCTCGCTTGGAGGCGTCCAAAAGCACGACTATCCCTGATCACATATCAACCTCTCTTTAAAGCAATGCGTCATTTGATACTATGCTTCCCAGATAATGTGAAGTTATCTACCACTTTAAGGGATGTCTATGCGCGGTGATCTTTGGGCTGAGTAGGTTTTATTGGGTGACTTCTGGAACATGACGTCTGTTTTACAGAGGTTTATAGGTTAACCAAAAAAAGCAGCAGCGTGATGAAAATTCGTTGCTGCCGCAGTGGACCCCGAGAATCAAAAGCCCCGTGCTAATTCTAGGTGTAAATTATTAAATTAAACCATTATAATGTATAATAGGGTTCCCGTTGTCTCCTTGTTTTCAAGGAGCTCCTGGAAATCTCCTGAAACTCATAAAAATGTCCTTAAAAAGACAAAATTGTCACTTTGGGGTGTCAATCAATATGTAAACGCCAGTCCTAGGCGTTAGGTTTCATTTAATAAAAATGTAATGCAAATACGAATTTATTTTCTAATACAAAATCTTTATTTTTACTTATTATCCTTATACGTACCCTTACGTCCGCGCGCAATCCTTTTGACATAGGGCCCCGCAAATGTTAGGGTTTTGCAAGTAAGGCGTAGAGAAGCTGTGTTATGACCATTTCCTATGTTGTGGTATGGGACAGTAGACTTCGAAGCTTAAACACATTGTAATAATTAACCAGCAAAATAATAACAAAGTAAAAGCTACCTACGGGTGTACTCAATTAAAGTGTAAACAATTTATATAGCCTTTAAAACACAATAACTAATCATACATAAAGATGTTTAATTTCATTATTTTTCTTCCATAATGGATCAATGTACGATAAGATGGTGCGCAAATGTTTAATTACCCCAATTGAATCATTAAAACTTTTTCTTGTTTGCGAAGAAATGTCTTAGTGTACTGCTGTGAGCGTAGTGACGTAAGCGGTGCCAAGTTTTTTCCCATTGACGTCATATAGAAAATTTCATTCATAAAACATTCTAGCCAAAATTAATTTTTCGATAATGAGCCATTTTCAAACCGATATAACGGTCGACTTCGAGTTTTACCGATGTGGCCAATGAGTTGAGAATTTTTTTCTCACTATTATGCACATACCTTGAAATTTCAAAGAAAATCGTTAGAGCCGTTTTCGAAATAAAATTTATATATATATATATATATATATATATATATATATATATATATATATATATATATATATATATATATATACATAAATATAAATATATATAAATACATGCATACATACATGCATACATAATACATACATGCATACATACATACATACATAGATACATACATACATACAAGAATTGCTCACTTAAGAGTATAGGATACATAATAGAGACAATGCAAAAAGAATTCTTTTCATTGGTCATGATTGGAAATTGATTTTAGCTGGCAAATAAAAATGCTAAAAGACAACCAAAAAAATGAAGAGGCGCTTAACTGGCATGTTATATCAACATGAAATTAATTTCGTGTTATATAAATCTGAAGTGTGGCGCTAAACTTTCCACTTTGATATTAACCAAATAATTTCAAATACGACTTTGAACAGTTTCAGATTTGGCCTACTTGGGTTCAGAAATCTGAAATCTTCGTTCCTTGTCATAAACATTAACAACTGATCTCGTTCTGACTAGATCTACTCGCTTATGTTCCTATATTTGCGATGATGAATGTATTACCGATGAGCGGGTATATAACAATGAATAGTGTAAATGATCATGAACTAAATAAAAAAAAAAAAGACAACGAACTGTCAACATTTGTGACTAAGTAATCCTTATCCCCAGGAAGTGAAGGTTATAGTCATTCAGTCAGAACGACAACGACCTCGGAAGTCTTTATCGCACTGTTTTTTGTTCTCTTGTTGAGTATGACAATGTAAATGTAACAAATTTCCTGGGGGAAAAAAAAAGTTGTCTTTCGCCTCGGATAGTATTTCATTCAATGACAGGCCCGTCCATTCTTTTATGTTGTCTTCCCATCGCTTTCTCTGACTGCCTCTTCTTGTTTTTCCTGGTACTGTTCCCTGAAGGATGGTCTTTGCTAGCCCCGAGGACCTTATGATGTGACCATAGAGTTTGCGTTTTATGACTACAAAATAACAACAGCAACTCTTTGTTGAGTATAACAATGTTATAACAATGTTAATGTAAACAATTGTTCTGGGGAAAAATAGCAGTTCTACAATATAAATCAAAACTTTTGTCTCTAGTGAAGAAGATATTGTGGATTACTCAATCATGACAACTGCACCCTCAGAAGTATTTGACACTTTGTTTTGTTGTCCTTTGTGTTGTGTAGAAAGAAATTGATGTAACTACACACATACTGAATAAAGAATTTAAATTTAAAAAAAATGTAAATGCTATAAATCTTCCCACACAGATTTGATGCAAAGAATGAATGTTTTTTTCAAAGAATTGTCATTGTCCGAGGTGGTAATTATTTGGAGCTTAAGCTATTCATTTTAAAAGATGTTGTTCACCTTTATTAGGGTTTCCAGACATCTGCACGCCAATGAGGACAGAAAGGGGCACAAAACCTTACAAAGGAGGACACAACCTTACAAAGGAGGATGCAAATTTACAAAGGAGGACGCAACCTTACAAAAGAGGATGCACATTTACAAAGGAGGACTCAACCTTACAAAGGAGGACGCAACCTTACAAAGGACGCAACCTTACAAAGGAGGACGCAGTACAAATAAAAATATATAAAAAAAAAGATACCTATCATTAGGGATAGATTTAAGTAAGTGGAGGCCACTCACACCTTTAAAAACTTGAATAAAAATTGACTTAACATTAAAACTTAGATCTAAAAAAAAGTTGTATTTTAGAAGAAGGAAATAAGATAAATATTTAATATGCATATTTAATTCAAAAAAAGACCCAACAATGATATTTTTTAGTTTCTTGAAGGTAAAGCTCTGGGTTGTTACACATAAGTAAACTGAAAGCTACATTTCTATATTACGAGCACACTTGCAAGCATACACTCCTTAACCGCGACAATGTTGCCAACCGTAAGATTTAAATTATTGTTGGTAAAAATGCGAAACAAAAAAGCAACAATAGAATTCAAGCTACCATGAAGCTGCTGAGGCGTCGAAATTGGATTTTTTTTAAACATCCCTATTGTGGGGGCCGCCTGGCCTCTTTCTCCAATCCGACCCTGATTACTATATTGATTAAAAAAAAATTAAAACTCAGACAAAGCGATAGTTTCTTTAGATACTGATACTTTTGGTGCAAAAAATGTTTCTGATTGAGTTCTTTCTTTAATCCACTGTGCCAAGACTGAGCATTGAGCAGCAGGTTTTTTCAAAGGAAAGATATGCATAGATCTTAGGCAACAGATTGAACGTGCCAAGTCTTGAATATATCACGGAAACAACTGTGGTGGTGGTGGGTCACGTGACTAAGACAGTACCCATTGAATGAGTTTGTCATTGTCGTCTTTCTATGAATAATTTCAATTTGCATTAATGATCAAACGGCTAAACATCAGTTGATGTTCACGTGAATATTAGCCCACAGTTGATGTACGCATAACTATTGCCCACAGTTTATATTGGCGTGACTATTGGCCCACACTGTTCAAAAGTGAGTCTGTTTGGACCAGAAGATATAAAGGATTGAATTCGAATATTTGATAACATGCTATGGCAGAACGATAAGATAGCCTTTCAGCTTTGGTCAAAAATATAACATGTTAATCTGATTGACAGTCAGACGATAGAATTTTTTTAAAATACAGATTTTTTATACGGAAGAATGTGTTGTTTTTTTAGTTCTCTTTTCTTACTTTTCTATCACCTAACACTTAGTCTGTTGAACCATGGAGGCACCAAACAAAATCTGTTGACCGCCTTTCTCCATTCCTCTCTGTCTTTTGCCTTGGATAGTATTTCATTCAATGACAGGCCTGCCCATTCTTTTATGTTGTCTTCCCATCGCTTTCTCTGACTGCCTTCTTGTTTTTCCTGGTACTGTTCCCTGAAGGATGGTCTTTGCTAGCCCTGAGGACCTTATGATGTGACCATTAGAGTTTACGTTTAAGACTACAAAACAACAACAAAATGAACATTTTTTAAGTTCACGACATGCATGTTTAATGAAAATGAACATTTTTTAAGTTCACGACATGCATGTTTAATGAAAATGAACATTTTTTTAGTTCACAACATGCATGTTTAATGAAAATGTTTTTTTTTACAAACCAGCATTGCACTTTATCCTTACGTAAACATTAGACTTTGAGCACTGAGACACAATACAAAATGCAGTTTTAAAAATAAAAGTTGTTTAAGTTGATATTTGAAAAATGATAAGATCCAATTGTATTATTAACAATTAAATACACATCCCAGAATGTCTTCATGTATGGTGTTAATGTGTTAATTTAATTTATAAGCATTTCAAAATATAATTAATACTAGTTTTTTTTAAGACTGTATGAAAAAAAAATTAAATGGCAAAAATATATATGTTTATATTTATTTATATATAGTCTCCGTTCTTACTTTGTATATAAAGACCACAGGTCTAAATATATTATTCCTAGAGTGGAAAACGGAAACAAGTTCCAATCCAATAATATCAGACCTATGTCATGTACGTAACTCTTATTCAAGCTCCAAGGGAAGTCACTTTTATTTTTATACTCTCCATAACTACTATATAATACAGCCCTGTATTGGGAAAAAGTTTTTTTTTATAACATCGCGTTAAAAACATACATTCTCGTCCAGTCTTGATATTTTCATGTCTATGGTCATGCATTATTTATTTTAATCATAGCCTGTACTTTATTTTAAAATAATCATTCAGCCCATAAGTACAAATGGAAAACTAAAGTAACTGAGGTGTGGTCTTTGTATAATAGGCTTACCGTATGCCGTACCATAGAATACACTATTCAAAACATTCAAATGACCAGGACAAGATGTAGACTTAATGAGGCCCTAAGCTTTTTAAGATATGGAGCGCCTTGTTATCAACTTAAGGCAAATTTTCATTGGCTCTTTCTTCCAAACGATTGAAAATATTTCCATTTCTGGAGAACCCTTAACAAGTGGTTGCCCTAAGCTATAACTGAAGTTGTCTATAGGTAAATCCAACGCTGCAAAGGACTTTATTTTAAATGTATCAGATGTACTAAATAATGTTTAAAAGAATATTCATTCAAATTTAGTTAGTTTTTAAAAATAATGTTTGGTTCAAACGACAAATTAGTTGACAACATTAAAATATTGGATTTCAAATAAAATATATAAATAGAAATTGTTTTCCTTTTCTTATGTAAACAGGGATAACAATTAAACATGAGTTAAAAACATTTTCTATGTACTATTGACGGACCTGACTCGTCATATTCTTGTTTTGAAATCCACATCTGCTGGAAAGTTGAAAGTGAGGCTAAGATGGAGCCACCAATCCAGACAGAGTACTTCCTCTCAGGGGGAGCAATCACTTTGATTTTCATTGAACTTGGCGCTAAGCTTGTTAGCTCTTTCTGCATTCTGTCGGCTATTCCAGGGAACATGGTGCTTCCCCCTGACATAACTATGTTTGCATAGAGATCCTTTCTGATGTCCACATCACATTTCATAATGGAATTGTAGGTCACTTCGTGAATGCCAGGAGTCTCCATGCCAAGGAAGCTGGGCTGATAGAGTGCTTCTGGACACCGGAACCTCTCGTTTCCAATGGTGATGATCTGTCCATCTGGAAGCTCATAGCTCTTTTCCAAAGACGATGAAGTAGATGCCGTATTCATCTCCATTTCAAAGTCCAGGGCAACATACGAGAGTTTCTCTTTGAGGTCACGCACGATCTCTCTCTCAGCGGTGGTAGTGAAGGAGTAGCCTCTTTCTGTCAGAATCTTCATCATGTATTCGGTGAGATCTCGTCCTGCGAGATCCAATCTGGCTATTGCATGGGGCAGAGCATAGCCTTCATATATGGGTACTGTGTGGGACACACCATCTCCAGAATCAAGAACGATACCTGGGTTTTTAAAAGCAAATGTTTTAATTTTTTTTGCAATAGTAATCTATATCTGTAGTGTTAATCTATACTACGGTATAAAAAAATATCAAGTAGTAGTTTTAAGCGAAACAAACCTGTGGTTCTTCCCGAGGAATAGAGTGACAGCACGGCCTGAATAGAGACATACATTGCTGGTGTGTTGAATGTTTCAAACATTATTTGTGTCATTTTTTCTCTGTTATACATATAAGTATGAAATATATTAGACCTTTTTATTTTCTAGACATAGCTTGTTTTTTGTTGTTTTTTTTTTAAATTTAAAAAACAACTTTTAAAATATGTGATATGAAATGAGTTCAAATGAGTTGACAAAGGTTATAATTTATTTCTTGGCCTGTGTTCGCATTATTTGTATTTTAACTGCGTTTATGAAAAAAAAATTCAAACTTGCATTATTTTACTTATGGTATGCTCACACTTTACCAGAAGCATGATTTTGAATATCTTTTTTTTTTAATTAGGACGCCCCTAAGTGTACCCAACTCTATGGATACCTAGAATACGTTTGTAAAGTAAAGATTGTTGGTCGTTGAGCTGACCACAGAACACTCTCGTTAATCGTCGGCCATAGCAACAGATGACATAATCAGTACCTAAATATCTCAAGGTCTGAAATGTACCGTACCACACTGTATCGATAAAGCAGAAATCGACTTTTGTTAATGTGTCAGCTTATTACTTTCTATTGCATATAGTTTATAAAGCTGGCATTTTTAGGGTATTTACAGTATTGTTAGGACAATGTAATGAAAATGTAAAGAGAAACACTCTGTTCCCTTTTCCCACTAATGCAAAATGCAAAGAGAAACACTCTTTTCCCTTTCTCAATACTGATGACGGAGCAGAATTAAGGTTTTTACCGCCATGATGTTGCACAATCCGTCGCAGTACTTGCACAACTCAAAAGCATAGCTCTGGACACTAAAATCAGACTGATGGGATACATAATTCTTGTATGCTTGCGAATTTTGGATGCCAACTTTTCGAACTAGAGAGGAAGACCCTAGCAATGGAATCGAGATGACACAGAAAGATCCTAGATATCACATAAGCTTACAAAGACCGCATCAAAAACGAAGAGATTAGAATCACGATTAATACAGCGATTCGACCCTACAATGACCTGCTAACTACTGTAAAAAAAAAAGCAAAATAAAGTCTAAGGGCATATCAGAAGGTCCTCAGAGCTGGTAAAGACCTTCCTTCCGGGAAGAGTACCAGGAAAAAGAAGAAGAGGCAGACATAGAAAGCGTTGGGAAAACAACATATTGGAATGGACTGGCCTGGCATTGAATAAGATCCCCCACAAGGCGAAAGACGGATGAATGTAGAAAGACGGTCAACCGATCTTGTGTGGTGCCCCAACGGCCCAACAGACTAAAGGATAGGTGAATGTGAATGTTGTTATAACAAAAGTTTTGAATGGAAAAACCTCAGACGAATATGTACAACACCTCGAGTTGTATAAAACATTTTGTATTATATCAGAGCTCAGCCTTATCTGCATGGTGATTATAATTATTTAAGCACTTATGTACAGCCGAGCTATTCCACTGATATTACTGCAACCAGGGCCGGTCCTACAGATTGCGGGGCCCAATGTGAAACGGATTGCGCGGAGCCTATTCTGGGTTGTGATAATAGGTGAAAATTAAGATTTTGTATTAGAAAATAAAATCGTCTTTGCATTTTATTCAAACTTTACTAAGTAAAAAATCAGTCAAATTAACTTTACGAGCCATCTACAGTAGATAGTATTTTTCAACAAAAAGCTGATAAACATTCAGATCTGCATTTTAGATTTACTATCGACTCGCAAAATATCGCTTTTTTTTATATTTAAGGTCGAGATAGATTTAGAAATGTATTTGTATGCCAGTGATTATTAAAGTAAATTAAGAATATGAGCTTTTTTTTTTTGGTTAAAATTCACATTATTATTACATTTTTATTCAATGAAAGTTAACAGTACCGTTTTTTTTAATTGCTAGTGGCATTGGCGTTTTCCATATTAAATGACACCCAAAAATGACAATTTTGTCTGTTTTCAAGGAGATTTACATCAGTTTTAAAATTTTAATAATTTCAGGAGATTTTCACTTTTTCGTATATTTTACAATTTCAGGAGACTTCCAGAAACCCTTAATTAAGTAAAAAATTGTTTATTTTAATAATTTACACCTAGAATTCGCGCGGGGCCTTTAAAAGTGCGGGGCCCACTGCGGTCGCATAGGTTGCAGTGGCCTAAGATCGGCCCTGACTGCAACGTACTGCCATTAGGTTACAACGTCATTGTATTGCCTACCAATGTTTCCCAAACTGTGTTACGGGGAACCCTAGTGTTCCGCGAGGCCTGAGTTCCACGAACTAATGAAATAATTAACTAGTAGGCCACCACGTGAGTTAATCTCTCTTTAAAAAATAAGGAAAGTTTTCCGTTAAATACTCAGCATGTACGTTCCGTTAAGTTAAAAGTTTGAGAAACACTGCTACACAATCAGGCAAGTCACGCGACCAACTGAATTAAAGCTTATTCATATCCTATTGATCTGATTGATAGTTAAAAGAAACTCTTTAGGTTAGTCAATGTGCAATTACCTGTTTGCTTTGGGGTTTAACGGCGCCTCGGTCAGTAGCACAGGGTGCTCTTCAGGCGCCACTCTCAGCTCGTTGTAAAAAGTGTGGTGCCAGATCTTCTCCATGTCATCCCAGTTGGTCACTACGCCGTGCTCGATGGGGTACTTGAGGGTTAGAATTCCCCTTTTAGACTGTGCCTCGTCCCCGATGTAACTGTCCTTTGGACCCATACCAGCCATCAAAATCTGAGAAAACAATTATTTAAAAGAATTAGATGGTAATGTGTAATATAGCAAAAAAAAAAATCAACTTTTTATGTAGTCTATAATACCCATGGAGGCGCGGTGGCTGAGCAGTAAAGCACTTGGCTTCCGAACCGGGAACCGGGGTTCGGATCCTGGTGAAGACTGGGATTTTTAATTTCGGGATCTTCGGGCGCCTCTGAGTCCACCCAGCTCTAATGGGTACCTGACATTAGTTAGGGAAAAGTAAAGGCGGTTGGTCTTTGTGCTGGCCAAATGACACCCTCGTTAACCATAGGCCACAGAAACAGATGACCTTTACATCATCTGCCCTATAGACCACAAGGTCTGAAAGAGGAACTTTACTTATTTTACTTTACTTCTAATACCCTTAGGGAATTTTTTAAAAATTTACTTATTGAAACAAAACACTTTTTTTTTTCCGTTAGAAAAGTTGCATCGATCTAATTGCTGAAACAAAATTGGCTTTAAAATCACCCCCTTTTTTAAAGTAATTTTTTTCTAATATCTGTCATTTATTAGATTCTAATAATAAAGTCCAACCATATCGATGTTAAATCGAAACTTATATAGTAATTATAGTGATTTTAAATTCGGTAAGTTATAAACTTATAGTGGAAAATAAGTATATTTTAGATAAAATGCATGAAACTAAATTTGTCACTGTCATATTTTAATAAGAACTAATTAAATATGACATGACATTTTTGAAAATTTGTTAGATTCTAATAATAAAGTCTAACCATATCGATGTTAAATCGAAACTAATATAGTAATTATATAGTGATTTAAATTCGGTAAGTTATAGTGGATATATTTTAGATAAAATGCATGAAATTAAATTTGTCACGTTCATATTTTAATAAGAAGTAATTAAATATGACATGACATTTTTGAAAATTTAATGTAATGGAGCAAAATCAAACTTTAGGTTCTATAGCTAATTTAAAATTATACTAAAATAAACATTTTTTGGAATAGCTATATAATTAATTGATTAATTGATCAATTATTTATATTCTATTAAAATTTGTTTTTGTCAAAGCTCAACAAACCTGATGTCTTGGTCTCCCAACAATAGAAGGAAAAACTGATCTTGGGGCGTCGTCCCCAGCAAAGCCGGCCTTGCACATTCCTGACCCATTGTCTACAACTAAAGCAGCAACGTCCTCGTCGTACATTTTTGTTTTCTTTAAAGAATGTGTGAGTCTATTCGAACAATTTGTGTCTGCACTAGTGGAAAGTGAATTCTCTTTCTCTGTTACTCTGAAAGTTTCACCTTCTTGTCACACCCTTTATATCATGTTAGCACCAGTACCCGAGCACAATACTTCGATGAATTATCATTCGACTCATTGTCCTTATTAGGACTGAAGCAGCCGACATAGCCATATAAGTTTCTGGGCAGCGGGTAGAGTTGTAAATATAGCGGCATAGTCATGGTCGATAACCTAATCCCGGGTTCACATAAGTGATTCGTTCAATGGCGCTTTAGATTGTGTGAGAAATATAACTTTATATTTTGGCCCAGTTTTTTATTTTTAATATTCCATATTATCTGCATTATTTTTCTTCCTAACTGTACTCGATTTCTTCATTGTTACCATGGTTTCCCCCCTATCTCTCTCAGTCTAACACACACACACTCTTTTTTTTTTTTTTTTTTACAAATCTCATATCAACTCACTCTGTCTGTCCTTCTGTCTATCTGGTAAAAAGTGTGGAAACCTACACGTCATTTCTTTCACACCCGTTCTCCGATCAAGTTGATACTTTAAACAATGATTTATTGTACCTAACAAAACATGAATCAATAAACAAAAATACTCCATAAGTCAATTAATTATTGGTAATTAATTATATTGCTTTGGTATCGAATAATCTGTACATTATCGGTACTAATTGGTAGATATAGTTTCAAGGACGGAGTTCTTCCCCTTTACATAATTTTTTAAAATATTTTTTTTAAAGGATTTAAAAAAAATATTTTGCTTGTTTGTTGTTTTGTATAGCTTGCGTCTTTTGTTTACGATTACATTTCGTCTATGAAGGCCAAAATCTATGTTTTCTCGTTAAATTTCCTTTTTCGAGTCTTACCCTTATAAATCCCAGCTAGTAAACACCGTGGCTATCACAAAAGCAGAAAGTGGATGTGGGGGGTTGGTGGGGCTTATTTAACTGATCACCCTCATCTTTTATCTTTTTTTTTTTTTTTTAAGGTATGAGAAACACTACATAGCGTGAATTGCGTGAATTTATGTTCACAAAACAATGCTCCGGATTTGAGAACCGCTGAAGCTGAGAAGTCGGACCAAGGAACTAAGTTCTAGTTCTTCAACTTCGTATAAATTATTTGTTACCACTGAAAAGGAATCGGGCAGCAGGGCATTTTTTAAAAACATTATTATGTTTTAGCAGATTTCTTTTTAAAGCAGTTTTACCTTATATGGATTGAAAGAATTGTGGTGTTTCAAATGAGAAAATCTATTTATAGTAACTGACGACGTTGACGTCATGTTTTATGTTCTAGTGAAAAAGTAAAAATTAAAAGTTTCCTTTCAGACCTTGTGGTCTATAGGGCAGATGATGTAAAGGTCATCTGTTTCTGTGGCCCACGGCTAACGAGGGTGTCATGTGGTCAACACAACGACCTACCGCCTTAATTTTTCTAAACCTAATGTCAGGTACCCATTAGAGCTGGGGGAACTCAAAACGCCCGAAGATCCCGAAATTAAAAATCCCTGTCTTCTTCAGAATTCGAACCACGGGACCTCCGGTTCGGAAGCCATAAACGCCTTACCGCCTCCAATTATATAGTTCTAATACTCAGTGGTTAAAACAAAAATAATGTAGAATGTGTGTGGCTCCATTAATATATATTATATATAATATATAATTATATATATACATAGAAAATATTAACCAGAGGCGTACCTAGTAATGCGGCATCAAATTGTGGTGTAATAAGTTCCTATTCCCTGAGCCTTTCAGTAAAAACCTCATATTGCTGCAGGTATGAAGCTCTTCAAAATCGACACTAATTTGTCCCATACTGGCCCCATAAGGTTTCCATCAGGGCGTCATCTGGGCCCCCTGACTAAGCCCAGACGCGACCCTTAAGGGCCCCCATTTAGGCTTTCATTAATGCGCCCCCAAGGGGCCAAGTATATTTGGCCCTGTTGGGGCCCACAAGTCCTTCCCCTTACTGGCCCCACACGGGTTTCACAAGGGGATTTTCTGGACCCCCTGACAGAGCCCAGACTCAGCCCTAAGGGCACCCGTTTGGGCCAATGTTCATCCCCCAGTTGGGGCCCATACAGTAAGTATGGGCTTGCCTAGTTGGGGCCCTTACTGGGCCCAAAATCTTTGCTATCAGCGAACAGTTGGGAAAAAAGAGGCGCTGGTTAGCAACAGTAAAGGAAGGATCCTGAATTGCAGAAGGCGTACACACCAGAAGTAGAAAGAAAGGTGAAAGTGAAACAGGGCCTGGTGATGACAGATGCCCCAACCAGTGACCGCAGCGGTGCATCAAGGATTGGCCTATTTAGTCACACGAGAGGTTCTAAAGGGAGAAGGTATACAATTTCTTTCACTGATTCGATACCAAACAAAATAATTAATTATCAATAGTTCAGAAACTAATTGGTTAATGTTTTAAAAATGGATTCTTGTTTTGTCAGGTAAAAAGAAATCATTGTGCGAAACTTCAGCTTGATCCGAGATTGAATGTGGGAGAAATAACGTGCAAACTTTTTACCAGACAGACAGAAAGAGTGGAAAACCAGAAAGCTTTGTAAATAAAAGTAGCATTGCCAAGGCATCATTTAAAGGGGAGGTGAGAATGAGATTACATCTGCACTTTAGTAAGAAAACATATTTATTACTTTTGGAAATACTATTATATCTTTTAAATTAAAAATATTTTAATAAATTGTTACATTCCTGACCCACTGTTGTACGTTGCAAGTTCTATTTCGTTAATCGATCAATTATTTTATAAAATTAATTTTAAAAAATAACTATTTATTAGAGAACAGAAAAACTGAATAGAGGAAGAGTAAAAGAACTTTTTAAAAAAAATTGCAATACATTTTACATACTTACATATAAGGGAGACAACTTAGGTCTCATAAGAGCTAAATAGCAATACATTTTCTACGGACTTCCCCCCTGCAAAAATTCTACGAAAGGACCGGACAGATAAGAAGCATCAAATGGGAGCGTCGCAAGAATTGCATCCCTTGAAACTGAAACAAAACTTGAGCAGCCACGGGCTAAATAAACAAAACAAATAAAGCCGCAAAAAGAACCAAAAAAAAAAAAAGGAATATCCCCCTCCCCCTCCAACCCGATTGATTGGAAAGCAAAGGCGAAGCAGAGGAACAAGAAAACAAGACGGAAGTGAACACGTTTTGGAACTTTAGAAGAGACAATAAACAAAATTACCAAAACCAAAATAATCCTATAAAATATAGACAAGGGCAGACAATTGAAAGTCAAGAATATTCAATGTAGGATGTTTTAATATTCTTAAAGACAAATTAACTATATCAAAATTGTATTATCTATGAAATAGTTTGCAATAAATATAAATAAGTATAAGTGTAAGATTATTAATAATTTAATGTTAATAAGTGTGTTGTTTTGTTCTTTGGTAAATATAAAATGCAAAAAAATGGTCAAGAATGAGAAATAAATTTTTTTTTAAATTCTCGCATAAGTAGAAAAATATATATTTATACCAAACTCTTGTAAGTATAATTATGAAATTTAAAAAAAAAATTAATTACAATGAGGCAGTGAGCCCTTGAGCCCAAGGAATCCTATGATTACAAAGATTAATGAAAAGCACAAATAGGTTTCTCACTTTTGAGCTCAATAAAATAAAGTAAAGATACCCCTTTCAGACCTATTGTGATCTATGGGGCAAAAGTTTTTATGGCAGACAGTTAATAAGGCTAATAATGGTGTCATGTGGCCATCATAACGACCGACTTCACTTCCCTAGCGTAAGTCAGGTAGCCATTAGAGTTAGGTGGACTTGGGAAGTTCTGAAAATTCCAAATCAGATCCCAAACTAGGATACAAACTTGAGATATCTCGGTTCAGAAGCCAAGTGCTATACCAATTGTTCACCATGCTCCAATACAGGTGATTTACTGTAAGACACATAATTGTATATTATGGTATAGTAATTAAACTTAAACACAAATGAACAAAATAATATATATCATAAATGAACATAAAGAACAAAGCATTTGAATGGAAAGAGTTTATTTTTGTGGCAAGATGTATCTAGGCTTCTCCAGTAGACTAACATTCAAATTCAGTAATCATATATACAATTTCCATCACAATTAGACATCCTTTGTACAGAATATATCCATACATTTCCATATCATCAGTCCAACTACATATTGTTTGACCAACACATTGACAAAAAAAAAAGATTACAAAGAGAGTTTGTGTTATCACACAAACTCAGAGGCTGCCCACATTGGATCTGCCTATTTGTAAAGAATATTCAAGACGTGATTGTGTTGACAGAAAAAAAAGACATTCCTAGCCATTTGGTATGTACTTTGGACTTCACCATGATAAACCTGAGTTCAAACCTTGCTCGGCATCATCCACAGCCTTCTAATGACATTTTATTTGATAAACCATGAAATGATTTGACACAAATAAAAAATATTAGCAGTTTTAAAATGGCACATCATTAGAAATACAGGTATACACAGATACCAATTCACACCCTTCATTCACATTAAAAAGCAACAAACTTTGATTTAAGACTAAACAACAAATTCAGCCGCAAAAATAAATAGCCTTTGTTGTCAACGAAATTTATGTACTTTTTTTTAATTGTAGACTGAGCAGGAAGATCTTATATAAATCATTTTTCAATGAAAATAAGTCATAGAAGGCAGTAAATAAAAGTAAGGATTAAAAAAACATCCGAAACGTGTTAATATCCTAATGGTGTACTTACATGAACACTAGGGGGGCAAATAGTAATTTTTTTGGTCAATAACATTTGTTATAAAAACAAAACACTGCTGAGATTCATTTTGTACCATCATTAAAAAATTATTAATTCAAAAAAGTTTATAAAATACATAGGAATCAGTACTATCAGGCATTATTTACATTTAAAATATCATGTATCAACAACATAGAATAAAGAAATGTAGATGATCTGGCTGTTGGTATTTTTTTAAAACTGATACAAAGTTCAAACCGAGTCTGCTGTCATCCTTGGTTTGGGGAAACAAAATAATATTACAAATAAAGTCAAGTCAATATATAAAAAAGATGAAAGATAAATGTAAAGTTCTGCAGACTTACCAGCCAAAGTTAAAAATGACTATGTCAACATTTGAAGACAGCCAAATAAATAATTCCTACTAGCAAGTATAATATCTTGTTACCATTATTCCCCTTTGCAAGGGACATTTTTTAGTCACCAAAATTTACACATTTATTTTAAAAAAAAAGATAAAAAGTGTAAGCCAAATGTTAAACCAGAAATAAATTCTGCAGAAATAAATTCGGGAGTGGAAAAATTTTGCAGCATTATCTGAAAATTAAAACCGCTAGATTTGAAGAATTTTAAAATTGTATAAATATTACTACTCTTTTGGATATTAACATTTTCCTTCAAATGGCATGAAATTCAAGAGTTAATTTTCAATGTTTGTGAATGTTCTAATGCTTATCTGCCATTTCACAAAAAAAAAAAAAGAACAATGAAATGATGAGAAATAATCAAATAGTTATTAAACATATTCAGACTTCCAGGTGGCTGCGTTCTCAAATCCATTCTTGCAGTTCCTGTAATCACTAAACGCTTGTTTGATTTCTTCCTGTGTTGTCATCACAAATGGACCTGGATGTATAATTAATGGAAGCTATTAATTTAGTTAAAGGTGACTTTGCTACTTATCTTATATAATACAGAGGTTAATTAAAAAAAGAAGATGATTACATCCTACGCGTCATGCATATCAACCAATGACTTAAATTCTGCCAAGTCACTGGTTTTTCTGGCTAGCTCAGGCAACCCATTCCATGCTCTAATAGCACTAGGGAAGAAGGAGTATTTGTACAAATTTGTCCTAGCATATGGGACGAGGAATGTGCCTTTATTTTTGTGTCTTTCAGAGTATTTTATTAAATTTTGTTTTTGTATTTGAAGATTATGGTTCAGTGTTTTATGTATAATTGCTACTTTACTTTTGAGTCTTCTGTCCTGAAGGCTTTCTAAATTTAGTGATTTTACTATAGGTGTTACTCTAGTCAAATGTGAATATTCGTTTGTTATGAATCTCACTGCTCTATTTTGTGTTTGTTCCAGTTTCTTTATGTTTTCTTGAGTTGAGGGGTCCCAAACGGTGGATGCATATTCTATTATTGGCCTAACCAAGGTTAAATAACATTTTAGTTAAACTTTTTTTAACATTAAACAATAACTGGCAAAACTTTTTGGTTTTACGAAATGCTTTCAAAATATAGTGACAATTTATTTACAATCACAATGAGAATAATATTTCGCAGAAACATTCCATCCTGGTATTTTAATAATTTTTAAAGTGGTCCTATACTTGTTACTTTTCTGCTAAACATAAATTTGATAAGTCAATATTATTTCCATCTATTATATGAGTCGTGTATTGCAAGGAATGTCTGTCATACAAGTCTTAAAGAATGTCTGATCTCTAAGCTAGACTATTTCTGACTATCAGTGAACAGTTTAAATTTTTTTTATTTAATAGTTAATAGCAAAAATTTTTACCCTTACTTTTGAAAGAATTGAATTTATTGTCTTCTCAGGACAAATTCAAGTAAAAACAGCTGCGATTTAAATTTTTTTTTTCTTTCAATGAAGGAAAAGCAGATTTTAAAAGTATGACATTTAAACAAAATGAGGCTACTGATTTGTCCCATGTTGCCTATAACTCTATGTTATATTTAGAACTAGAAAAAGATGAAAGCTGTTTACAAAAAAAAGGCTTCACATTTTACAAAAATAAAAAGTATTTTAAAAAATGTGAAATCAATTTGACAATGAACTTGAAGGTTGTTAAAGTTAATAAAAGTGTTATCTTATCTTATATAATACAGACGTTACTTCAAAAAAGAAGATGATTACGTCCTACGCGTCATGCATTTAGTCATGCATATTAACCAATGACTTAAATTCTGCCAAGTCACTGGTTTTACTGGCTGGCTCAGGCAACCCATTCCATGCTCTACTAGCACTAGGGAAGAAGGAGTATTTGTACAAATTTGTCCTAGCATATGGGACGAGGATTGTGCCTTTATTTTTGTGTCTTTCAGAGTATTTTATTAAATTTTGTTTTTGTATTTGAAGATTATGGTTCAGTGTTTTATGTATAATTGCTACTTTACTTTTGAGTCTTCTGTCCTGAAGGCTTTCTAAATTTAGTGATTTTACTATAGGTGTTACTCTAGTCAAATGTGAATATTCGTTTGTTATGAATCTCACTGCTCTATTTTGTGTTTGTTCCAGTTTCTTTATGTTTTCTTGAGTTGAGGGGTCCCAAACGGTGGATGCATATTCTATTATTGGCCTAACCAAGGTTAAATAACATTTTAGTTTTATGTTCTTATTTGATTTATAGAAATTTCTTTTAATAAACCCTAGTGCTTTGTTGGATTTTGTAATAGTTTCATCAATATGTGGATTCCATGACAGTTTTTCATTTATTATAACACCTAGGTATTTTGGGTTTTTAGTCTGTGTTACTGGTTTGCCATGGATAAGATAAGTGGAATTAATTTGTTTTAGTTTTTTTGTTACTCTTAACAACTGACATTTTTCTGGGTGGAAAGACATGCTCCAATTTGATTCCCATTTCTGTAATTCATCTAATTCTCTTTGTAAAATATCTGTGTCTTGTGTTGTTTTTATTGTTCTATATATTATGCAATCATCTGCAAATAATCTGACTTTTGTTCCTGAACTAATGCAATTTGGTAAATCATTTATGTAAATTAAAAATAGTAGTGGACCCAAGACTGTTCCTTGAGGTACACCTGAGTTTACTGTTATTGGTGTTGATTTAGAGCCATTTATTATTACAGTTTGTTCTCTCCCTATCAGAAAATCTTTAATCCACTGATGCAGTGGACCATTAATGCCGAAATATTTTAATTTTTTAAGCAAACTATGGTGGTGAACTTTGTCAAAAACCTTGGAAAAATCTAGTAAGATTGCATCTATTTGTTCACTATTATCTAAACCTTTTGAAAAATCATCAATTAGTCCTATTAGTTGTGTTTCACATGATCTATATTTCCTAAAGCCATGTTGGTATGGTGTGAGGACATTATGTTTGTCTAAGTGGTTTATGATGTTGCTACATATTATGTGTTCTAGGATTTTACATGTGATGCTGGTAAGTGATACTGGTCTGTAGTTTCCTGGATCAGATTTTTCTCCTTTTTTAAATAGGGGGGTGACATTAGCTTCTTTTCAGTCCTTTGGTACTCTGCCCTGGTTAAGCGATGCCTGAAAGAGTATTTTGAACACTGGGGCTAGCTCATTGCTTAGTTCTTTGAGTAATCTAGCTGGAATACTATCAGGTCCAGACCCTTTATTTGGTTTGGTGTTGGCTAATAGTTTTTGAATTCCATTTTCTTGTACTACTATATCTTCTATGTTGTCTACTTGGTTCAAATTAAGAAATATGTCTTTGTCTCCTGGGGCTGAGAATGCTAATGCAAAGTATTTGTTTAGGATGTTTGCTTTAGTTTCATTATCATTATGTATTATGTTATGTTCATCTTTTAATGGCGCTACGCCTGTTGTTTCCATTTTCTTAGACTTAATGTATTACCATAGGTTTTTGTTGTTATCTTTAGATATTACATTGTTTATGTATTCACTCTGCAGCTGTCTGCTTACTTTTTGGGTTAGGTGTTTAATTTTTATATACTTTTTGTAAACTCTTTCTGCCTTGGTTGCTTTAAATTTTCTATATAGGTTTTCCTTATGTTTACAAAGCTTCTTTAGTCTATTATTAAACCAGCATTTATTTATTTTGTTTTATGTGTATTTAGTTGGTATATGATTTTCTATAATGCTTTTAAGATGGTTTTTAATGAAATTCCAGAGGTCATCGACTGGTTGGTTAATGTCTTTTTCTAATAAGAATGTTTGTTGAAAGTTTAATGCAGCTTGGTGTAGTTGTGTTAGGTTACATTTATTCCAGAGTAAGATTTTTCTTATGGGTTTTGTATTGGCTACTGCTTTTATCTGACTGTGTATTTTTATGATCTCATGGTCTGATAGACCAGGGATAATATCATAATCAACTACTAATCCAGGTCTGTTGGTTAAGAAGAGATCTAATGTGTTATTTAATCTAGTTGGCTTTTTAATGATTTGATCTAAACTTAGGTTGTGTAAAGTTTCTATGAAAAGCTCATTTATGTCCTTAAGGTTTTGGTGTTTATCTATGGTTAGTGTTTTCCAATTTATATCAGGTAGGTTGAAATCACCCATAATCCAAAAAACTGCATTTTTATTTGTCTCTTTAAGTGTAGTAATCTGATTACATAGTTCCTGCATGTATTCTAAACTATTATCAGCCCTATCTTTTCTAAAAATTTCATAATTACTATTGAAAATTTCTGCATTATAAATTTCAGGATGTAGCCAAGTTTCTGTTCCTGCAATTATGTCTGGTTTCTCACATTCTAATAAAATTTCTAAGTCTGCTGGTTTGTTCCTAATGCTTTGAAAATTTATTACTAAGGTTTTAAGGTATTTTGGTATTACTTCTTTAGTAGGTTTGTTTAGTGAGGCTGTTGTATTAATTTTAGTAGATTTAGGTTTAACAGGAGTGGATCTGGCTAGTGGTTGGTGAGTTTGTTTTGGGATGGTGTTTAGGATGTTGTATGGGTTAGAAGTGTCCGCATCAAAGGAATCAAACAGTCCTGATGTAAACTGAGGTAACCCACACGGTACACAGTGCCATGATGCATCTTTGTTGCCTAAGGCATAATACACAGGTGTATTCATATGGAGACATGATGCATGGTACCATTCATCGCAGGTGTCACATTGAATGGCTTTCTGTTTCATGGTGCATATTTTTTTGCAGATGTTGGGGTTAGGTCTTTAGATCTAGGCCCTGGATTTGACTCTACATCTCCTGCTGTTAATATTAACAGTGATAAGTATTTATTTCTACTGTGTCTGATTGAGAACTTCCATTTGTGATGGGTAATCTTCTTTAACGTTATGGATATGTATGTTAGGTTATTTTGAAGTTGCATTGATCTAAAGTGTGATGATTGATTATGACTGTTTTTTCCTTTTTAAGTTTAGTGTTGACTGAGGTAGATCTAGTTCTGTGTTCAGCTAGTGTGTATTTAGTAATTATTAGGATAAATAGCCAGAGCAATTTCATGATGACTGTTGTTGATTTTAGTTTTTAAAGGTCTAGTCTAAATCTAGTTTAAGGTTAAAAATGCCTAAGACGGCCTAAGTTAAGTCTAAGTCTAAAGTGAAAGCTAATTTACAATGACAATCAAATGGTTTATTCAAAATTCAAAAACCTAGACCAGATCTAATTCTAGATCTAGATCTAATTCTAGATCAATATATTTATGTCTGTAACCAACTATATAGAATATTGTTGAGTGCAGAAATAGACTTACCATGTTGAACAACTGGCTCTTTGATTGGCTCTCCAGAGAGCATCACAAAATGACATGGCTCCTCACTCTGCCAAGATAAGTCAATAATGATATCACAGAAAGGATGGGTTAGATTACTTTTTTCTTAGAAAAATAATTTTCATTTAATTAGAAGTAGATGAGTTACAAACCTAGACATACTGTATACATGTCAGATTCATATTTTCTGAAATTTTTCACATAAACCCACACAAATTTGATGTAAACACATGCAGTGATGAAGGCATCCATTTTTAATGGTTAATTTATAAGTTTCACCACATTGCATTAATTATGTTTAGATTCTGATGACATTGTTCTACATAGGGTAAAAATTCTTGCTTTAGCGGGTTCACAGATATAGGCATTTGAGGGAATTCTGGGAAAAGCGGGCCCATGGTCTGGTAAAGTTAGTGCTACAGATGCTATCAAATGTAATCTAAAATTCATAAATAAGTAAAACTATCAATTAAAGTTAAGTCACCTTGTTATGTACATGAATAGAATCCCCATCAGTATTAAAAGTAATGGTATGATGAGCCTTACATAATTTGTTTTCTGTCTCTGGACCTACAAGTTTAAAATAAAGAAAACATTAAAATTTGTATTACAATATATTTGTATTATATTATATATGTTGACAGGTAATACGATATAAAATATTACATTGCAATGGACTGGACTCATGCTGGGGGAGATTCTAAGAATATCACAAGATGGAGAGCACAGGCCAACTAAATATTTACACTGTCCTAAAGGTCCAACAGACAACTCAAAGAGGATGTGTCACTGAAATGGTTCACAAGCTCATAAAAACACTTACCTCAACACTGATAATGTTCTCCCATTTTCTCAGAGGGATAAGAAAAACTTGCAATATTATTCATCACATAAACCCAAAAAGGACTCCCCCTACTCTACATTTTAAATGTGATATATCTGGAAGAGGTGGCACTGGACAGATCTACATGGAGAGAGAACATAAAGGAAGGGTCACGGATTGCAGATGTCATACACAACAGAAGCAGAAAGATGGGTGAAAATGCAACAGCGCCTGGTGACTATATATGCCCAACCTGCGATCGCAGCTGTGTATCAAGGATTGGCCTCTTTAGTCACACAAGAAGTTGCAAAGGGAAAAGTTCGTCTCTCGAGACGTAAAATGCCACAGATCTGGCTTCAATACAAATGATACAAATGATAGAAATGGAAAAATGGATTGAGTGCTAGTACAAATCCTCAAAAACCTGCAAAATCTGGGGGTACATGAGGCACCCTGACTGGCCCTTCCAGTGGTGCCTCGGCAGCCCAAGCCTAAACAAGCAATAATAGCATAAAGCCACAGTCCAGATGATTTATACTTTGCACAGTTTAGGCAAACCTCAACCCACTGTGCCCCCGCTGCAGGGAGGAAGAAGAATCCATTCCATGTTTCATTTCTTTTTACTGCTCCAGATTTGAATTCCATCTCGACAGGCATGGGAAGCCACATTTGCTTGGCCTGTTTGTTGACGTATGTGAATTGCATACACAGCAGGGGCTTTTGTCCAGAGAAGAAGGGATTATTTGAGTCTCTCGGCTCTCACTCAAATTAAGTAGATAAGTCATCCCACTATCGGCCAGAGTGTTACAAGATCAGCTGTCATCATCGAGAAGTACATAGAAGTCAAAACTCATTCAGCGCTGGTTGTGAATGTGTATGTGTGTGAGTGATTGCTGTTTCAATTTTTTTTCATCTATATTGTTTTTGTAAAGTAGTTACGCTGAGGTTGTCAATTGTGTCAAACTGAATTTCCTTTGATTGGATCAATAAAATTATCTTACCTTATAATGATGACACATCTGAGACAACTAATGATGTGGGTTCTGTTGTAATTATGAAAACTACTTACCAAACCAAGCTTCTCCAGACAAAGTATAAACGAATGTGTTCCAGCCTTTAGGAACAGGCTGATCTAATTGGGATCCAGGAGACATTTTGAAGTCTAAGTAGTATGTTGGTGTTCTAGTGTAGACTCGAGACTAAAAAAAAAAAATTTACAATTTTGATTTCAATGTTACACAAATAACTTTTAAAATTATTTTTAATGTTGAAATGATTGAAATAAAAAAAAAATTAAAATAGAAAAACAAAAAAAACAAAAACATTATGTGTCAGTTATTACTACAAATCAATGTATTAGCTGATAAAATAAGGAATATCAAAACAACAATTACTCACTTTTACTCCAAAAGCTTCTCCAGCAATGACCTTAACTTTGACACCATTCTTCTCTCCCTTAGGAATATCTTTATCTTCTAGCTCCTGATAGGCAGGGGAAGTCATTTTGTCAGATTTTCTGAGGTTGACCCAGAGTTGTAGTCCCCAGGCTACATCCTTCCCAGGCATCTCACAGTGAACAATGCCTCTACCAGCAGTCATCCACTGAAAATAGTTAAATGTCTTCATTAAAACATTTATAAAATTGTTATTTGAACTGCAAAGAAGAAATATTAATTGTGTGGATGGCTGCCTCGTATGTGGTTTGCGCTCTGGAATGCATTCTCGATGGTCATGGGTTCTAAACCTGCCCATCCTGCTGGATGTTTGGGCTAGGACATATAAATCTTCCATCCTGAAGGAACGCTCAAAACTAACAAGTCAAAAGTGACCTACATTTTAAAATTATAGAAAAAAATTAGATTAGTTTGTTTTGATTTTAAAGTAGAGTGACAGGATGTGGGCCAGTGTTATTTATGCTAGAGGTCGGGAACATAAGGATCTGCTAAACTAATAAATATTTTAATTTCAGTCTAGTGTGCTTGATTTTATTGCAGTGATTAAGATTTTAATCCTAAAAAAAAAACAAGCTCTGGATCACAATTCTTATTATCACAAAAACAAACAGACACAAAAACTATTTTGTTCCCTTAACAGTTAAATCATTGAACAAAATCCAACTTTTTAATGTAAATTTCACAAGTAATGTTTAAGAGACACGATACTGTGTGGTTGTAATGTTTCTTTGTGTAATGCATGAATATAAACAATTCTCTCAAGGATAATAAATATTATTATTATTATATTTTCATTATTTTTCTTACACTTGGTAATTCCTAATTACATTTTGCTGTCTTGTGAAATCTTTGATAGACTTAGAATTGTTTTTTTTTTTAATTTATTCTTCATGTTGGGAGTTAACAATACAATCCTTCTAAAATGCCACGTTTCTCCCTCAAAAGTTACAGTCTACGGGCTTTTTCAATACAAGGACCAAAAGTTTGGAACTCACTCCCCATTGAACTCAAGACAGACAACATGCTTCACTACATTCAAGTAGAAAAGTAAGACCTGTCTGTTCAAAACATATTAGATTAGTTTGTAATTTTAGCCGTTATGATTATGTTTGTAATGTTATCACAGCGCCTTGAGCCTACATCATGTTTGTTAATAGTGATCTATAAATTAAATTATTATTAGTAGTATGCACATATTTTGCAGTAGATAACCAACTGTACAGTAAAGCATCTCAATAAAAGGGTTTGCACAAAAACATAGCTACAGATGATACATGTAGGAATTATTATATCACATTCATTCAACAGATTTCTATAAAACTGTAAATACAATGTATTTCTAGAATCAAATAAGACATACCTGAACATCCCCAGGTCTGAGTGTTCCTTTATGCCCCATAAAATCTCTGTGAAAATTTTCTCCTTCCAACATATATGTCACCTAATGAAAGAAGTGATATGTCACCTAATGAAAGAAGTGATATGTCACCTAATGAAATAAGTGATATGTTACCTAATAAAAGAAGTGATATGTTACCTAATAAAAGAAGTGATATGTTACCTAATGAAAGAAGTGATATGTCACCTAATGAAAGAAGTGATATGTCACCTAATGAAAGAAGTGATATGTCACCTAATAAAAGAAGTGATATGTTACCTAATAAAAGAAGTGATGTGTCACCTAATGAAAGAAGTGATATGTCACCTAATGAAAGAAGTGATATGTCACCTAATGAAAGAAGTGATATGTCACCTAATGAAAGAAGTGATATGTCACCTAATGAAAGAAGTGATATGTCACCTAATGAAAGAAGTGATATGTCACCTAATGAAAGAAGTGATATGTCACCTAATGAAAGAAGTGATATGTCACCTAATGAAAGAAGTGATATGTCACCTAATGAAAGAAGTGATATGTCACCTAATAAAAGAAGTGATATGTCACCTAATAAAAGAAGTGATATGTCGCCTAATGACTGTAATAGTGCACTGTTTTTTTCACTGCTTCATCTGAGGGACATCTACGGCCCGTAAATGCCTCTTAGAGTGGATTAAACAAGTGAAAGATTGATGGGACTATATGGAGGATGATCTAGCAGTTTAAAGTTGAGTTTCTGAAACATTTCAACAGTGTAGCAGTATGTGGCCTGCATTGTCGGGCAACAACACAAATTTTGACAGCAGTCCTTTGTGTTTACTTTGAATTGCAGGCTTTAACTTGTCAGAAAGCATCTTACTATAATGTGCAATATTTATTGTTGTGCCCCTTTTCCTGATAATTTTCCAGTACTATGCCTTTCGAATCCCAAAAAATTGTAAGCATCAGCTTTCTTGTGGAAGGATGGTTTTTGAACCTTTTTCTTAAAGGGAAAATTTAGATGTTTCCATTTCATACTCTGACGTTTACTCTCTGGCTCATAAAATAATGAATCCATGTTTCATCTTTAATGATGATTCAGGAAAATGTCAAGTTCATTACCATAGTGATCCAAATGTTTTTGGCAAATATTCAAGCGCTGTTGTTTAGGCAACTGTGTAAGTTGTTTTGGGACCCATCTTGCATAGACTTTATAAAATCCAAGTCTGTTGTGGATGATTTCATAGGCAGAGCCGCGACTTATTAGCAGACAATGTGCCTCTCTTTTAATAGTCACTCAACTGTCCAACAGAATTGTGTCACATGTGCCTTTAATGTTTGACCACGAAAAAGGGATCACTAAATGTTGCTCTTCTTTGGTGCAAACAGAGTGGAGCAGCAATGCTAACAGCACCACAATGAGAATGAAAGTGACCTAAATAGAAAAATCTGCACAGACATAGCAACAATTAAAACTTGCACACATCATCTAAGCTTCCTGACAATACTACCAACATAAAGAAAAATATAACCACAGAGTGGATAAAAGTTGATTTAGACTTGCATTTTATTAAATAAACATTTTTTTCTTAAACTTAAGCTTAGCTAAGTTGTGATTGATGAGCACCTTAAGGCAGCACAGAAACATTCCAGATACACCTCCCCCAGATGTTTACAAAACAGATAGGACTACACTAGCAAGAGTGCAGTGAGCTTGCTCCAGTAGAATGGAGATGTGCTACATAATTAAAAATGTAATAAAAATACCACTACACTTCAGAAAAAACTTAGTTTCAAAACCCCGATGAGGATGGTCAGGAAATCCTTCTGGATCTTTTACAGATAAATTCACCAATCATGAGGAATGGGTCTAAGTTGTGTAACTGAAATGAACAAAAAGTAATATTTCAGAAGATTATTTACAATACATTTTTTTTCTTCAACTTTTCAAAAGCCATTTTCTTTGAGATTACTTATACTGTGACATTGCATTATTGCCTTGTGAACTCTGTTTATGAAATATGACTAAGACGCTAAGTGAAACACCTGCTTTGACTAGCAAGAGAAAAACCTACTCTGTCAAATTGCAGAAAACAAACAGAAAGGATTTGAAGGTAAAATAAAGTTTTAATTTATCTTATTAGTGAAAAAATAGAAATGCAGTTGGATTGAATTACTGATCTGATAATCTAATATATAAAGTTGAATGTAAGGAGTATTTATGTCCTTCATAGAAATCAAAACTATTTGACCAATCTTAATTAAGCTTGACATGAATGTTCCTTAGATAATTATAGTAGTGATCTTAGGATATGTAAAGTTGCTATATAACAAGAGAGTTTACTAGGTTTAGGTCAATGAGCCATCTTGACATAAATAGTAACTATTAAAACAGCATAGATGCCTTTTATTATACAACACACAAAAAAACGGCGCAAAGAAGGGTAAAAACATAGTTTAAATTGTTTGATATCTAATAGTTATGAATTGTCTTCAGCTAACATTTAAAAACTTGACTGACTTGTGACTTGTTAGTCGTCAGACATTCAGATTATTACATAAAGATTATTAAGACTCAGCTCAAGCCTTTGGCAGGACAGCAAGAGATGTCGGGGGGAAAGATTTGAACATGCTAGTGACCATCAAGATCTCAGAATGGAACACATAGATCATGAAAAGGCAGACATTATCGATTGATTTGAAGTTGTGTCTATAATAGAGAATTAAATACTTAAACTTAATTAATTGCAGGGGGTTATATCATTCTTATCAGTCTTCACTATAATAAAGTATGCTTTTACAACTGCTGTGTAATTAGTCTACAACTAAACTCTCTATTTTCACTTTGATGCAGAGCTTGATCTTGACTTCCAGTTTGCTTTAAGAAGTTGAAAAGATCTAAATCATTGAATCAAGTGGTCATCATGTGCAGGCTTTCAGTAGGCCTAATTAACTCATGACCAGGTCCAGGTCAATATGCTAATAACAGTTTATTGCCTGGTCATGTCATATGTCATGTTCTATGCGCTCCAGCTGCTATAACAATGGCTCCATGTTCAACTCCTGCCACTGCCATTCCTTACCATCCTGCATAAGGAACAATAATATAAAAATATTGAAACTCTCCATACCTCTCCATGGTCACCACTTTCAACTATTAGGTTAACAGTTCGAGACATTATCTGATTTCTGTGATAAAAAAAAAAGTATTTCAAAATGGATAAATAAATTAATTTGTATAAATATGAGCTCACTTTCTTGTCTATATAAATAAAGGTCTAAGAAAAAATGTAAGCCTATAAAGCCTCCAACTATGTTCCATATAAATGTAAAGGATAGATCTATTTTCTATAACTTATAACTCCTAACCCAATATTCCAATATTGAACCTCTTAAGTTAAGCTGCAACAGAGCAGCATTAGAAGCTATTGAGAGATACAGAGGGTTGAAGGACAATCATCCAAATAAATTACTAACACAGAGAAATAGGAAAAACAACCAAAAAAAGTAAAAGTCTGATCAAACTTACTGACGAACTAGTCCTAAAGCACCACCTACCCAATAACAGAAAAAATTACCAGGTTTTCAAACATTACACCCAGACTAAACTACAAACAACCAACCATCAAAACACATTTACTAAACAACACCTTAACAAAAGAATCAAATCCACTGGAGCTCAAAGTAGCCACGCTTGAAACAATCAAAAGCTATCAAAAAACAGCTATCCATATTTATACAGATGGATCGGCTTTCAAAGCTACCATCAATGCTGGTCTTGGTGCCTTCCTGGTCTTCCCTAAAAATAAACACTTTCAGATAAGCGCACCCTGTGGAGATTACTGCTCAAACTTCCAAGCCGAAATTGAGGCAATTACCACAGCACTTCAGACAGTGGAAAACAAATTATATGAAGGAGTGCAACCACCATCAGATATTGTTGTCTTTACAGACTCCCAATCTACTCTGCAAGCACTTAACAGCAGCAGCTCAAACAGCCCAAGAGAGTTGACAACACTCATTGTGATAATCCACCAGATGATATCAAAATTAAATATCAATATCACACTACAGTGGATCTCTGGACACATTGGCATCATGGGAAATGAAAAGGCAGATAAGCTATCAAAGGCAGGTTCATATATGGAACAACCAGATACACCTGTTAACTACCTCACCCTAAGGTCAATGTTAGTCAACAATCACAAAGAGGAGTGGCTCAACCAATGGGCATCAGGAAACACAGGCAGAGCCATGTACAGAGAAATGACTACACCTAACAAACTGGACAGTAATAACGTCCTCCCCCGCAAAGAACAATCTACAATCTTCCAACTAAGAACAGGACACACACCACTATTAAATTACCACCTGAACAAAATAAACTCCACACAACTACCCCTCTGCAGACACTGCGCCCACACCTTTAAAACCATATCCTCTTTGAATGCCCCTCCCTAATCCACCTTAGGCAGACACTACTTCCACTACAGCCCAACATAACCAACACCATGTACGGCAGTACTGAACAACTGAAGAAAACAGCACACTTTTTTTCCTTGGCACAGTCTGCAAAAGAGCTCACAGCTCAGCAGCAATAAAGCTGGATAGAAGAAGATAACTCCTAACCCACCTTAATTATATTACAGTACAAGACCTATAAATATAAATACTATAAAAAAAAATGTCTGAGTCTGATTGAGACAGAAAAGATTAGTTTTCTGAAATTTAGTGCGGAAATAACCCTATTATAGGCCTATACTAATACTATTACTAGATCTTCATCTAATTAATTCTAATTTTATCTATACTAGTCTATAGAGATTTATGAACAAAGCTGGTTACCTGTATTTATAGTCTAGTATAATGTCTTGTAGACTATATATAGATTCTAGTTTATGAGATTCATAACTGTCCTAGATGTGAGACAGCAGTTTTTGTTGATGTTTTGAAGAGTAAAACTGCTGTTTCATTGTTTACATCTGACTTGATGACATTAGCAGATTTATAAATAGGTTTCAAAGGTACATAACCGGTCCTTTCAGGTTTGCCAACTCTGGTGTTCGATTTCCTCCCTTTTAAAAATTATATTAAAATAACACTAGCCTGACATTACCCGCGGCCTGCGGGTCTAAGTTTGTGTTTACGTAATCTAGTGGATTGGATTTAGATGTATGTTAAACGGAGCTAATGATCCTTTTAAGTTTTTTCTCTTTCGCTACGAAAATAAAATTAGTTTTGCGAAAATGGGTTTACCCGAAGCCGATACATTCATATCTATTAAAAACGAAAAGAGCGATAGCTTTGTTAAATGAATGGGATTATCATTATAAAGTAAACAATTAAACAAAATAATTTTTAGTACGCGATTCATAGGCCTATCTCAACTCGGCCTCGCAGCTTTCGTAAACGAATGTAGTCTATTAAAAATGCTTCAGAAAACCAAATTTGAATGTTAGTTTGATCAAAATATGAAATGAATGGTCTATAATTAGTATGTTCATGTGTTAAAGTATAAAACTATCTGTGCGAAGAGAAGTTTTATCATCTTAGAGATTAATTTGAGTTTTAGATCTAGGGCCAACGATGAAAAGAAACATTAGTACTGTACGGTATTGTCTAATGAAAGAATGTTCGTCAGGAAATCTGAAGTCACAGATATAAGGAACTAATTTATGTAAAAAATGGTTTTGAAACACAAATTTGAAGGTTAATTTTATTATACAATGAAATCAATGGACCTTCTCTTTTGTATTTTCATGTGTCAAAGTAAAAAACTATCTGCGCAAAGTGTATTTCTTAAAATTAGATCTAAATCCTTTCGATCTTTTCTCATGTCAACATTGTAAACATGGCCTGGATCCATAAATACTATAGCTTTAATAAGAGTCGGACAACTTTATTTTTTTTTTTTTGTTGAGGGTTTTAAGTTTGTTTTTGGGGTACAATACATACACTACAGCCTAAGGTAGGGCAATATCCGCATTTAGCGGACAATTTTCTGAGCTATCAAGGCGCAGGATCAATACCAAAATCATTATCAAAAGGGGAAATAACCTAGTTTTTTAAATACCGACTTTAATCACAGATAGAAAGAGAGAAAATAAACTAATAGAAATAATAGAGCTGTATAGCTCACAGACCTATATAAAATACTGACCGTAAATAGGGATAACTATGTAGATTGAATATACAACTAGGACTATACACTATTACTAGCAGTAGTTTTGAATAGGGGGAGGAGAGAACATTATATTATTATATAATTAATAAATATATTCATATTAATTACATCTAGATTACAATAATTGCTGAAAAAATAGTGCATCTAGATGTGGCATTTGTATATGATATTGAAACAGTACAGATTTTTTGGATTAAAATTTAATTTAATGTGCTATCAACATGTAATATTTCTAAGTTAAAGTTGAGATTAATCAAATGAATAAATGTTTTTCAATTACTTATAGTTTCAAACTGGAATAACCATCCTCTGAGTAGAACACAAAATATAGAGCACAAATGTGAATAAGGAGAAGTAATTTAATTTAGTACTGTTAAACATAATGTAGTCTCAATGTAGAAGGCACCCAAAGCCACATGTTTGTATCATCAAAGATTGCAAAACCATGCTTGACACAACACTCAAGCTTGGCCAGTAATACAAACATGAAAAATTTATTTTTATTAAATGTTCAATGTTAAATGCATGTGGAAAAAAGATTTTTTCCCTCATGAAGGAATGGCGCACTGCCTGTGATTCTCTTGCTTTTCTTACCACGCTTACAATTAAAATCCTAAGAAAAATTATTAAACTTATTAAAAATGAACAATATAAAATTGGTGATGTCAATTTAAAGTAAAAAAAATAATTTCTAGATTACTAGTTATAAATCAGATAATGAATGAGAAACAAACTAATTTGAACATTTTTAACTACAACTACAAAATTTAAAATAAATTTTTAGATGTAGATTGTTACATACAACCTATGTCATTTCCAGCAGATTTCTTGTTTTGATTCATGCAAAACATAGACTATCCTGTAAATATTATTAAGCTCATAAATTACTCATGTATTTAGCCAGTCAGCCAAGACTGTTGCCCAGGGTGTGGCATTCGAGGAGCCATACATGAGCTAGGTAGTTGAGTAATGTAGGTGAATGACTATTCTTAAGTTGAAAGAATATGGCTGTCACTCACCTTTCTCACTTAACCTACACCCCAGGTTAGTAGTTAGTAAAAACAAGTCCGCGCCGATTTGCAGTGGCATTTTATCCCGTACGATAGAAATCACTTTCTGCGAGTCACATTGGCTTTTAATTTCACTCAAAGCTCACAACTAAAACCAAAACTCAATCATAACCCAACATTAAATCCTAACCTCTGACTTTCAGACAAGGCAAAATCTAAACAATCCATTTACCATTTCCGGTGGTCAGTCAGAATTAGTAAGGTTAATAACATGCAAAAAAAAACATGCACAATAATAATTTCTTTTAGCAGAGAATTCTGAAAAGAAAATCAAATTTTTTTATCTGGTGCAAGAGAATATTCAAAAATATTTTCTATTATATCTAGAAAGCTGAAAAATAGATGAATTGTCATAATCGCAATTATGTGAATCGACAGTTCCATTATATCTAAAAAAAATTTTTTTTAAATACACAAATATTTGAAATAAATAAATAAGTTATGGCTTTTATATAGCCCTACTTTTATGCTTAAAACCTGCTCAGAGCGCTATGGTCCAATCTCATTTGTAGACCAGTTAAGGGGGGGGGGGGGGGGGGGTATCTGGGAGAAGGTTTTCTGTGATGCCTTTTAGACGCTCAGTAAACAATTCTGCTTGAATCAGGAGTCGGGTGTCGAACCTCGAGTCGCCTTCATAGGTAGCCAAGCCAAGCAAAGTTCAAGCGTACTTAGCCTCTCGACCATGCTTCCACATGCTATAACGAAGTGAAACTATGCTAAACAAATGAAATAAATCAAGAAGTTGTTGACACTTGTACAGAAGTTGGACGTAACTTTCATTTTAGGCTTGTGTGTTTTAAAGGAGAAATAGTTGTTCATTAACTTTTAGGAAGAACATTTTTACATTTCTAAGAAAATATGCAAAGGTAAACAGGAACAAATGTATAATGTATGATCCCTTTCAGTGATTATATGAACACATAACCAATTGTCTCATAAGACTTATGTTTAAGATTAGATATAATTATATAAGAAGATACATGACACCAATTACCAAAAAACTTGTTCCTTTGACAATATAACCATTGAACAATATGTAACTTATTTTTGTCCATTTCACATGTAATATTAAAGAAACTGGGGTATAAAAGTATATCTTGGGTGTTATTGTACAATTGTTTGCTCAAATCATGTACTGTTTTATAAATGCACAATTGTAAAACAAATTTCCTCATGGATAATAAAGATTATTATTATTATGAAACTGCATTTTTATACCCACAGAAACAAGATATCACAATCATAATGCATCTCTCTCTTGTATGTAACAACATAGAAAAGCAAACTAAATATTTTCTCACAGGAACACTAGAAGATGGTAAAGATACTACTTAGAGGTAACAAAAACTAATGCATTTTCAATAGAATCAAACAAAAGACAATATGTCACAGAAATATAAAGCACAGTCCACATGTGTACAACAGGGTATACCAATTATATGCATTTAAAAAATTCTATAGTTAGAGAATTGAATTAAAGTTTAAAGAAGGTGATATCATTCAAATGTATGATCATGTTGAGCTATTTTGTTTTAGTTTTAAGTATACAGCTCATTGTATTGTGTAACTGAAATACAAGTGGTTCTTTGTTATTAATGCAAACTAATTACTATTCCAAGACCTCAAACTAATTATTACAAGACCCAATTGTGTATGTTAAAATATTACAGAATAGCAAACTATTGTCTTTAGTTTGATTGTATTGAAAATGCATTGGTTTTTGTTGACTCCCTTTACATTGAAACTCATACAAGAGTTATGTTACCTCCCTTTGCATTAAATCAATTTTCTTGTCTACTACTTTTGCATTGAAATACTTTGTGAGCGCTCAGTAGAATACCAGTATGTTTGTAACTCCTGGGATACATATTGCACCTTTACTGCACCATATTTTCCATACATAAATATAAGTTACAGAAAACTACTATATGTTTTTCAATATAATACTATGCATTGCAATGCAAGGGGAGATATTGAACATAAGAAATGCAAATAAAAGTAAAACAAAAATACTATAGTTTTTCAATGCAAAGGCCACGGGGAGGTGAAAAAAGGGTTTCCATTTTTCTATATAAAATTGCATATCAAAGACATTTAAGCACAATTAAATCACAGGCATTATAATACAGAAGTATAATGAAACTTGATACAATCAAGACGCACAAACTATCTTTCTCTCTAAGTAAATAATTAAATAGATGTGAAGTAAGTTCAGGTGTGTGCATGTGTATGTGTCCAAGTATAAGTGCGTGGGAATGAGAGAAACATAATGGGGTAGTTAGAGAAAAAGAGAAAACCCAGAAATTAAGTTCATGGGTTTTGCATCCTTTATTGCGCTAATTGATACAATTGAACATTGGAAATATAATGAAAGTATTTTTTTTTAAATATAGATGAGCCAAGATACGAATGGACAATGCACTGTTGCACATCTTTATTAGCCTTGTAAAGTTAAAGCAAGAAGAATAAAAAGTCATCCATTCTCAAACAAACAAAAAAACAGTATGCCAGAGCATATACCCCATTAAATGCAATATCAAAATTTTTTAGCAAGTAAAGGCAAATAAAATAAAATAATGCAATGATTGTTGTGCAGGTGTACAATAAGTACAATCAGTCTTTTAGAAAGTTCACCAAAAATGCATCACTCTGAAACCATTTTAAACCAAGAATTATAAATCCCTTTAAGATAAGTTCCGCTAGATGATAATTAGTCAACTACAAAAAGCCTAAAAATAGGAACTAAAAGAGGGAGCACAAATGTACTACAAAAAGCCAAAAAATAGGAACTAAAAGAGGGAGCACAAATGTCCTAGTGGTTAAAATAATGATTTTAAAAAATATGTCAAGGAGATTACATAAACAATGAGATCCCAGAGTAAAGTAAAAGTAGATTTTCATATTACTTTTTTGAAGTAACGTCTGTAATATACAAGATAAGTGACAATTATGAATTAAAAGTATTAAAGAGGAAATCTACTTTCTTCGGCAAACAAGAAATAATGTAGAAATACAAGTTCGCTAATACGAGATCACAAATTTAGGCACAATTAAAATCAAAGTAGTTAATCAAAGTTTGTACTGGCGGTTATGTGGAATACTTTTATCGCACAGGTAGTTAACAGTACACAAAATACCCACAAGTCAACCAGATCACAAAACAAGCAGTTTAATTTAGTGGATATTTTAAATTAACATAAGACATTCATGTCTATGCTAGTTCATGATATCTAAAATGTAAGTCAACTCCAATATCTCTTTAAGCAGCAAACTCTCCTGAGAAGACCATCCTGAAACTTTAGCAAAGTAAGCAAAGATCACCAATCTTTAAGTGTTAGAAACAAAACCAGTTAACTGGTGCAATCAATTGGAAAAAACAAAGATTGCTGGACTGGACAAAGGACTTTGTTTGTTTTGTAGCTGATGAAGGCCTCGTGGCCCAAACGTCCGGCAGGGTACATATATGCATGTTTTTTGTATTTTCAATAAATTGAAAAAAAAAAAATGTTAGCTTGGACAGATTTACAACTACAACACTACCTTTTCTGGATAAATTTTTATTACAAAAGCAATCTTCCTGTCCCAAAGTAGAACAAAATGTTACCTGCAACAAATGTATTACAACTTTTAGATCCAAACAAAATCCAATATAATTACACGCCCCAATGAATTACACATCTGACTGAATTCCATATGTAACGTTAGAAATATTCATTTAATCATGAAGATAATCAAAATCACATGAAGTCTGGAGTGAACATTTGAAAATAGTGATTTCCATATGAATTTTAATTACTATATTAGAGTCATCATATACTATTGGTAGTGTATGTTTTTTTAATGTAGTTTTATAGTTTAATAATTCTATATTGGATGTATCTTCATACATGAAACTGGAGTATACACAAAATATTGAATCTTTAGATCTACATTTTATTCTCTGATGGGAATATAGTTATTACAAGTAAACATTTTTCTGTGATAAAAAGTTGTTGAATGTATGACTTTTGCTTGTGAGACTAATACCAGTTCTCAAGTATAATAAGTCTCAGAATACACACTAAACACATTAAGTCTACAAATTTAACTGGAGTATACACAAAATATTGAATCTTTAGATCTACATTTTATTCTCTGATGGGAATATAGTTATTACAAGTAAACATTTTTCTGTGATAAAAAGTTGTTGAATGTATGACTTTTGCTTGTGAGACTAATACCAGTTCTCAAGTATAATAAGTCTCAGAATACACACTAAACACATTAAGTCTACAAATTTAACTGGAGTATACACAAAATATTTAATCTTTAGATCTACATTTTATTCTCTGATGGGAATATAGTTATTACAAATAAACATTTTTCTGTGATAAAAAGTTGTTGAATGTATGACTTTTGCTTGTGAGAGTAATACCAGTTCTCAAGTATAATAAGTCTCAGGATACACACTAGACACATATTAAGTCTACAAATTTAATAATTATAAGATGGGAATGAATCATGCCATTTATAATATCCTATACTTTAAAAAAAAAAGTAACTTACTGAATATATAGCAAGCTTGCTTTCTTGAGACTTGTTCACCCATTATTTTTTTTCCACAGGTATTGGTTCCTCCATCAAGCACCAAAGTATCATCAGCAGCATCTTTAATCTGTTGTAGGGCTGCTGTTGGTTTAACCAATATCCTAGACCAGTGTTTCCCAATCTTTTGAGATATAAGTACCCCTTTTAGAATTTTCTTAACATTAAGTACCCCTCGCCCCCCAAAAATGCATGTTTTTTGTAGGCCTGCATACACTAAATTATAACTATAACAATTAAGTATTCAAACCTAGTTTTTACGTTAAAAGAGTGGGTGTGTCTACGGAAGGTTTTAGCATCCCTATTTCCTGATCTTTGTAGAAATTTATCTAAAAATCTAAAATAGTACCTCATTTAAGTTTATAAAAAGTTAAAATTGATTTAAAAAGGATTTAAAAATGATATTTCATTCAAATTTATAAACTCAACCTACATAGTTACTTTTAAAAAATCAGCTCAGTTAATTATGTGTAACTCATACCCCTTCTAACTCTTACCATACCCCTGGAGCAATCTATATCCCACTTTAGGAAACACTGTCCAATACAAAAAATTGTTTTACTTACCAAATGTGAAGCAGGCTTTCTTTCTTGAGGCTTGTTCACTCAATTTCAAATTTTGTTTCCACAGGTACTGGTTCCTCCCTTAAGCACAAGTATCATCATCTGTTCCTTGACTTTTGTCGTAGGGCTGCTGTGACAGTTTCTTTAACCTAATCCCTTCAATTTTTTTAGTCAGCAGCTCTTCTTAGCTTCAACGTTTTGAGCAACTAAAGAAATTTAGAAAAAGAAAATGTTCAAGAATGTACAATAAAAAATTGAAATGTTTTAAAAAAAGAAAAAATTTCCCCTATCAGAGCTTGTGATCTATGGAGCAGATGATGTAAAGGTCATCTGTTTTTATGGGCCATCGTTAATAAGGGTGCTGAGGCCAGCACAATGACTAACTAATGTCAGATACCCATTAAAACTAGGGGACTAGAGGTATCCTAAGTAACCTAAAAAAGAGAGAATCCCAGTCTTCACCCAGGTTCCAACGTGAAGTGCATTAACTCTCAGCCACCTCACCTCCGAAATGTTTTAGAATAATTCATTTGAGTTTTGAAACAGGTGATATTTTGAATTATATTCATTTTTTATTAGTCATTAAAAAAATGCTACTGTAGGAATCTAACCAATGACATTTGCTTTATTAGTGCAAAGGTCTGTCAACTTCGACACCCAGCCATTGTTTACTTGGTGCGAAATATTAGCTTAAAGACATTTTGCCAACCAACATTCAACTTTTAATTCCAATCTATCAAGAAAGTGTGACTAATCAAAATTGTTTTAAAAAAATTGAAATAAGATCAGCTAAAAAAAAGGCTCAGTATGAAGAGTAACAGTAACAATTACTTAGGTTCTTTAAAGTAGCTAAGAAATTTAATTTAAAAAACTACTTGCCAAAAAAAATTGCAAGAGATTTCCAGCATTAAACTTCTAGCTCGGTGTTTCTGTAAGTCTTGCCAAAATTTCTTGAAAGGGATTTCCATCATCGGATATGTAGCATCTGGCAAGGGATTTCTGTAAATCTTAATGATCTTTCTTCCACACAAATACATCAGCTGAAAATAAAAAAGGGACAGTATGCCGACTAACAGAAACAAAAAGTTGTTCTAGATTATTAATATCTTATAAATTCAATTTTAAAAACTACTTGCCAAAATATATAGTAAGGGATTTCCAGCATTGGTTTCCAAGGTAGAGGTTTCTGTAAGTCTTGCCGAAATTTCTTGCAAGAGATTTCCAGCATTAAACTTCTAGCTCAGTGTTTCTGTAAGTTTTGCCAAAATTTCTTGAAAGGGATTTCCATCATCGGATATGTAGCATCTGGCAAGGGATTTCTGTAAATCTTAATGTTCTTTCTTCCACACAAATACATCAGCTGAAAATAAAAAAGGGACAGTATGCAGACTAACAGAAACAAATTAAATGTTCTAGATTATTAATATCTTATAAATTCAATTTTAAAAACCACTTGCCAAAAAATATAGCAAGGGATTTCCAGCATTGGTTTCCAAGGTAGAGGTTTCTGTAAGTCTTGCAAATATTTCTTGCAAGGGATTTCTATCATCAGATTTCTAGCATCTGGCAAGGTATTTCTGTAAATCTGTTCTTTCTTCCACACAAATACATCAGCTGAAAATAAAAAAGGGACAGTATGCAGACTAACAGAAACAAATTAAATATTCTAGATTATTAATATCTTATAAATTCAATTTTAAAAACCACTTGCCAAAAAATATAGCAAGGGATTTCCAGCATTGGTTTCCAAGGTAGAGGTTTCTGTAAGTCTTGCAAGGGATTTCCATTATCAGATTTCTAGCATCTGGCAAGGTATTTCTGTATATATTTATGTTCTTTCTTCCAAACAAATACATCAGCTGAAAATAAAAAAGGGACAGTATGCAGACTAACAGAAACAAAAAGTTGTTCTAGATTATTAATATCTTATAAATTCAATTTTAAAAACTACTTGCCAAAATATATAGCAAGGGATTTCCAGCATTGGTTTCCAAGGTAGATGTTTCTGTAAGTCTTGCAAGGGATTTCCATTATCAGATTTCTAGCATCTGGCAAGGTATTTCTGTATATATTTATGTTCTTTCTTCCAAACAAATACATCAGCTGAAAATAAAAAAAGGGACAGGATGCAGACTAACAGAAACAAAAAGTTGTTCTAGATTTTTAATATCTAAAAGATTGTATTTGAAAAACTATTTTGCCAAAATATATTGCAAGTGATTTCCAGCATTGGATTTCTAGCCAGGGCTTTCTGTTAGTTTTTTTATTAGGTGCTTTCTCTTTCTTTAACAGACAAGTGCGTTAGCTATAAAAAAGAAAATGACAGTTTGCAGACTAAAAGTAAAAAAAAAAATTTAAAAAATTCAAGATTTTTAATATATTCTAAATTATTTTTAAAAACTACTTGCCAAAATCTGTCACAAGGGTATGTCTATTTTATGAGTATAGTTCCACAGACAAATACATCAGCTGAAAAAAAAAATAAAACTATGCCAAGCAACATTAGAAAAAATTATTCAAGTTTTAAAATATCTAATCTAATTGAAGAACTACTTTTTGCATACATTCTCTAACATTCCACAGAATGTAAACAGCTGAAAAAGAAAATTAGCTTAAAGTGGATTTACATCTGAATTTTTCAGTTTAGAAAGTTGACTATATTATTGACTTTTAACTTCATATGCTAAAAATAACCCAGAAAATCTTGCTGTTTACCTGCCAAATCTAAATCCTACGACTTGAGGCATCTAATATTTTTAAATACTTAAGTACTTACTAAAGATATTTCTAATTAAGCTTTAAATTGCTGCAATAAGATAAAGTACAAAACATTCATTATATTAGTCCGAACAAATAAACTTTACTTTGACTACAATTGTCCACCAAAAATTGGAACACCAAACATACCCACACAAACACACAGAAATTGAGGTATATACAATGTTACAGTAATGTAACAAAATTAAGCTCTTTTTAGTTATCTAATAATTTTGAAAAAAATACTTGCCAAAAATATCTGGTATGTGAATTCTACACCTACTCTAAAGCTTCTGCACTTGATTCCAACCTAAGTCTACAAAAGCTGTTTAAAAAAAATGCATGTTATCCATTTAAAATCAGACTTGCCAATAATACTTTGTTATATATGCTGCATCCCTCTAACTTGGATTTCCACTGATTCCCAGACACTTTTCAAAGGCAACTTCAAAGTTGTACATCAACTGAAACAAAATTACAAGGGAACTGCGCAAGTATACACAGCAACAAAATATATATCTCTATTTTTTTATTTTAAAAAAAAAATCCTGTTTGCAGCACCTGTAGATCAAAGCAGGTGCTGATAGAGGCATTCCTATTAATTCCAAGAACATTTCTAATTAACATTAATATTTGATATGCTTAGTGGCCTGAAAATAGCATTCCATTACAAAAGAAACAATGCAATAAACTGCAGATAAGATAAAAGTAGAAAATGATAGTTGCATTTCTATTAATTGTAAGAACATTTCTAATCATCATTTAGTATATACTAAAAAGTATAAAGGTAAGATTTTAATACTAAGAAGATAATAATATTTATAAATAGAAAAAGTAAACTGTAAACTAATAAGTTGATATAGGCTTAGCAAACTATTGTGGTACTTATAAATTTCAACCATCTAATATTTGATATGCTTTGTGGCCTCTAAATAGCATTCAATTACAAAAAACAACAATAATGCAATAAAAAGAAGATAAGATCAAAGTAGAAGTTGTTAGTAGCATTCCTATTAATTGTAAGAACATTTCTAATTAGCATTTAGTACACACTAAAAGGTACAAGGATAACATTTGATTACTAAGAAGATATTTTACATATAAATACCAAGTATCCATCAAGTTTTTCAAGCATCTAATTTTTATTAAATATAAAAAGGTATCTTGTAATAAAGTAAAAAGGCAAAGTAGAAGAACCAAGTACTAATTAATATTGGCTATGCAAAACATCACAGTACATGTCAATATTTTATTGCATTTGATTGTAAAGGAAACATCATGCAATAAATTTAATAACAAATTAACAATGCATTAAATAAAAAAATAAATCTAAAATTCGATATATGCTTAGTGGCCTGATAATAACATTCAATAGTAAAAGAAACAATGCAATAAATTGGAGACAAGATCAAAGTAGAAGTTGTTCGTGGCATTCCTATTTATTGTAAGAACTTTACTAATAAGCATTTAGTATACCTTAAAAAGTATAAAGATAACATTTGATAACTAAGAAAATATTTATAAATGATAGAAAGTAAAGTGAACTAAGAAGTTGATATAGGCTTTGCAAACAATTGTAGTACATATAAATATAAAATCAAGTAACCATCAAGTGTTTCAAGCATCTAATGTTTGTATTAAATATAAAAAGATATTTTGTAATAAAGTAAATAAAAAGCAATAAAGTAAATAGAAGAACCAAGTACGAGTTGATTCTGGCTTTGTGATACATCACAGTAAATGTATATTTCATTGCATTTGGTTATAAAGGAAACATCATGCAATACAATTATATGCAAATAAACAATGCATTAAAAAAGAGAAATTAAGCAAGAGTTTATATTTGATGTGTTTCAACCATCTAGTATTTTATATGTGTTTCAACCATCTAAAATTCGATATATGCTTAGTGGCCTGATAATAACATTCAATAGTAAAAGAAATAATGCAATAAATTGGAGATAAGATCAAAATAGAAGTTGTTAGTGGCATTCCTCTTTATTGTAAGAACTTTACTAATTAGCATTTAGTATACCTTAAAAAGTATAAAGATAACATTTGATAACTAAGAAAATATTTACAAATGATAGAAAGTAAAGTGAACTAAGAAGTTGATATAGGCTTTGCAAACAATTGTAGTACATATATATAAGTAGTATTTCATACACACTTCAACCACCTAATATTTGATATGTGTTAGAATTTCAACCATCTATTATTTGCTATGTTTAGTGGCCTGAAAATAGCAATCCATTACAAAAGAAATAATGCAATAAAAAGATAAAAGTAGGAGTTGTTAGTTGCTTTCCTATTTTAGGAACATTTTTAATTAACATTTGGTATACATTAAAAAGTATAATGATAGCATACACATAAAAATGAATATGAACAATCCATTGTAGGTGCTTCAAGCATCCAATATCAAGCTTTTTGGTATAAATGTTAAAAGGCATTGATAAGACGCAATTAATTACAAAGGAAAAAATGCAATAACAAGGAGATAAACAAAAGCCCAAGACAAGAGTTGAGGTGCTTGGAGAGCACAGACACAATTTTAAAGATAAAAATGTATTGCAATAGAGAAATGTTTAAATCAGCCCTAAGAGGATCAAATTGAAAGTTTATGTACATACATCATTTCATTGTTTTTGAATAAAATGTTGAATTTCATTGACACACACACATGTGCCAATGCCCAAGTGCACATCTAAAAGTCTAAAGGTTAAAGTTGTGAAATTGCATTCTAAGTTACAAAATTACATTTAGGCTAATTTTAAATTTACATTTGTAATTGTATACTTACATTACTGTCAATACTCCTAACTAAGCTTGCTGAGCACATTGATCGTTTCATGTTCTAGTCTAGATAGATCTCTAGGACTCTCTAGTACAATTTCTTGTGTCTGTCAGTGTAGTGTTCCAATTCAGACACAAGTGAAGATCTTAGCAGCTTCGGGGACCTTGGCCTTGACTTGTGACAAATGATCCTATTATTTCCTATGATTACTAGAACTAGATCTAGAAAAAAAAACAAAAAAAAAACTAAGAATACGAACCTAAAGAATGTAACTGTAAATAAATGTTTTTTATGCTGTATCAATTTAAAATATACTAGAAACCTGTTTCTGCGTATCTAGTCAGGTAAACTAAATTCTAGATCTGCATTTTCTATTTGTGTACAAAAATGAAATAATAGATCTAGATTCGAGTAGATCTAGAGACCTCGACAACTTTCAAAATTCGCTTTGCACTGACTTATTAATGATTTAGACAAGAGTTATGGAACTTTCATTTCTTTCCTACGTTATTGTTTCACTTCGCAAATTTTCTTCGTGACTTAGGCTTAGGCCTAATCTTTAATAGATAGAGAAGGACATATAGATCTAGATATTGAATGAAAGTCTATTAGTTGAATCTTAATTTAAAAGTCTAATCCATTCGATGAAAATGTCTACTAGTCTACTTAACTTTATTATAAATTCTAGCTTAAGAGGGAGATTTATTCAATTAATCACTTATGAATGAATAATAATAAATAAGTAGGCTTACCTCATTGATAACGATAATGTCTACATCCTTAATAAGCATAGGATTAGCTTTACATCTATCGGAAATTTTTTCTTTATCTAGACTTCTAATATTTTACGACACAATTTTATTGTTTAAAAAAAAATGCCTCGATGTAAAAAGCTGTAGCGATGTGGGACCGTGAAAATGTAACAAGTTCGAGATCACGTGACCTGTTGTAAGATCTGCTCAGGTTGGCTATTTATATTGACATTATAATCAAAAAGATGTCTAGTAGTGTCAGTGTATCAGTACACATCAACATAGGCCTACACACTTACACACATTGGCATATTTAATAAAATAAAAAAAAGAAAGAAAGAAAATAAAAAACTAAAAAAAATTTGAAAGATGAAATAAAGAATGAACAACCGACTATCGCTGATGTCAGTCTGTCGCACACATTAGACAACACACTACCGTAGGCCAATGGCGAAACAAGGTATGTACGGGCCTTCAGATGGTGGAAGCATCAAACTAAGGACACACTTTCTTAGTAAAACTACACATTGTAATTGTTTGAAATCTCTGAAGGTAACGCACTTTTACAATTTTTTAGCGGCCCCCGAAAGGGGAAAAGACGCTATTAGTTTTGTGTGAAATGTCTGTCCGTCCGTCCCGTTTAGATCTCGTAAACTAGAAAAGATAACGAAAATCCGACCTCACAATATTTTAGACCATTCAAAGTTCAGATGCAACGGCTACTTTTTTTTTTCTGAAAGCGAAAAATCTAATTTTTTAAATCAATTATGCAAGCAGTTTTTTAAAGAGAAAAAGCTATTTAGTATGCATTATAAGTTAGACCTAATTTTAAACGAATAGTAATCTTGTAAACTGCATTTTCTTAAATATTTATATTGTGCAGACAGTTGTGTTTTTAAATTTATTTTTTTTAGGATTCAATTTAGTGGAGAAAGGAAAGGGAGTAGTTATTCTACAGACATCTGATAGATTTAAAGTAACATATGCACATTGTGATAATAGTGGGAGGGGGTCATAGTCAAGGTAGTAGCACACAAACAAGCATACACACTTATTAATATATACGCTCCGACCCAGAGTAGAGAGAGACCACACTTTTTCGAAACTCTAAGCGAAGCAGACACATAGGGGAAAGACTAATTTTGGGGGGAGACTCTAACTACATAGAAACACATTTAGACAAGCAATACACAAACACACAGGGTCCACTCCCTCGGTCAACTGGGGAAACTTATGATTTCTTAAAAGAAATCAAAGGAGCCTTCCGCTTGGTCGACGCATATAGAGCGGTACGGCCAGAGGGAAGGGAAACTACTATGAAACATAGCTCATACCCGGTGGAGACAAGAATAGACAGATTCTACACACCAGTAACTTGTAAATTATTTGGAGTTACACACATCCAGGAGACGTTAGACTACACGGATCACAGAGGAGTCTGATTGAAAGTTCTGGATGGCGTCTCATAAATCCAAAGAAAAGCCAGTCTTCTCCAGCCATTGAATAGGTGGTCTATAACGCAGGGCAGCTTCACCTGAAATATATTTGCAGGCTATCCTAAATTAAGCTGCTCCTCGCAAGCAAACCAACAGAGGGGAAAAAAGTGGAAAATGTATGATCGCGACATCATCACCAATGATGGAGAAAATAAAATTAAAGCATTGCGCTAAATCTAGGAAGAAATCTAGTGTAAAAAATAAACTATTTGATACTGACATGACTGATGATAGACAACAGTAGTGATGAAGGTATTGATGTCAGAATGGATGCTGTCGAAAGTGCGAATGTTAACGACTATGTTATTTCTCCCCACTGGTGGTCCATTTCTCCTCTTATTGGGATTGTAATTTTTATATATTCTTTCTTTTTTAAATTAGTCTTATGGTTTTAGAACCCATGGGCATTCTCTTCTCTTTTCGATGATGACCACTTTTGTCATCCAGGAGGCTGAGGGCTTTGCACTGAGGTTTTATGCCTCCTCATGTGGCTGGTGGGACCTATGTGAGCCCGGAATGCTTGGCTGCACACTGGGCAGGTTATTCCAGCTGGAGCTAGTGTCATTGGCCTTGCTTTTCTTATCTGGCGTTTTTCTTCTGCCAGCGTTGTTCTCTTTTCCTCAGCAACCTGTGCGCCAGTTTTCACAGCGCGACGCCATGATGCTCTGTCATGTGCCTCTGTCTCCCAGGTAGCTGGGCCTATGCTGAAGGCCTTTAGAGAAGCTTTGAGGGTGTCCCTGAAGCGTTTTTTTTTGGGGGGGGGGGGGAGGGTGGATGACTGACTTTGGCTGGAATTTTGATTTAAGTGAGGAGGATTAGCGGAACACGTCGACCTCACTCTCTCGCCCTAAAGCCCATCCTTTTCCGGAAGCAAGATTTGGTCAAGACATCCGGGGACGAGATTGGGTGCAGTGGATGACCAGAGACTTTCTGTGTGTCTTATCCTGCTCTTGAGTGCTCCACAGCACGGTGCTGGTATTTGCCTTACTGTCCGGTCGGTCTAGTTTTGTGACGTTTCGCACAGGCCGCCAAGTCCAGGCTTCACATGCTTGGTTTGACAGAACCTCAGTTTACTGAGTGCCACGCAAAGTCCAGACTTCACATGCTAGGTTTGACAGAACCTCAGTTTACTGAGTGTCACAGACACGTCAGATACCCTCTACCTGGTTTAGTCGGCCTGTCAAAGCCGTTTCCGTGTGGCCGCTGCGCATGCTACAGCTTCTGGGAGCCTCAGGTGAGAGTTGGGTACCAATAGTGTCGACCCTCAAGAAGAGGGTACGACTGCCTTTCCACTAGAGGTGCTACCCCTCCTAGATACCCCATACACCCCAATATTTATATAAATCTGTAGAGTTTGTGGTTTTGGTTTTAGGCACATCGGCACAATTTTAGGCCGAACTGTAGTTCATTTCTAACTGAATACTTTTAACTTTAATAGTATAATCTCTATAAGATTCATAAAAGCAGAACCAAACACAAGAATAAATTTTAAAGGCATCAACACTTTGACTTAACATATTTTTTTATTACATTTTTGCCTGATGTAGAAAACAATACAACAAACAGAATCTATTTACACTGAATTTGTGTATATTATCTTCATAATTAGGCTAATTGGAAATAAAATAATAATAATTCAAAATCACAAAATATATACAATTTACACACACACACACACACACTTACAGAAGTAGATATAAGCCTATACAAATATCTCAACATTTATGAAAACATAGTTTTGATTTAAATAATAATAATCTTTATTGTCCGTATGATACAATTATTGTCATTAACCTTTTTTTTTTTTTTTTTTTTACACATTTAGTGTTGAAGTAAAGTTTCTGTATATATAAAGGAACATGAGAGTGTGTGGCCAGTACAATGACTTATCACTGTAGTGCTACAGATGTCCAGGAAAATTGAAGCAGTGCTCAGAGTTTCTGACATTTCACTATTTGTTCAGACTTAACTATGAACCCAGAAACATGAGTTGATAACACAGAATAGGAAAGAAAAAGAATCTACACTAGATTTATATTCAGTCATTAAAAATACAAGCTATTAAATGATGATGTTATGTTATTAAACAAAACAAAAAATACACTTGCCAACATACAATATTTAAGAAAGAACAAACACATATTTAATTATATTATCAATGGACACACATTCTTTACTAAGATCTAGGGGTCAATCAAATGAATTCATCGTTTTTTTTTGGGGGGGGGGGGGGATCATAGGAGATATTTAAAGATTTTTTTTTTCAAGTGACTTAAAAGTTGAAACAGTTGAATTTTCAGTGACAAAAACTTGTGAATAAATGTTTCTTCTTTATATTCTGTGCAGTGTTACAAATGAAACAAAAATAATTAAGCAGCTTACTAGATCTAGGCGTGGTGGCAGAGCGGTAAAGCGCTTGTCTTCCGAACCAAGGTCCGGGGTTTGAATCCTGGTGAAGACTGGGATTTTAATTTGGGGATCTTTGGGTACCTCCGAGAACACCCAGCTCTAATGGTTACATAAGATTAGTAGATTAGTTAGGTAAAAGTAAAGGCGGTTGGTTGTGCTGGCCACATGACACCCTCGTTAACCGTAGGCCACAGAAACAGATGACCTTTATTATCATCTGCCCTATAAACCACAAGGTCTGAAAGGGGAACTTGACTTTTTTAAAAAATATAGGTTTCAAAGGAAAATTAACTTTGCTTGGTCTAATGCAACATTCATTCTATTGAATGTAATAGACCAATTATTTGTCACACACTATAGTTACATCTATAATATACACTAAATCTTGAACAGAGGTCAACATACACAACATAATGCAGTAATGTAATAATGAAATATCAAGAAAAAGTCTCTTTACAATAGGTCCAAGTTATTTTTGTAACAGTTTTTCCCTTTAAGTAATGGTAAAGAAGAAAAACCCTTGAAATTCACTACCACTTATTTGAACAATCACCCACACCTAATACATGTAGCTAAATATAAAAGACAGAAAAAAACAAAAGGAATTTCTCAAAATAAGTTGAACATTAAAATTGGTATAAAATACTCGGGATATAGTTTGTGCATTGTAAAACTTTTTTTTTAACCATCACAGAATTAAAAAAAAAAATGAATAAATTACTCTATTTGAGCTCATAATTTTAAAAAAACAACATTATCATCAAACTTGTAAAAATGAGAGGGCGCTGAGTTGTCAAGCGGCTGGCTTCTGAACCTGGGGTTCTGAGTTCAAATCTCAGTGAAAACTGGGATTTTGAATTTTGGGATTTTTAGGGCACCCCTGAGACCACCCAACTCTAATGGGTACCTGACTTTAGTTGGGGAAAGTAAAAAAATCATTATGCTGGTCACATGAAAACCTGCTCGGTAACAGTTGGCCATAAACATCATCTGCCCCATAGATCCCAAGGTTTGAAAGGGAAACTTTACTTTTGTACAAATTGAATATATTGAACTTAATTAGAAACTTAATATATAGTAAGCAAGCATTGCATTAGAACACATTCAATGAGATCACTAACACACACACTAATTTATTAATTATTATTTATTAATTTATTTTTGCTCTTAAACCTGGCAATAGATTTTTTGAAATGTCTATACAAAATATTTATTGCTATTAGAGCATGGAATGTGTTGGCTGAGTCAGCCAGGAAAACCAATGACTTGGCCCAATTTGTCAATGATTAACATGCATGACTAGACGCATAAGAGATAATCATCTTTTTTTTTTTTTTGCAGTAGTGTCTGTATTTCATAAGACATGGAAGCACATCACATGTCAATTAAAAGTCAGTTATAAGATATGCTTTAAATAGTGCAGATAACCCTAACCTACATAGACAAAACAATGAACTAAGACTTTCTACTTAGCTTAGGCAAATACACACTTATATGCAGTTACTCATTCAGAAAAATTAATAACTGCTATATGGCTCACATTAGATTGAAGTTTGTAACAATGGCTTACATAAGATTGAAGTTTGTAACAATGGCTCACATAAGATTGAAGTTTGAAACAATGGCTCACATAAGATTGAAGTTTGTAATGATAACTAATATTAGATTGAAGTTTGAAATAATGGCTCACATAAGATTGAAGTTTGTAACGATAACTAATATTAGATTGAAGTTTGAAACATTCACTCAAAAAAAATAAATAAAATAAAAGATGTAATGAGGAAAAAGATTAAACTGTGCATTGATAAACTAGCTGGTCTGTTTTTATACTTGGCCAAATGAAAAGGCTATATAATAATATTAATCAAAACAGTAAGTTTCACTAGAACCTCCAGTATAAAATAGAGCAATGTTACATGTATATATTTTAACAGTAATATATATATATTTTAAAACTAAGTTAACAAGTTATTCTAAATGGAGCCAAAAGTGATCTATCCCTGGTAAGATCTATCTAACAAGTTATAACAAGCAACTATTGAAGTTGTAACACAAAAACAAAATATTAATTTTATTTAAACTTGTTTATTATCTAGTATATTCAGAGTTCCAGGTCGCTGCATTTTCAAATCCATTTTTACTGCTTCTGTAGTCATTGAAAGCCTGTCTAATTTCTTCTTGTGTTGTCATCACAAATGGACCTGAACATGTAAAAAGTTTATAGCATAATATGATGGAACTTCTGATTTCTTGCATAGCATTAAAGAGTTTAAGAATTTAAAGAATCTAAATTTTCAAGCCCTCATAGTTACCCCTTTGGAAGATGTATACATTTTTTTTAATATCAATCTTATATTTTAATTGTGTGGTGATTAAATGTGTCTGCATAATGTTAGACGCAGAACCCAGAACAGCTTGAAGAAGATTGAGTCATTAACCTATAAGTCTTGAGAACCAACCAACAAGAATCATGCATTTGTTTTACAAAAGGAAGATAACTCTCTTTTGCTACTCATCAGCTGATTATAATACAACTGCTCTTGTGATTCATATTGCACCATGGGCATGGTGAAGAGCAGTTCAGTTGAGGCTATCTAACTAAATCCTGTAAAGGCTTGGATTTCTTTTTAAAATCATCCCATAGTGCAAATAGCTTTTATAATAACCAACATTTTATAGATGGAAATCAAAGGTTGGTAGTCTTTGTATCTGCCATATCATTCCATCATTGACAGTTTAAATCCACTACCCATGAACATGTTCTTCCTTTGATGTATTCTACTAAAGCAGTTCATAGTTCTGTATTATGCAGCCTGTAACTTTCAATGTGTGTAAATGGAGGGGAGAGAATGTAATTCTTCTTACCATGTTGTACAACAGGCTCTCTGATTGGCTGTCCAGAAATGACTACAAAGTGACATGGTTGCCCACTCTGTAATAAAATAACAGTATTTTAACTAAGTGTATGGATATGCTGGAAAACATTAATGATAACCAAAAGCTCTAAAGTAAGGTTTTCTTTAGATCACTGAGTAGCTTCTATACCACGTATATACACTGGACACAATCAATAGAATGATCCAATGGTCAAACAGAGCTCTTAATTAACACATGCAGCCCTGAAGGAGTTATGGATTAGGAAATTATGACTAAATATGTATAAAAATTATAGAATACTACACTGAACAGATGTGAAAAAAATGTAACCTATAATAATAGAACATGCCATATATATTCAGAATTTGTTCAGCCCTAAAAGCTTCTAACTCTATTTATGAAAACTACAGTAAATCAGGACTTTGACACCTTAATAGTGAATAATGATCTCATTACTATTTATTTTCTAATAGAATTAGTTTAATAATTAATGGCACATCTGCATTATTAAGGCCATCTTGTGACCATTTAGTTATTTTCTTTCTCTATTCATATTTAGAAATCAATTTTTAAAAGCTAATTTTAAATAACTTAAAATCAGACATTAGTCTATCTTTGAGATTTTATCTTATCATATTAAATACAAATGTTACTTCAAAAAAGATGATGATAACATACTACGCATCATGCAAGTTAACCAATAACTTAAATTCTGCCAACTCATTGGTTTTCCTGGCTGGCTCAGGCAACACATTCCATGCTCTAATAGCACTAGGGAAGAAGGAGCATTTATACAAATTTGTCCTAGTAAATGGAACAAGGAATGTGCCTTTATCTTTATGTCTTTCTGAGTATTTTATTAAGTTTTGTTTTTGTAATTGAAGATTATGGTTCAGTGTTTTATGTATAATTGTTACTTTACTTTTAAGTCTTCTACCCTGAGAGCTTTCTAAATTTAGTGATTTTACTAAAGGTTTACTCTAGTGAAATATGAATATTTGTTTGTTATGAATCTCACTGCTCTATTTTGTTTCTGTTCCAGTTTCTTAATGTTTTCTTGAGTTTTCAAAGCAAACTATATATCTTTTTAGGGACTACAGATTTTTAGTAGAATTGAAATATATTTTTAGAATATCCTCAAAGTAAGGGAATAGTTTAAGTAAATATTTCCCAATAATGCTGCAACTTAATGTAATGTAAATGCATCATCACTAAAAATTATATGCATTTTCTTCATTTATAACTGTTACAGGGACCTTACTTTTTTCAACCAATGTTAAAAGCTATTCTTATTTTTAAGTGAATAGCAATAAAAGAGTTGTTGAATCTTTAATAAACTCGTAACACACAATTAAGTAATGAGCTGATCATTACTCATGAGATAAAGAAAAATTTGGTTCAGTTCAAGAAGACTTACCTTGTTATGTACATGGACAGAGTCACCATCAGTGTTGAATGTAACAGTGTGATGAGCCTTACATAGTTGACTTTTCTCTTCAGGACCTACGTGTCAATTAAAAAACAAAACAATTATTCAAAGAAACATCAGTGGTGACAGAAATCTAATGATTAAACATTATCTCTGGACCAGTAGTAGTAACATAACTAAAATAGACTAAAGATATCCCCTTTAGACACTGTGATCAATAGTGGCAGATGATGAAATGCAGTCTTCTGCTTCAATGGCTAACAGTTACTGCCCCAGCGTAAATTAATGAAGTTGGCTAGTACGTACTTCTAGCCAGGAAAATTGTGTACCGTATCACTGGCAACATCCTTCATGACAAAATAAATTCATTCAAAACAAGAAAATTTGTCAAAATTCATCTTATTTATATAGATAGCAAGAATAAAACAATGAAAATTAAGAAAGTATTTTCTTAAAATTTAGAACAATTTTTTTAAATGCTTGGGCTCATACTCTCTAGAGCTTCTAAAAATCAATACTGTAGACTTAAATCATTGAGAGTCTAATCAAATGTCTGATTAAAGTATTAAATAATTATGCACAACTCATGACTATTTATTGACAAAAATATCTTATTTCTAACTGTGACAAACACATCCAGACATCCGTTTATGGTTCATCATTGGTAGTAAGAATGCCATAAGTAATAAAATATTTCAAAACTGAATTTATATATTTTTTCTGTATAAATCTATTGATCTAATAATATAAGGTAAGCAAATATTCTATTTATATGTGAAATTTACTTTTCATGCCATTTTCAAACTCAAAAAATCCATTGTACAAATGTTAAAATAATGAACGGTCCAATGCAAGTGTACTGATAAAACTTATCTACTTACCAAACCAAGCTTCTCCAGACAAAATATAAACAAATGTGTTCCAGTCTTTAGGTACAGGCTGATTCAACTGGGACCCAGGTGACATTTTAAAATCAAGATAATAGGCAGGTGTCCTGGTGTAAACTGGTGACTGAACAAAAGAAAAAAAAAAGTTGCATTCATGTGGTACATTTTATGAACATCTATGATAATGTAAAATTATATGACTAATACTTTTTAACCAGATTATTGTTGACAGCCTACTAGAAAAACAAAAAGTGCACAGTGCTATAATCTAGCTATAAGTAAATAAGCTAAACAAAAAAAAAATATTATTTAATCTGATTTTTCAATTTTTAAAAATAATAATAAGGTTCTCAACTCAAAATAAATTTTGGTTAAGAAATCTAACAACTCTTATTCATATTAAATGGGTTGCTTCAAGTGGCCAAGAAAGCCAATGACTAAAAACAGTTAAAATTTTAACTAATAAAAAGACTAAAAAAAAATAATTGAAGAAATGTTATAGAATATTCAAAGAGCCATAACTGGGAAGATTTATCATTTGGACTATTTTTTTTAAAGGAAATAAAAACATCTTTAAAAATATATGGTCAGCTCTATATTTCACTAACTGCCCCAGACTTGCTGATCTCTGTCTCGACAGGTCTGGGAAATTCTCAACCTGTATGGTGACATGGATGCACTACGCAAGACAGCAGGGTTTCTGTCCAGGGCTTTTGCAAGAGAGGATTTGAGCCTCTCAAGCCCTCACTCAAATGGAGTTTGATGATGATGATGATAATTCACCAACTCTACTCTAGCACAGCATCACAATTGTACCCATTCACACATTTTGTTCAGCCTAAGTAAACTCTTTATTCCTACAAACCCCATTCACAAGTTATCAACACATTTCAGCAAGTGTGTATCATTGATTCAATATTCAATGGGTGGAAAATTATTGTTGGTTATAAAACTAATGAAATAGTCTGAATAAAGTTTGATATTATAAAAACAATTACTCACTTTGATACCAAAAGCTTCTCCAGCAATGACCTTCACCTGAACACCATTCTTCTCTACCTTGGGAATATCTTTATCCAACAGCTCCTGATAGGCAGGGGCAATCATTTTATCAGTTTTTCTGAGATTGATCCAGAGTTGTAAGCCCTTGGCCAAATCCTTCCCAGGCATCTCACAGTGAACAATACCTCTACCAGCAGTCATCCACTGCAAGTTGTTAAGGAAATAAAATTTAAAAATCTATTCAACTCATTTGTTATACAAGAATCATTTTTTGGGGGAAAAGGCTCAACTATATTTATTTTGGTAAGAAAAGTTAATAAGATATAGATCTATAGTCAAATACAGTTATCTTTACCAAGTGCTTATCTGTTACATCCCTTAAAAGAAATTCTATCACACAAGTTTACTTTTGTTTGTTCATGGTTCCATAAGGCTGTTATTGCCGGAAGCAGTAATGGATATAAATGCTCCACTACTTATATATAAAATGCTTACAATTGCATGTGTCTCAAAAACTTCTGACAAGTTCTTCTCCTGGCCTTCATCTGTGGCTAAGCTATTGAGTCTGGAGAAACTGTTATCACAAACACGACAAGGTCCAAATGCAAGTAACAGGTGCTTAAACCAGTACTCTTCAGGTAGGAGGAACTCATTTACCTTGTCTGGCTACCCACCAAGAGAAGGAAAACTCAATTAAAATCCTACTGCCTTGCAGCTATTCCCAAACAAGGGAAAGGCATTGGTGGTCAAAAAAAGTTACACCCTAACAGAGTCTGTGACGTAGCTGATACAAACTGTATCAGCGCTTGCCGTTCCTTTCGACATATCAGCTACATGGAGTGGGGGAACTGCTGTGTGGGTGACATCCTTCTGACCATAGCCAATGCCAAGGCATTCATCTCATTATGAGATAATACTTCATGACTGAAAGAGGACAATATTTTGGGAAAACATTCAGTTAAACCATCCTATGGGACAAGAAAGCAAACAGAAAAAGAAGGAGATGTTAACCACGTAATAGCCAGCATCATGGATCCACCTGTATCTTTTTTATTTTGTGTGAAATATTAAGTCAAGCCTATACAACAGTGTTTGGCATCATATCCAAGAAATGCCTTCCTGTCAATTATGGTATAGCCAAAGCTTTTGAATGGTGAGTATTTTGTCTCCCTCCGCAATGACCTCGAAACAACATCAGAATAGAAAGAGGAACAAGATCGAGATTTAATTATAATGTTGTTATAAGCAAATAAAACATGTCCATCTAGTATACACCGAATAACAATTTGTGAACACATTCTCATGTATGAGTTACAAGCACATATGAACATAAGATGATAATAGATACAGTAAATCATATTCATAACAATTGTAAATACCACACCTGTAAATCTCCAGCTTTGATTGTTCCTTTGTGTCCTAAAAAATCTTCATGGTTCGTCTCCCCTTCTAGCATGTAAGTTACCTAGAGACAAAAGAAATAAAAAAAAAACAAGGACCCTATGAATGTTTAAACAAACAATAATTTCATTGTAATAATCTCTACATTGCCTTTTTTACATGAACTTTTATATCTGTTTTTTTTTTTTAACTAATGCAGCTCTATTCCAAAATATGGTCTGATTACCTGAGCTCTTAAGTACAACAAAAATTATTTTTTCGATGAAAAATGTATTTATGAGTAAAACTTACAGTTTCAAAGCCACGATGAGGATGGTCAGGGAATCCTGCTGGAGCCTTGACTGAGAATTCATCAAGCATTAGAAAAGGGTCGAAATTGCGTAACTGAGGAAGAAAAAAAAATTCAATTAATTATGTATAGGCATCTAAATTTGATTAACTTGAGTTTTAGAATAGATTTATAAACATAATTATTATTGGTAGTCATTTAGTATTAATTAAAATTGAACCTCTGAGCGACCGATACTTCTTCGAACTCTCGCCCCAGCACCTTCACTTTGTTCAACACTTTCAAATGCCAAGTTGACGGTGCGAGACATTGCTGGTCCTTTGACTAGATCTATAAAGAAACATGAGAGTAAAAACCAAGCTTCATTATGATAGGCAAGCTTTAACAACATCTTGACTCTTTTTGCTTTAATATAATCTATACTAGATCTAAAATTCTAATCTTACATCCAAATCCAGAGCTAGCTATAAGAGCTTCATCTAATGATCTAGATATCTATACTGTAGGCCTACTATACATAGACGTCATAGAAAGTATATACTATAGATGTAGATCTATTATTACTAAATGATGAGTATGATTGTATATCTATAATTACATGCAGTGCTTTTTTTTGTGATGTACCAGCACCTTTTTCAATGTGGGGAAAATATTTTACTTTTCTTGTATTTTAACATTTATTATTAATTTATTAGTACCGGCACCTATTTAGTTACAAAAAAAAAGCACTGATTAGATTCTATATAATAATATATATATGTATTATTATTTTGTATATACGCCTATAATTGGATCTAGTATATAGTATATCTATAGTATTCTATAATCTAAATCATGTATTTAAGTAAGTACTTACACCTGTCTTCTGTGTTGTCTTGACAAGTAGAGAATAGTGTAGCTAGAACTGTGAAAAATACTTTTGTATTTCCAATTGAAATTCGATTAAATTGAATGCTTTCACATTCACTGTTAATTAATGCCGGTAGCAAGTTGAAGTTGTGTTTTCGGCTTTTTTGAAGTAAATTACAAGCTTTGAAAAGTCTACTGGCAAACATCTAGCCATCGAAAAGCTCTATTTATACTCGCCGAAAGTTGTTTGTTTTCCAGTGGAAGGCAAGCATATCATACAGATTTATACAAGTATTCTACAAAAAAATTGCTTTGTAATTGTTGACAAGCGACTTGATGACATATGCAAATTTAAAAATAGACTTCAAAGGTGCGTAACTCAAAAATTACAAAGATCATTATGGGTTAAATCCCTCTAAAAAAACAACCTCGAAGTTGCGGAGCTGTGTTTTTTACGTTTCTGATGTTCCTCAGAATTGAAGATAGCTAGCTCAAACCTCTCACATGACTGCTGGCAGGATTCGGACCCGGGACCATCGAGCCGACATCCCAGACCGCATACAAGACCAGGAAGCCATACAAAAGGGGGGAAAAAATCTACAGGATTACCGAAAAAAATATGATGTATCTTCGGGGCAATTTTTTGCTCCGAAAAAACGAATGTCTTCATCAATGCCGTATTTAGACTTTTAAAAGGGCCATAAGCTATTTAAAATATGGGGGCTATTTGAGAGCCCTTTTTAAGTCCTGACATCATATGTTAGTGCTAAATATATCTTGGGGGCCCTTTAAGTTATTGCTTTGTGTTGCCTGAATCCATATCTGGTTTGTAGATAAATATTATTAACTACATTTATATTGAAGCTTGAAAAGGGTAATGGCCTTCACAAAAATACTGCCCAGGACATATATATATATTTAGTAATATACTTTTACTACAATCAGCAATGTGATGGTGCCATTGGATAGAAAGCTGACTATGAAAACATAAGCTAATGGAAATGTGACTTAGGCTGATTACAAGGGATCCAAATTTGTGTGTATTTTAAATGAAAACAAATATGAATTTAAAAAAAACAACATATTAACCCTTAAAACGCGTATGGTAGTTTAGCCTCTAAACATCAGAATTTTAATTCCATTTTGTATGCACTCATTCTAAAGCAGCTCAGCACTTTAAGGGTTAAGGCATTTTTTTTCTTATTTCTATTTATAGCTCTAACTAATGGTAATGGTTTGATTATGAAGACAAAGGGTGAGTGCAGTGTTTCACATGAATATGAAAAACCAGTTGCGACCTACGTATTTTGTCACATCTAATGCAGACAAAGTTGTTGTCTGCCGGAGGTCTATTTAAGTTTTCTTTTCACATTCTAGTCTTTGGTAAGGGCTTTTCTGTGGGCCTCTAATGTATGTCTTGTGGTCTTCAAGAACTCTATTTTTTTGTAGGTCACATGGAGCCAACTACTGTCCTCTATGCCAGTTAGGGCCAAATGTCACCTGAGTTGATCTTTATAGTATTTCTGGGTGGCACCTCTGTTAAGCAAACTTCCTTTAAGCTTGCCGAAAAAAAAAAAGATCCAACTCCACAGTCAGTTAGACAAATCAAAACAGACTTCAAAAGACTTTTTTTTTCTGATATGTACTTATTTCAAAATGTTTACCAACTATGAAACAAATAAAATACATACAAGTTAATTTTGGTGGACTTGTTTTTTAATGTATACAATGTACAAAGTAACAAGTATGATGTTTTTTTTTTATGAAGTAACAAAGTAAAAATACTTTTAATTAAAAATAACAAGTTACACATTTAAAAAAAACAACACAGCAGCAAGTTAGAAAATGTATTTTAACCAAAATAACAAGTAACTAAATGTATCTAATTCACCGCATACAAAAGTTTACACTACTGTCACCATAAATTTTTTCACTAACAACATCAAAATCAATGATTTTTCTATTTGTGTTGGCTGCTCCATCTTTGTAACCACATAAAGACATTAGCAGATACACAAGCATCTTTGTAACCACATATTGACATTAGCAGATACACAAGCATCTTTGTAACCACATATTGACATTAGCAGATACACAAGCATCTTTGTAACCACATATTGACAGACTTCTTTTAGCCTTGTTACAAATTTAATAAAGAATACAAAAGAAAACAAAACGGTAAAAAAAAAAAATTCTTCAATACAAATGGAATTGTATATAAAAACATGTAAAAATATAGAAAATCACAGAGCATTCATTTAACTGAAATCATTAGTTCATATTGATATTAAATAGGTATATCAAGAAAAGAAAGGTAATAGCTAACATGGGCTTCTAAATAATAATAATCATTATTAGCCATAAGGAAATTAATCTTTCAAATTATGCATTGCACCAAACAAAACATAATAACTATAGAAAATGAAGTATAGTTCACACCACTTTTTTTCTATTGCATCTCAGAGGCTGATAAGGTTGACCTTCATTAGCCTACTACACCATTCTTCAAATCAGCTGCCTAAGATCCTCTTCCAACACATATAACGCCTGGCAGTAGTGTATTAGTGTATGGTCCTTACCAAAACTCTGGCCGCCTCATAGGACAGGGCATAGTTGAGGGCTTAGTGTTTTCCACTGGTTCAGATGGCTTTCTTAACTTCCAAATTTCACACTCCAACTATGAAGGCATCTGTAACAATAATATCCAAATTTCATGTGTTTCCGATGGGCAAGACATTGTATGTCTGCTTCTAATTCCTGTAATGTCTCTCTGTTCTTCTGTTGTCAATTCTTTAATTGCACCTTAAACCATACCCCAAATAATAAGCTTGCTATTTAGATGACACATCGAGTGTATCAGGAGGTATTTAGTAGAGTAAATCAGGAATCAAAAATAAAATGTACATATTGAGTCTACTAAGAGATTCAAAATAAAAAGTAATTGTTGTCACAATTAAACAATGTTTATATTACTTAAAAGTCTGTTGTAAACTATATCTATTTTAAATTGAAATTGTTTTGTTTTTTTAAAATCTTCAATCATACCTCTGTGTATACAATATAGATATAATTTTAAAAAACAACAACTTTCTTTTGCAAAATTAATATTGGTATACAAGTGTGCACATACTTAAGTTTGAGAACAAAAGAAAAAGTTTTCAGAAGATCAAAATTTACTGTTGCACTTGCTATGAGCACAATAAAGGTAAAAACGTATTTTCAAAATCTATTTTAAATTGTAAGATTTAAATGTGACAGATAGACATCACAAAAACAACTTAAAAACCAATATAATTTTCACGATTATAAATCAATAGCCAGATATGACCTGCAGCTGTGGGCCTTAGTTTGGGTTTTACTGATCTATTGGATTCGATTTAGATCTATGTCAAATATTCACATAACATTTTTTCTATTTATTGCCACGAAAATGGACCAGTTTAGCGAACAAATTGATATCAAATATAAAATAATGTGAAAACAGGTTTACCCATTTGTTATGCCTTTCATTCTTTAATAGAGATAAATTTAGGTTGTTATTTTATTATATTTAGGACCTTCTAGTTGTGGGAGGGACATTAAACATACATTATGGTCTCCGCCATAATCTAAGGAACATTTATGCCAAGTTTTCACAAGTTTGGTCAATTGGTTTTGATTTTTATTTGGGACATACATACATACACCTTACTTTGTGCTTATTATATTAGATACAGATATTGCTTGAAATATTTATATAAATATATTACAAAAGAAAAACCCACAACCAAAATAAAAACTCAATAAAAAATATAAGAAAAACAAGTCAATTATATATGGATTAAGGTATAAAAAAAATAAGCCAATAATATATGGACTTATATATAAATATTTTATAGATTAGAACTTTTATTTCAAGATGTGTTACTGATGCTAACAAAATGCTCTAAAAAACTAATATACAAAGGTAACTTAGTATTCAAATGACTGAACTAAAATAATGTGATGTTCAACTAAATATTTGATTTCAAAATGTCTCTAAACTCATAGACTTAGAACTCAAGCACGTGGGGCAAGTTATAATAATAATAATAATCTTTAGTATACATATTTGTGAAAGCATATGTGTGTTAATGTGGGCTTGCTTTTGGCTTCATCTATAATATGAATCTGAAAAACTGTTCCTAAGTTAGGTCAGAGGTGCCCATAAATTTATTTCTGCCTGCCACTGAAAAAATACACATTGCTATGTGTATGTTAATATGTCAATTTAAATCCTTAATCATGGGTCCAAAGAGCGTCAATGATGAACAAAGGAAAACTGTGAGAATGACTATTGAACTAAAAAAAATAATACAATTACTGCAAGTTGTGGTACTTCCTAGATCACTATTACACTGTATCTGGTCCACAAGAACCAGTTATTTCACATTACATTATTTCATATGGGTAAAAATGTTTCAGTATTTGAAAAAAATAAAATCAGTTTTATATATAAAATCAATGATAAACCAGAACATGACAGCTGTTGTTATTGTGATATTATGGTTAAGAATTAAGTAATTGTTTGTTGTCATTAAGTGAAAAAAACACTTTAAAGGAAGGGATTTAATTAAATGAGAGCTTCAAAATTGATTTCTACAAATATGAAGACATCTCTTTTCATTCATTATTATGTCTAATAGTCAACGTTTTCTATTTCTCTGTTAATAATATTGCTTTAACAAAAATTTAAGAAAAAAAATCTATTAACTCAGGTTTGTTAGTTGGCATAAGATGAGTTCCATGTGGCTGCATTCTCAAATCCATTTTTACTGGTTCTGTAGTCATTAAAGGCTTGTTTGATTTCTTCCTGTGTTGTCATCACAAATGGACCTGTTCATATAATAGGTTTTTGTATAATAATAATAATCTATATCTTTTAGTATCAACAAGCTATCTTATATAAACCTATACAAGATTTAGATTCATGGTCACTTACCATGTTGTACAACAGGCTCATTGATTGGTTCACCAGAAATGATCACAAAGTGACATAGATGCCCACTCTGTAAATGAACAAAACAATGTTTACCTAAGAAATGAAATTAAACTATGTCCAGATGAAGTGGTCATAGAGAAATCTCTGTAGATAAAATATGCCAGCTTCCTTTTGAGAAACAAACAGCAAAACTTTAAAAAAAATATAATATTCTTAGTTTTGCCTCCATACAGTAATTAACTCAATGAACTTTCTATACTTGAAAAGTGTTAAGTTGAAAATATAAAGATAGAATGGAATGAAAGAAAAAAAAACATTTAACATATTAACATAGACTTTTAAGAAATTTTTTAAAAGGCAGATAACTCCTCTTTGACTTCTGCAGAAGATATGTCATAAAAAGCAACTCATTAGTTCAACCATTTATTAATATGAAATGGATTCAATGCTCAAGAGCACAAACAATGATGTTTAAGTAGTTGAAACACAATTTATAAAAAGAATAATGGCTTCTTTGAATAAAAGGATTTCATATGATAAAGTTGTATTTTTAAAAAGCAGTTCATTTGGTTTAGAGCCACTAGCTAAATCAGATTTTAAAGATCATAACAATGTTTTAATTTCCCAGAAACATTCACAAAAGTGGCTTAATTTTTAGACTACTATATTCTTAGTCTTTTGAAATTTCCATCCCTCATTTTAGTTAGCTCAATAGTAATACTCTTTCTCATTCTATTCAACTCTGTGACATTGAAGCATCCTAAAATATTGTAATGTTATAAAGCAACTATTCAGTTCAGTTCAAGTAGAATTACCTTGTTATGTACATGGACAGAGTCACCATCAGTCTTGAATGTAACAGTGTGATGAGATCTACACAGCTGACTTTTCTCTTTGGGACCTAAAGGTCAAATCAAAACCAGATAATGAAGGAAGAAAAGAACACAGAACTAATATTGTTGTTAATAGAAATAAACTTTGTCATAAATTTAATTTTTAGTCTAAAGTCCATGAGTGGTGAAGAATTTCTAATAATTATACCCTGTAAGTGACTGCAAAGTTTTTCAATAGGGATAGCAGGTGTCAATGCTTTCAACAACTCAATGTTGGTTTGATCAATTGAGTCAAACTGATCTTTTATGAAGATCAATGCAAACAAGAGAACCCAAACATATGCAAGGGTAGAACATCCTCGATATGGACCATTTCACTTATCTGGGAAGTAGGGTAAGCAAAGATGGTGGAACTCATGACAATATATGAACACCCATTGATAAATCTAAGTTTGCCTTCACCACTCTTCAAACTATCTGGAGCTCCAAAGCATGGTCTTAACAGAACAAGATCTGAATCTTAACACAAATGCTAAGTCAGTTCTTCTATATGGTTCTGAGACGAGTCATGAAAACAAAAAGGGGGAAAAACTCCAGACCTACCCCAACAGATGCCTATGCTGGATATTGGGTGGTCCAAATACATATCTACTATTAACTTGTTGGAGACAATCTAGAAAAAACAAAAAAAAAACAACAAAGCCAATATATAAATGGAGCTTGGTCAGAAAATAGTCTGCAAAAACCAACTACCAATGTTGCAAGACAGACACTTGATTGGAATGGGCAAAGGTAATAAGGAAAGTGAGCAGTCCCAAAAAAATCTGAAAGAGGTCATCATCAGCAAAGGTGAGGACACTAAAATTACAAAGAAAGAAAAGCTGCTCAGAACTGAGTTTGGAGGAGAGGTGTGGTTGCAGCCATATGCTACCCTGATGGTTCACACAAATAAATCAAGAAAATCAGTGCTCAGTTTCTACACAAAAGAGTAAAGAATGTAAGGGGAGATAAATAGAAATTAACCGTTTTTAGTCAAGTCAGGGAGGTACATACATATACAAACATACATACACATTGTTTACAATTTGTTTACCAATGTCATAGTCTGTTGCTACACAGTAACTCTCTCTTACTTACCAAACCAAGCTTCTCCAGACAAAATATAAACAAATGTGTTCCAGTCTTTGGGCACAGGTTGATCCAACTGGGACCCAGGAGACATTTTGAAGTCAAGGTAATAGACTGGAGTTCTAGTGTACACAGGTGACTAGGCAAAATAATATAGTCCATTAAATTAAAAAAAAAAAAAAAATTAAAAAGAAACATGACATGTAGATTCTAACATCAAAAAAAAATTTTTTTTTAAATTTTACAAAAAATATTTACTCACCTTAATGCCAAAAGCTTCTCCAGCAATGACCTTAACTTTGACACCATTCTTCTCTCCTTTGGGGATATCCTTGTCCACAAGTTCCTGATAGGCAGGGGCAATCATTTTATCAGCCTTTCTAAGGTTCACCCATAGTTGTAGGCCCTTGGCCAAATCTTTTCCAGGCATCTCACAATGAACAATGCCTCTCCCTGCAGTCATCCACTACAAAGTGTAAACATGAGAACTATCTACGTTGGTGTTTGAATGTGTATAATAATAGAAATTGTTGTAAGATGCAGAAGTTAAAATTATTCATATCTATCAGGCAAGCTGATTGCAAAAAAAAAAAAAAAAAAAAAAAATAATTACAAAACAAGGAATTAATTATATGCATGTGTACAGGACTTATGTATTGAAGTTAAGGTAGAAGAAGACTAGGGACAGGAAGATGGCTGTCTGGTCAAGTGGTATGTGCTCTAGACTGTTGTTTAACTGTACCATGTTCCAACTCTGCTCACCTCTATCCAGCAATGTTGCATGATCCCGTTGGCAGTTGTGTAGGATGTATCTTATCTTCAAAACTAAAGAAACATCTGAAAAATGCACATAAAAAAAAAAATAATAATAGTCATTTTTTTTTATGTTACCTGTAAATCTCCAGCTTTAATTGTTCCTTTATGTCCTAGAAAGTCTTCATGATTTGTTTCCCCTTCTAACATGTAGGTCACCTAAAGATAGTAGCATACTTTTTTGTTTAAAGTTAACATAATAATAATAATAAACATAATGATGGATACAATATTTTTTAATAATAATAATAATAATCATAATAATAATAATAATAATGGCAATGTCTTCAATCCATAAGATTAAGAATGAGTTAATAAATACATAACTAAAGCCATCACATGTTTTGTCCATATGTGAATGCAGATACAATATGCAGGCCTTTCCATTAATTATAGTAAATTGTTAAGGGTTAATACTAGACTTGATGCATAAATTTGTGATTTGTTTATTTTTAGCAGTGATACTTAGCCACTGTAATGTTAAGTTAAAAAAATAGGACTGAGGATAGATGGGAAACAAAAATTAGTTCGCAGCAAAGCATCTTTTTAGCTAGTTCCATTCTAGTAATAATTTGAAGAATTTTCGGACTTACTTTCTTGTAGTGACAGCAACAACAGTGGAGGATTTCCATTGGTTAAAAGTGTTTCCAGAGTTTATCAACTTATTTGGTCTAGCATAGTGTTCTATTTATTGGATTAGTTTATTGAAGTTAGTAGTAAACATCATTTTAGTCAACACTCTATATAGAACACAGCAAAAGTTCTTAATAAAATAATGTGCTTTTGATGAGAAAAGTCCTATTTGAATTCCATGTCCAAATAATAAATAAATAAGTCCTGTACTTTTGTATCATTTCAGCATCTTGTTGTTTTTTTTTTAAATTGGTCTATATGATATTCAGTCAATGTTGCTTTTGTTCCAGAGCCCTGAGCCCTGACTTACTGTGGAAGGTTTGGGCTAGCATGTAATAATCTTCAATTTTGAAGGAACATCCTAAACATCTAAAACAAAAATAAAACAAACCAATTTTGCATTTAAAATCTGATCATAATGCAAAGTTTCTATTAATCATTTTTAAATCTAAAAATTAAATCAGTAGGTCAAAGCCTGTTCCTGTTCTTCTTCAGCATTCTCCTTATCAGGTTAGAGAATTTAGATAACTGCACAGTGGTTTCCAGATCAGGCAAACTCACATTTGTTAGTGATTAGAACAGTCAGATACTAACATTTTTAACTGACAAAATGTCATCTAAACTTACTGTTTCAAAGCCACGATGAGGGTGATCAGGAAATCCTGCAGGATACTGGCCACAGAACTCATCAAGCAATAGAAAAGGGTCAAAATTCAGCAACTGGTGAAGATAGAGAATACAAGTAAGACACATTATATACATTTAAATAAAAAAATTATGGCTTTTATGTAGCGCTACTTTCATGCTTATAGCATGCTCAGAGCGCTTTGGTCCGATCTCAGTTGTGGACCAGTGTGTGTGTGTGGGAGAAGGGGTATCTAAGAGAAGGTTTGGTAAAAGAAATAAAATAAATTATGGCTTTTATGTAGCCCTACTTTCATGCTTATAGCATGCTCAGAGCGCTTTGGTCCGATCTCAGCTGTGGACCAGTGGGGAGGAGGGGGTATCTAGGAGAAGGTTTTTCAGGTGTCAAAAGACTGTAGCAGTCAACTTTTAAAAATTTCTACTAATGGTGCATAGACAGCTTTAGATTTAAAGAAATGTATAGGCCATCTTGCAGATATTTAGATCAATAACCATAAACCAAGTGCAAGAATATAAATACCTAGGCAAAACCATAAACAAGAAGCTGACATGGAATAAACACTGTCAAAATCTTTACATGAAGATATATCAAAGACTTTTTTTTCTTAGGAAACTACCAAAATTTAATTGACAAAACAATAATTAAACTTTTTTATAAAGCTACCATAAGTAATCTAGTTATCTCTGTGATCACTTGCTAGTATGTTAATACTTCAATGGCACAAAGACACTGACTAAATAGACTAATTAAAAAAGCATCATCTATCACTCAAACACAGCTATCCAATTGAAGAACTAGTTTATGAAAGATACCTTTCCAAAGCAAAAAATGTGCACCCTTTGAACCACAGTTAAATCAAATCTGGACAAAGTTGTTAGTTCCTCCCCATTAAGGCTACAACAGAAACATTTAAAAACTCTTATATTCCCTTTCCGTCAGGGTGTTTCAAGGTTATTAGCTGTCAAAGAAAAATACATAGAAGCCCAATTCATAAAGCGCTGGTTGTGTGTGAGTGTTTGGTGTGGGAATGTTGTTTGTGTTTGCATCTATATTGTTTTTGTTATAGTAGTATCCCAATGCTGAGGTGGACAATAGTATCCAAACTGAATTCCCACTTGTTTGGACCAATAAAATAATCTTGTCTTATAATATTAATGTATATTATATTGTAGTAAATCTAAGGCAGGCAACTCAACAACGTTCTACAGTAAATAAATAAGTATGCTTATTCACCAGGAAAACATGCAATAGCCTTCTACATTCAAAGAGTCTTGTTCCTAATTCTACCAGTCCTTTCCCCAGCAAAGCTGAATATGGACGGACAGCCTTCAACGCTTCACTCCAGGTCCGTACTACAGTCTTCAGGCAGCACTAAAGATGGATCCTTAGTTCACAACAATTCTGACTCTTCCTAAACACTGTTCGTTCTTTTATCCCAGCTTCTTCCTGTCCTTGTCCAATGGTGCGCTCATACACACCACGAGCATTGGTGTAAGGCAGGCTTACAACAATATTATATATATAGAAATCTGTATTATTTTTAAAACATTTATATTTCTAGAACTAAGCCATTTAAGGAGTAATGATGATTCAGCATTAAATTTATTCAAGGTATAAAAAGAAAGTGCCCTAGATATAGAAAGAACCCTTACCTCCGAGCGACCAATACTTCTTCGAACTCGAGCCCCCATGCCTTCATCTTGCTCAATGCTTTCAAAAGTCAAGTTCACAGTGCGAGACATTATTCACTTTTACAAAGAAAAGTACATATATATCTAAAACAAAATAATTGCTCTAGATGTATTTGCATTGTAGATATAGAATATATTGGAATTTATGATCAATAATATCTTATTTAAAGATTCTAGGTATAGATTGATTTTAATATAAAAATATAATACTATACATTAATACAAGAAAGCTTAATACTAATAGATAATATATATATATATATATATATATATATATATATATATATATATATATACAACCTATTAAAATAATAAAACATACTAACATAGTTTCTAATTATATTTTAATGTCATACAATTTTAATAAACTTAGACTAATATAGTATATACTAGTAGGTATAGTACTATTTTAGTAGTCCATTACTAGTATCACTAGAATAGAATAGACATATAATATTGTCACATAATATGACATATACTACACTACAACTAGATAGTAGATACTATTTAACTAAAGATAGATCTCTGACTCTGGAGTCTAGATCTAGTAGAATCTAGATTACTTTTTAGACTAAATATAAATGACAGAAACTACTTCAACATAATAAAACCAGCGCTAGTAGATCTGGGTATAAAGCATTATCATTACATATATCTATACTAAATACTTTTATATAGAGTCTAGATCTAGTCTTGTCTATAGAGTGATTAGAGACCTTCGAAATAGTTCTAAATCAAGAGAGATTACTCTCATAAAAAAAAAACAGTCAAGAGAGATCTATATTAGACCTAAATCTAGCAGATATTTCGAGCTTCCCTATGGCCAATATGGGTCAATTTAGATCCAAACTTCGCTATGATACCAGACGTCCTGCAAAAGAAGGACACGTTCTCCATTTTATGGTCTTGTCCTCCGTCCGGCCTAACTTATGAAAAAAATGTTCTGCTTTTACTGTTGTTTACTGCACTGGCATATTATTCAATATATTCAAACATTGAAGAAGGATGACAAAAATATTTTTATTACAATCTCTTTATCAAATATTCCTAGATCTATATTATATGCCTTTTTTTTCTTTTTTAAATTAAATTGCATTCCCGGGTATAAAATGCTAACAAATTAGTATCACTAATGATGAACTAATTTAATATGAAAGGTCGCTTTGTGTGATATACATTACCGAAAAGTAAAAAATAAAGTGTAGTTATATACGGAATTTGATTTAAAGGACATGTTTAATAAAAAAAATTGTAAGCCTAGATTTTTTTAAGCTGCCCTCGAATCCTTAAATTGTAATGCTGTCATCCTTTTTGTTCTCATCCGAGCGTGTCTGGTAACCCTTTTTGGACAAGCTTTCTAGATATATAATATAGATCTAGATCTAGTCTTTAATTAGAGGTCTAGATTTATATAACACTGTTATATTAGGCCTACCGTCCACATCAGAAAAAAACAATGCCGAGGACAGACGCAGACGGCGAAAAGAAAATCTAAATCGACCACCTGCGGACAATGATTATGCTTGCCCTTGTGTGGCAAAATATGTAGGTTAGGGGCTGCTCAGCAACGGGAAATATTGTATTCATCAACCTCACTAATTTTCGGACTCGATGACAAGCCTTATTGACTTTCAATGGTTGATGCAAAGAGGCTGATGGAATCAGACATGAAAATCTGATTAAACTGAGAGTCTCTTATACTTATGAATTATACCCAGGGCTGTGGCCGCCTGCGTGCGAAATGAAAAAATGCCGCCCCCTTCCTTTTTTTTTTCTCGAAAAAGAAATGTATTACGACGGAGATGGACACTGTACCAAACGCGTCCGTTGATTTAAATCCATGTTTGTAGATCATTCTTTTTTATTTCCCGTTCATATTAGCCCCGTTGTCGTTTCCGTCATGCAATATTCAATGTTTTATTTCCAATTGTAACATCTCTACATTTTTTTTTTCTATTGCGAGGTTACAAATTCCTTCTCCAGTTGTATCAGTAATTGGGCGAAACCCCAGAAAATGTTCATGTATTGCAACATGAGGTGTAATAGAACCAGAAGCAATGACGATAGTGATTTATTCGCTATGAGACATATCTAGTGTACAATCTAAGTGGTCTTGAAAGTATTTGTGTGCTTATACAATTTTTAGGATTGTATTTTCTATTTCATTTCATTTTTAAATTGCCTGTATTAATTGATACAAAAACCCGTTTGTGTGTGTGTATGTGTGTGTATCATTTTAAAGCGAGACATAGCCGATAAAGGATTGTTAAGGCTGCCTTTGAAAATCTTTCTTTAATGCGTTGCATCTTTTGTTGTTTTCAAGAGAATTTTTTAAAGTTTTCTTTCTGCATTATGTTCGTGTCTTTTCAGAATTAATATGGCCCTAATCATTGACTCCTTTTGTATCTGTAATGTCGTGTTTATTTATTTATTCCAAAAACAACCAACACGGACCATTACATACAAAATAAAGTAGCTCGAAAACCATTGGCTATGAACATTTTTCAACGTTGCGTACTGTTTGATAATGATTTTGTATTTTGGAGTGATGTCCCATGTGTCAACAATCACCTGACATACGCGGATTCAGAGGTGCTACAAATTTATTTCACTCACCACTAGCACAAAAAGAAGCAACTCAGCGCTGAATATTTTTCTTCAATTGATATAAAATAAATAATGCTAAGTACACGTCACTTATACAAGGACTTGAAATAAAACACATTAAGGCAGTGTTTCTCAAATATTTGCTGGTGACAATGACAACCCAGGACATGACAAAATTTTCAAAGCTTGGGACCTAGAGGTGCGATGTAGGCTCCCACACTGAGGTCCGTGATTTTTTTCTAAGAATGTAATGAAAAAGAAAAGAAACTTAGTCTTAATTATAACACACTATTTAAGTTTTATTTTTCATTTATAGTAATTAAACACTATATTATTATTATTACAATCCAAAATTAAATAGTGAAATTTCTTTCGAACGAGTCCGTTGTTGTTGTTTTTTTTTTTGAAAATAGTGTTGCCTACATGATTTTTGAGCGTTGTAAAAAGCTCTTTCTGGAGATAGAATTGAACATTCGGCGGGTTTCCGCTCAAGTCGGCAAGGAATTTGATTTTAAGACCGGGCCCCGAGCTGAACGTATTCTGGCGTTATCAGAAATTCTTTCTCATAGCGTTTAAGAATATAGAAAAAAGCCAATATTAATTAGTGTTTATTTAGAACGCACTATTCATCATAGTAAAAAAAAAAATCTAGTAATAAAGTATTACTCGACGGACATTCTAAGTATATATAGCACACGGACGTCTGTAATGGGCGTGATGTTTTTATAAGATCATTTTCGAGCTAAGTAAGACGTCTCTATAGCGGACATTTTTTTTTCACAAAAAAATCGTCACTATAATGGATTGCAAGAAATTCGACCGATCTCAGATAACAAAATCCAGAAGAATCACACTAGCGGAGACGTTTTGAAATGTTTTTTTTTTCATAAAGTTTTAACCCATACGCCTATCGTTGCATACGCCCTTCGCGAAGGGAAGATAGGCCTACATTTGTTATACTACTCATGCATGTTATACTGTTATATATAACGGCATTATCGGATGTGTAATGGTAACTTTTCAATTAGATTGTAATTTTCCCCTCAATACGTACATTTATTATACAAAAAATTAAAAAGTTTTACTTTTAAATTAATTGTAATTTTTAAAAGTAAAATAAAAAGAACTAACTTCCAATTAACAACCAATAAAATAAATAAAAAAAAATAAAGAAATAAAATATGCAAAGATGTTTTCAGTTCTTAATATTCAAAAAGAACAAATAAATGGCCAAAATTATTTCCTCATATAGAGATATAATTATGAGGATATATTAACCTCCCCTTTCCATCTAGCACTGCAGGTGTCATTTTTTTAAATACCGGTATCAAATGAAAGTATTAAATAACATTGCTACCAAGACAGTTTGTGTGGAAAAACAAAATCAGAATCGGTCCCCGAAAGGGAAGGCAAAAGGTAGGTTTCAATAGCAATGAATATCTGAAGATATGAAATATAAACAACCACAAACCTAACTCCAGCCCTACAAAAAGACGAGACGTGTAGGTATCCAAAGTATTGCCGATATTATTGACGACAAGATTTGGTAAGGTACGGAGATTGTCACATAGTAATGTTATTATCATTACATTGCTACTATTTAATGAACTGATTGTTATAAAGATGTGGGTCGGCGTGAGCCTGATGGAGAGAAAACCGTGTCTCATGTTCTTTTTTTGACTGCCCTAGACTGATCTCCGTCTCGACAGGTCTGGGAAACCACAAGTTCTCGATCTTGTAAGGATACCTCAGTTGCTTGTGACAACAATAATTTTGTGTCGACCTGTTTACATCCTAGGTATCCTTGCGCCTTCTCTTTGTATGGACTGTCCTTATCTTTCTTTTTAAATACCAATACAAGCGATAATACAAAATTACCATACTAATCACAGCAAATCGTAAGATACTATAATACTCTAGAATATTAATGTGTGGTTTGGGTAATTAAACATTTTCAATTATGTTGACAGTGAGGACATTTTTTTTCTTCTTTATTTTCTTTCACTTGCTAAGACCTTTACTCTTAGCATATTATTCTTACCTTCCAAGTGCATCAAGAGTTGTTTTTTTTTCTAATTATATTTCCTCCTGAATGACATTTCTCTTAGACAATGGACATAGTTCCAATTTAGATAATGGGTGTTCATTTTAGTAATTAGCGTACGAGTTTAAAATAAACTCGCTTCAAATAAATTGAAATAATTGTGCAAAATTTCCTTGATCCGAAACGAATTTTGGTGTAAAAGGTATTTATATAAATATTGTACTTTGTTTTTTTAACTTTATTAATTTTGCATAACAATAAAATTGTTATTCTTGAAAATTAAAATTAAAAAATAGTAAGGCAATTAAATGTATTATATATCAATTTATGTTTAATTTAAAAATAAATAAATAATATTAGTAACAATGTAAGAAGTTATTTGCAAAACTCATTAAGAGTTACAAACAAATTTATAGAATTATGTTCTCTTATGCTGATGCAAATGCAATGCAGGAGTTGCCTCCCCTTCTAAGTTTCATTGGTAATGTTAAATCCATATAGATCTAGGACAATAAGGTAAATAATGGGAAAATTAGTAATGTCAATTAGAAAGTCTGTGAAAATTTAAATAGCAAGACTTTTTGTTTTTCTTTTTAGATTATTTTCTTTGTCCTATTTATGCCCATATTCACACTATATCGTATCTTATTAAATACAGATATTACTTCAAAAAAAAAAATATTGCGTCCCTTCAATGGTCAATTTAGTTTAGTCAATTTAGTCATGCATTTTAATCAATGAATTAAGCTTTTCAAAGTCGTTATTTTTCTTGTTCAATTCAGGCAACCAATTTCATTTTGAAAAATTCATTCCTTTTGCCCTGAACTGGGCTTTTATGTCAACTATCAAAGGGATGTAGTCACGAAATTGTTTTTTACATTTTGTAAGTCCAAGTCTAGATTGTCTCTCTTGGAAGTTTCTTTAATTCTGTTCAGGGTTTTCTTTGTTTGCTAGCATACATTTTATATTGCTAATATTAACTTTTTTTAAAATGTTGAAATTTATATTAGACTAGCAAAATACCCGCGCTTTGCAGCGGGAGGATTATTGCATTAACATTTCAAATTTGCTTTAATTAATAGGCCTACATGTAACAACAAAACATTCTCATTTGTGCCAGGAGTGTTACCGCAGGGAATGTAGCGCATGTATTTTTGGAATAACCGGAACAACGCAGTTTTTGTGTGGCTTTTTGCAATGTTAGTCCGATAAGTAAAAATAATGTGTCATATGTACTGCCTTAAATATTTCATTACAAAGAAGAAAAGTAAACCGTTTGAAATAGAGAAGAAACATACATGTACCAATACACAGTTATTTGTTGAGGATCTCTTTGTACACCACGTTGTCAGTTCGGCCCTCCGGCTGCAGTATAACCAATCCCTGCGCCGAGCTTACTCTTGAGCATGCGACGTACAGTTGCCCATGTGAGAAGCAGTCCTGTCTCAAGTCAATGCCAACCTTTTGTAGTGTCTGTCCCTGAGACTTGTTGATTGTCATGGCGAAGCAGAGCCTTACTGGGAATTGGAGGCGTTTGAATTGAAATGGGAGGTCAGAGGGGATGACGGGGATGCGAGGAATCAAAACTGTCTCTCCTGAGCCACTGCCAGTGAAAATAGTTGCCTCAATGAGGTTCTTCTGCAGAGACGTGACTTGAAGTCTGGTGCCGTTGCACAGTTTAGGTGGCTGCAAGTTCCTCAGCAACATTATCGGTGCCCCAACCTTCAAAATGAGACGATGCTCAGGAGTGCCTGGAGGATTCAGAGAGTTGAGAAACTCTACCGGATAGTGCATCGCGTCTTCCATTTCCACAACTGAATCCACAGACTGGTATGTTTTAGATTGTGAGGGGAGTTCTTGGAGTAAAACGTGGTTTATGGCCGTGGTCATGTCGTTTCGTATGAAACGTGAGTGTAAAATACCAGCAGTCGAATGAATGAGTTCACTGTGATAGTGCTCCTGTGTTGTGTAATTGTCTCCCGTACCATCATCTGTCCACACCTTGAACCTGTCCCAGTTGTTGAGCACATACAACACAATGTCCCTTCGGACATCAGCAGTGAGTCTGATGTCGCCGTGCAATGTGTAGCACAGAGAATGGAAAAGGCAGGATCCATCAGGGGGCATGGAAACCACCCGGTAAGCCACAGTCCTTTGATCGATGGTGACCATCTCGAGAGACATGTTCAGTGGGGGTACGCTTGGAGCGATAAATGAAACATGAGTGTAAAATACCAGCAGTCGAATGAATGAGTCGGGATATAACAACGCCAATCGTGGACGCTACCTTGCTGTAGCAGACTACAAAGAAGACCTCGATGCGCACACAGAAAGGTGACACCGTCCCTTGTAACGAAGATACAACAAAAGCCAAGCGAAAAGAGTAAACCGCCGTACCAAGAAGCGAAGCAAGTAACAATCGTCGACAGAAAATTAAGAATGAGCCTCCCACATTTTTGCCCTCCTACGTATAAAAACACTAAAATAAGCAGGGAAGCCGCTTACCAAGTTTCGTGAAGATGGCTCCATAAATACGAAAGTTCAACATGGCGGACGTTGTCGACCGTTACGACCGTTAAATAAGTACGTACATCGGTTTCGGTTAGCGCAGGGAAGCCGCGTACCAAGTTTCGTGAAGATGGCTCCATAAATACGAACGTTCAACATGGCGGACGTTGTCGACCGTTACGCGTACGATTGGGAAACGAAACCTGCTGCACTTTTGTAAGTAAGCTGTAGGGAATGCGCCTGCCAAATTTCACCCTTGTACCTACACGGGAAGTTGCAGAATTAGTGATGAGTCAGTGAGTCAGTGAGTCAGGGCTTTGCCTTTTATTAGTATAGATATATGTATATATATAAACAAAGATTATATTAAAAAGCACTAAAATGTAGAAAATATTTTTCGCTATGTCTATGTTAAAATGAGACCAAACATTTTATTTCGGTAGTGAAAAATAAAAGCGTTAATTGTGGATTTAACTTTAACCAACATTTACCACATTTTTGAGCGATAAATACACATATTTGGCATATATGTCAAGTTAGCCCATGTCAAGTTTCAGACCTTGTGATCTATAGGGGAGATGATGTACAGATCATCTGTTTCTATTGCCGAAGGGTTTACGACGGTGTCATGTGGCCAGAACAATGCCCAACGGCTTTTACTTTTCCAACCAATGTCATTTACCCACTAGAGTCGGGTGGTCTCAGGGGCATCCTAACAGTCCGAGTTATGTAATAAGACCTCGGTCTTCACCGAGATTCGAACCCGGGACCTAAGACCTGTCTATTTAATGTCACCGACGTGCGCCAGACACGATTACCTCTCTTTGATGAAGTTCTGTTTGCACGGGAATCGGTGAAGCTTCCCGTTAATCTTAAAACCAACCAACCAACACACACACACTTAAACACAAGCACACACATGTTGGAATAACTTTAAGCTAAGTAACCACATACAATTAAAAAACTTGCACGAAGGGCGCCTTAGGAATAGAGAAAATCGGATGGTTGAAAGGCGGGTAGTGTGCATGGTGGTTTGGTAGGGAGTGAATGAGTGTCACCTCTATTTCACGCGAACGTTTTGGTTCTTTCTCTGCCTCCTTCCTCCTCATTGCATATACTATTTTTTATTCTTTTTTTTTACAACCAGAATTTGTTTTAAATGTAAAATCAAAATTACATTAAAAATAATATGTTTTTTTTAAATTGTACCTCATCGTTAAATGAAATCCTTCCATGGTTTTAGCCCTCGTCAGTACCTCATGTCCACCTAGACCCCCTAGAGAAGGTTATTCTCCCATTGATCAAGAATGACTTAGTGTAACGAGGTATGTGTGTGCGTGTTTCTGATGTAATCATGAGTAGTTAATTTGTGTGTATAAGGTTGAATAGGTTCTGATGTAATCACGAGCAGTTAATTTGTGTGTATATGGTTGAATAGGTTCTGATGTAATCATGAGCAGTTAATTTGTGTGTATATGTTTGAATAGGTTCTGATGTAATCATGAGCAGTTAATTTGTGTGTATATGTTTGAATAGGTTCTGATGTAATCATGAGCAGTTAATTTGTGTGTATAAGGTTAAATAGGTTCTGATGTAATCATGAGCAGTTAATTTGTGTGTATAAGGTTGAATAGGTTCTGATGTAATCATGAGCAGTTAATTTGTATGTATAAGGTTGAATAGGTTCTGATGTAATGACAAGCAGTTAATGTGTGTGTATAAATAAGGTTGAATAGGTTCTGATGTAATCACGAGCAGTTTATTTGTGTGTATATGGTTGAATAGGTTCTGATGTAATCATGAAGGGGGGTGACGACGTTTTGAGGTAAGGAAAACCGTGAAGACTGTCCAAAGCGCATACATGTATCTTACAACCAAACAGGCACGTTTTGGGGCCGTGTTAGGTTTTATAAAGCCATAAGCTTTTTGAGTTATGGGGCCCATTGTTATCAACATAAGGCAAATTTTCCTTTGCCCTTTCTTCAAAATAATTTTAAATATCACAGGAGCTATTTTTGAGGCGTATTCAAGTTAGGACCCTAAGTTATAGTTTATGTTGTCTAAATGTAAATCCAGCAGTGCAAGTTTGCCTAACATGGTTTCGACATTCTTAACGTAAACTTGAAGTCTAATACGTAACAGTTGAAGGGCTCTCAAAAACTCCGCAAGGCCTGTCTAGCTCTGTGGTTTGTATCTTTTCTAAGGCTGTGACCAATCCATCTCCACTTTCTCTCTAAGATCTGCACCTCTATATTTCTCTGTCCGCCCATCTCCTACAGTTTGGCGTTTTCTATTTTGTCATGCCAGTGCATATTCACAATATTTCTCAGACATCTGTTGATGAAGGTCCGTACTTTTTTTTTTTTTTGGTGTTGTTGCTTCAATTGTTCTTCATGTTTCAGAACCATACAGTATGACTGCCTTGACATTAGAGTTAACTCTGTCTCTCCGTAATTATTTACCACATTCTAGTGGAATCAACGTTGGTATCGTCAGTTAGGAGAGAAAGAGTTAAAGATTCTTATTTTAGTCTTGTTAGAGATGTGGGGAGATTTCCAGGTTGGTTTGAGCTGTGTAAACGTCTGACACTCTAGATTTATACGACGTTTAATGTCTTCGTCTGTTCCACCTAATACAGGTACACGATTATACTACCCAATATTCTAAACTAAGTCTTTTCAGTAAGTTGGTTTCGGATTCGGTTGATTACGGTTGTGATGATAGATAGTGTTGTTAACAATACCAAAACCTTAGTCTACCGGATCTGTGTGATGAGCACTTTGCAATACGGAAGTGAAGAATGGTCTGCCTAAGGCAGATCTTTAAAATAAGGTGGCAAGATAAAATAACCAATGCGGAAGTGCTACGAAGAGCAGGGTGCCAGGGCATCCGCTGTGTCATCAGCAGCAGACGCCTTGGATGGATTGGTCACGTTCATTGAAGGCCACAAGGTCGACTTCCACAAGACATCCTGTATGCTGATCTAACAGAAGGCAGCAGAGCCACTGGTCGTCCACTTTTACGGTATACTGATGTATGCAAACGCGATATAAAGCTCTTCAAAATCGACACTGGGAACAGCTGGGAAAAGTGGAATTGGATAGATCCACATGGAGAGAGAGCATATAGGAAGGGTTTCGGTTTGCTAATGCCATACACAACAGTATTACAAAGAAGGGTGAAAATATAACGACGCCTGGTGATTACATATGCCCAACCTGTGACTGCAGCTGAGTAGCAAGGAATGGCCTCTTTGGTTACACAAGAAGTTGCAAAGGGAAAAGATCGTCTCTTGAGACGTAAAATGCCACAGATAGTTAATGCAACGTATCTCTGCAGGGCGTCTCTCAGAGGGCGCACCCCAGTTGAGAAGCTTTTGAAGACAACGAGACTGGTGACGCGAGGGAGAAGTCTCTTTCACCCTCCCCCCCCCCCCCCCACAATGTCACGGTCACCTCGGTCTAATGTTAAGTATACCAAAAATAAAACAGCGAGTATTGACACAGCAAACAGATACAGTTACAGTACGGTTAAACAATGCATAGAGTGCAGCACATTTTTTATCTGGTTCTTAATTAATGTGGACTCTTAAAATAAGAGTTGTTCAATTAGGGCCTACTCGTTCTATGCCAGTCCCCCGGGAGTCCCCCCCCCCCCTCCTATCTGATCCGAGAACACATTATCTCCCTTCTGTTTTATATGTTTTGGATGTTCCTCCGCAGGACGGCGGGGGATGGCAGCATACAGGGTTCGAACCCGAGACCATCGTACAACAGTCCACAGCGCAAACCGCACGACCAGGCACACACTTCGATATCCAACTGCGAAATATAAGTTTTTCGACCTGCGATAATTATCTAGAAGTAAATGGGATGCTTTTTACTACATCATTGATTCAATGGAATAATGACATCGAATACAATACGCTGTGGTATTTTTCAGAAATTATTTCTGTTGAACCAATGTCCAGTTTTTTTTTTTTTTTTTTAGCTAGTTCAACTTTCCCATTTTATTAAAATTTCTGATGAACAGAAGGATACCACAGGCGTGGCTACCAAGGAGGGCAACTAAAAGTGCTGAAAAGTGGCCAGGCGGGAATACGTGTCTAAAGGGGTCACGGAGGTCACGGTAAAGGTCAGGGGTTGCATCAAATACAGTATCCAAAAAACTAAAACTAGTTGTCTTAAATATAACGAAACTATTGAATAAATATTAGAAGATCACAGAATGAGATTTACCTTAGTCCGTCAAGAGATGCCTCAACCTTACTAGTGTGTACTCCTTATTACAAAGCTTGTACCAACTTACTCTGTCTGTTTGGTAAAAAAATGTGTACATATTATTTCTCCCTCACCCATTTTAGGATCAAGTTGAAAGTGTACACTATTGGCGTAAGTACGTAACCAAGTGTATGACTAACTGGTATTTAGTTATTTTGTTTGATAACAACACGGGAAATTAATCCTTCAGTATTCACAGATACCGCTAAATATGTATGGTTTTGTCTGCGTACACGTTATTTCTCCCACACCCATTCTCGGATCAACTAAATAGTTAACCAATAAGTCAATTAATTATTGGCAATTATTTTTGTTTGATATCGAATAAGAGAAATAAGTTCTACATAATAGAGACATTAAACAATTATTTATTGTACCTAATAAAACATGAATCAATTAAAAATTAACAAATTAGTCAATTAACCATTGGTAATTAGTTATTTTCGAAAAAGGGAAATAAATTCTGCCATACTATAGTGTTTAATCGCAAATGCGGAGTTCATTCCCTTTGTGTCATTTGGTGCAAGATATTATTATATTTTAAATTCAATTTAAAAAAAAAAGAAATTAATTTAAACTTTCATATCGTTTTTTTAAAGAAGAGGGAAATGTATTTTCAATTTAGAAATAAATTTTAAATGTAAGTAATTATGTAATATACTAAAATATAAATTACCATTTTACTTACAAAATATAATAAAATAATAGACAAAATTCAATGCAAAATTAACAGAGGAAAGAAAGACACTACAACGTGCAACTACAATTTCATCGTTATTTCCCCTGTTACGCTAGCGGCTTCAAAATATAGAGGCTGATAAATTTATACTCCTTGCCATATGGTAATAATAAATACCGGTAACATTACATAGGTCTCCGTTTGAAAAAGGATATTGGTTTATATGTTTGAGCATATAAATTTCGTACTGAATTTTAAAAACAAAAGATTGTTATCTTCAGAAAATCACAGGGAGCTGTTACGGCAACAACAAACCAAGGAAGAATACGAATAGACGATGCAGAACTAAATTCAACTCTAATGGGTGACTATCATTGGCTGGGGAGAGTAAGGTGAAGGTCATTCTGCTGGCCACAAGATAACATCTTAAACCGTAGACCACAGAAACAGATGAGTTTTATCTGCCCTATAGAGTTTTACATCATCTGCCCTATAGTAGTTTTACATCATCTGCCATGTAGAGTTTTACATAATCTGCCCTATAGCACTTTACACCATCTGCCCAATAGTGTTTTCCATCATCTGCCCTATAGAGTTTTACATAATCTGCCCTATAGTGTTTTACATCATCTGTCCTATAGAGTGTTACACCATCTGCCCTATAGAGTTTTACACCATCTGCCCAATAGTGTTTTCCATCATCTGCCCTATAGAGTTTTACACCATCTGCCCTATAGAGTTTTACATCATCTGCCCTATAGAGTTTTACATAATCTGCCCTATAGTGTTTTACATCATCTGTCCTATAGAGTGTTACACCATCTGCCATATAGAGTTTTACACCATCTGCCCAATAGTGTTTTCCATCATCTGCCCTATAGAGTTTTACACCATCTGCCCTATAGAGTTTTACATCATCTGCCCTATAGTGTTTTACATCATCTGTCCTATAGAGTTTTACACCATCTGCCCTATAGAGTTTTACATCATCTGCCCTATAGAGTTTTACACCATCTGCCCTATAGAGTTTTACATCATCTGCCCTATAGTGTTTTACATCATCTGTCCTATAGAGTTTTACACCATCTGCCCTATAGAGTTTTACATCATCTGCCCTATAGAGTGTTACACCATCTGCCCAATAGTGTTTTCCATCATCTGCCCTATAGAGTTTTACGCCATCTGCCCTGTAGAGTTTTACACCATCTGCCCAATAGTGTTTTCCATAATCTGCCCTATAGAGTTTTACACCATCTGCCCTATAGTGTTTTACATAATCTGCCCTAATAGAGTTTAACATCTTCTGCCCAACAGATCGCAAGGTCTGAAATGGAAACTTTTACTTCTCAAGCCCTCACCATCATGATATTGAGGTTTCCAGTTGTACAACGGTGTTCTACAATCAAATAATCATGGTGTTGGTTTCTATGTGTGCATTCATCAATTTGAACTTTTAGGTGGCTGATTTTAAGGTGCAAAATAAACAGGTAAACGGATGCAAATACGTCATGTTACGCAAGGCTGGGTCCTCTACTGTTTCTTTTTTAGAGGTAACGAAAACGACTGGACGAGGTCTGCTACAGTTATTGTAAGCCCAAATGGTCCTTATTTGAGTCATTTAATTATATTGGCTGTATAGTTTTATATTCTACAGTTATTGTAAGCCCAAATGGTCCTTATTTGAGTCATTTAATTATATTGGCTGTATAGTTTTATATTCTACAGTTATTGTAAGCCCAAATGGTCCATATTTGAGTCATTTAATTATATTGGCTGTATAGTTTTATATTCTACAGTTATTGTAAGCCTAAATGGTCCATATTTGAGTCATTTAATTATATTGGCTGTATAGTTTTATATTCTACTGTTATTGTAAGCCCAAATGGTCCATATTTGAGTCATTTAATTATATTGGCTGTATAGTTTTATATTCTACAGTTATTGTAAGCCCAAATGGTCCATATTTGAGTCATTTAATTATATTGGCTGTATAGTTTTATATTCTACAGTTATTGTAAGCCTAAATGGTCCATATTTGAGTCATTTAATTATATTGGCTGTATAGTTTTATATTCTACTGTTATTGTAAGCCCAAATGGTCCATATTTGAGTCATTTAATTATATTGGCTGTATAGTTTTATATTCTACTGTTATTGTAAGCCTAAATGGTCCTTATTTGAGTCATTTAATTATATTGGCTGTATAGTTTTATATTCTACAGTTATTGTAAGCCCAAATGGTCCTTATTTGAGTCATTTAATTATATTGGCTGTATAGTTTTATATTCTACAGTTATTGTAAGCCCAAATGGTCCTTATTTGAGTCATTTAATTATATTGGCTGTATAGTTTTATATTCTACTGTTATTGTAAGCCCAAATGGTCCATATTTGAGTCATTTAATTATATTGGCTGTATAGTTTTATATTCTACTGTTATTGTAAGCCCAAATGGTCCATATTTGAGTCATTTAATTATATTGGCTGTATAGTTTTATATTCTACTGTTATTGTAAGCCTAAATGGTCCTTATTTGAGTCATTTAATTATATTGGCTGTATAGTTTTATATTCTACAGTTATTGTAAGCCCAAATGGTCCATATTTGAGTCATTTAATTATATTGGCTGTATAGTTTTATATTCTACTGTTATTGTAAGCCCAAATGGTCCATATTTGAGTCATTTAATTATATTGGCTGTATAGTTTTATATTCTACTGTTATTGTAAGCCTAAATGGTCCTTATTTAAGTCATTTAATTATATTGGCTGTATAGTTTTATATTCTACAGTTATTGTAAGCCCAAATGGTCCATATTTGAGTCATTTAATTATATTGGCTGTATAGTTTTATATTCTACTGTTATTGTAAGCCCAAATGGTCCATATTTGAGTCATTTAATTATATTGGCTGTATAGTTTTATATTCTACTGTTATTGTAAGCCTAAATGGTCCTTATTTGAGTCATTTAATTATATTGGCTGTATAGTTTTATATTCTACTGTTATTGTAAGCCCAAATGGTCCATATTTGAGTCATTTAATTATATTGGCTGTATAGTTTTATATTCTACTGTTATTGTAAGCCCAAATGGTCCATATTTGAGTCATTTAATTATATTGGCTGTATAGTTTTATATTCTACTGTTATTGTAAGCCTAAATGGTCCTTATTTGAGTCATTTAATTATATTGGCTGTATAGTTTTATATTCTACAGTTATTGTAAGCCCAAATGGTCCATATTTGAGTCATTTAATTATATTGGCTGTATAGTTTTATATTCTACTGTTATTGTAAGCCCAAATGGTCCATATTTGAGTCATTTAATTATATTGGCTGTATAGTTTTATATTCTACTGTTATTGTAAGCCTAAATGGTCCTTATTTGAGTCATTTAATTATATTGGCTGTATAGTTTTATATTCTACTGTTATTGTAAGCCTAAATGGTCCTTATTTGAGTCATTTAATTATATTGGCTGTATAGTTTTATATTCTACTGTTATTGTAAGCCTAAATGGTCCTTATTTGAGTCATTTAATTATATTGGCTGTATAGTTTTATATTCTACTGTTATTGTAAGCCCAAATGGTCCTTATTTGAGTCATTTAATTATATTGGCTGTATAGTTTTATATTCTACTGTTATTGTAAGCCCAAATGGTCCTTATTTGAGTCATTTAATTATATTGGCTGTATAGTTTTATATTCTACAGTTATTGTAAGCCTAAATGGTCCATATTTGAGTCATTTAATTATATTGGCTGTATAGTTTTATATTCTACTGTTATTGTAAGCCTAAATGGTCCTTATTTGAGTCATTTAATTATATTGGCTGTATAGTTTTATATTCTACTGTTATTGTAAGCCTAAATGGTCCTTATTTGAGTCATTTAATTATATTGGCTGTATAGTTTTATATTCTACAGTTATTGTAAGCCCAAATGGTCCATATTTGAGTCATTTAATTATATTGGCTGTATAGTTTTATATTCTACTGTTATTGTAAGCCTAAATGGTCCTTATTTGAGTCATTTAATTATATTGGCTGTATAGTTTTATATTCTACAGTTATTGTAAGCCCAAATGGTCCATATTTGAGTCATTTAATTATATTGGCTGTATAGTTTTATATTCTACAGTTATTGTAAGCCCAAATGGTCCTTATTTGAGTCATTTAATTATATTGGCTGTATAGTTTTATATTCTACAGTTATTGTAAGCCCAAATGGTCCATATTTGAGTCATTTAATTATATTGGCTGTATAGTTTTATATTCTACTGTTATTGTAAGCCCAAATGGTCCTTATTTGAGTCATTTAATTATATTGGCTGTATAGTTTTATATTCTACTGTTATTGTAAGCCCAAATGGTCCTTATTTGAGTCATTTAATTATATTGGCTGTATAGTTTTATATTCTACTGTTATTGTAAGCCCAAATGGTCCTTATTTGAGTCATTTAATTATATTGGCTGTATAGTTTTATATTCTACAGTTATTGTAAGCCCAAATGGTCCATATTTGAGTCATTTAATTATATTGGCTGTATAGTTTTATATTCTACTGTTATTGTAAGCCCAAATGGTCCTTATTTGAGTCATTTAATTATATTGGCTGTATAGTTTTATATTCTACAGTTATTGTAAGCCCAAATGGTCCATATTTGAGTCATTTAATTATATTGGCTGTATAGTTTTATATTCTACAGTTATTGTAAGCCCAAATGGTCCTTATTTGAGTCATTTAATTATATTGGCTGTATAGTTTTATATTCTACAGTTATTGTAAGCCCAAATGGTCCTTATTTGAGTCATTTAATTATATTGGCTGTATAGTTTTATATTCTACTGTTATTGTAAGCCCAAATGGTCCTTATTTGAGTCATTTAATTATATTGGCTGTATAGTTTTATATTCTACTGTTATTGTAAGCCTAAATGGTCCTTATTTGAGTCATTTAATTATATTGGCTGTATAGTTTTATATTCTACAGTTATTGTAAGCCCAAATGGTCCATATTTGAGTCATTTAATTATATTGGCTGTATAGTTTTATATTCTACAGTTATTGTAAGCCCAAATGGTCCATATTTGAGTCATTTAATTATATTGGCTGTATAGTTTTATATTCTACTGTTATTGTAAGCCTAAATGGTCCTTATTTGAGTCATTTAATTATATTGGCTGTATAGTTTTATATTCTACAGTTATTGTAAGCCCAAATGGTCCATATTTGAGTCATTTAATTATATTGGCTGTATAGTTTTATATTCTACAGTTATTGTAAGCCCAAATGGTCCTTATTTGAGTCATTTAATTATATTGGCTGTATAGTTTTATATTCTACAGTTATTGTAAGCCCAAATGGTCCATATTTGAGTCATTTAATTATATTGGCTGTATAGTTTTATATTCTACTGTTATTGTAAGCCCAAATGGTCCTTATTTGAGTCATTTAATTATATTGGCTGTATAGTTTTATATTCTACTGTTATTGTAAGCCCAAATGGTCCTTATTTGAGTCATTTAATTATATTGGCTGTATAGTTTTATATTCTACTGTTATTGTAAGCCCAAATGGTCCTTATTTGAGTCATTTAATTATATTGGCTGTATAGTTTTATATTCTACTGTTATTGTAAGCCCAAATGGTCCTTATTTGAGTCATTTAATTATATTGGCTGTATAGTTTTATATTCTACAGTTATTGTAAGCCCAAATGGTCCTTATTTGAGTCATTTAATTATATTGGCTGTATAGTTTTATATTCTACTGTTATTGTAAGCCCAAATGGTCCTTATTTGAGTCATTTAATTATATTGGCTGTATAGTTTTATATTCTACTGTTATTGTAAGCCCAAATGGTCCTTATTTGAGTCATTTAATTATATTGGCTGTATAGTTTTATATTCTACTGTTATTGTAAGCCCAAATGGTCCTTATTTGAGTCATTTAATTATATTGGCTGTATAGTTTTATATTCTACAGTTATTGTAAGCCCAAATGGTCCATATTTGAGTCATTTAATTATATTGGCTGTATAGTTTTATATTCTACTGTTATTGTAAGCCCAAATGGTCCTTATTTGAGTCATTTAATTATATTGGCTGTATAGTTTTATATTCTACTGTTATTGTAAGCCCAAATGGTCCTTATTTGAGTCATTTAATTATATTGGCTGTATAGTTTTATATTCTACTGTTATTGTAAGCCCAAATGGTCCTTATTTGAGTCATTTAATTATATTGGCTGTATAGTTTTATATTCTACTGTTATTGTAAGCCCAAATGGTCCTTATTTGAGTCATTTAATTATATTGGCTGTATAGTTTTATATTCTACTGTTATTGTAAGCCCAAATGGTCCTTATTTGAGTCATTTAATTATATTGGCTGTATAGTTTTATATTCTACTGTTATTGTAAGCCCAAATGGTCCTTATTTGAGTCATTTAATTATATTGGCTGTATAGTTTTATATTCTACAGTTATTGTAAGCCCAAATGGTCCTTATTTGAGTCATTTAATTATATTGGCTGTATAGTTTTATATTCTACAGTTATTGTAAGCCCAAATGGTCCATATTTGAGTCATTTAATTATATTGGCTGTATAGTTTTATATTCTACAGTTATTGTAAGCCCAAATGGTCCATATTTGAGTCATTTAATTATATTGGCTGTATAGTTTTATATTCTACAGTTATTGTAAGCCCAAATGGTCCATATTTGAGTCATTTAATTATATTGGCTGTATAGTTTTATATTCTACAGTTATTGTAAGCCCAAATGGTCCATATTTGAGTCATTTAATTATATTGGCTGTATAGTTTTATATTCTACAGTTATTGTAAGCCCAAATGGTCCATATTTGAGTCATTTAATTATATTGGCTGTATAGTTTTATATTCTACAGTTATTGTAAGCCCAAATGGTCCATATTTGAGTCATTTAATTATATTGGCTGTATAGTTTTATATTCTACAGTTATTGTAAGCCCAAATGGTCCATATTTGAGTCATTTAATTATATTGGCTGTATAGTTTTATATTCTACAGTTATTGTAAGCCCAAATGGTCCATATTTGAGTCATTTAATTATATTGGCTGTATAGTTTTATATTCTACAGTTATTGTAAGCCCAAATGGTCCTTATTTGAGTCATTTAATTATATTGGCTGTATAGTTTTATATTCTACAGTTATTGTAAGCCCAAATGGTCCTTATTTGAGTCATTTAATTATATTGGCTGTATAGTTTTATATTCTACTGTTATTGTAAGCCCAAATGGTCCTTATTTGAGTCATTTAATTATATTGGCTGTATAGTTTTATATTCTACTGTTATTTTAAGCCCAAATGGTCCTTATTTGAGTCATTTAATTATATTGGCTGTATAGTTTTATATTCTACAGTTATTGTAAGCCCAAATGGTCCATATTTGAGTCATTTAATTATATTGGCTGTATAGTTTTATATTCTACAGTTATTGTAAGCCCAAATGGTCCATATTTGAGTCATTTAATTATATTGGCTGTATAGTTTTATATTCTACAGTTATTGTAAGCCCAAATGGTCCATATTTGAGTCATTTAATTATATTGGCTGTATAGTTTTATATTATTACAAATAAACAGTGACAGGTAGAGATCGCAACGTGTGACCCCGGCGAGATGACACAGCAGCGAGTGTTCTCTGGAATCTTGGCGTATAAACAAAGACAGGATGTGACGTACCCTCACGTTTTGTTCCAGAAGATACTAGCAGTGTTTGTGCAACATTGGAGAAGCGATTAAGAACTTTATATAAACCTGAGAGTTAATTAGAAAAGTCAGTCGCGGTACAGTCGTCGTTACTGTTGTCTACTGTGCGAGACAGTAGAAGAGAGATGTGTACAACTCGATGCAAGTTAACTAGGGTAGAGTTAACTGGAGTGGACTACTGTCGTTAAAGTCTATACAGCGAACTACTGTGGACTTGAGCCGTTACAGTCGATGTAAGACGTGTACGGCTCTGAATCGGTAGATTTGAGTACGACTCGGAACAGCTGAGTAGAGCGGAATACGGCTCGGTGCAAGTTGAGAAGAGATGATTGCAACGAAGTATAGCTAACTGTAAACTACCAGATATAGTACAGTCTACTACACTACATGTTACAGTGACAAATTGTTAGAGTTAATAGTCAATAAAGTTATATGAAGCTGAAAGTTGAGTCGTCAAGTTCTTTGCAGTGTTTTTATCTGTGTGCCTACTAGTATATTTAGCCAGAAGATTCAGAAATACGTAACAATATAGGTCCGGAAAAAATGGGGGTACGATCTATACGGCAGATGATGTTTAGATCATCTGTTTCTTAACGAGCAGGGTGTCATGTGGCCAGCACAACGACCAATCGCCTTTACTTTCCCTAACTAAAGTCAGGCACCCGTTAGAGTTGGGTGGACTCAGGGTGGCGCTCTAGAAATCCGGAAATTCAAATATTCAAGGAGATTCGAACTCACGAGCCCACTTTGCCACTGCACCCTTAATTTTTTTTTTTAATCGCTAAATATTCACTCATAAATGAAACCGTCAGAAAGTTTTATAAAGACACATCGACACTTTGTTATGTCCCCTGTCAAAATCAAACGATATCTATTTATAGCTCAGGCCCTGACGATATACTGGCGTCCCGTTCAAGTTCGCATTACAAATCTCCAAGTGAATGGGCCTACACGTTATTTTATAGCCTCTGTGTGCCTGTTTTATGAATGAATTTTTGATTTTAAAAGCCTTAAAAGTCCGATTGGAAGGGGGGGTGCTAAGGGTATACGATAGTTTACAGCTGTTTTCTTATGTCTCGCGACACTGATCACAGCCTGGCAGAGATTAACGTTATCGCAAGCACATACAGTCACGACACATAGGCAAGGCAGTTCCTTGTCTACACAGCGAAGTGCACAGCGCGATCACCACGCGCAGCCCCCTTGCAACACTTTTTTCTTTTTTTTTTCTCAAAGGGAGGTCACGATGGGAATTTCCAGAACACGGTTCATTCATAAATCGCATATCATTAGCTGATCACGTGCTCGGGTAGCGGTAAGGCAATCGGTGTGTTAAGATAGTGGTTCTTAAAATTACGAAAGTTACATCTGCTTTGAATATACATGTTTGTATATATAATTAAATGTTATATAAATATTCTCCATTTTAAATGTCTACAGAAAGGAAGTTGCCTGCTATTAGTTTGCGTCATCTGTTTGGCGCTCCGTCTGTCTGTCACGTTTAAATCTGAAAAACTGAAAGCACTTTGAAAAAAACAACAACAACAACGATCTTACCATTGTGTGTATGGTGCATGTGTGTGTGTGTGTGTTTCTATGGTGACGATTGGGGCAATTGATTGTGAATCAAGCAAGATAAGCGGCATTGTCGTCAGCGGTCTTAGGTACAAAAGACGACTCCAGGTTGCCAGGCTGAATAGACTTGCCCCTGTAGTGAGTCAGATTTTGTTCAAAATACATTTTTAAATTATTACTAAAGTTGATAATGTCTATATTGTAATAAAAGTTATATTTAGTACTGTCACGTCTTACAGCAAATGCTTAATTGACTGCAAGGAGTTTGGTGCAACAAGTCAACCTGTCCACAACAGTGCTAAAAAAAAAAAAGATTCAACGGATGCTTTTCTATTATTCATTCAAATGCATGTACATGTAAACCATTTTAAACAATAATTAAAAGAATTACAAACTATTTATACCGGGACATAAAGACATAATACATTTCAGCTTGTTAAAATTAAGAATGCTCACTATATGAATGTACATGCACTTATACACATACTCTTTTTTATTGGCAGCTCATAAAGAGTATTTTGCTTTTAATTTTAAATATCATTTTCTACTTGTAACAAATGCATACTTAACATTGTATTCAGATGAGCGTCGTGTAGGGCAGGGGCGTCTTGAGCAAAACGTGCCCCCCCCCACCCCAATAAAAAATTAATTTTCATGAACATGACATAGAAATATAGGCTCCGTGTGGCGTCCCCCTTAGGGATGTGCCAGGGGCATCGTGCCACCCTCACTACGCCTCTCCAGAAGGACACTTGCATTGAATGTTAGTTATCGCAGGCAAATATATTGTAAATGTACTTTTTGTATCAATAAAGAAGATACTAAATAGATTGTAGTTATTTAACCGACTGTAGTTCTTAGCTTCTGATAGTCCCACACGTAAGTTTCCAGACTTTCTGTCAACCTAAAAGTATACTTACTTCTAGCTAGTTAGTTCACTATTGACATAGTCATCCATACACTTACGCTTTCGTAAATTAATTTCGCCGTCACGTTCATCCGTGTTCTTAAATCTATTAGCCTGCCGTTTGACTAACATAGTTTACCAACCCACAAGGGCCGCCAACTAGTTATCCATCGTGAAAACTCTTTTTGTTATTTTTTTAAATTAAATCAAACTTTTGTTTCTTAGCAAGAGACCAATTACGTATCAGTTACATCAAAATCTTAGTCTAATGTCGTTAATAAAGTAATAGCTCTGTAAACAGGAAAATGAAGTGAGATCCACTGATCTTCTCATATCATAAGAACTAATACCAACTACCTGTATATTAATGATCATACATATTACTTATTAGAAGGCTGCACTAGGGACCAAATATTTTCCAATGAGAGCATAGTGAATTACATAAAACGAAAATGAGGGACTGAGTCGACCAGGGCACGAACCAGTAATTTCCGATACTGGTTTATATTTAATCCTTTAAGTGCTCTCATTAAAACTTTGGTATACAGAGAGAGAGAAATAACAAGATGACTTTATATGTTTTATAAAACTTTATTTCGAAGTGTATATCAATAGTAAAAGGGTCTAATGATTCTGTGATTCGGTAACCGAGTATTTGGCTGTAAATCGAATCCTGCTAATCGGCACATCCGATTATTCGGTCCAATTCCTAAGGTATCGAAACTTTCTTGTAGCACAAAAACATGTTAGTGAAATCGGATACGTTGGTATTCCTCGTCACAACGATCACGTCCTGATGTGGTCTGGTTTACCGGACTCGACTTTATTCAGTACTAGCCTGATATGATCCGGACTTAGTTTGGGTGTGTTATTGATCTTAAGCATTAAACATGCTCTACAATCTCCACCATGATCTAAAGAACATTTATGTCAAGCTTTATCAAGATTGGTCATACCTTCATTACATACATGCATACTCACATATCTTCATTACATACATACATACATGCATACCTTGATTACATACATACATACACACATACCTTCAGGACAAACATACCTGCATACCTTCATTACATACATACTTACATACATACCTTCATGACATAAATACATGCATACCTTCGTTACATACATACGCACATACCACCAGGACATACATACATTCATACCTTCATTACATACATACATACACACATACCTTCGGGACATACATAATGCATACCTTCATTACATACATACATACACACATACCTTCAGGAAATACATACATACACACATACCTTCAGGACATACATACATGCATACCTTCATTACATACATGCATACTCACATATCTTCATTACATACATACATACATGCATACCTTCATTAGATACATACATACACACATACCTTCAGGACAAACATACCTGCATACCTTCATTACATACATACATACATACATACCTTCATGACATAAATACATGCATACCTTCGTTACATACATACGCACATACCACCAGGACATACATACATTCATACCTTCATTACATACATACATACACACATACCTTCGGGACATACATACATACACACATACCTTCAGGAAATACATACATACACACATACCTTCAGGACATACATACATGCATACCTTCATTACATACATACAAGCATACATTCATGACATGCATACCTTCATTACATACATGCATACTCACATACCTTCCTTACATACATGCATACCTTCATTACATACATACATACACACATACCTTCAGGACATACATACATGCATACCTTCATTACATACATACATACATACATACCTTCATTACATACATACATACATACATACCTTCAGGACATACATACACGCATACCTTCAGTACATACATACCTTAATTACATACATGCATACACACATACCTTCAGGACATACATACATGCATACCTTCATTACATACATACACACACACATACCTTCAGGACATACATACATGCATACCTTCATTACATACATACATACACACATACCTTCAGGACATACATACATGCATACCTTCATTACATACATACATACATACGTACGCCTTACTTTTTTTACTTCCTTTGCGCTTTATATTATAGAAGACTAGACACTGTTAAATTAAAGCAATTATGAATAGATGGATTTAAAACTCAATTTCACACGCCTACATTTATATTTAGGGCCCCAATCTTACTACTCCTAAAGCTAAATCTCTCTGACGCACAAACAGTAGACTTATGAATGAAAGTTGAAGCACTGTTTCGTCATGGTTATATTTAGGCGTGTCCAAAATTCCACGGTGGGACTTGAACCATGAACACCCTAACCACGTCCCAGAGATTATGGTAATGAGTTCGTCTCTATATCTAAACTTCAGCATTGTAAGATTTATAAAAGGGAGATAATGGGTTGGGCTTTCTAAATTTCCCCATTCAGGAAATAGTTTTAGATTATCGAGGAGTTAACTAATAGTTTATATGCATTTTATACATTCTTTTCAATTCCTGCCGTTAGACTAAACTCTTTTCAAGGCTGGAACTGTGCAAGGGAAAAGTTTGTTTCAAGTTGGAAGTCTGGAAATTTCCGAAACTGGGAGCGAATTTGATAGGGATCTCGATTTTATAGAGCATCTCGTCGATAACGCGAATTTCAAAGGTAGAATTCCTATACTGGCCAATTTTTTAAAATGATGATCCGATCCTATTTAATTTCAACAACAACTGATTTAAAAAAAAATTATATTACATTTTTAAAAGAATTTATGCATTGTCCACTAAACTATTTTTGTTGTTGTTATGCTTAAGGTTATATTTAATTCAAAACTTGTAGATAAAGGCAAAAGACCAGTATACACATATAAAAGCAACTGATTTTAAAAATATCCTTAAAATCCTTATATTTATATTTAATGCAACTAAGATATTACCAATTTACACTACGTACGTCAAATTAATAAGTTTCAGTTGGATCTTCACTCTCAAAAGTACAACTAGCATGACTCTAAATTTCTAATAGACCCCTGTGACTAAAAGTCAGTCACAGAGAAATTGTCGATAGCAGAGACTCCCCGAATTCTGACTCTACCAGACATGATTGCCCCCTTGACGATGAGGAAGTGGTGTACCAGGTGTCAAGGGATGCAATCTAGGTCTAGTTTGTATGACAACGGAGATATTAATTTTTATTTGCGAGGGGGAAAGTCTTGTCAAGTCATTTGTACACAACTGTAGCTAGCTCACTACCTAAAGTAATCTAGGTCAAGATTTTTTTTTTTCGTGTTGCCAATTTATCTAATTTTGTAAGAATAAATATTTTTTAGTTTCTCTTTATTATTGTAAAATATTAATTTTGAATGTATGGATAAGGTTACTAATTATTGTTTTAAAAAAATATAAGTGTACGCTAAATGAATATATGGAGATGGTGTGGCTTAGGAGTAAAGCACTTGGAACCGGAAGTCCCGTGTTCGAATCCTGGTAAAGACACTCTGTGGACCACTTCGGGGGCCGATTTTGAGTTTGTGTTTCCACACATTTCTTTGTTACCATGTTTTGATTGATTCGTGTCATGTCTTTGCCATTGAATGAGTGTTCAAAGTTTCAACTTGATCCGAGAATGAGTGTTGGAGAAATAACGTGTACAAACTCTTAAATAGATAGTCAGAGTTGTTATAAGCTTCGTGAAAAGCTCTTGAACAGTCGCTCTCCCCCCCCCCCCCTTTCTCGTTTCTCGACATGCCGCCGTTTTAGATAAAAACAATATAGGCTACCACATTTGGCACCCACGCTGCATTAGAGCCGCAATCAGTTCCACAATGTTATCAATCACTGTTGTTCTTTGCGAGTCTACAACACGACCGCCTTCAGCACAAAAAAACTTGGTTTTTATTTTAGACAGTCTGTGTGTGTGTGTGTGTGTGTTTTTTAAAAAGTAATTAGTGAACTTAAAGGTTTCGAAGAAGGGAAAGGGGGGGGGGGGGGGAGCTGACATCCGATGTTTATCACGAAGTTCGTTGACCAGTGGGCATTTTGTTGGCCTAAAGGTATATTTGTGTAGAAGAAAACAAATATGACATGGTTATTATGAGAATTAAAGAGAAACTGTGACATTTGGATGGAGCGTTTGGGTTCGCTGTGTTGTTTGGTCACAAAGGCTAGCACACGTTTCCCCGGATCCCAGCGGTCACAGCAGAAGAAATGGATTAACTTCCAAAACCAACTGTCTATCATGGCGACTGGTACACAAATCACCTCACATTTGTCACTTGTCCCTTGCGGCGATTTACGGTAATCTGTCTAGTGTAAATTCTTCACGATTCGATGACGTCAATTTTTTTTATATATAAAAATGAAAGAAAAAAAATCGTGGTTAGGAGGATTTTACTTTATGTAAAATTTAAAAAAAAAGAACTATTTTATATATAGGTATGTAGCCTCTAGTTGGAAAAGTACCTAAGCATTGTGGGGAAAAAAACATGGGGGAAAAAAATAGACCCGTGGGGCGGTTGCCCTGATGACATTTTAAATAAAGTGTTACCTACATTCGATTGCCCGAGCTCTTTCCATTTTTTTTTTGACATCAGTGAAGCGAAAAAAAAATTGTAGGCCTATCATAAATAGTCTGGTTAATGTATTTGAGTCAGACAGGTTTGTAAGGCTGATTAACACCAATTTTAGGTTAATCTTAGCGGGAAAATTGAACCCCGAAGGCACGGATGAAAGTTTTAGCCCACGAGTTGATGAAATCAGAAAATCTCTTCGACAATTTAGTAAGGCATGGGGGGGGGGGGGGGGGGGCGCGGCACGTTTTTAGGTATAGTCAAACTAGGCGACCGTATAGGACCATGGCTGCCAATCAACTGGCGATGGGACATGCTGAAAGTTGTTATAATTTTGTAAATATACTATAACGCCAAGATTTTTTGTCTGCTAGCCTCGCAGTTGGACGCTTTTAGTTGACATGCAAAAGAGGATAAAATAACGACTTTGCAGTTATGTTGATATGCGAATGCGAGCTACACGTAGATTTCTTGGACGCATATATAAGGACCAGAAGATGAATATATCTTGTTAGTTGTTTAAAACATCTGGAGTCTTCTTATCTTATATAATACAGACGCTACTTCAAAAAAGAAGATGATTACGTCTTACGCGTCATGCATTCAGTCAAGCATATTAACCAATGACAAATTCTGCCAAGTCACTGGTTTTCCTGGCTAACTCAGGCAACCCATTCCATGGTCTAATAGCACTAGGGAAGAAGGAGTATTTGTACACATTTGTCCTAGCATATGGGACGAGGAATGCGCCTATATCTTTGTGTTTTTCAGAGTTTTTTAATAATTTTTTTTATATAAAAAGGGAAAGAAAAAAAGTCGTGGTGAGGGGGGATTTTACTTTATGTAAAATTTAAAAAAAGAACTTCTTTATATATAGGTATGTAGCCTCTAGTTGGAAAAAGCACCGTTCTGCAGGCCGGCCTTAAGCATAGGCAAAGTATGCAGCCGCCTACTCGTGGAGGCTTCGCACTAAACTCATATATAGCAGAGATCTATGTCTACTAGACTAGCTCTTGGTTTCTTTTATAACCAAAGGTTTATTCGTGAATGGTTAGATCTACTTGCTAGACTGCCTGTTAGAACTACTTTTTTTTTCCTATTGGTGAATATGTCAAAACGTAATTTCGAGTCTGGTGCATCAAAACTCAAACGAAAGGCGGAGAATGCAAAGAGATGCTTTATTAAATTTCGTGACTTGCCAGCATTGGTTTTTTAAATACTAGTTTGGGAAGGCAGGGCGGTTGGTGGTTGGGTCTTCCACATAACACTCTCGTTAGCCGTCGGCCACAGAAGCCGATGACTTTTACATCATCTGCCTCCAGGTCTGAAAGGGGACTTAACTCTTTCATTGAAGTGACCAGTGAGGAAACAAGTATAGATGGGTGCACTCTTACATCTTCAGAAGATGTTTTTAAAATAATGTTTCCGATAAAATAATATATGTACTTATACATTTTTAAATTAAACTTTCACAAATCTATAGTGGTCTAATTTTATTTTATGTATGTTCATCGAAAACTATTCAACATGACATATCGAAAATGTAAATTCACTTGTTAAATTTATTTCAAAGTGTAAACATTAATATCTCAAATGTATAAGCAAACAGTTAGCTCATACATATTTAATACCCACCATTCCCCCTTTCCTTTTTTTTTATATTAAACTTTCCTCTCAAATAACATTTCCCTCCAAAACCAAATTGAAAATAAACAAAAAACTACCACTTCCTACTAGAGCTACGATCTAAGCTCAAATCTCCATTATTATATAGTTAATGTTATTATAATGAGCTAGCTAGTTTGACTTGTGGTTGTGCTAGATCGACTATTTTTGTAATTGACCAGTAGAAGCTCTGAAAAAAAAAAAAGGATTGGGGGGGAGGGGGGGAGCTTTCAGCTATCAGATCTAGATAATTTAAAAAATACTCCGGTTACTAAAAGCAATGAAGTCACGTTCTATTAATAGCGCATGACGTCGGTGTTATAAAATTAGCTCGGCTTACGCTTTTGTGCACAGGTTTGTTAAATCTGAGGCAAAAAAAATAAAAAAATAAAAGAAGGATGGGGGGGGGGGGGGGGGGGCTGGAGATTTATAGGCTTCAACAGGTAGAGCTTGACCTTTTTTTTTTCTCCTCAGTGCTTCAGGTACACGTGAAAGACTACTGTGGACCATCTCGATCTGGGTGACAGGTGAACGAACTCCTATACCTGACTGTATGTCCGTGTCAAGGTACACGGAGTTAATGGGGGGAAAAATTTGGAGGGAATTAGCTTTTTTTTTTTGAATATTAAAATATTTAATTATGCTTTGTCGCGAAACGAAATGCAGTTAGTTCTTTGATTTTTCTTGGACAATGTGTATCTTGTGTTTGAACTCCCGCGATGTTCACCGTAATCAACATCATTAGCAGCATCCACATAATCAACATCATCAGCAGCATCAACATTATCAACATCATCAGCAACGTCAACATTATCAACATCATAGGCAGCATTAACATAATGAACATCATAGGCAGCATCAACATAATCAACATCATCATCAGCAGCAGTATCAACACAATCAGCATCATTGGTAGCATCAACATCAGCATAATCAGCAGCACCAACATCATCAGTATCATCAACATAATCAACATCATTATCACCTTAATCAACACCATCAACATCACTCATATCACCAGCATCATCTACATCATCAGTTTCAATTTACTTGAAGGCTTGAGAAGCTAAAAACCTTTCTTGCAAAAGCCCTAGACAGAAGCCTGGGAGTCTGGGGCTGTCAAAAATTTCTTCATATTGCTTTCTCTTCTTTTTCTCTCTTACTGAATTTGATAGTTTAAAGAACATAGCGGGATTTTAAAAGTACAAGTGGAAACTAAAAGCAGACTACTGAACAATTTTTAGCCATGGGGCGCAAAGGTTAACCGTCTATTATATGGCCTTTTCATATTTTCTCTTAAGGTAACGATCTGAAAAATATTTGATAAGGTAAATAATAATAATTTTAATCTGTATTCACCTTTACCTATCCCTTGGTCTGTTGGACCGTTGGGGCACCACACAAGATCTGTCAACCGTCTTTCTCCATTCCTCTCATTCACTGACAGGCCTATCCATTCTTTCATGTTGTCTTCCCAACGCGTACTCTGTCTTCCTCTTTTTCTTCTTCCTGTTACTGTTCCTTGACGGAAGGTCTTTGCGTGCCATGAGGACCTTGTGATATGGCCATAGAGTTTGAGTTGACGCTTTTTGACAGTGGTTAGCAGGTCATAGTGGGGTCAAATTGCCGTATTAACTCTTTCTCTCCTAACTGACGATACCAGCGTTGATTCCACCAGAATGTGGTAAATAATTACGGAGAGAAAGAGTTAATCCTTTTTTTTAATCTTTTCATTCGTGATGGTGTCAGTGTAAGTAACACCTTGGATCTTTTTGTAACATCTTAGCTCCATTGCTACGATCCTCGAAATCTGCAGTCAGCGTCTTATATTAGCATGCATATAAAAATGTGACCAGGGAGCACATCAGTGCGGTTTTAAGGCCTAGTGCTATGCCTTTGTCTGTCCAGATTGTTTTGAGTTTTGCAAGTGCTGCTGTAGACTATGCAATTCTAGTCAGTAGTTCGGGTTTGGTTCCTTCATCTGGGTTAATAGCTCAAAGGAGCTAATCTTTATTATAAGCATAAAATACCACTAACTTGGCACTAACTGATTTATCTATCAAGAGATATTACGGATTCGAATGAAGTTTCGTACAAAGGTTCCTGTTACCTCTAAGGTGCTTCCTAAGTCGCATTTCGACAGAGTCGCAGCCTGAACGCCGCAATTCACAAGCTTTCTATTAAACCTTTGTATTTTATTTTCGGTATTTCTTCAAAAGGTCGCATTCTATATTTAAAACACAAATAGAAAATAGCACAAATATTTCATATTTTCCAAGCATCCTCTGTCGCCCTTGTTACGGTTTCGGCTAGGACGCAATAATAGTTATTTCTGAAGGAAAGTTTGAAGAAAGTCCAAACTCAATGGAAGCCAACGGCTTTTATTTGAAGCTCAACTTTTAAACTGATCGGAACGATCTGTTGTGTATAGGCCAACGGATCGCTTTCCATTTACATAAGATCGTCTCCATTCATTTAGTTTGCCTTTTAACGTTGGAAAGTATGATTGTAAGAAATCTTTAACAAAACAGAAAGTAGTTCTGGTTTCGATTAAAAGGCGTATGAATTTATTAATCAGCCCCCCACACAAGGAACTGTATAAAAACGTCAGATACTGAGAAGTAGAGCTATTTTGTTTGATTCCAAGAATTTTGGTTATAAAAAGAAACATGCAAAAAAAAAAGTGTGTGTGTGAGAGAGAGAGAGAGAGAGAGAGAGAGAGAGAGAGAGAGAGAGAGAGAGAGAGAGAGAGAGAGAGAGAGAGAGAGAGATTGTCTGATATGTTTAATTAGAAATTTTCCAATTTTTTTTTTAAATTTGAATAACAAGAAATAAAAGCTATACATTTTAATATTTCTTTACACTATTTCTAAATCCACCTACTCGAAGACATTCGCCTTATTGTTATTACTTTTCAATAGTTGTTTAATTACAGTGTCAAGAAAAAGTCCCACAATAGCGATATTGACAAATATGTTACTGTTTTTTTGACACATGGAAAAAAGCCATAATTGAACCAATGGAATTAGCGAAATCTGCCCTCGTGGAGAATGCTGACCATGTCCAAAGCTGCAGTCATTATCAAAAGGCTTGAACAAGACAATGTCCCCAAAACACCCCTTTATATTTAAATTATATGGTGAGCTGCCTGATTCGGAAACCACTGCGCAGTTCATCTCGTAAATTGGTCTGGTTATATAAACGCTCCAACATAAAAATGACATGAGTTACTGTTTACCAACGAGTTCTCGCCTCTTTTGTTTCTATAGAAAATGAAAAGTGTTTTTAAAATGGTGAACTATTAAATATTTATTTTCGTTCCGGAGAAATGTACATATTTCTTTTTTAAATTTAGATTACAGGTACTTAAGAAAACAACAAGATTTCGTGTGACACCTTTTTGTTCTTAGAATGTACTCCGAAAATGTTAAACTTCGACCCGTACGTCATTTGGGCCCGTGACGCGGTGCTATCCAGGCCACTGTGCCAGCAAGTGAAAAAGAAAGGAAGATAATGGTAATATCGGACCGGATACGTGAAAATGATCGAAGCATCTTGGGAAGACTGTTGGAGAAACAATTCGAACTCGATTGCTTATATTGATCAAACCTTCTCTTTTTTCAATAATTGAAAATTTTATATATATATATATTTTTATTTGGCACAATTTAGGCCACATCGTGATAAATGAAAATAAATTCATATCTATTTCAAATCGTTTTATCACTTTTGTTAAGATATGAATTAGAGATTGTATATAATATATAGATATATAGATATATAGGCTTAAAACTGGCCGAAGTTCATAACGGAGAGAAAATAATTGCGTTTTGATTTTTTTCGGTTTTTTTTTAATCAAAATTGTCTAGAAGTGTCCAATTTTTATGACTTTTCATTTCGAAATTATTTTTTTTTTAAATATGCAAGTTCCATTTTTACTGACAATTGGTCAGGCAGAAGATAGTCAGTTCATCTGCTTCTTAGTTTTGTTTTGCACTTGGTAAATAACGTCATATAAATAATGTCCTAGGCTTCATATGGATTTGAACTCGTGAACCATCGGTTCGGAAGTTAAGCGATTTACCAATCGTTCACCTTGCCCCTCTAGGGATATACGTTGTGTGGACTCTTTAGGAAGGCAACATTGTGTGGAGTGTGCAGGACATGTTTAGATTCTTAGTATTATTAGTTTGTATAGAGACGCACCATAGATGACGGACTTTGAACGCGACATTTAGTGACGTCACGACTTAATTGGGTTAGAGATTATCTATGTAAATAAAATCGGTGTAAGGACTTCAGGGGATAATGTGACACTACAGACATAGACTCGAAGTGGCCTTTTCAATTTTAAACATCATCTGAGTATATAACGGTTTGGTCTTTTCTAATTGTTACATGTGTAGATCTTATTACATGTGTAGGTCTTTACTACTTGTTACATGTGCAGGTCTTGCTACTTGTTACATGTGTAGGTCTTGTTACTTGTTACATATGTAGGTCTTGTTACTTGGGTATCATCTGATCAGCACAACGACCAACCGCCCTTACTTTTCCCCAACTAACGTTAGGTACCCATTAGAGCTGGGTGAACTCAGAGGCGCCCGAAGATCCTGAAGTTAAAAATCCCAGTCTTCACCAGGATTCGAACCCCGGTTCGGTAGCCAAGCGCTTTACCGCTCAGCCACCGCCAACTTTGTAGGAACCCAATATTGTGCAGGAGATTTGTGCAGACATTAATATCTTCAAAAGGCTGCATTATTTACTAGGACCTACTTATAACGTATTCAGCGACTTGCCGCCTTTAATGTTAAGGAAGAGGGAAGTTGACTCTCTGGGATACGTTCGGACTCAAAACCTTCAATTAAGACATCCAGCTTCTACCACTTTTAAAATAAAGATAGATGATATTTTAAAATGACTGAAAGAACACTGTGTCTTTAGGAAAGGAGGGAGTGGTGGAAGCTGACAGAGTCAATAGAGTAATCCAGTGGAATCTCGTTAGCAATGCAGATCTACATTCAACAGATACACATAAAGACAGACAGATACACATAAAGACAGAAATGAAAACCAAAGATGAATGTTTTTAATATTTAAACAAATTGATAAATTTATTCTTTTTTTTTCGATTCATTTTTTAATGTCATCAGTCAATAAATTCATTAAAAAAAAAAAGATGTTAAAAATGATTATACAGGCAACGCTCACACAAATGTCAATATCAGATTTGCATAAACATTTGATATAAAAACATTTTCATTGGCGCAAAGTTTACAAACAAAAAAATAAAACATAGAATGAAGCTTTTTTGCGAGTCAAATATGTTAATGGATGTAGATCAAAACTTTGAACACTTGGACTCCACCCAATATAAAACTTACAAGATCAGTTAGTCTCTAGTCCCGCCAAGTTCCTAAGTCTTACTTTTTTCTGTATATAGCAGGAGTTGGTAAAAAAAGGTGGGGGGGGGTCTATAATGTAAGATCTACTCTGCACGCTTTTACTGTACAACCTTATCATATAATACACAGAAAGTGAACTGTAAGAATGCTTCCCAGTAGTAGTGTCCTCTTTGATTATACATGTGACTTAATGTACGGTATCTAAAAAAAAAGTATAGTATATATAGAACAAACTGAAGCGTGACTAGGTATCGCTGTAAAATGACAAACCATTTTTTTTATTATTATATAAAAATAGTAACTTTCCTAAAAGAAAGTATTTTTTCTTTATCATTTTTTTAAAATAAAATTTGCTTGCTTATTAAAGACTTCAGAAAGCGGATTGATATGGTAGATCAGCGCTAAGAAATGTTTGATATAATTATATTATGAATAAATTAAGTACAGCAAGGTGGTGGTTGGGATGGAAACGGAAGGAGACACTTAAGCAAAAAGTGATGACGTATTGCACAGACTCAACATAAATAGAACCTTACATCATAACAGGAAACTACTTTTCTTAGTGTCAGCTTACAAATAGTTTTATTTTATTTTAAAACTGATAGACCCATAGTGATAAAAAAAAATAAAAAATAGCCAAATCTTGTATTACCCATAAAAGAATAAAACTAACAAACCGGGTTAATTTTTTTTTAAATGATACAACAACTTATCACGTTTTATAGTGCTCTTTTTGTGTGTATATAACCAAAGCTTAGTGTAAATAATCAGCTGTATTAAAACAATAACAAAATAGTACAGGAAAAAAAGCCACCATATACAGTGTGGTTTGAAATTAGGAACATGTATTTACAGCATAAATGAAACAAAATATATCTATCATAACTTCTAGAGTAGTCTATATCTAATGGGGAGAAAGACCCGGATATGTACATGTATGTTGTTGTTTTTTTATTAAAAAAAAATAAAAAAGTTCTTATATTTGTGCTATAACCACTTTGTTTTTTGGTTCATGTTAAATAAATAATATACATATGTCAAAATAAAAACAGGTCAACAATCAGTATAAGTAGAACATTAGAATGAACAAACATAAAAGGCGGGAACATGTGAAAACATTGAACTATTAAATACAAAGCAAGGGCAATCACTAATGCAAACTGGGATTTCTCTCCCTTTGTGGATATTTATATTATTGCTAGTTGTTTTTTTTTTTTTTTTGGCAGAAGTGTAATTGTCAATCAGTTGTGGCTTGCAACGGAACGGTCAAGGAGAGAAATTTTTGATTTTCTATGGCGAGAGACTTTAGCAAAAAGTCGTCACCAAACAAATGCTCTCGTTGACACATCGGTCAAGGTCATTCTGGAAAGTTCTTTTCTTTGCTTGTTTTTCCGCTTAATATTTCAAACACTGGATTTGCTCTTAGGTTCGTGACGCTTCATGTGCAGGGCGAGGTGATCAGAGCGAGCAAAGCTGCGATCACAGACCTTGCATCTGAAAGGCTTGGCGCCTGTGTGCTTGCGTATGTGCCTGGTCAGCTCGTCCGAGCGGGCGAATCGCCAGCCGCAGGTCTGGAAATGGCATTGGTAGGGCTTCTCCCCGGTGTGGATACGCTGGTGGGCTTTGAGGTGGGAACTTTTGGTGTAGGCTTTTCGGCAACCTGCAAATGACAAAACAAATTTCATTAGTTATATGTAGAAGCCTGAGCAGTCTAAAAAAAAAGGTAAACATTTGAATGAATAATTTAACATTGAATTAGCGTCTAAATTAGCTGTCATAATATGCTTTTTTATACATATAAAAAGTATGTTATTCCAAGTTAGGGTTAGACACCTAAGTCAACAGTGGCCATGGCGGAGTTGGCCAAAAAGGCGCAAATTAAGAGGCAAAAGAAAAAAAAAAAGAGGAATGCCTAGGCATAGATGGATTTCAGATAAGCTGTGAGATATTGAACCAGTGGAGAGTTACTAAAATCTAAACGTGATAACAAAGGACCGGCCCCATAGTACGACATTCCAACATAAAATTTGAATATTGTAACTACCTGTATTAAGGATTTGACACAAATTTAGCCAAGCTCGGCTACGTTGTAACACGCTGAATGTATTGCAGTCTTTCCCATCAATTTGAATTGCGGTCATAAAATAATCTAGTAATAATTTAAAAGCCACTAAAATCCGATTCTCGAAGCACTGTCTTGAAAACGACAGGTGTGAGTCATCAGATAAGCAATGAGATTTTTTTTATACAAAAGATATTATAAGATAAGATAGATGTGGTTTGTGCAGACGAGTTGAAAGCCACCAATCAGTCAGTGACCGGGTATAGACATTTTCTTGACATGCCGCCATTTAGAAAGGGAAAAAAAACAACAACGTTTGATGAGCAATGGGCCTTGTGTCACGAGCCAATGGGTCAGAGGACTACAGACGAATTTGATGAATAATGCTGAGGTCACTGACTCCCCCCCCCCCCCCCACCAAACATCACTCCCTGCCTCAGCGCCACTGGATTAACAGGATCAATACTGTTCTAAGGCCACGTGAGGGGTGGGGGTCTATATTTCAAGCATATGTCACGTGCGTATTTCAAACAGAGGCTAGCGAAAGTGGAGACCTGGGTGATATTACAGAACAACGTTAGATGTAAGAGTTATCTGATAAAAGGCTTAGAGCGTTACATGTGATTCTATTTTTAAACTATGACACACTTACGTGGACTCGATAGGAAAAGATAATTCACATGAACACTCACTTTCGAGATATAAAACATATTCAAGAAAACTGCATAGAGTGTACTTTTGGTAAAAAAAAAAAAAAAAAAAAAAAAGACTTACTTGGGAAGTGGCAGTAGTGGATTCGTCGTTTCTCTAGCTCTGGGTTGTTCTTCCTATTATATTTGATTGTTGAACAACCTGGATGGGTCACTGGCTGCTTTCTGGGGCGCTCTGGCTTTGAGGATGAAGTCGAGGAGCAAGGCGCCATGGACACCGTGGTGGGAAGGAATGATGGGGCGGGGCTAAGAGACGGTTTGGGCAACTGGGAGGCAAGTCCTGGGTAAGGTGGGGGCGGCGTCCTTCGGATGGCTTCGTTGGCGTTGTTTGGGCTGGCTGGTTGGGAGTTAGGTGGTGTGGGGAACATACAGGGCACCACATGAGGGGCTGGGGAGACTGAGTTGAAATTGGACTTGAATTGAGTATTCTGGGCAGAGTATGGAGATTTGGCACCGACTTGACTAACGCTGACCACGCCCCCGCTTGAGCTGGGAGACTGTCGAAGTAAAATATGACTACTGACAGTAGTGCTCGTCGATGAATTTGATTGGCTAAATGTCGATTTAGGGGTGTGTCCATTGAATAATGAATTAGGTAAAGTACTAGAACACTCGGTGGGAACTATTGCTGATCTGTAGGAAGAGTTAGGCGTATTGAATAAAAATGACTCCACACTGTTAGGGCGGGATTGCGCTTGAGATCCGAACTGACAGGATGGTTTCTCTTCATAGTCTATTGGTTCACACTTGACGTTAACTCCACCCCCTCTACCCGTCAACTGAATGTCACATGGCATGTTGTTGTCGACAACGTTCATGCTGGTAGTCAAATCCTCCCATAGGGAGTCTGTGACAACGGGTGCCACGTTAAGGGCGCCGCTAACCAAATTTGAGGAAGCGTTTGATATGGCTGGGGCAGAGGCGTTGACAAGTAAGTCGTTGTTAGATGACATGTCGAATATGGTAGAGTCGATGTCAAAAACATCCGGGGATTCTGCTTCGAAAGTGTCCATGGGCGTCTCCACGGGCTCCTGCTTGATCCAAGGAGCGGGCTTGATCTCATCCGTGGTTCCCCCGAAAAACTCCTCCACAATGGAAGAGCTCGTCCTTCGGGAGCATTCATCCTCGAAGAGGGTGAGCTTCTCAGTGGCGGTCAACATCCTGGATCCCACCTTAGGCGGCACTTGGTAGGGCGCGTTGAAAAACCTCTTGGTGGCCGACAGGAAGTCGGGCGTCTTCATCGGCGTGCCAAAGAACTCGTCGATGACGGAAGCGCTCTCTCGACGCGCTTTCTTCAGATGAATGGGCGAGTGGGTGATGTCAGCAAGGAGCCTCTCCATGCCAACCTGAGGAAAACAAAGAGCGTTGTGGTTAGAGATTATGCTGTGAGCACATCGAGGGAAATCTCGCGCGCGCTGGGCTGAGAACACACACACGTCCTTAACACCGCGATCAACAAAATAGTCCCTCGGATATCTCCTACAGAAACAGAACGACATTGTCACAACGCACAAAAAAAAAAACAACAACAACAACAGAAAACGTATAGAAGGATGCTCCTCGGTTATAGTCCCACGAAATCAAGTGACGGCCACATACGCCGAAGCCGATTTACACAGTGAACCTAGTTCAAAGGTTGTCCGAATATATGCCTCTCACCTGTGAAATTATGGACACGATTAGCTCAGGAGGAGAAAAAAAAGGAGGGCGGCGTAGCAAAGGGATCATCATGAGAAGAACGTTTTGTAAATTTATCCCCCGAGGGTGTCACTCGAATCTCCCTTCCCCACCCTCTCCATATTTTTTTCCCAAATCTCGCATACGTGTATTGGCTTAGATCCAAAACGAGCACTCTGGTTATTAGCGTAAAAGGTAACCTCGTGGGGAAATTATGTTTACAAAAATTAATTTAGTGAAAAAAATGCATGGGGACTATATAAGTTAATCGTATCATCTCTCGCACGGTCTAAACCTTTTACTTCTACAGTGATTCGGGTAGAGACTTGCCAGTACAAATAACTTTAATCCATCTACAGTTAAACTAGTATAACCAATCACTTGAGTTAAGTCTGTTATAACGTATTAGGATGATAGGCCTATATAACAGATCGAAGCATACGACTTAATCTAAAAACATCAACGCACTTGTTTTAATGTTTTTATATTTGTTATTCAAAAAGGCCAGTAGACGACCAAGCTGCGTATCACTACGCGAACTTGACCAATTAAGGATCTCGTGTCGAGAGATAAGTCACTTCGGTTAGCCCTCGAAATTCTCATTGATAAGAATTTTTTAAAAGTAAGCGTGACCTATATTCATTTACCCCCCCCCCCCCCGGTGAAAACAGTAAACGGGAACCATGGGTAAAATAGCAAAATCCCAATTCATAAAGTCGTTACACATACTACGATAAGATCCTATATCACTCCCCCCCCCCCCCCAGTATCAAAGGAGTAGCCCTTGTAAGTGACAGTCATAAAAAGCCCCAATGCTCGTACCCCAGCGACTTCCTGAAACAACAGGGATACCTGGAAATGGGCTGGTATAGTGAAAGTTAGAGATTCCGAGGAAAATACCACTTCCTGTTTCAACTTGTTCGATTCATTCATAAAATTCGTGCTCTCTTTAGACTTTGCTGGTGGTATGTTATGCATACACTAAAAATGCATCTTTACTCGTATGATCAATTAACCCTAAGCCCCAAAACATGCCAAGAAGAAACACGATTGGTTGCTACATCTAGATGTTATTTTTTTAAAAATCTAAATAGCTTGTAAAATATATATGAATCCAATTAATAGAATTAACGCACAGAAGTTAGCTACACGGTAAAAATTGCCAACTAAGAATTTAGTTGATTTTTTTTTTGTTAAACTTTCTTCTTCTGACTTTAAAACACCCACGCGAATACTCTTTCAATTACAACCAACCAATCATGGACCAGCGCACATTAAAACAAAAAAGCCAGAGTAACGAGGCTATTTTTTTTTTTTTAAAGATGAGTCACTTGGTGAGATATAGTCTGCTTCACATTTTGTCCCAGACAGTTATCTCCCTTTAGTTAGCTATTGAAATGCGGTGCAACAGTTGTTAACAAACAATAGCATAAACCTAGACTCTAGATTTAATAAGTAATAGGTTTAGAGTTTAAGCATTGAATAAAAGGAAATATTACTTACTATCAACTCTTTTTCAAACTAACACAACTCCTTAAAATATTATATAATGGTTTCAATAACGCCAAAGATTAAAAGATCTACAATTAATTACTAACACGGTCACGGTTTTACAAAGAAAGAAAAAAAAAAAAAGAAGTGCATCGAATTTATGAATGAAGTTTTTTAGAAGGAACAGAAAAAAAAAAAAAAAAAGTATACACAAATTGAGGAGGGGGAGCTGACGATATGTGGAGGATGTTAATACAAAAAAAAGGGGGGGGGGAGGAGGAGGAAAGGGGCGCCATTCCGAGCCAGCCATAATTTTTTCGACAACCACCAGATAAAGCGGAGTCACAGTGACAGGGCAAACAAGTCTGGGTTTTTCCCACTTGGCTACGCAGTATTAGACCTGACTCATGCGCAGCACGTATGCGCAATCGCTCGATAGCGGGAAAAGTAAACACACGCACACATACGCCGGCCGGAACACGTTCTAAGTTACACGCACACACACACACGCACGCACTTTTAGGGGGGCCGTTGTCACAGTAGATAGGCCTGTATTTATCTAGCTACAAAATCTTTATAAACCATGACCGATTTTTTTCAGTTCGTTTAGTGAAGTGTATTGCCAGCGTTACATCAGAAAATGAAAACTACTTTTTTTTTTTCATAAGAGCTATTTATAGTTTGAAAAATGAAATTCATTCATGTTTTAAAATTGCAAGAAAGCACTTAGGGTAGTTTTTACAAGAGGCAGTGAGCGTGTAAGCAACACGGAACTTTTGTCACAAAGCTAAGATCGCTCTACACAACCGACCTGAATTATTAAAAATGAAATATCTAGGGCAAACTTACGCTTTATTGTAACATATAGTGGTGGAAGAAGTTACGAGGGCATGTACAAGCTAATAAATTGGATCTATACATGAATATTAAATGGTTTTCTCTATATGAATATTATGTAGCAATTATGCAATAAACTCTAGTGTTTAAAAAAATACAATTAAAAAGTAAATAGGGTATTGTTAATATTTGTTACAACCCATATCTCACCCTCCATCGTTTTTTAATGCTAGTGTATAGTGGGTCGATTTTAGTCCCCCACCCTCCATTCTTGTTCGTAGCGAGTTTGATACAGGACATGGCACAAGTAAACAGTCTGTGTATTAGACATTCACGGATTTGAAACCTGTGTTCAGGTCACCTGTTACGTCAGCACATATCCGGGTTGAAGAAGTGTGATACCCCTTTTTTGTTTTGTATTGCAATATGCTTGTTATAAAACGCAGATTACCGTGAAGCTATGGTAGTAAAAAAAAAAATGTGTTATAATATTGGTCTACGAAATTTACACACATCAATCCTTATCTATAACACTTCTTTTCCCCTATTTGTTTTACATAATGAACAAGATGGAGGCAGTAGGGAATTCTTTTTAAGCTTAAATACATTGCTCAGAATAGCGACCTACATTTTTTTTAAACACGCATGCTTGGGGCGCCACACGTGAAGCTAAATGCCACTGCTCAAGGATTCCAAACAGACTCATTTCCTGATGGTTCTCATTCTTACCCCTCTCTCCCCCGTACCTCAGGAAATACGAAGGTCTCCCCCCCCCATCACGTTGATATAGCAGGAATTAGGTCTGTGCATCTAGTAGCCAGAGTTGTCGTTCGTACCGCTCACGGCAAACTGTTACTCAGCACAATAGCGCGCACGAAGAGCCGAGGAACGATGCCTGATCTTAGACCTATTTTTCTATATTTAGATCAAGGGTGTCACCTCATAATAATAGCAGCAAGTTCCAGAAATAGCAGCTAATCCCCCCCCCCTCTCTAATGGAATGAATAAATGTTGCATCAGATGACCTACGGTCAACGTTGGAATGAGTCACCAGATACAAATGAATACTTAAAGGATGTCTTCATATCTATATAAGGGAGATAAACGACACGGGGTTTTATGGGATTATGGATGTCCTTTTGTTTGCTCCCGGCCCCCAACCCTATGATTGCGTAAGTCACTAATAAAAAAAACGCACTGGATCGCAAGGCACCTTGTTTCCCTACAAATGGGGATTAGTAACTCGAGGAAAGTGTTTTGAGAAATCTCTGAAAATTAGCATGATATGAAGCTCCAGGGTCTGATTCGAACAAGGGTAGGACTAGACTAGTGGTCGTCGTGTGTATCCCTCAATATCCTCTACAGAAGGGGTTCTCAACCTGTGGGTCGCGACCGCCTTGGGGGTCGATTGACCATTTTCCAGGGGTCTCCTAAGACCATCAAAAATATGGATTGTTATTGTCTACTCTTCTATTGTTGTATGTGTTTGGGGTGGGGGGTCGCGGCAGAGTGGGGGATTGTAAAAAGGGTCGCCGAGCTTAAAAGGTTGAGAACCGCTGCTCTACAGTTATGAAGTTGTCCTAGACTAATTAATTTTTGAAAGGAATCATATATTCTATGATTTCTTATCTTATACATTACAGACATTACTTCAAAAAAAAAGAAGACAATTACGCCCTACGCATTTCATGTGTCAATCTAGTTTAGTCATGCATGCTAATCCAATGACTTGAGCTCTGCTAAGTGGTTGGTTTTCTTGGCTGAATTAGGCAACCCATTCCAAAAGATATATAGACATAAACGCAGGTCTCTATATAGGCCTAGTAAATCTAGTATCTATACAACACCATTAGTTGAACTGAAGTAATCTTTAGATAAATGAAAAACAAGAGAATTGAGCTACGCCGCCAAAATAAAAAAAAAAGTTCCAATCACATTAAAAAAAATAGTGCCTAAGACATTATCTATACACATGAAGTCTTAACATGCACACACAAAACTACCAGAACCAGCCCAACTATGTACATTTCAGTGGGCCTATGTACATACGAATTTCATTCAAACACCCACGCAAGTCGTCAGGCAAATAGATATCATTCTGGCCAAATCTAGCAGACCATATCGAATTACTTTCAGTCAGCCCACCCGCGCACATACCTCGCGGTTTCAATTTCAACTAGATCTATTCCAAGATTTAATTCTATAACATTAACAATAATTACAGATTTAAAAACAATCTAGATCTAGATATAGATCTACTTGATCAAGGCAAAATTGATTAGAGATCTAAGTATCTATCTAGATCTAAGATTATTTCTGTGTTATCAGACTTCCTTGTAGAAAATAAAACAGCAGATCTACATCTAGTACTACAATTAGGTCTAAATAGATATGAATCTAAGACTATCTAGATATCCAGTCTCTAGATATATAATAAATATGTATAGATCTAGATTGTATCTAATAAAGATATCTATATAGATCCATAGACCTAGAAATACCTAGTTCTTGATCTAGATTTATTAGATTTATATTTATTTTAGATCTATCTAGATCTAGTAAAAAATCTAGATTTAGAATTTACATTTCTATCAAATCTAGACTTTTGATCTAGTTATAGAATAGAGCTCTAGATCTCTGTATATAATATAGATTAGAATCTACAATCTAGATTCTAATTATTGCATAAATCTAAATCTATAGCTAATCTAGATCTAGACTAGATTTTTTTTAAACTTACATTCGAGATTTGATCGTCATTTGCGTTGAAAAACAAATCATCTGTGTCGGGTACTATTTGATCCTCAGTAACTTGGCCGGTAGTTAGCGGGGAAATATTGGCACGCAAAACTTGAGCCATACCACAGTGAAAAATAAATGTCCAATGTCAACTTATTTTGTCCAATGAAAAATACAATATAATAAATATTGAATAAAAACTGTAGGTCTTAGGTAAGTCTATAAAGCGCGTCCTTCTCAAGAAATTAACACACTATGGAACGCGTATGTTGTCATGTCACTGAATCAATCTCGCAACTTACTGAGTTCACCCGAATGCCGCCGCGCGTTAAATATTTAGTCCAATCGAGTGCGAGGCTAGTGACTTCGCGCGGCGAGACTGTGTTGCTGGCTGCACAAAGGTTCTAATGTTTTTAGAGCTATATGATGTCAATGGCACGCAAACAACAAAGCAGAAATGAAATAGATCTACCTTAAATAAAAAAAAATTAATAAATTTTTAAAATACATAAATTTTTATTTAAAGCCGCTAAAAAAAAGCAGACAAATGACTTGTTAAAACATGTATTGACAAGAAATGGACCTCAAAATTATTAACATGAGACTTACTGGCTGTTGTAGTAGCATTTTATGAATGAATGTATTTATAGATGTTTCGTCAGTAGGCGGAGCTAATATCAAGGTTAAGTTGTTTTCCCTCAGTGGCCCCAGTTTTTTTAAAAAGCGAGCTAAATATCATATTGTAAAGGAAGCTTTTCCGATTATTAAGATTTTTATTTAAAGACAGGATAAAGTTGTAGTCTTGGAAATGAGCTACTTCGGAACAACTAGTTCAGATATTTTGATAAATTCTATCATATTAAACTTCACACAAACAAATTACGTGAATTTAGAATCAGAATTGGGTCAGTAACCTTTGAACTCTGCGTCAAATCGAGGCTTCAGGAAAGAAAATTACGTTGTTTTTCTGGTGACGTAAATGGTATTTGTAATCTTTAGATTTGTCACCGCTTGTTACAGAATATATTTATCACTTAAATTGTTGACAACTTATGTATGATAGGCTAGATATTGATTTAATTCTACTTCTAGAAACTCATACCAATACACAAATACAGGTATGCTGATATTTATATATAAAATGGTTTTGTTTTGGAAAGATAATTACAACCTAGCCCAAACCTCCCGCAGGACGTCGAGGGATGACAGCTGACAGGGTTCGAACCCGCGGCCATGGAGAACACCGAACGACAGGCCAGAGCGCATACCACACGACCAGGTTAAATGGGGCCACACTATTCAGACTTATTTTCTTTGTCAACAAGTGGAAAAGAGACATACTCTGCAAGACACTTGACTGAGATAAGATCACAACACTCTGGGTTTTTAGTTGCTTTATTAAATGTTTATGACTTTGTTTTTGGTTCGATGCGTGATTCAAGCGGTATGGATGACAGGTCTGTACTGGGTGACCCAAGACTTGAAGAGAGTTCGTTCTGCTATGATAGAAGTATGATTAATTACTCTCCTGTTATCGAGATAGACATCGAACGATTTATGATCCGTCCCCGGTGGGTAGAGAGTATGTGTTGTCTGGGGGAATTTCCCAACTCAGTTTGGGGTGGGTAAAACATTGAAATGAAAAAGGAAAGGGTGGGGGGGGGGGGGGGTGAAGGCGCCCTAAAGCAAGCAAATCTGCATTTCATTGTTGTTTTTTTAACCTGTCTTCTTTACTTCTCTCTCTCTCTCCCTCTCTTTGCCTCTCACCCTCTTCTCTCTCCCTCTCTATTTGTATCCCCCTCTCTTTCCCTACTCTCTCTCTCTGTCTCTCTCTCCCTCTCTTTACCTCTCACCCTCTCCTTTTCTCTCTTCCTCTCTATTTCTGTCCCCCTCTCTTTCCCTACTCGCTTTCTCTCTCTCTCTCTTCATTATCTGTGAACCACGTTGTACAGACCTGTGGCGCGGTAATGAGCTATTGGTCTCCACTGCCCACAGGTCGTGACGTTGCAGGTCAGTGTTCAGGCCTTCTATAACGATGGGTCTCGGTCTAAGCAGCAGGCCGTCAAATGCATTGGACCCCAACCTTTTTTCGGCTTGAGTGACCATAAACATTTTTGAAACGCTTTTCGTGGGCAGCATAAAAAAATGGCCATGTCTAACGGAACTGATAGTATCGGCTTCATTATGCACTGTGGGCAAACCTTTTAGAGCTGCCGGCTAACTAAGGGTCACAGGCAATGGTTTTAGCTCCACAGACCAAAAAAAAAATGTAATCATAATAACAGCCTACGCGCATGAATACACCGACGAACTAAATTCATATTGACTCCAAGAGTTCTCCATCTTCTCGCCCGTTTATCATATTTGCCCTTGTTTTTATGCAATCATTTGCATGGTGGCTTTCGCTTTGGGGGTAGAGGAGCTGGCCATTTTTCTGCATGGTACGCTTTTCTTCCAGAGCTGAGGCCCATGTTTTTCGCTGTCCATAGCTTTCTTGGTCACTGTCTCTCTCCAACTAGTGCGGTCTAGAGCTATGTCTTCCCAAATAGTCAGTATCAATGTTCAATGACTGAGAACCCCTGTTTTATTACATCCATGTAACGGAGGTGGGGGGTGGGGGCGACCAGTTTTTTCTTGAGCCAGTCGCGAGTTGCCCGTAGAGAATGAATTTAGGGAGGCGATTGTCCTCCATCCGGCGAACATGTCCAAGCCAGCGCAGGCGGCGTTGTCTGAGGACTGTAAAGATGCTGGGAATACCTGTTCACGCAAGGATCTCAGTATTGCACACTCTTTCTTTCCATGTGATCCTTCGAAGTCATCGCAACTGGAATGAGTTTACTTTTCTCTCTTGCTTTGCTTAGGTGGTCCACCGATTCACTGCTATACATTAGTGTACTCATAACGCATGGATAGTTGGACTAGCTGTTTTGATTTACGAGCAAACGACCGAGAAACAACAGACGGCTACACTATGTCGATACAGGATTTAAATTTGCTTCATGCATGCCATAGTTATGTACGCGTGTAGTGAGTAATACACGAATGTGTGTGTTGGTGATGTGTTGAACTGCTAAACATTTATAGAAATGTGTCTGATCCTATATTCGAACATTTTACAGACAATGTTGATGCACATGTAACATACCATGTATATGTGCGTGTGTAGTGAACTAAATACACGTAACACATGTATGTGTATGTGTGTATTGTGCTATACATGTATATGTATTCTTTGATCATACTTTTTAAACATTTCACAATAGGGCGATTTAGCTTCACAGGCATATTTAAATTAGCCTTTTTGTTGTTTGTTGTTGTTTTGCTTTCTTTGGGAGGGGTGAGGGGGGTAGTGCTCAAGTTTCGGTCTCTCTTGGGTTTAATTAACATATTCCAAAAAGAAACAGAACTTCTTTCACTATTATATGGAATCGTTTTCAATATTAACAACAAGACTTGTATCCGGACAGAGGCGTAGTGAACAAAACGTGCGCTCGGGAGCAATTAAACTTTATGGCGCCGCCCACCATTTTTTCATGAACATCACATAGAAATATAGGCTTATAAATAAAAATTATTTAATAATAATATAATACAAATAATTTCTTTGGCGCCTCTGTGCGTGTGGCGCCCCCCCCCCCCTCCCGGAAGGTGGCTCCCTGGGAATCGTCTGCTGCGAACATTTCTTGCTATCATTTACACTTGTTTTTCAAAGGTAGTTTTTTGTTGTTTTTTTTATCTGAAAAGTTCGTGCTACACGTCTATCGTTTGGGGCCTTAGGTCATTGAACACTGTGATTTATAGGGATCCCAAAAGTCCGTTAGATGCACATTGTAATAATATTTGAATATTATCTTATCTTATTTTAACTTAACATATCTTATAATAAGCTCGAAACTGAACATAATTAAATAAAGATTTTCAAGAAATATTTTTGTTTTTGGTACATGTTTTTTTTTTTGTATAGAATGGAGATGGAGGCTGAGTATTAAAGCGCTGAGCTCCCAAACCGATAGGCCATGAGTTTGAACGCCGACTAATGCTTGGGTAAAGGCAAGGTCGTTTGTAGTTACACTGGCCACGTGGCACCCTCGTAAATAGCTAACCAATGAAGCATAAGAGCTTTACATTTTCATGGCCTGAAAAGGAAACCTTACATATACTACTAATATGTAAATATTTTCCTTTCTATTGCTATCTACGCGCACAGTTTTTGTCCATCTTTCTAGGAGAATCCGGAAATCCTCGTTCCTAGCTTAAACATGTCTCTGGTGACCCTGACCATCAGTATTGTGCAATAGACGTTGTTTCCCCTCTGACCTTGTTAACTTCACAGCACGAGACTCTATTACCTGCATGCTCTAATGAAAAGGCATGTGTACTTACGCCTCGTAACGCGCACTTCGTTGACTCCAAGGGACATAATGATCAGGGTAATTAGTTGCAGAGACGACAGAATGAGGACTCGCGCCAAAAAAAAAAGATAATACCTTCTTGAAGGGGGTAACATGCACCTGCCCGAGTGGATAACTTCGGTTCCTTGCTCTCTGCGCGCATTCTTGGATCTAAACGGCACCTTCGATATATACGGTGTCACGGAGGTCACGATCTAAACTCTAAAGTTACATGCAAAGTCGGCTGGTTTGAAAGAAAAAGGGAGGAGCTAACCAGAAAAGAAGAGTTAATCCTAGCTCTACTGGCTCAACAATGCCATTGCCATCGTATATTAAGTTATGTAGACCTTTGCGTATCTATAGAAGCTGTATGTTAAGTCAAGGTCAGAACGTTTAGCGCCGTTCCGTGCGAGAAAGCTCACCAAGGTCACAGTGGAGTTCGTTGCTGATGATTAGCAGAAAATTAGTTACGGAAAAGAACCGGAAACGAAGTTTTGTTCTAAAAATAGACCTAACACTGTTGATTCTCTTGATTGGTTTTTTGTCCCTCTTATATAGAGTTATATTTTTGTAAAAAAAAAAATTCCGTAACAATGACCCCGGATGGCTTAGTCCAGAGGTTACGTGCAGCCTGAGTAGTACTGCAGACGTCAGCTCACGTGACCATCTCAGTAACCAATTAAAAGAGAAGATCAGCGATGGCGTAGAGCTAATTGAAAACATTTAATTGCGTCTACGCCTAGGACATAAGCGACGAGGCGCACCGGGTCACCCGTCGGCGTACGTCGAAGACACCCTGTGCCTAGTTGGGTTCTTCTGGTAGCGTTCAGGCAGGAAAGCAAGGAGGTGGGGGGGGGGGGGGAGTCAGGGTGCCCGTGTTTGTGAAATCAGTTCGTTATGTAACGCGTGTTGCACACGACACTTCCTTGTAAAGTGAGAATCAAAACAGGATGAACACAGACAACCAAATGTTTACCCATGGTAACACTGGTAACTGTTGCCTGATGTCCTACGCGAGTTCGGATGGAACGCCCGAAACGTAGAAAACAAACAAACAAACGAACACACAACGTTAAAAGCATAGATGCATGTTGAAACAGTGCAATCGACATCATTCATTTCATTTTTATGACAAAACTTAAATCAACTCATTCTATTTTTCTGTCTGTCTTTCTGTCTGCCTGGTAAAAAGTTTGTATACGTCATTTCTCCCTTAGTCATTCTCGAATCAAGTTGAAACTTTACACAATTATTCATTAGCGTAGATAAGACTTGAATAAACAGAAATAAAAAATTATAATTAATTATTTTGTTTGATACCTACAAGGGAAATTAATCCTTCAATATTCACAGACGTGGGTTTTGCCCCCTTAGTTAGTCGTACACACATTCTCGGGTCAAGTTGAGATTTTAAACTTTTATTCATAGTTTTAACAAAATATGATCAAATATATCAAATATATCAATTAAAAAATTAATTATTGGTAATTGATTATTTTGTTTATAAGAAAAAAAAAGTCTACATTGTGGAGAGACATCATTAACTGTATGTCATTATTTCTTTTTTAAAGATTTATTATATTTTGCATGTTTTTGTTTGATAGTTTATAGAGATTATGCTAACTGAAGCGAGAAAATGGAGACGGTCGAATAATCATATGTGGTGCCCCGACTTCCAACAGGTTGAAGCTGAAGTCAAATCGTTCGCTGTCGTCTCTCCCCGCCCGACAGGCATTTCTCTGAATTGTGAGAAAATGTCCATTTTTCATTCCGTTGCTCACTGCAACAATAGGCCTATAGGTATTACCCAGAATTCGAATTCAGTCGCCCCATCTTCTGGTTTAAACGCAATCATAAATAATCATAGCAAAAAGACATTCGATCGTGTAGTCGTGTAGGACGTAATCATCTTCTTTTTTGAAGTAACGTCTGCATTTTATATGATAAGAAAAGATTATAAATAACAGTCCTTACTTCAAAATTAAAGATAATTACGAAGGAGCATTTGGCAAATTTGTCCTATTCCACCAAATGTAATAACCTACAATAAAAGTAAATAATACTATTGGCTTTGAACTCGAGTGTCCCACGTTGAATCAGATACTCAGCAGATGTAGACTTTCAAGGAAAAAAAACAGCATTAATCTTAAATTGATATACACAACGAAACAAAGTATAAATCAAGTGTATATGTTGTAATATAAAAATCTAAATAAATTCATGTCCCGCATAGTTGATATCTGGGGATATAGCTCAGTGGTAGAGCGCTCGCTTCGCATGTGAGAGGCCCCGGGTTCGATCCCCGGTATCTCCAATTTTTTAATAGCATTTTTTTTTAAATCACTTGTACCACACTGATTCGGACGCACGTGTTCGTAACGTGTCCGAAGGCCGAGCGCACTAGGGATCCCAGCCATCTTCCTTAATTGTACCACACTAACCGTGCGAGGCTAGTCATGTTTATAACGGCCCCTTGAGGAACGGCGAGTGGATTGTTGACATGGTTGTAGTGGCTCACTTTGGGACCCTGCCTAGTGAAATGGAGCGACTCTGGTGACTTCTAATGCACCCCAAAGGGAAATCTTGTTTTGTTACGCCCTTGGCCAAATCGTTTCCTACTACGACCGTCTCCACCCGGCTCTGTTTTGACCAGAAACTACGTCAGTGTCCTGGAGTTGCCTTTGTTTCAGGACGCATCTGGTCGCTGTATGGCCACAATGATATCCGTACAAATAAAAACATATGTAATATCTGACGATCTAAGATTATCTTTTTTTTTTTTACACGTCGCTTTAAGTAAATTAGGTAAAAAAAAAAAAAAGGTGAACCATGTTATGACTAAGAAGATGTATTTACAAATAAACACGACTAAAATCAGACCGATAACGGAAGATCCGGATCCCCCCTCCTCCTCTCATCTTTTTCATATTACGCATTGATAGCATTATCACGCCACCACATTAAGTCGACACCCTTCAATCTCCTGCATGTATATTGGGAGACATTGGAGACTTCGTGACAGAGTGTGCGCAACATAGAGCTGCTATTAAACAAGGTCGGACCGGATGTATGTCACAGTGACCGTGACCTTAACACTAGGATATATATATATACAGTGCTATAAATATGTTATTTTGGGTCTTATCTTAGTAGACTTTGTGTTGTGTAAGACTAATTTGGTTAAAGACACATGCAAAAAAAAAAAAAATACACAAACTCAGGCAAACAGACGGGGCTAGCAGGGGCGTAGCTAGGAATTTGCAATAATTTTGGGGGCCCGGTAGCTCGACTTCTTTGTGAGCTCCTGCATTTTGGGTAATATTTAATGTAAAAACACTCATTTTGGCCTCTCCCCCTCAAGTGGGGGCCGGGAGGATTTTCAAATTCTCCCCCCTCCTCCCCCCACCCCAACTACGTTACTGGGACTATGATGTCTTATTTTTCTAAGATGTTTTCTTTGCTAAGATGTCTTCCTTTTCCAAAATGTCGTCCCTCGCTAAGATGTCTCCCTTTGCTTAGACGTCTTCTTTTGCTAATATATCTTCTTTTGCTAAAATGTCTTCTTTTGCTAAAATGTTTTCTTTTGCTAAAATGTCTTCTTTTGCTAAAATGTCTTCTTTTGCTAAAATGTCTTCTTTTGCTAAAATGTCTTCTTTTGCTAAAATGTTTTACCGTTCTTTCACGTTCCATCTTTATAAATGTCCATCTTGTTTGGGTTTCAATTTGGGGATGATCTTCACCCCTTCTGACTCCTGTACAAAGTCATGACTTCTTCTTGAGTTCCGTTCTCAAGAAATCCCCAAAGACTAAGCCAGCGTTTCCCAAACTTTTTCTACAACAGAACACTTCGCACTTTCGAGTATTTATCGGAACACTTTGCTTATTTAATGAGATTAATAAATGTGTCTTTAAACAAAATTAGTCTTACACAACACAAAGTCTACTAAGATAAGACCCAAAATATAACACAGTTTTGGAAACACTGGGCTAAGCTTATCCAATATCTGGTATCATTCAACAAACTTTTAGCTCAGGCTTTGTCACTTTCTATCCTTTGTTATCTTGACGCAGGGCCGGCCTTAGGGCACTGCAACCTATACGGCCGCAGTGGGCCCCGCACTTTCAAAGGCCCTGCGCTAACTCTAGTTGTAAATTATTTTTAAAAAACGGCATTGTCAGCTTTCATTAAATAAAAATAATAGAGCGAATTTTAACCAAAACAGTAAATTGCAATACTTAATTTACTGTAATAGTCAATGGCATTTAAATCTAAATCTAAATCTAAAGCGATATTTTGCTAGTCGATAGTAAATCTAAAAGGCAGATCTGAATCTTCATCGGCTTATATTGGAATTCTACCTTCTATTGTAGTTGGCTCGTCAAGTTAATTTGATCGTGATTTTGCACTAAGTAAAGAATGCATTTAATGCAAAGACGAATTTATTTTCTAACACAAAATCTTAAGTTTCTCTTATTGTCCTTATCCCTACCCAGACTGGGCCCCGCGCAATCCGTTTCGCATGGAGCCCCGCAATCTGTAGGACCGGCCCTATCTTGAAGGATAGCCTTTCAAAGTCAGACTCAAAGCATTAGAATCCCGGTTTCTGACGCTGATAATTATAAAAAGTAAAGCGATTTTTTTTATTGTGCGGGAAAAGTCTTGTACACATTATTTCTGCTAGTTCTCGTTCTCAGATCAAGTTTAAAATTTGCATAATTATTCATAGTCGATATGACAGTACACAAATCAGTCAAAAAATTGATTAATTAGTTAATCAATTGGTGGCAATTAATTAATTTTGTTTTATGTAGAAAGGAAGTTAAACACGCAGTATTGAGAGATTATGAAGGTTTTTTTCCCCCCGACTTTTTATCTTCACCTTCATTTATCTCTTAGTCCAGTGATGCCCAACCTAATTCAGCCCGCGGGCGTTTATAATTTCCTACACTCGTCTCGCGGGCCACATGAACGAAAAGTTATAAAATGAAATGAAATTGTTCTGAAACTATTTTGGTAGAAACCTATGGATTTGATACTTGATTAATATTTTATTTGACAATTATATTTTTTTTACGCGTTGGATGCAATCATTATCTGTCTACTTAAATGTGAGCAACACCGGTTCATTTTGTGGTCTCTTTTTGATAAATATTTCCATGGATCCTCCAATATCTAAGCATAGTTTAACCACTTTTTATTCGCGACTCCAACCAAGAATGCCACCATATTTATTTTATAATGCCGTTTTTATGTTGTTGTTTTATCAAACAGCCACACTTTCTTTATACAATAAATATGTTGGCTTATCATATTATCATATTCATAAACACACAAATGTTAAAAATCATGATTCCAATCAACCAGAGAAAAAGTGAGGGCCCAAAAGTATGTAAAGTACATACATTTTTTCAACTTTTTTTTTGTTTGGAAGGTAGATTTCTACACTTAGTGCCGACGTTGCGGCGGGCCGGATGGAACCACGTCCGGCCCGCGGGGCGTAGTTTGGGCATCACTGTCTTAGTCTGTTAAACCGTTGGGCATCACCCAAGATCTGTTGATCATATTTCTCCATTACTCTTTGTCTTTTGTCTTGGATAGCAAAGTATCTCTTTCTAACCATGTTGTCTATAGAGCAGATGCTGTAAAGGTCACTCTGTTTCTTTGCCCCACGGTTAACGAGGGTGTCATGAGGCCATTACAATGACAGACTGTCGTTGCCCTCAACGAATGTCAGGTACCCATTAGAGCTGGGTGGAAACAATGCGCCCTAAAGATCCCAAAATTAAAAAATCCCAGTCTTCACTAGAATTCGAACCCGAAACCCACCCCTTTTTTTTTTAGTATTTTTTTTTTTACATTTTGCTAGTAAAAGTTAAAGTCGGATCGCTGACTTCTCGTTGAGTTTATATTCAAGTTTACTATCTATTATGCGTCTAAACAAACTGATCTGGTTAAGATAACGCTATGATAACGTTATGGCTTTACGGTAGAGGTGGGACAGGATCTACAGTTTCTACACATAGGAAGTTAAGCCAAGACCTCCTTACTAGATCTATACACATTCACTCTTAGATCCGGATTCACTCGATGGAAGACACCACCTTCAAAGGCAAATACAAGGGAGATAAACACGACTAGGCGTATCACCTTTAACTGTACAGTATTGCGAACCCTTTGCCCTTTTTTTTTAATCTCCCCTTAATGCTATCAAAACTGTCTTTTCGTGAAGAGAACTCTTTTGTTATCGCCAGACTTGTGCTATCTCTCTTCACAGCGGTAGTAATGACGTCAAAAGACATCCTTCGATTACATCCTTCAGATTTATCTTTTTTTTTACCAATTCATCTATAACGGAAACGAGGCTAGATAGTAGCACTATTGCATCATCAATCGCTACAAAGTAGAGATAATCCACTCATTGTCGAACATACTAACACCAAGGGAGAGAAAGCACTTAAGAACGGCGACAATAAGAACAAGGGCAATAATTACCATCTCCGAAGATCTGATCAGTTCGGCGACTGGTGACATCTCGCCGCACACGATACGATCTGAAAGAGCCTGGCAAGTATACATTTAAAAAAAAAAATCTAAAGCCGATGTTTATCGACGCCATCTTGATCGTAATATCGTTTGGAAAACTGAGAATGCGCCATAAAACTAAAGTTGATAAAATGTATTTCCGGAAACGAAAAGATTTTGTAGGAGGAAATAACCAACGCAGTTGATGAGAAGGGAGAGCGTCTTCATCAAGATATTTGAAACCATTCAAAACCAACTGACCTCGTTGTACATCAATAAGTCAACTGATTCTCATGATTTTTTGAGCTGTGATTCAGGGCATCATCGGATCTGCATCGCCTCTGACGCAGCACCGCCGCCGCTTCGGATTCGCCGTGATTTAAGATGCCAATGCTTTAATTAGGAAATTGAAGCCAGAGGATAGTTGAAGTTAGTTGTAGTAAGAGTCATTTGTCTGTCTAGAAGTTTTGGCTTGCCAGATTGAAAACAAAGAATTTTATAATTATAATTAATATTGTAGAGTAAAATGTTTTGCAATGTGAAAAAAAAAAGTAAAGTTCCCCATTCAGACCTTTCAGATGATGTTCCACAATAAGGCAGAAAATGTGCGTCGTAACATTATTCTTTCATAGGGCATTAGGACACATTTGTAGAAATGCTCCTTCTTCCCTGGTGCATGGAATGAGTTGCCCGAGGCAGCCAGGAAACCAATGACTTGGGCGGATTTTAAGTCATTGGTTAACATACATGACAGTAACGTATGTATTTTTATAAGATAAGATAAGATAAACAAAATGGTTATCGGAATAACCAAAAAAAAGAGGGATAAACCCTCTCCCCCCCCCAAAAAAAGGCATAAGCTCCCCCCCCCCAAAAAGAGGCATAAGCTCCCCCCCCCCAAAAAAAGAGGCATAAGCTCCCCCTCCCCCCCAAAAAAGAGGCATAAGCTCCCCCTCCATCCCCCCCCCCCCCAAAAAAAAAGCATAATGTTGTAGGGACAAGTCCAGTATGCATTTTTGTTTTACATCACAATGCAAAGTACAAGAAATATCCTTCTGGTCAAACGAACCTCAAGCTGAAAGCGAGGCTTGCTTTCAATACGTATGCAAGTGTGCAAGATTTTGACAAAAACTTACAAAGTAAACCCCCCCCCCCCCTTTTTTTTTCTCTCTCTCTTTCGAAGAAGTTCTTCTTTAAGATAATGTACTCATACAAAATAGATACACGTCAGATTAACCCATCAGTTTGTGTCCGACAGTTTTATGTTGTTTTTTTAAACCTTATCAATTGATACACCGCAGGTGATTTTGTTTTCCCAAGCTTCTAATTCGATGAGCCTTTCTGCAATTAAAAAAAAATCTAGATTTATGTTGAGACTTTTTAATACCAATGACAACGTCGCTGGACCGGCACCTTCCAGACCCTCCATCATGTCGTGACAACCCACGGGGCTCGTATCAAGTTCTCCAGCGAGTCATTGCGTTATTCTCATCATCATCATCGGACAACGGGAGGGAGTCATACATAAAGATAGAAGAATTTCGTGTCACGTCTTTGGACAATGTCCACCACTGTGTGATGTCACCTGGTGGGCACTTCGGTGACAGGAGCGGAGACGATGGGGTGTTTTGTTTAACCTGCGTTGTGCGGAGAGAAATGGATTTATATTTCGCTCTGCTCTCCCCCCCCCCTCCGGCCGAGGGCCCCCAAGTTTCTGTACCCTTAAAACACACAGTCATTGTTTCTGTACTCTTCTCTCCAACAGGAGTTGACCAGTGGTCAATTTAGTTTCAAGTGTCCACCCCTACAATGTCCACTTTTCACACCGTTTCCTGTTATTCAAGGCCATGTAAAGAAAAGACATCTTGGATCTAACAGCTGCCAGTACCCTATCTGCGCACCCCACCTCGCCCCCCCCCACTTCAGTACCTCAGCACCAAGTCTATTGTGAAATGTGGCGTAGATAGGCCGCCTGTGTGCTGCCCTCAATAATCCCCATCAAAAAACATCGAATGTCCCTTTCTTTAACGACTGGGTGAGTCCTATTAAAACAGCTTCAGTAGTGTAGGAGCTGAAACAGCTTCAGTAGTGTAGAAGCTGAAACAAACAGCCGTATGACAGGTAACTAAAGTGTTCTGCTCTTATATCTAAAGCGAAACATAGCATAGCTTGGACATAACATTGTCTTTAGAAAATTGGTCCTATTTCATGTTTGTGTTCACTAAGACTCAGACGACGACCTATAAAGGGGACTAATTCAGCTATTACCACCACTTCAGTCCAGTATAATTTCTTTCTATAGCTCGAGATACCTAACAAAATAATTTATTACCAATAGTTAATTATTTAATTGGTTAATGTTTTAATTGATTCTTGTGTTGTCAGGTAAAAGAAATTATTGTGCAAAATTTCAGCTTGATCCGAGATTGGGTGTGAGAGAAATAACGTGTACACATTTTGTGGTAAACATAATGACAGAGTGAGTTCATATAAGCTTTGTAAAAAGGACCTTCAGTCATGGAACAGTACCAGGAAAAAGAAGAAGAGGAAGACAGAGAAAAAGACATGAGAATTTCAGCATTTAAGAATGGATGGACCTGTCTATTTTAATCAAGGCAAAAGACAGTGGAATGGAGAAAGACGGTCGACAGATCATATTTGGTACCCAAGTTGAATAAAATGATGAGATTATAATTAAAGTTAGTGAAATTAACAATTAATTTGGAAAGCTCCGAAGAAAAAAAAAAGACAACAAATATAAGCTTAATTCTTTTATTTTTTCAAGTTGGCTTCAGTGGAGTAGCAACAATAACGCTAAGGGGTTCAATACGTTCGGATCCATGACTATTAGGATATTGGGTCCTTAAAATGAAAAAAAAAAATTGTGATTGTGTACTTGTAAGAGCTGAAGTGTGTTTCAATCTGTCCGGGAAAAAAAATGAAGAAATTAATAGGAAATAGAAGAAAAGAGAAATGAACAAGCTCTCAGCCAAATTACAAGAACTGTAAGCTGTCCAAACACAACCAAATTATAAGTTTTTTCGTCTCAGAACCGGACACAAAGACATGAGACAACATATGTTCCGGAAACTGAAAATTGGGACTAGTGAAAATTGGCAATATGGAGAATCATCGATAATGCTGACTAAGTCCTTGAAGAACTGTATCCTCCATCAAAAGGCCCCAAACAAGACACTGGCCCCAAAACACCTATGGAGATCTGCCTGGTCAGGAAAACAATGCGCGTTTCATCCCGTTTGATTGTCTACAGAGCTGAGCCGAAGGCTCTTCGAGCTCTAGGCGTGTAAGCCTGGTGGAACAACCGTTCTTTCTGGAAGAGATCCAGGTCAATGGCTATGTAAAGCATAGACTAGAATGCATGGCCGAAGGCCGAGTACACCGGGAACCTCCGCCTTTTTCCAATGTTGTACCAAGCTAACCGTGCAGGACTCGCCATTAGTGTAACGGTCTCTTGAGGAACGGCGCATGGATTATCGACAACGACGTGGAAGCTCTCTTTCAACTCCGCACCGTGCCATGGGGAAAGCTCTCGCGTTCCCTTGGACCCACAGGAGTTTTGTTTTGCTATTCATTTAGCCGAATCACGTTCTCAAATGATCGTTTCCACCGGAGTGCCACGTTGAGGCAGAATAGCGTACCCGGGGGCAGTTCATCCCAGATAGTTGACTAGACCTACAGCATTGTAACGACTAAGTTCAAGACGAAGAGTTTACCATATAGATGCATGTCAGACGCTGTTGCTGAACTGAGAATAATGTTTGCAAAATGTCAGCCATAAATTGAGATGTCCATTATTATAAATAAAACCAGTTATGAAACAAATAATTTATAAAATGCTTATTTATTATGCAAGCAGTTTTTTCATTACCGCTCAGCCACCGCGCTTCCCCTGGCCTAACTTATGTCTTATAATTGATCTAATTGTTTTGAGGGAGTTTAATCTCTTAGTTCTTATAATGCATACTAATTAGCTTTTTCTCTTTAAAAAACTGCTTGCATAACTGATTTTAAAAATTAGATTTTTCGCTTTCAGAAAAAAAAAAAAGTAGCCGTTGCATCAGAATGGTCTAAAATATTGTGATGTCGGATTTTCAATATCTTTTCTAGTTTACGAGATCTAAACGGGACGGACGGACAGACAGACAGACATTTCGCACAAAACTAATAGCGTCTTTTCCCCTTTCGGGGGCCGCTAAAAAAGGTTTTCTTTTTTTTTTTTTTTTTGAAAGAGAAAAAAATGTATTTAGTATGCATATTAGTTGGACATAATTTAATACAACAATTAATAAGTAGTTTTTTTTATATATTATCGCATGAACTACGGTGCCCTACCACCGGGATAGTACACTTAATTTTTTTTTTTTTTGGCGAAAATGTTTTTTTCTTGAGGATTTGAATAAGAGATTGACCCTTTACAAAACAATTAGATCATTTAGATATTCGATATATGACATCAGTTAGGCCAGGCTCACATCTAACTTCACAATCACTTTCACCTATCATTTGGTCAGCCGGACCGCTGGGGCACCACACAAGATCTGTCAACCCTCTTTCTCCATTCTTCTCTATCATTTGTCTTTGAAAGAATTTCTTTCTGATCTTTTTCTGAAAATATTTTAGCACTGTTAAAATCAGATGTATGGTATTTGTGCACATTTTAGCACTGTTAAGATCAGATAAATGGTATTTGTGCACATTTTAGCACTGTTAAAATTAGATATATGGTATTTATGCAGATTTAAGCGCTGTTAAAATCAGATAAATTGTATTTGTGCACATTTCAGCACTGTTAAAATCCAGTTGTACTAGGATATCATTGCAACTCTTCTTATGTGTAATTCATTTTGTCGGAGAACATGTCCCGCAACCCTCATGCGTCGCTTTCTCACAATCTTACTAAAGGGTCGACTCCCAATTCGGCATAGGATTTCCTTGATTTAAATCCGATCTCTATAACTGACTCCTAAAATCTGTCTTAGCCATCTTTGTTGAGCCACATTTAGTGTTTTTTAAATTTCGGCAGATGACTATTCACTGCAGTTTGTTAAGGGAGCCCTGCCACTGGTAAAAATGTGTAACCTCTCTTGAATACGCTCTTGGAATTAAGTGACTGTAGTTTGCTTTAGATTTTTTATCGAAAAGAGAAGTTTTATCGTAAAAATCATCTGTTGGGGGTTTTCCAACTCAAAATGCTCTGTAGGGGGATCTTAAACTCAAAACCATCTGGAGGGGTTTTAAACTTTAAACAAACGCCATCTGTTAAGAGGGGTTTAAACTCAAAACCCCCGATTGGATTGGCTACGCTCAAATAATTTTAGTGTGTAATTTGCTTTTTTTTTTATATTGAAGAGGTATTTTTTAGCACTAAACCCCGCTGAATGGGGGTTTAAACTCAAATTCTTTTGGCAACGCTCATAGCATTTTGAGTGAGTACTTTGCTTTTTTTCTTCAACTGAAGGTGTATTTTTTAGCCTCAAACTCCCCTGGCGGGGGGTTTAAACTCAAAACTCCTTTGGCTGCGCTCATAGATTTTAGAGTGAATAATTTGCTTTTATTTATATTGAAGAGGTACTTTTTAGCTTCAAACTCCACTGGAGAGGAGTTTAAACTCAAAACCAGTTTGACTACACTCATAACATTTTGAGTGTATAATTTGCTTTGTTTTTATTATTAAAGGGGTATTTTTTTACCTTCAAACCCCGCTGACGTGGGGTTTTAACTCAAAACTATGTCAAAACCCATTTAGCTACGCTCATAACATTTTGAGTGCGTAATTAGCTTTTTTTTTTATATTGAAGAGTGAGTTTATCGTTAATTTTGAAGGGGGGTTTAAAATCAAAATCTCCCTTAACTGTGCTCTTGGAATTAGGGGATTTTCGTTTACATTTTTTTTTGTTTTGTTTTATAGAAGAGGGGGAGTTAGCTGCAAAAACCCCAAGTAGGGGGGTTAAAACTCAAAACCCCTAGTAGGGGGTTTTAAACTCAAAACTCCTGGTAGGGGTTTTTAAACTCGAACCCCCTGGTAGGGGGTTTTAAACTCAAAACCCCCTGGTAGGGTTTTTTTTTAAATAAACAAAATCAAAGCAAAAAATCATTCACTAAATTCCGATCCCCCCCCCCCCCCAAGGGGTTTTTTTATTAGGGGGGGGGTTTGAACCCCAACCCCCCCCCGGGCTACGCCCATGATATATATATATATAACATATATATATATATAATATATATATATATATAATATATATATATATATAGAATATAAGATATATATAATATATAAGATATATATATATATATATAATATATATAAGATATATATATATATATATAATATAATATAATATATATATATAATATAAGATATATATATATATATATATATATATAATATATATATATATATAATATAAGATATACACATATATATATATATAATATATATATATATATAATATAAGAGATATATATATATATATATATTATATATATATATATATAATATAAGATATACATATATATATATATATATATATATATATTGCAACGAAAATAAAATTAGAGCGTTAAAATGGGTTAACCCACTCAGCCGACATACAAAATCATATCTAATATAAAAATACTGTGAAAACGGGTTTACACGATTTGTTAAAAAGTTTCGTTCGTTAATAGAGATACATTTAGGTTCTTTTTGTCTATTTTTCGGGCCCTTCGAATGTGGGATGTATATTAATGCTATTATACATACACTACGGTCTCTGCCATGATCTAATGAACTTTTATGCCAAGCTATGTCAAGATTTTTATTTGGGATTTACATACATACAAACATACATACATACATACATACAAACATACAAACGCCTTGCTATGTTCTGTTTTTAAGCTAGTTAGATCCGTCTTGTCTTGTTAAATTTGATTTCTACGTGTCTCGGTGTCTCTCTCTTAGTGTCTACTGCGAGTGTCTGTCTCTGAGTGTCTCGAATCTTCAGAGTCTCACCTTTCATTTTCACGCTTCTCTCGCTGTATTTGTCTGAATGGCCAGAGTTCGAATAGCCATTGCGCACTCCAAGCAGTCAATCACACACACACACATACGGGAGTTTTTTAATCCTCAAGTAGCCCCGCGGTCAGGGTGGTCACTCGCTGGTCAGTTAGCTCCGCGTTGTTGGGTTGATGGACCATCACTGATCTCGAATGACCATTAACGTCTGGTCACGACTGTTGGGTGACGGGTGATGTAACTGAGGTCAAGCCTGGTTGAATGGAGAAAGTGATTAGAGTGCTTGGGGGCAGAGTGACCCCGGCCGAGTGGCCATCGGCCTAATGCAAATTTTAGCGAGCATTTGATATAGTTTGAATGTTTGTCATCTTTAAGGTTGAATTATTATTATTATTATTATTAAAAAAACTTTGAAGAGAAGGACACAAGTTGAAGTTAAGCTGTTTCTTTAGAATTATATTAACAGGGCCTGATTTAAGTAGATGGAGGCCTAAGGCATGATTTTGTACAAGACTGTCTTTTCAAGACTTTAATGAAAAATAAGTGTGCTGGCCACATGACATCATCGTTAACCATAGGTCACAAAAACAGATGACCTTTACATCATCTGCCCTATAGACCACAAGGTCTGAAAGGGGAACTATAAAGTGGGTGGAGCTAGACATTGAATTTAAATGAAAGTAAAAGTAGATTTGATCTTTACTGTGCCTACAATCCTATAGTATTATTTTCATCCTCTTTTATATTGACACTGCATCAGTAGTGCTCTTGAAATTAGGAATGGGTTGAAGGCGGATCACGGGGAGGGAAGCTAGAGATCGGGGGGGGGGGGTGGCCAACCGTAACGCCTTACCAATCTTGTTTAAGGTCATTTAAGAATCTCTCGAGGTGAAGGTCATCAATTAGTGACCATCTCAGCTGTCCACCCTCCGCCACTCTCCTTGCTCCCCGATGTCCCCGGCTCTGCCAACTAACTCTCTATTATCCACACTCACGCCTCAGTCCTCCAGTGGACAATGTCCAGGCACTGTTATCTCACCTCGCAGCGGCAGTCCTACGCTAAATACCTGGCCAGTGGCGTGTCCGAGTGAAGGGAAAGAGTGGGCCGGACAACAATACGGTGACTGTGACGGAGTGGACAATGGCTCGAACAAACTGTCTCGGACAATAAAAAAAAGTCTGCCCTCCTTATCCGCTCCCCCGACCATACGTCACCCTCTCTCACTGTTCACCTAACAGGTCATCACTGATAGAGCTCGAAACGAAGATTATCTCTTTAGGAGCAGATGCGTGCCTGTGGAGAGGGAGAGGGCGACCAAATAAACGGACCAGCTGTATATAAATACAAGTAATATTTCAATGCGCCTCCTTAACTCTTTCTCTCCTAATTAACGATGCTAACGTTGATTTGACACCATTTAAATTTCCGGGGTGTGGCCGCTACAGCTTCTGGGAGCCACAGGTGAGAGTTGGGTACTGAGTGGGGACTAAGAGTGAGCCAAGCTACCCTCAAAAGAGGGTACGACTATCTGTCCACTAGAGGTGCTACCCCTCCTACATACCCCATACACCATCAAAGCTTCTCTGAAGGCGTTCAGCATAAACCCAGCAACCTGGGAGACAGAGGCACATGACAGAGCATCATGATGGCGTCGCGCTGTGAAAACTGACGCACAGGTTGCAAGGAAAAGAGAACAGCGCTGGCAGAAGAAAAACGCCAGAGAAGAAAAGGCCAATGACACTAGCTCCAGCTGGAATAACCTGCCCAGTGTGCAGCCGAACATTCCGGGCTCACATAGGTCTCACCAGCCACATGAGGAGGCACAAAACCCCAGTGCAAGGCCCTCAGCCCCCTGGATGACAAAAGTGGTCATCATCGAACCACGATGGACGAACTATATATAATTAAATTGATTTTTTGGTTTTATAAACTTTAATTTACGTTGTACAAGAGCATTAGAGCATGCATTCTCCTAAAATTCTATACCAAATGTAAACGTTTTCTGTGTGCAAACAAATATGTTATTGAAGTATAATCATAACAGGGTAGAATGTACACAAGTAAAAAAATGAACAAGTCTGTCAGAAAGAGGAAAATAATTACGGAGATAAAAAAGTTAACTTTTGGTATGGTTTGGCACACCGACACTGTCTTGGTCTTCTTGGTGTATCCGTCTTCAGCTACTTCCTTATGTGTGGACAACAAGCTAGTAACTCTTTTCCCAACGATATACAACAACTGTCAAATTTTAAGGAAAGTCGTTAAATCCATTTTCGAGATCCGAGTCTACTCAGGTGTTTAGTTTGCCCAGAAGTTTCCACAAAGGTACGTGTTAAATAGATGTAAAAAAAATAATCTTATTACTGTAGTACGAACTCTATTAAAGGGAAGTAACTTTTAAAGAGCCAGTAAGCGTTTCATTGGATCGTGACATTTTAAAATAATAAAAATAACAATAATAATAACAATAATAATAATAATAATAATGTAAATAATGTGAAGGTTCTCGATCACATGATATTTAGTTTGCTTTTTTTTAAATTTCTTTTTTTTCAATCATCATTATTTTGGTTTATTGCCACTATTTAAGATTCATTAATTAATGTTATGGCCTCACAGTACCTCACAATCTAATGCATTCTATTATTGGATAATCGCGCTGTAAGCACTTCATCCTTCATCCTAAAAAGTATCAATAGTCTATTCCTTATTTATGGCACTATCCTCTCCCATAATTAGACGTAGACTCTTCGAGTGATTCAATCTATTTTAGACATTTACACTGAAAGCTGATACCGGGATACGATGGACTATCTACTGAGTAGGATAGACAATGATTATAGCACTTTTGCTTGAAAAAATTTTTGGTCTCTTGTGAAGTTGATGTCAGTCAGTCAGGACTTTATTTTTTGTTGTCCTGACCCCCCTAGGACAATGTCTTCAGGCTACTATATATCAGTTTATATAAATTTCTAAGTCGCTCAACCATGCGGGACATGACGCACGCACGCCGTCTCTCTAACCCTCGATGAAAAAAGTCATGGAAAGATAACTTTTTTATTTCCGCAAGTCGGACTAGAGTTACTCCACGTAACTTTCGAGGCAACAGAGAGCGCGGCTCAGAAAAAAAAAAGGGGGTGGGGTACGTCGCCCAACTATTTTGGACACCAAGCACGCACGCGACTCTCTAACCCTCCTCCCGCCCTCTACCGCCCGCACCCGCGCTTTTTGGCTCTCCAGGCATGCGCATACAGTCATTTGCCCAAACCCACCCCATTTGGACAACTGTGTCTTTTAGGAAGTGTTCACCCGTCACTAAATAGCGGCGTATGCTACCCCGCGCGTCGACTAGTGTATATATGATGCTTCTCCTTCATGGTCGATGATGAGCACATTGCTTATTTCCCATGAACTTTAAGATGACTGTTAAATCCAATCCGCGTTTCAAAAAGCCGGCCGGACGTGGCATAGGCAAGTTGGGTCGATTGCAGACAGGCCTGCTTCTGAAGATCGATATGCATTCAGAATATCGGAAGATTAAGCATGTGACTCGGAGACCTAGTGACATGGATGACCAATGACATTGACTTTTCAACTGACCCGAAGTTCGAGGACCTCGTTCTCGTTTACCCCACGAGGAACATGTGTACTTTGTGTGTTGTCTGTTTTGAGGAAACGACCATTAGAGGAAGTGGTTAGGCTAAATGAATAGCAAAACAAAATTCTCGTGGGGGTGTCCACGGGTAGGCGAGAGTTTACCCATTGCACGGAGGGGAGTTGAAAGAGAGCCCTCACGGTCCTGTCGATAATCCATGCGCCGTTCCTCAAGGGACCGTTACACAAATGGCGAGTCCTCCACGGTTACCTTGGTACAACATAGGGAAAAGGCGGAGGTCCCCGGTGCACTCAGCCTTTGGCCATGTCTAGCCCATGCGCCCGTGGACCAGATGCATTGGAAATAGCAATGCTTTACATAGGCATTGACTTGGATCTCTTCCAGACAGAAAATTATTTCACGCAGGTTGTTTTTTTTTACTGTTTGACGCTCAAACAGGTTTTTTTTTCAAACTTAGAGCTCGAAGAGACTTCGGCTTAGCTCTTAGAAGATCAAACAATACGGTGTGTATTCTGTCTTATGTGTTGTCTGTCTTATGTTATGTCCGTCTTGTGTGTTATCCGTCTTGTGTGTATTCTGTCTTGTGTGTTGTCTGTCTCATGTGTTGTCCGTCTTGTGTGTATTCTGTCTTCTGTGTTGTCTGTCTTATGTGTTGTCTGTCTTGTGTGTATTCTGTCTTGTGTGTTGTCTGTCTTGTGTGTATTCTGTCTTGTGTGTTATCCGTCTTGTGTGTATTCTGTCTTGTGTGTTGTCTGTCTTGTGTGTATTCTGTCTTGTGTGTTGTCTGTCTTATGTGTTGTCCGTCTTGTGTGTATTCTGTCTTGTGTGTTGTCTGTCTTGTGTGTTATCCGTTTTGTGTGTATTCTTTCTTATGTGTTGTCTGTCTTGTGTGTTGTTCGTCTTGTGTGTATTCTGTCTTGTGTGTTGTCTTTCTTGTGTGTATTCTGTCTTGTGTGTTATCCGTCTTGTGTGTATTCTGTCTTGTGTGTATTCTGTCTTATGTGTTGTCCGTCTTGTGTGTATTCTGTCTTGTGTGTTGTCTGTCTTGTGTGTTGTCTGTCTTGTGTGTTATCCGTCTTGTGTGTATTCTGTCTTGTGTGTATTCTGTCTTATGTGTTGTCTGTCTTGTGTGTATTCTGTCTTGTGTGTTGTCTGTCTTGTGTGTATTCTGTCTTGTGTGTATTCTGTCTTGTGTGTTGTCTGTCTTGTGTGTATTCTGTCTTGTGTGTTGTCCGTTTTGTGTGTATTCTTTCTTATGTGTTGTCTGTCTTGTGTGTTGTTCGTCTTGTGTGTATTCTGTCTTGTGTGTTGTCTTTCTTGTGTGTATTCTGTCTTGTGTGTTGTCTGTCTTGTGTGTTATCCGTCTTGTGTGTATTCTGTCTTGTGTGTTATCTGTCTTGTGTGTTGTCTGTCTTGTGTGTATTCTGTCTTGTGTGTTGTCCGTCTTGTGTGTATTCTATCGTATGTGTTGTCTGTCTTATGTGTTGTGTATTCTGTCGTATGTGTTGTCTGTCTTATGTGCTGTCTGTCTTATGTGCTGTCTGTCTTATGTGTTGTCTGTCTTGTGTGTTGTCTGTCTTGTGAGCTGTTTTCTTGGAAATGTACTCTCATATTTGACACAGCATGGCTCAATGTGGGTTCAGTCACAATCAACTTACCGGAGTGGGGTCTAACGTTGTAACCCTGGCCCACTTGTTCCTTGCTACACCAATGGACGTGGTGGCGCTTGACATAGACTATTCATATTTTCACTAAAGCTAAGTTTAAACCTAGCCGCCTATTAGACCAGTCATATAATTTTCTTGGTGGAAAACCCAGAGATAATGTAAAATTTAGTGTTTGCTTTTCATCATTAAGTTCTGTAACTATAGCTAGAATAGACTGTACTCTACAGTTCTTTAACAGCGTAGGAATTCTGTAATATTTCGGTACAAACTCCAATGTAAAACTGACAGCAGAACTGTTAGAAATAGTAATTCCAAAGAAGCTCAGCTGCCCTGGGAGGAATCCTGTAAGTTCAAAGGGTGCGATTGGTCGCCTGCGGATTCCTCTAGTGGAAAACCCGAAGTGTGAGCATTAACTGAGACACAAAAACTTTCTCTTTGCTTCTTTCATGTTTGTTTGTTTTTTAACTAACTCTTTGACCTTTCAGCTCGTGCCAAAAAGTTTCCACTCCCTCTTCTATCTGTCATTATCGTTTACAGCTTGCTAGTCAGTCGTCATATGTTGTTGTTTTCTTTCAGTCTTCTCGCTGCCATCTCATCGTCTGCTGGGTTCCTTGGCCTAATTAGAAAAAGTATCAAGAGTTATCTTTTCCCTTGTCTAACATTTTCAACGAAGACCAAGCAGCGACCGGAGGGTTGGTTTTTATTTTCAACCTTCGTATCTGGTTGTTGCGTTTGGTGACTAAGACGACCCTGATTCCAACTGAAATGCTGACGTCATGGGCATTTGATAAGATTTGATAGTAATATTGTTTATTATTACAGTCTAGCCATAGAATATTATAGCGCACAATTCTTCCCACCAGTATCAAAAAGTTGTCGTCGTATGTAAATTAGAGAAATTTAGAAAGGGATGTTTATTGTCATATGTAAATTAGAGAAATTCAAATAGGGATTAATACAATGGTAGAGTATAAATAAAAAAAAACTAGTACGAGCGGGTTGACGAGGTCACGTGACTGGTGACACCTTATTGTTCACAAAATGAGGACAGTGTACCCACACTTAAATGCCAGAAAAATGGCGATTAAAACTTAGTTTAAGGCTACAGCAGGGAAATAAAATTAACATAAGTTAAATTAAAAAAACAACAACAGGGTATTGAGATGTCACGGTTCTTTATTCTAAGGAAAGTTATACAAGGAGTAGTAGTAGCTTTGAACGAGAGAGAGAAAGAGAGAGAGAGAGCTATACTAGAAATTTAGACTTAGAAGTCGCTAGTTTAAAAGTTAATAGTTACTCATTTTATTGATCATTTTCACTGAATCTTGTATCTGCTTTATATATCTACTGAACATACATTTATTGTATCAAGTTCAAGTTTAAAACAATTAAAACTCTAGAAAAGCATATCAACACTTTGTTACTTCATTGATTATTAAAGTGTTTGAACCATAGTTACGGCACCTCCGAACCTGCATATGTCACAAGTTTATCTCATCAAGATCTTCAAGTCAAACAAACATAATAAACACGTGACAAATGTATAAAACAAATGTTTCTTCATGGTTTTTGTTAACTGAACGAGTAAATATGCCAATAAACTCGTATACTTAAAATGTATATAAGTCTTACTAAGTAGTTAGATATTTGGAGAGGGCGTTAGAGACTCGAGCAAAGCTGTGGGCTTCTTCTGATACAATTAGGGCCTATATTTAATGTACTTATAATAAAAGTGAAATCTATCAAAAGAGATGCTGTTTTAAGAATACAAGGTGATTCAAATGGAAAGCGCCAAAAGCATTGCGCTATATTTAAAAAAAAACAACGATTGATAAATATTGGACACAAATGTATATAAGACTTCAAGTTATAATTTCAGAAGAGTTTAATGTGACCACTTCCGGCGGCACGGACATTAAGCCGATATGAACATTTCTCCTAAACTCTTCAGGATGTCTCAGTTCACTGCGTTGATTGCAGCTGTTATTCAATCTGTCATATGATTCATTGCTCAGTGGTAAGAAATGACCCATGCATGTACACGTCACGCTAATCAAAATGAGTGCTATCACTTGTTTGAGAATCACCGTGGAGTACATCTATACTCAGAGTACTTTAATGTTGTATGCTATGTGCAGCGCTATTGAATGTGTGAGTGTTGAAAGGGGTGAGTACTCGTGCCGCCTTCGGTCTAAGACAAAACGTTCTCGGCACCGAGTGACACGCGCCAATGTCTGTACCTGTGTGAACCTGGCGCTGCACTGATAAGTCATGGCGTGAGGTGCACATGTAAGCACATGTTTTGTTTTTTGTCTGCGTGTGCATGTTGTAATGACTTTATAAACACATTACAGAATATGTGTTGGACCAAGACTTTCGTTATTGAAAGCCTCAACACTGATCTACAACGTCACAGCCTGTGGGCAGTTTAGACCAATAGCTCGTTGTCACGTCCTACAGACCTGTGACGTAACAACGAGCTATTGGTCTAAACAGCCCACAGGCTATGACGTTGCTAGTCAGTGTTCAGGCCTTCCATAACCATTGGTTTCGGTTGGACAGGGGCAGACTGGTCATATGGGCGTTTGTACCCAAATGGGCCAGTAGGGCTACCGGAGGGGTCATTATGACTTGTATGAAATTGTTTAAAACAGGTGTTCTCAACCTGTGGGTTGCGACCCCCTTGAGGGTCGATTGACGATTTGCCAGGGGTCGCCTAAGACTATCGAAAATATGGATTGTTATTGTCTATTCTTCTATTGCTGTGTGTGGGGGGGGGGGGTCGTGGCAGAGTGGGGGATTGTAAAAAGGGGTCACAGAGCTTAAAAGGTTGAAAACCGCTAGTTTAAAACGTTTTATAACATTCTCTTACAAAAGTGACCATTGAAGCGTCTGTTTAATAATAAAAATAATAATTTTATTTATAAAGTGCTGTTAACAAAATGTAGGCTCAAGGCGCTGTAATAACATTACAAACACAACAGACAATATCAAAAACTAATCTAAAAAAGTTTTAAACAAGTAGGTCTTAATGTTCTTCTTAAAAGTGGTATTAAGTGTTTCAACAAAAAAATCTTTTACAGATTCGACAGAGCATTATTAATTAAATCTTAACACATTTTCCGAAACAATATAATAGCTTACATCCGTAGACAGTGATACTTGTAGGCTTCATCCTTTTAGGGTCTTCACACTTTTAACGATTACAAAGCAACGTAAGGCTAAACATTTCCACTGTATGCATGTGTAGTTATCGATACATTATCAAACTTAACATAATGGTAATAAGAAAAAAAAGTTCCCCTTTCAGATCTTTAGGTCTATAGGACAGATGATGTAAAGGTCATCTGGGCCTGTAGCCTACGGTTAACGAGGGTGTCATGTGGCCAGCACAACGACCACCGCCTTTACTTTTCTCCAATTAATGTCGGGTACTCATTAGAGTTGGGTGGACTCAGAGGCGCCCAAAGATCCCGAAAATAAAAATCCCATTCTTTACCAGGACTCGAACCCGGAACCCCCGGTTCGGAAGCCAAGCGTATTACCGCTCAGCCACCGCGCTGAACTATAATTGGATGCCCATCATATGATATACAATTTGTGGGCCGGATGGTATAGAAATGCCAAGGGCCAATTTTGACACCCAGCCCGCCCCTGGTGTTGGTGGAAGTTATCGGTAGCGAAGATCGTACTCATCGATTGACTGACTTGCTTTCTTCCTAATTCAGTCAGTCACTCACGTACTTTTTACCCTGTCAAGGTAAACAAATAAACTTCTTAGCAGATTATTCCGAACTATTCTCAAGCAGAATTTCGATAGTTATTTCACCATCTTGAAATACACATAGAAAACATGAAAGGGACATGGCCGGCCGTAGGCATAGGCTAACTAGGCAGACGCCTTGGGCCTCCGATTGGTGGGGGCCTGGTGCAGAAGTAATTTGTTTTAGAGGGGAAAAAATGCGAAACATTGATCAACTCTCAAACATAGTAGAACTCTAAGGTTTATTAAAGAATGTTTAGATCTACCATGGGCGTAGTCAGGATTTTTTTCGGGGGGGGGAGGTTTGGTGGGGGGGATTTCCCCCCCTCCTCCACCCTCCGCGAAAAAAATATTTATATGTGTGTGTGTACATAATCTTTATTACATTCTGACCTTTCATTCTTTCGGAAGACGTTTATTGTGCCCTAGAATAGGTTCTTTCTTGAGTTAGTTGAAAAAATAAAATTTTGACTCTCCGCCTTTGCTAGCAAGGGGGAATCCCCGCCGCCAAACACTATTTCTGGTATTAAAAGCCAACAAAATGCATATTCTGAGGTATCTACAGTGTATTTTCCTGCTATTAGAAAGTTTTATTGCAAAACTTAATGTGCAATTCTTACTGACTTAGACCCTCGGCGCATTTGACGTCAAGCTTTCTCCACAAAATCTGTCACTGGTAATGTCTGAAGCCTCTTCCCACCTGTTCTTAGGACCTCCATGAATGTGTGGAGCCAAGTTGTACTAGGATGTCATCGCAACTCTTCTTATGCGTAATTCATTTTGTCGGAGAACATGTCCCACAAACCTCATGCGACGCTCTGTCACAATCTTACCAAGTGGTCGACTCCCAGTTTGTCATAGGATGTCCTTAATTTAGACCCGATCTCTATAACTGACTCCTAAAATCTGTCTTAGCCATATTTGTTGAGCCATATTTAGAGTTTTTCAATTTCGGCAGATGACTATTCACTGCAGTTTATAAATGGAGCCCCGCCACTAGTAGAAATGTCTAACCTCTCTTGAATACGCTCTTAAAATTAGGTGACTGTAGTTTGTTCTAGATTTTATATCGAAATGAGATGTTTTATCGTCAAAATCATCTGCTGGGGGTTTTAAACTAAAAAATCTCTGGAGTTATTGTATTTTTAAAAAATTCAAAACCCCATTTAGCTACGGCTATAGAATTCGGCAACTGTAGTTTGCTTTAGAGTAATATTGAAAATAGAGGTTTTCCACCTCAAAGCGTTCTGTAAGGGGATTTTAAAACCATCCGGAGGGGTTTTAAACTTTAAAAAAAAAGCCATCTATTGGAGAGGGGTTTAAACTCAAAACCCCCAATTGGTTTGGCTACGCTCAAATAATTATAGTGTGTAATTTGCTTTATTTTATACTGAAGATGTATTTTTTAGCATCAAACCCCTCTGAAGGGGGTTTAAACTCAAAACCCCTATTGGAAACGCTCATAGCATTTAGAGTGTGAATTTGGCTTCTTCTTTATATTGAAAATATATTTTTTAGCTTCAAACTCCGCTGGATACCTGACATTACTTGGGGAAAGTAAGTGATTGGTCGTTGTGCTGTCTACATGACACCATCGTGATCTTTACATCATCTTCCCTATAGATGGCAAAGCTTGAAAGGTCGAGGTATGAACAGCTGTTACGTTTGTATAGCATGCCAGTACTTTCAGTCGTTACGTTACGTTCAGAAAACTAAAATTGATGTTGCTTGTATTATGCTCAAAATCGCTACGGCGGTTCCTTTTGTTTTTCAGACGAAATTGAACCTTTGGTCTTAATATGTATGTAAAAAAAAGTACAGTTCCCCCTTTCAGACCTTGTGGTCTATAGCGCAGATGATGTAAGGGGCATCTGTTTCTGTGGCCTACGGTTAACGAGGGTGTTATGTGGCCAGCACAACGTTTAATCGCCTTTACTTTTACCCAACTAATGTCAGGTACCCAATAGAACTGGGTGTACTCAGAGGCGCCCGAAGATCCCGAAAGGAAAAATCCCAGTCTTAACCAGGATTCGAACTCGGTTCGGAAGTCAAGCGCTTTGCCGCTTAGCCACCGCCCTCCTAATAATTATGAAACGTATGCATAAATCTATTTTTCAGAACATACAATGTATACAATATATGTATGAATCTACTATTTTTTAATACCTGATATGACTCTGAAACTAAGTATACATTGCAATACATTAAAGTGAGAAGTTATATAATTATTTTTTGGTGCAAGTGTTGTAGCATAACTTCGCCAGGCTATCACAGCTGTTTGATAAAACATCACAATATCTCTACAGGTTTTTTTTTTTATTCGACCTACATTTCGAGTTCTTGTTTTTTCACTCAACTCAGAGATATCGCCGGGGATTTCCATGAAGTTTTGACTCTCTTGCGATTCTCACTGCGCATGCTCATTGTGTGTCTGTTCGTGTGTTTACCAAAGGTCACAGCAGTGCAGTTGCCTGAGTACAGACTACGCTACATGCCGAGTGCGAAATGATGAGAAAAACAAAACACAAAACAACAAAAAAAACTTTTCGTCCTCAACTAAGGGGTATGTACTCACATTGTTGATGAGTTCCTGGTTATTGATTGCTTCCCCTCCCCCCCCCCCTTCCCAATCATTTCCAACTCCCTGCCCCCACCCTTTCCATATAGACTCAAGACCAGGGGTTCTCAGCCTGTGGATCGCGACCCCCTTCAGGGTCGATTGACGATTTGCGAGGGGTCGCCTAAGACCATCGAACATATGGATTGTTATTGGCTATTCTTTTATTGCTGTATGTGTGTTGGGGGTGGGGTCGCGGCAGAGTGGGGGATTGTAAAAAGGGGTCGCCGAGTATAAAAGGTTGAGAACCGCTGCTCTAGACCCAGCTTAATTTTTTTTTTCTCAATGGCCTTAAAGAATATAAAATAAACAAAACAACTAAAAGAAAGAAGTCGTTGAACGATCGGGAAAACCCGAAACCGCTTACTTCCCACACACAAGGTGGGATACAGTGAAAATAGAACCGCTCTGTGTTGACTAGTGGGATTATTTTAAAAACATGGAAGGAAGCGATGCATGGAACGAAAGGACCAGTTACCGGAAGTTGTTTTTGTCAAAAAAAAAAAATCTGAATGACTAACTCTCTTGCCCTTGAGAGATGATGCTGAAAAAAAAAAAACCTATAAAAATTGACATACATAATAGAGAGGAAAAAAAAAGGAGCGCGGAGGCAGGCGGAGATTCAGAGAGAATTATGTAAATTAACATAAGTTGATCTCCCCTCCCTAAGCAATGTTAATGCCGCTGTGTAAAATAAGGTACCCCCATCCCAGACCTTGCAATGTACTGGTCACCTGGTGCGAAAGTGATTGGTTTCCATGGTCAACGATTAATAAGAGTGTCATGGGGTCACCCATTAGAGTTGGGTGGACTTAATTTGTCATAAAAAAACAACAATATCCAAGTCTGAGATTTGAATCCGAGACGTGTAAACTTGTAAGGCAAGCGCTTTACCACTCAGCCACCACACCACCTTGCTGTAAGCTGTAATGTATAGTGTATAGAGTGCGGTTGGATTTGAATCATATTTAAACATTTAAGCTTTTATAACCGCTGGGATCGTGACTTCTTCAAATTTGCATACACTGCAATTTTAAAGCCCACGTGACCCTGGAGTTAAACATTTAAAGTAAAGATGATAAATAATTGCATATGCTTTTAAAAAATATTTTATGTATCTATATTTTCCTTTCGTGCAATTTATAAACAAACAAAAAAAAGTCAAAAATCATTGTTTCACTTCTAGTCTCTCACTCGCTATCTCTAATTTGCATACTAATTCAAGACTAAACTCGCCCAAACACGAACTAGAATAAAAGTGAAGGGCAGCGACTCATGGCTGACAAGGGTGACTACTCATTCACCAAACAATCGGATGATGTCATCGCGAGTTTGTTAGCAAGGTCGCGAGATTAAGGAAGAAATAACAAACAAACACAAAGGAAGGGGGGGGGGGGGAACAGAAACCACTCTTGATCTCACCTACACCCCCCAACGTTGCATGGAGACCAGGTATAAAAGTCTAAACTCCACAAAGACAGCACCTTTGTTTCATCTATGGGGAACAGGGGGGGGGGGGGGGCATGTGTGGGTGTGCGTGTTGATGGTGATGTAGAACGCAAAAGGGTGGGGGGGGCGTGCCTTTGCGATATTGATTTATTGTTTACGCCGTGATAGCCACAGCGAATATTGACTAATATTGACCGTGTGAGATACTTGATCTCCTGAGTGTGTGTTTGCGAGCTTATTTGTGTGTGTTTGAGTATGGTCACGGAGTACTTATATATATATTTATATACACATATACAAAAGGAGAGAGTGTCGGGGGTCACTGCAGGGAAACTTGCAAAAAAAAAAATTTAGTTCGGTGTTTTAAGACCAGAAGGCTTACTCCTCCTTGAATAACACACACATACGCGACTATTGCTAGGATCCTAGCAATAGGATTGAGATGCTACAGAAGAAACCTAGGTATCAAATTTAAAGACCACATCACAAATCAAAAGATTAGAGACAGGGTTACTGCAGCGATTGGACTCCATGATGTCCTGCCAATATCGTAAAAAAAAAAACGCAAGCTAAAAATCTATGGCCATATTACAAGGTCTTCGGGGCTCGCAAAGACCTACCTTCAGGGAACAGTACCAGGAAAAAGAAGAAGAGGCAGATAGAGAAAGCGATTGGAAGACAATATAAAAGAAAGGACGGGCCTGCTATTTAAAGAGGCTTTAACTATGGCAAAAGACAGAGGAATGGAGAAAGACTGTCGACAGGTCTTGCGTGGTGCCCCAACGGTCCAACAGACTAAGGGATAGGTAAAAGTAAAAATAAACGCTACTGTACAATATAATCCCACAGAACGACGAATCTTTGAACAAAATTAAACAACGGAGGGTATGTTGCATTTACAAAATTGTTAATTTGCCAAATAGCATTCGCCTTTTAACATTTTGTATTACTCCGCCGTTGTACAACCACACGTGACATAGTTTGTGACCAGATTGTTTTTAGCGGCCCCTTATAAGGGGAATAGACGCTATTAGTTTTGTCTGGTCCGTCGGTTCGTCCGTCCCGTTTAGATCTCGAAAACTAGAAAAGATATTGACAATCCAACATCAGGATATTTTAGAGTTTTCAAACTTCTGATGCAATCGCTATTTTTTTTCTTTTCTGAAAGCGAAATTTTTTTTTTAAAAATCAACTATGCAAGCAGTTATTTTTTTCACAAAAATACACCATTTTTACAACTATTCATTATTAATAGTAAGAAACATACTGAGACTACACAATATAAGAGATACCTATATAATATATTTTTAACACATTTATTCAAACGATTTTCGATATTTTGTGAACTTCAAACTCTTTCTCTCCGTAATTATTTACCACATTCTGGTGGAATCAACGCTGGTATCGTCGGTTAGGAGAGAAAGAGTTAAACAAAAATGGTATTACTAAATAAGTAATTTTGTGCCATATTGTGGTACTCAATAAAAACACGTCTTTTTAGTATGCATATAATGGAATATATATGGAATATAATTTTTTTTAAAATATTAATAACTAGTGTTTTATATTATACACCGGAACTGCAAGGTATCCAAACTAAAGGAAAAAAAAAAGAAAAGTTTAATTTGTTGAGGCTTTTTTTAGACTTATTTAGAGATTACCCCTTTACAAAACAATTAGATTTATTAGATAATCATTCAATAACATCAGTTAGGCCAGGTTCATATTTTAGCTTCACCTTCACCTATTCATTAGTCTGTTGGACCATTGGGGCACCACACAAGATCTGTCTACCGTCTTTCTCCATTTCTTTCTGTCCTTTGCCTTTGATAAAATTTCACTCACTGTCTTCCCATCGCTTTCTCTGTCTTCCTCTTCATCATCTTCCTGGCACTGTTCCCTGAAAAAAAAGGTCTTTGCGAGCCCTGAGGACCTTTTGATGTGGCGATAGAGTTTGAGTCATCATGGGGTATTAATCCTGTTTCTAATCTCTTCATTCGTGATGCGTTCTTTGTAAGTGGCATCTAGGATTTAACTATATCTTTATAACTATCAGTTCATCGAATACATACGAATATTAACAATGCAGTAATAATAACATTAATAAATCTCTGCATCCTGTGGTATCAAGTCTTTAGTCGAACTAACAATACAACAGCGCGTCTTTTCTTTTTGTATCGATGGAGATAGGGTTATAGTTGTTGATATTTTGTAGTTCATAGTTTTTTTATATTCTTTCTGAAAATATGAAACCTGCCTTTACATCTACGTGAGCGGACTTCAGGGGCCGATTTTGAGTTTGTGTTTCCACTAAAACTTTCTTTGTAACTGTTGTGAACTCCTAACTTGGCTTAGACATGACACATAAACGTATTTCTCTCAATAATTCCAAGAGACGCCAGAGATGAATTAACAACAGAATATAACTTTAATAAAAGTAATCAGGATAACTGTAGTTGTAGGCAACGCATCAAATGTTAACTATCATATATGCATGATTATGCATAATTATGAAAACTGACTTCTATAGTACTTATACCATACGACTAAGCTCCAAAACTCAGGCCCCTGACAACAAAAACAAAACTCCAAGCGCTGTCAATCTGTCCCAACCAATGGACCAATGAAATAATAATTAATAAACATAGAATTCCTTAAATCTTACACCCAAGATTCTATCAATTGTTGTTTACAATACTATGTACAAATAAAATCACCATAGTAACCTTGTAATTATATAAACCGAGAGAAAACTGGAAAGCTAAAGAGATTTAGATGTATGAGATTTAGAACTGTGAGATTTAGATCTATGAGATTTAGAACTGTGAGATTTAGATCTATGTTAGTATCATTATCTTTCTAATTGCCCCCTTTTAGTGCTCAACAAATTGAATGTTTATATAAAACATTTCATAGATCACTGGCTACTCAATTTGATGTCAGGATTGAGTTAACAATGATTGTTTAGCTGCTCAATGCACCTTGTAAGTAAGGTGAGTTAGATCGACGAAGTCTCAAAGGTTATGTGTCCTGAAAATAAATCATTTTCAAAGACGGTTCAAAGGCCACACTGTAGGACATAAAGGACTCACTGTTGGACATATAGGACACGTTGAGGAGTAAGGACACACCGTAGGACATGAAGGACACACAGTAGCACATAAATGGCCCTATTGTGACATAATACACAGCAGGACATAAATGGCACTATTGTGACATAATACACAGTAGCACATAAATGGCACTATTGTGACATAATACACCGTAGGACATAAATGGCACTATTGTGACATAATACACAGTAGGACATAAATGGCACTATTGTAACATAATACACAGTAGGACATAAATAGTACTATTGTGACATAATATACAGTAGGACATAAATAGTACTATTGTGACATAATATACAGTAGGACATAAATGGCACTATTGTGACAAAACACACCGTAGGACATAAATGGCACTATTGTGACAAAACACACCGTAGGACATACATACATGGCACTACTGTGACATAACACACTGTAGGACACAAACGATACAACAGAAGGATATAAAGGACACTATCTAGGACATTTTTGGCTGTTCATGTTCACTTACCTTCGTTTCTACAGCCAATCATTATTGTTCAAGGTCACTTCTGCAGTCATGTAGTGCATCATATCTTCCCCCCCCCTAACCCTAACCCTACCTACCTAGCTCTTGACTTGGCATCTACCCTCCTCTACCCACTATGAACTCCATTGCACGCCTCTCCTACACACAGCTCTCGCGTGTTACTCATTCACAACACACACACACATGTACATACACACACACACACACACACACAAAACAACTATTCCTACTTTAAAAAAAAAAGTAGACGAAGTACTGAGCAAATCATTCCATTACTCTCCCCCCCCCCTTTTTTTTTTTTAGGGATTCAGGGAGGTATTGGCGCATTTCCAGAAATATTTATACAAAAAATTAACAAAGAGGCACGGATTGAAAAAAAAAAGAATGAAAGAAAAACGCTTTCAAATTTCTAACCCCCCCCCCCTTTCCCCCCCCCCCCCCCTCACATAGTGACCTTCAATCGGAACAAGTTGTTTTTCACAATCCAGCTTCCATAATGACCTGATTTTTTTTCTCTCTCTCTCTCTTCTGGCTCTCTCTTCGGGTTTTCCCAAACTCACGTCGCAGTTCGTCGAGTTACTCATTGGCTGTGACTAAACTTTGACCTCACCGTCCGAACCAATGAGTGTGTTGCAACATTTGTATTTTGTTCACAAGCGCAGAAGTAAAAAGGGGGGGGGGGGGAAATAGGTCAGCGTTAATTATGTATATTTTTTTAAAATACTGATTGACTTGCAGACGTTTTTCCTTTTTGTTTTCTTTCTTGTGATGTATCAATATTAAACTTGTTTATGTGTAGACTCAGGAAGATTAGGTCATTTTATCTGTAGAGGGCTTTGTTTACGCTTTTTTAAAAAGGCAATACTAAATAGTACACGCATTTAAAAAAAAAAAAAAACATTATTGTCCTTGACATTTATAAAGAAAGGGATAAAAAGGCCAAAGGTTATGGAGTCTGTGATGACTAACAGAAGTGAAAAACTAACTTGAAGATTTACGGAAACGTTTTGAGACCAACAGGTAAATATTGCGATATCGTCACTTGTCGCGGTTGAGCAGATCTATGGCCTCCTTCAAGCGGCGAAGCGAATATTGATCATAGTTTAGAAATGAGATGAATGCCTGGGCATTAGACTAAGACTAAGGCTGCTTTATTGATCCTTACGGATATTTTTTATGACTACAAGGACTCTTTTCTCATATAAAGACAACACAACAGAAAAATACACATAAATACAACAGACACAACATAAAGAGTTCATTCAGCGACTACACACAGGTATCTTGGTGCTTTTGATCTTCCCTGATCAATGAGTGGCGGTGATAGAGTCTGACCACGTGAGGTACTGTAGGAACGCAGCTGATATATCTAATGGAGCTGCAAGTGCCTATACAGTTTGGCATCAGAGGCATTGCAGTCTCTGCCAGGGTGTAACGATGTGTGTTGCGAGCTTACCAAGGGTTGCCGGCTCCTGCTTTTTTCTCAGGGTTGACCCCTGAAGTCTTTCCCTTGCTTGGGTATAGCTGCAAAGCAGCAGAGGTCTCGATTCGGAGATTTCCTTCTCCTAGGTAGGTAAGACTCAAAAACCAAAGATTTACTGCTGCAGGGGTAAACGACTGTATAGAAAATACGAAAAACATGCCGGACCAAGTAAAACAAAGGACGTTTGGGCCATGAAGCCTTCATCAGCTAGCTAGGGTTATATATATCCTAGGTAGGTAGCCAGCTAAGGCTAACAGGCCCCTTCTGCCCGAAGCTTGCTGGTTTAGGCGCCAGTTACACGCTTTTCCCCCTTTCTCGTGTTATGAAAAAAGTTCAGTCGGACTCAATATCTGATCCACAAGTGAAGGCTTGTTATCAAAGACTAGTTGAGACGCATGTCATGTAGCTCATAGTTTAGTACTTTACCTTTACCATGCAAGATTTGTCGACAGTCTTTCTCCATTCCTCTCTGTCTTTTGCCTTAGTATACAATAGTTTAGTATAGAACCAATAAATATCAAATGTATCTATAGTAAACAAATGAAACTTGAAAATGAAAGTCATTTGTCCCTAGTGAACAATCGAAGTATAAATTAAATAGCAAATGTATTACTAACTAAACAAATGAAATAGAGAAAAAATAATAAGTAATGTAACTGTAATGACCTAGTTTAGTTAGAGAGTATGTTTGTTAGTTCGCCGGATGGAGGACAAACGCATCCCGAAAGTCATCCTCAGCGGACAACTCACGCCTGGCTCAAGAAAAACTGGTCGCCCCCACCTCCGTTTCATAGATGTAATAAAACGGGACCTCAAATCAGTGAACATCAATACTGACCATTGGGAAGACAGCTCTAGACCGCACCAGATGGAGAGAGAGAGTGACCAAGAAAGCCATGGATAGCGAAATAGCATGGGCATCAGCCATGGAAGAAAAACGGACAATGCGAAAAATAGCCAGCTGCTCTACCACCGAAGCAAAAGCCACCTTAACCTGCGCTATTTGTGGACGGGAGTGTCTCTCCGAAATAGGGCTCCACAGCCACATGAGGAAGTGTGCTCTGAGATGAACCATAGTCGTTCTACCACTGAAGGAGGCCAATAGATGGATGTAAGTTTTTGTAGATAAATATACTGTGTATTGTTTTTTTAGCGATGGTAAAAGCAGTGACGTAGTCAGACAGACGAATGACGTTGCAGAATATGTGTAGATGCAGAACAATATGGCGATAGATTAGAGAAGGTTGATCAGTGATTGAGACGGCGACGTTGACGACTGTTAAGGGGAGACAATCATCCCATTTGTGAATAAATGCATCATTTAAGGTAGTGTGAAGTATTGACTTCGTTTATCTTGTTAACTGTAGTGTTCTTTGGCTAGTTTGGCTTAGTTGATGAAATAGTATTGGATTTGCACAGCACACAAGATCCTAGCCAGAACATTATAAAGTTGTTTTTTTAAATAAGTTATCCCTTTATGAAGCTGATAGTGGTCTATCATTCCTTTTTCAATTTAGTTCTTATATTGCTTCAATATTGCAAGGGGTCTTTCTATTGACAATTACAAAAGACCCTAGCTAAATACTTTCATCTAGAAAAATAATAAATAGGCCGCATTCGTAAGGACTTCGGGACAAACGAATGGAAAACAGTCGAATGTTAAACTTTGTTGGACTATCAAACTGGTTGATCTTACGATTAATAGTACACGTTTATTTAATTGAAAGAAGATAATGATTGGGCCCAGCTGTCGGTTTTCATGTATCGAATACAGGCACTGAATTATTTGACATCATTACTAAAGTTATAAATAGTGTCGACAGTCATAGTTCTGTAGAAAGAAGACTTCCTTATTGTTTTCATGGTGACCATGACGTCACATGGATACTTGAAACTAAAGGTCATCTGGTTTAAACAATTGTTTGTATAGTCTCACAGGACTTGGATTAATTGTTCTAACTGGCACAAACTAGTTTCCCCAGTTTTGTTTATTTGTTGCTGTTTTTTTTTTTCCTAATGGCAATGCATCTAATCTACATAATAAAATCAAAGACATACAGCACTTAGATTTAGGACTTGAAAGGCTTGAGCATCAAAGAAAACGCCTTTTAAAGGTAAGTACTAGCAGTACTATAAATAGCACAACAGGAAATTCCAGAGAACCTTTTTTTAAGTCTCGAGGTGATGTGACATCAAATGTTATGACATCAAAGGCACAACGAGATTACAACGGGCAAGGTTATGTAGCAACCAATGTGTGGTCAGTTGACAGAATAGCGTCTGCCTTCAGAGAACACATTTCTGGAAAATTGGGTGGCCGTGGGCGCTAGAAAGATTTTAATCACAGAAATGTAAACAAGATGTCTAAGAAGTGGGACTGAGAGTTCTGACCCCACCCCATATTGAGATTACCAATTTAATTAAACACGTCACTTGTCTGGGGATATTTTACAGGGTGTGATACACCTTCATTTGTATTTACTTTATTCTCAGCCCTTTATAGTATCCTTTTAAAACAATAATGTAGCGGTGGAAAGAGGTGATTAATACTTCTTAGTATGTCAAGTGATAAATCTGATGATCCAATGTTCAAAGTATTGCCGGAACTATTTGTTTGGATGAAGAAGAAACAGAAATCCTCTTTACGAAATACAACATTTTAATTATCCCAAGTAGAAGTCAAGAAAAAATGGAACACACACACAAACACCAATAGAACAAGAAATCAAAGGAGAAAATACCAATAGAATAAGAAATCAAACGAGCATAACCAATAGAACAAGAAATCAAACAGCAAACACCAATAGAACAAGAAATCAAACAGTAAACACCAATAGAACAAGAAATCAAACGAGCAAAAACCAATAGAACAAGAAATCAAACGAGCAAACACCAATTGAACAAGAAATCAAACGAGCAAACACCAATAGAACAAGAAACCAATCAATGCAAATGGAGCTGCATTGGGAACACAGAAGAACAGAACACATTGCAAGACAACCTATAGATTAGAATCCACAGGGGAAGAGAAAATCTGTATGATTTTAGCAAAAATGGAGGAGATCAATTAGACCAAGAAGCAAAGATGGACATGGATACAACCGCAGGGAAGTGCCCAGAACGGAATCCGAGGGTGGAGTACAGTTGCGACGCTATGATCCACTGGAAGTCAAAAGGACAACGTCAAGTCAAGTATTAACACACAAATTTAACTTAATTTCAATAACAGATTCATAAAAATATTGAAAATGAAGCTTAGAACTTGCTAAGACCCCGATATAAGCATGTCTCTCCTTTTATAGTTTCCAGAACATGCAAATTTCGAATACAAAATTTTAACCTTTCATTTGTTTAAATTAACTCCATTTGATTCTCCATACTTCTGTTTAAAAACTTTAATGTTCGCAAAACCAATATGTAAATAAACTTCCTGTTTACACATCACTTGAAACCTTGATGGATACATTACCTGACAAATTATTACCGAAATACGCTTCCATAGAAGGGTGCTATTCACCACCCCTCAAAACGTATGCCTCCAGTGAACGATGAGGTTGTAAAGTCTCGGCTCCATTGGACACGAAGTTTCTTTGCAACAATACGGAGACAAGAAAGGAGCCAGAGAAGGAGACAGAGAAGGAGACAGAGAAGAAACAAAGTGAGAGAGACAGAGAGAAATTATAACAAAGAGAGACAAAGAAAGAGAGATTATAAGAGTAAATGAGCGATAATCACAGACACAAAAAAAGAGATGATAGAAAAATATAAAAGAAAAAGAAACAGAAATTATTAGAGTCAGGACGTGACAGAAACATAGAGAGAGAGCGTGACAGAAAGAGAGAGACAGCGTGACAGAAAGAGTCAGGACGTGACAGAAAGAGAGAGCGGGTCAGAGCGTGACACAGAGAGAGAGAGAGAGAGCGTGACAGAAAGAGAGAGAGAGACATAAAAAGTCAGGACGTGACAGAAAAAGAGTCATAACGTGACTGAAAGAGAGTCAGAGCATGACATAAAGAGAGAGAGAGAGCGTGACAGAAAAAGAGAGAGAGTCAGAGCGTGACACAGAGAGAGAGAGCGTGACAGAAAGAGAGAGCGAGTCAGAGCGTGACACAGAGAGAGAGAGCGTGACAGAAAGAGAGTCAGAGCGTGACAGAAAGAGAGAGAGAGAAGTGTAGAAGTAGTAGATCTGCTATAAACACCCTCCCCCCCCCCCCCCCCCCACATGCACAGCAACATGTTCCTATTGAGCTGAAAAAATGAACTAGACAGCCTAGGTAATCTGCCGGGACATGTTTTGTTGAGTGCGTGACTCGCGCCCTGTGAACCAGGAAATGACCGCATTGTTGCCTAGGAGCACGTCACTCTGCCTCAGAACCTGGCCACTGCAGGCTGTTATCGTACCTGGCTGCGCACTAAGCTGTAGGTGAAATGTCCGTTTAAACACATTCGCCTGTATGTGTGTGTGCGCGCGCGTGTGACTGCCGTCATGATTAGCTGAAATTACTAATACGGATAACATTTTGATCGAATCTCCCCCCCTTCCACATATTGTTGACAGGTTTAGTTTTTTTAATTGGTCTCTTCTCACTATTCCAAGTGATTTAACAATAATGGCATTGCCTTTGATTACGATAATTTAGTATTAAAAACCCCTGCTTTTTTTTTGTGGTCACATCCCTTATGCAGACAAAGCCATTGTCCATCTGGGGTCTATTAGAGTATTTCTTTGAATCTTCTGCGCCTGTCTTCGGCAAGGGCTTTTCTTTAGGCCTGATATATGTGCCCCGCAGCCTTCGTGAGAGCTCTCCCCAGTTGTCTAAAGAAGGTTTGAAACACTTGTCAATACGTAAACGTACAGGATGTTAAAACTGGAACTTATCAATCGGGCCATCTATACCATTTTTCTGTCGTTTATTTCTGTCACAGTTTATAATTGTCACCATTCATACCTTTTCTTATTTGTCTGTCGCTATTTTTGGATGGCTTCCTGGTCGTGTGGTATGACTCTGGACTATTGTTTTGTTGGTCCCGGGTTCAAGACCGCAATACACTGCCGTCCTGCGGAATTTTCGGGCTAGGAAATAAACAACCGAAACTTGTGAATTAAAAAAAGTCTTTGTTACGGTTAATGCTTGTCACTACTTTTATCGTAATATTAAATTGTTATTGTTTTATTGTTTCGATGTTTATATCTGTCATTCTTATTACTGTAATTGTTTATGTCTGTCATTGTTTGTATTTTGTCACTGTTTATGTCTGTCACTGTTTATGTCTGTCATTGTTTATGCATGTCACTGTTTATGTCTGTCACTGTTTATGTCTGTCACTGTTTATGTCCATCACTGTTTATGTCTGTCACTGTTTATGTAATTACTTCTCACACTGCTTATCTCTCAACTGTCTCACAGACAGTTGACAGGTCACGCAAAAACAGTGGTCGGTTAAGATGACATGCATCTTGTCACAACCAGTATCTAGGTTATGTGAGTAACGCCATGACTTTGTGAGGTCCAGTCAATCAGCTCCCATGATGCACCATCCAGAACTAGGTCTTGAGTAAGAAATACATCCTGAATGAACTGGAGAGAGGGTGGGGGGGGGGGGGGGGGTGAGGATGGAGGCGAAACTGAGAGATGCCTCAACAGTCTCACCACTAGCTGTGGCGTCATCTGACCAGTCAGTGTTCGATAGAGTCATGGCCAGTCCTATTCATCTTGATCGATCCGACGATGACGATGTAAGGTGCGCATCTTTTTTTTGTATTGACACTTACAAACGCACGTAGACACACACACACACACATTTAAACCATTATGTTTAAGTTGACCGTATATAGTATATGACATATATAGAGTTTCAACACTATGTATGTATGCATCTATCTATCTATCTATCTATCTATCTATCTATCTATCTATCTATCTATCTATCTATCTATCTATCTATCTATCTATCTATCTATCTATCTATCTATCTATCTATGTCTAGCTATCTATTTTTGTTATTTTGGTACTGACATGGTAATGCCATTGTACTGATTTGGCACTGGCTTGATACTGCCATTGTACTGATTTGATATTGAAACGTTACTACCATGGTATGTATTTCGAACAGAAACGATACAGGCATTACTTCCTTTGTAGATTTCGATAAAATGATACTGACAGGACTCAAGGCCTTGCAGTTTTAAAGTTTTGTAAACCTAATAGACACGCACCTGGGGAGCCAAAATGGATTAACACATTTTGGTGTGCTGTTTTAGTTTGCTCTGCCAATATTGTTTTTAAAATCTTCGACAACAACCACACATGTTTGAACCGAGAACGATCAGCCCAATAGATTTGGTTTGCGGTTTGCACTAACAAAAAGGGGGGCTATTACTGTCTCGACGATTTCCGGAAATACCCGGTAAATAAAAAAAAATCAAAATATTTACAAGAAGCAAATATGTTTTCAACTAAGATCGGAACTTCTTTTCCTGTTTTTAATATTCTTTGCAATCCAGTGGCGTTACAATCATGAGGGACACATACACGTAAATTGGTCTCTGAGGTTTGTACACTCAAATTATACAAGGAATTAAAGCAAAATGCATCAGAGGTTATTTTTTTAAACTGAAGCTTAAAGACTTTACTCGGCCCTCAGGGCTCGCAAGGCCTTTCCTACAAGGAGCAGTATCAAGAAAGGGAATAAAGAAGAACAGAAAGACTGAGAAGGGATGGGAAATATTTTTGATGGACGTTGATTAGTAGCACCAAATTACTGGTAGACAATTAAGTCTCCTTCAGTCGAGAAGCGACTAGGTTGTTCTATGAGATGAATGCCTGGGCATAGGCTATGGTCGAAACGATGTCGCCCATACAGCGGTTGCACACTTCAAGAGGGGGGGGGAGTGCCCAAGGGAACGGCGAGTCCCTATGCAGATTGCAATAGGCGGCATCGCAGGCTCTGCCAGGCTGTATGATGCGGGCTGCCTACTGGTCGCCAGCTCCTGATTTTACCTCATGGTTGATTCCCCCCCCCCCCTCCAAGACTTCTAAAATTTGATCTTTGAATTATAGTTGGAACTGTTAAATGTAATCTTCTCCTTTAGTAGTACCTACTATACAAGTAACTTTACTATAGTTTTTGTTATCACATAGCATGTCTATACCTTGTCGTGGAATGAAGATCTAAACTCATTTATTACTAGGATGTGTAATATGGAGTGTGTGATACTGGCAGAAGTTATATATGGGTTTTGACTAGATGCTATTGCGTGTCCCAAGCATACAAGTAGAGATAGAACAATGCATGCTCTTTTTATATAACACAAATTATAGTTTATAAAATCAAAAAATAATTTGATTTCATGGGGGGGGGGGGGGGGGGTCAAATCAACGTTGGTATCGTCAGTTAGGAGTAAAAGAGTTAAATGGCTCTGATTTATGACACTTTGAGACTTTGCTTTTCATGTCTGTTGTAAGAGAATATAACAACAAATTACACTTGCAATTTTTTTTTTCAGTTGTAAATGTTTGTTTTAATGTATTTATACAGGAGGCGCGGTGGCTGAGTGGTAAAGCGCTTGGCTTCCGAAACGGAGAGGTCCCTAATCCTGGTGAAGACTAGGATTTTTAATTTAGGAATCTTTAGGGCGCATTTGAGTCCACCCAGCTCTAATTTGTTTTTGACATTAGTTGGGGAAAAGTAAAGGCGGTTGGTCGTTGTGCTGGCCCCATGACATCCTCGTTAACCTTGGCTACAGAAACAGATGACCTCTACATCATCTGCCATAAAGATCGAAAGGTCTGAAAGGGGAACTTTACTTTAAATATGTCTACACTGAACTTGATAGCCTGAGGATAATTGTTCATCAAAATTCAATCTATTTTGTTTATATATGAGACTTTATTCAAATTTGTGTAAGTTAATTAATACACGTGAATGTTTACATAAAAGATTGATTTTTTGTTCATTTGAGCCGGCTGCTCCGTAGAAACAATGGATTATAATCTGGAAAAACGTTCACTCTTTCCGTACTTCGTTTTATAGGCAAAGACTTGAAGAAGAAAAAAAAGTAATTGCAGCACACAGATTCTAGTTGGCATAACGTGATAACCTTGAGGATTTGGAATTGAATAATTCGATGCATTGTTTGCCCTTGGAATATAGACTATCTATTACCTTGACTTGGGTCAACATCTTTTGTTGAATACCTCAGAACTCTAGAGGAGCTACTTTAGAGAGGAAGTTGGGATAAGAAAGTAAATTGAGCATCTCTACTTCCGGTTCTCCGCGAACGTCTGCACTATATAAACTCCTCAAACATAGACACTGACGTTGAGACGCTCACACACATACACAATATGATGGTCTACTTGGAGAATATACTGCTTTAAAGAAATTATTTTTAAGGTTAGATATGAATACAAAGGAATCTTGTGATGTAAACGGAGGGGAGGTGGCTGAGTGGTAAAGCGCTTGGCTTCCCAACCGGGGGTCCATGATTCGAATCCTGGTGAAGACTGGGATTTTTAATTATGGGATCCTTGGGCGACTCTGAGTCCACCCAGCTCTAATGGGTGCCTGACATTAGTTGGGGAAAGGTAAAGGCGGCTGGTCGTTGTGCTGGCCACATGACACTTTCGTTAACCGTAGTTCGCAATGATTTGTACAACATCTTCCCTATAGACCACAAGTTCTGAAATATTTTTTTTGTGATGTAAAAATACAATAGTGTTCATATGCTAAGATCACGTTTAATAGCAAGGTTTTCAGAAAGAATATCAGAAACTATGAACTACAAAACTATCAACCACTACTACCCTATCTCTGTCGATACCAATAGAAGTGACTTGCACGTGTCGAAATTGTTACCGATACTGTTGTATTGTTAGTTCGACTAGCCACTTGATACCACAGGATACAGAGATTTATAAATATTATTATTACATTGTTAATATTCAAATGTGTTTTTAATGAATTGATAGTTATGAAGATATAGTTCAATGTGAACCTAGCCTAACTGATGTTATTGAATGATTATCTAATTGATTCCATTGTTTTGTAAAGGGACAATCTCTCATTCATAGCCTGAACAAAGAAACTTATCACTTTGGTACGATGTGCCATTCCTGTGGATGTACTAGGTACTCCTCGTGCATAATATGAAATACTGCTTATTAACTGTTTTAAATTAATTGATAGATATATGCATAATTAATAGATTTCTTTCTCTTTAAAAAAAAAAGAAAAAAAGTAATGGTATGACAGAAAGTATTTAATTTAATAATACGATTATTTAAATTATTTTTTTAAATAAAAAAATACAGAACCGTCTACATAAATATGTTACAAATATGCTATAATATTGCCCAGTAGCGTCACTATGGTCAGTGTCACTCGGTGCGGTAAGCAATAAAACCCACCCAAGGAAAAGGCAAATCAAGAACTTTGCAGATTTACGTCCTGCGAAACAACAAAGGATGTTGGTTGATCAGTTTTGTAGATTTAAAAAAAAATGATAGCGTCCATAAAAATCTTTCTAGAAAATAGCAAGAGAATAAGGCATGTAGCATTAGTCCAGATTTAGCGACATGTCTAAAGCAAATCAAGATGCTGTATCACAACAGACCCCCCCCCCCCCCCCATCCCTTTGAGGATGGTTCACGGGTATCGTTCTCCCGTTCATATCGGGGAGGAATATATATATATATATATTTATTTATTTATTCGGTAGAAGATTACATTGCCAAAAAACCCATACGACAACACCGTTACGTTCCATGCTTTCTCAACAATTAAGGTTAATATCGTTCAGATCTTGCTCAGAATTGACGATAAGTTGACTAGTGCCATCTGTTGTAGACTTATGTACGTACACGAACGAAGTCCTTGATAGGATTCTTTCGAAAGGAACTGTCTTATTGAGTTTCTATGGAAGCCCAAAGGTTTCGACAAACATAATGCTAAATGGTTTAGTGGTGCGCTTACTAGGGAGGTATAACTTTTTTTTCTTTTTTTTTTCTTTTATATTTTTCTTATATATTTTATTTTGTATTCTTTTCTTCTTCCTTCATCTCCTTCGTTCTCATTGTTATGTTGGAGTGTTCAGATGGCTAGACCAATACATGAGATGAACTGTTGGAGTGTTCAGATGGCTAGACCAATACATGAGATGAACTGTTGGAGTGTTCAGATGGCTAGACCAATACATGAGATGAACTGTTGGAGTGTTCAGATGGCTAGACCAATACATGAGATGAACTGTTGGAGTGTTCAGATGGCTAGACCAATACATGAGATGAACTGTTGGAGTGTTCAGATGGCTAGACCAATACATGAGATGAACTGTTGGAGTGTTCAGATGGCTAGACCAATACATGAGATGAACTGTTGGAGTGTTCAGATGGCTAGACCAATACATGAGATGAACTGTTGGAGTGTTCAGATGGCTAGACCAATACATGAGATGAACTGTTGGAGTGTTCAGATGGCTAGACCAATACATGAGATGAACTGTTGGAGTGTTCAGATGGCTAGACCAATACATGAGATGAACTGTTGGAGTGTTCAGATGGCTAGACCAATACATGAGATGAACTGCGCAGTGGTTTCCAAATCAGCGAGATCTCAATATAGTTTTCTTTCTATTGGGGTGATTTGGGACCGATGTCTTATACGCGATTCTTTGTAAAGAGAGCAGTTTTGGAGGACGTGGTCGGCATTCTCTGGTGACACTCCACATGGGCATATTTCACTGGTTCCAATGTTGAGCTTCCGGTACATGTGTTGTCGCATTCTGTTGTGTCCGGTCCTGAGTCGAAAGATTAGACGTTGATGTTGTCATCTTTCTTGTGATTTGGATGAGAGCTCGTCCATTTCTCATTTATTTTATTTACAATTAATTCCTTCAATTCTTCTGGATAGAGTGCAGAGTTTATTAGTGAGTTAGTTCTCCCACTCTTGGCGAGTGTGTCAGCCTTCTCATTTCCTTCTAGTTCTATATGAGCTGGTATCCATTTTCTAATGATTACATTAACATTTTTTTTTACACAATACAAAGACAGCAAGACAATCTGATGAAGACTTCCGAGTTTGTCCTAAATGAGTGTTTTCTTCTTTGGCTCGGATACAAAAGTTTAAGAATCGCAGCTGTTAAGACAGTTTGTTACTTGATAACAAAATTGAAAGTAAAGTCAAAATTTTTTTTTTTTTTTTTAAAGGAAACCTCAAAATTTGCGCTATTCAATTTTAGCTTCATCATCATAGGAATCCTCTTTTCTTTTCTTTTCCTCTTTTTTGGGCTTAATGTGCCTCTTGTATGGGCCATCTTGCCTCTTTTGTGGGCTTTCTTTTTTTTTTTTTTTTCCCAATATGTTTTTATTGGAAATTTCTCAAAATTTCAGACTTTTAAATATATATATGATGAAATAAAGAATAATAAACTCCTCTCTCTTTGTTGCAATAATTTTGATTTTTTTTCTGGTTTAGTTTTATTGGAATTTCCCGTACTAAATGACTATAAATGCTATCAATGTAAATTTATCTTGACAACTTCTCGGCCCAGATCTCTTGAAAATACAGTTGTTGTCTATGGCTGTGTAATGTTGTAGGTGCCGACATCAGCAGTTTTTTGATATCACAACACGGTCACACTTGTGACGTCATCACCACTAAACAACAAGAGGTCTGTCTGCCTGAGAGTGGTTTGGGGAAAAGGTGAAATTATTAAAAAAAAAAATGGGAGGGTGCAGTTTGTGTTTACAAAATGCACATCGTCTTAACATGCAAGGTCGTCGACGGAGCCACTTGGAGGGTCAACTTTAGAAAGATAATGTTGAGCTGAGACAAACTATTCCCATTTCAAAACAACCAAATGAAAAAGTCTATCTCTATAGTCGTTTTTTTCTCTTTCTTTTTCTTTGCTCTGTCAATCCTAATCATGTCTCTCTTTTTCTCACAGTCTCTCTCTCTCTCTCTCTCTCTCAGTCTCTCTCTTTCTTTGTCTCACTCGTGACGCTGCAGAGGATCACGATCCAGAGAATCCTATTACAGGAGATCCCCCTTGCAGAGGATCGGTTCAATTGGACACGAAGATTTTTTTTTTTATGGTGGAGGGGCCCGTTTTGCACGTGTGTGAAATGCTTATGGTTTCCAGGCTCCACTGTCTTAGAGTGAAAGAACAAGTTACAATTTTGTTTCCAGGCTCCGCTGTCTTAGAGTGAAAGAACAAGTTACAATTTTGCGCGAATCAAAACAGTCCACTACCCAGTCGGTGCCTACCTAGGAGTTCCGGTGTCAACACTGTCATATGGACACAGAAATTATAGAGCATGAGCTGCATGAATGCACGGTGCTATTGCACTATAATATACCGGTAAATACGCGCGAATATTTTGGATACTTAGTCGACAATGGGAATATGTTTGTAAAATGTTTTTTATGTTTCGGATGCTCCTTCAGAGTTGAAGATAATTTACTTCCTAGTCCAAGCCTCCCGCATGACTAGGGGGGGGGGGGGGATGGGAGCTGGCAGGGTTTGAACCCGGGACCATCGATAAGACCGAACTACAGTCCAGCACTGCCGCCTTTCTTGACGGTGTTACAAGAGAGGCGTTCTCAACAAGGAGCCCTTGAACGAATGGCCGTTGACGGCATGGCCAGCTGGTATAGAGCGGGACCAGTCGTTATAGAGTCCCTGAACACTGATGTGCTCCATCAACTTGTTATCTCTTTGTAGATCAGAGTTCGGACCTACTAGGACGATGTCTCTTTCTTTTATTTATCAATTTTCCTACCCTTCTTCTTTGCAGTATATTTTTGGTTACATCAATATCAATATGAGGGACGACAGGACAATGTGACGAGGATTTCTGAGGGCGCAGTCGTCATAATTGAATGTTCTATAATATTTTACCGGAGCCAAGGGTTTTGATTCCTATTGTGGAGTGAATACTGCCGGGTCCAACTGTGATTCCATCTAGCTTGTTATTTGCCTATAACTGTGATTCTGGCTTCCCCACACTGTGACATATACATTTACAAATAAGTAAAATAAATTCGTGTTTTAAAAGAGGTGTGATTTTTTCACACGAGAAGAAGTGTACCCACTGGACACACTGAACCTGGCTTGTTACAAAGAGCGTGAGAGGTGGGTGTTGATTAGATGAGTGAGTTCAAAGTTCAAGAAGGGGAGAAACAATTAACACACACACACACAAAACGCGAAAAATGTCTCAAAGACAACAACTTAAGTGTGAAGTGATGATTGACAGTTGTTAAAAGTGTGGGGAGGATCAAGACAATCCTATTCGAAGGAGGATCGTTCTTTTATTTGCTTCTTGTTGTATAGTACCCCAGTTGCCTGTTGTTGTTGTTTTTTCGCTGTAGTATATTGCCCTTTTTCTATTGCCCCTTATGTCAAATACCCCTGTTTTCTGTCGCCTCTGCTTTCAAATGCCTCAGTTTTCTATTGCCCCTGCTGTCAAATGCCCACTTTTTCTATTGCCTCTGCATTCAAATGCCTCAGTTTTCTATTGCCTCTGCTGTCAAATGCCTCAGTTTTCTATTGCTCCTGCTGTCAAATGCCCACTTTTTCTATTGCCACTGCTGTCAAATGCCCCTGTTTCCAGTTGCAGCTTCTGTCAAATGCCTCAGTTTTCTATCGCCCCTGCTGTCAAATGCCCACTTTTTCTATTGCCCTTGCTGTCAAATATCACTGTTTCCTGTTGCCCCTGCTGTCAAATGCACTTTTTTTCTTTTGCCCCTGGTGTCAAATGCCCCAGTTTTCTATTGCACACTGCTGTCAAATGCCCCTGTTTTCTATTGCCCCTGTTTTTTTATTACCCCTGCTTTCCAATGCCATTTTTTTTCTACTGCCCATGCTGTTAAATGCCCCCCGTTGTCTATTGCCCCTATTGTGTATTGTCATCCCTACACGTTTTGGTCTTGTTTGTGACTTTAGAGATGTGATGATAAAGGATTCACGGTAACGTAACTACAAACCATCGACTTCACGACAGTGCTGGGGCAGCTGGGATGGGAAGCTGGATGGGGATGTAGGAAAATAGTATTACATTTTTAAGTTTTTTTACAGTTTTACATTTTTACAGTTTAAGTAAAATACATGAAATTAGTTAATAATCATTTTCATCATTCTAATGACAAACTGGCCGACAATAACAATACTCAAAGAAAAAACAAATAATGGAGTGCTGTTGGTACATGGGAACAAGTCTGCAAGTGAGATATAGTGTTTCTACACTTTTCTGGGATTTCCCACATTCACACACACAAACATTCTCACACATGAAACCACTGATATTTCACGTGCAGTCCAACACAATACGTATGTGTGTGTAAGTATGGTAATTATTTTTTTGTTAAGGATTTTTAAAGACGGCTTTCTTTCACTCCAAGGGTGGATAACTTTCAGTTATCTGTTTACACGGGATGTAATGTGCCCTCCCTTTGAGTTTTTTTTCCTCATTCTGTCTTGAACTATCAGCTCACGTCAGAAGCAGGCTACCCGCCCCTTCTGGTTTTGTTTCTGAAAGATGGACGCAAGGTGCCTGGGGAAACACATGGCCAATTCGAAGTAACTCTCCCAACCATTTTTTGTGTGTTTCGTGTGTGTATAGTTATCTCCTCCAGCGTGAGCCTTGGGTGCACTGGCATTTGATGAAAACACACGTTTTGTTTACGTCATGAGGTTTTGTTGTTATGATCTTATTTTTTTCCTTTCAGACCACTTTTTAATGACGTCAAAGTAGAAGAGGAGGAAAAAAATCTCTAAACTTGACCTACATTTCTCGAAGCATTTAGTCTGCTGTTATTTGTGAGGATCTTGTCAGTTGACTGAAGTATACAATTGACACTAGAGATTTGAACCCTGTGCATGTGTTCCCATTACGTAATTAAATAACAACACAGGAAGGTCATCTGGCGCAACTTATTAAATGGTGCCACGGGAAAGTTTTAAACAAATAGACTAATGATTAATGGTTCACAGCAGCAGGGCCGGTCCTACAGGTTGCGGGGCCCTATGCGAAACGGATTGCGCGGGGCCTAATTTGGATAATAAGGATAATAAGTAAAAATTAAGATTTTGTATTAGAAAATAAATTCGCCTTTGCATTTTATTTATAGTTCACTAAGTACAAAATCACTATCAAATTAACTTTACGAGCCATCTCCAGTAGATAGAAGTTCTCCAACAAAAGCCGATAAACATTCAGATCTGCCTTTTAGATTTACTATCGACTTGCAAAATATCGCTTGTTTATTTTTCGAAGAGGTCGAGATTTGGATCTACATTTGTATGCCAGTGACTATTAAAGTAAATCAAGTATTGGAACTTCTTGTTTTCGTTCAAATTCAGCTTATTATTACATTTGTATTCAATGAAAGCTGACACAGAGCTGTTTCGATTTTGTTTTTTAATCGCGAGTAGGATTGGGCGTTTTCCATATTTAATGACACCCAGAAATGACAATTTTGTCTGTTTTAAGGAGATTTGTATCAATTTTCAGAAGAATTTAATAATTTAAGGAGATTTTCATGACTTTTTGTTATATTTTAAATTTTCAGGAGAATTCCAGTAAGCCTTTAATAATAAGTTAAAATGGTTTAATTTAATAATTTACTCCTTAAATTCGCATCACGCGGGGCCTATGAAAGTGCGGCCGCATAGGTTGCAGTGGCCTAAGACCGGCCCTGCACAGCAGTATAACTATGACTGCTTTGTTGACCTAGATAAAGACAACACAACACAACAATAATAAGAACTACGATTAGACAAAACACGAAAGAAGGTTTCCAAAAGTCCGCAAGGCAATTGTCTCTTGAGTGGATCATGTGATGGATTGCGTCATAACGCGAATGGGTCGGGTGTTTTGACATCAAATGATGTGGACATCAAATGTTGTTGACAAGAAATGTTATTGTCTTTTTCCAGAGTACAAATAACATCTCAACAGCATCTTATTACAAGGCTTCTATCAACTCACTCTGTCTGTCTGTCTGTCTGGTAAAACGTTTGTACACGTTATTTCTCACACACCCGATTTGGGATCAAATTGAAACTTTGAAAATGTATTTCTTGCACCTGACAAAACAAGAATTAATAAAAATAAAATAACCAATTAGTTTATTAACTATTGATACTTAATTATTTTGTCTGGTATCTTGAAAAAGTGGAAGAAATCGTATTAGACAGATCTGGTGGAATAAGCTGAATTAGTCCCCTTAATTATTCTTAAGACCTGAGTGAACAAGTTTTGTTTTTATGCATTAAAAAGCGATCACGGTTACATTACCAAGATACCCCATTCTCCCTCCCCCTTCCCTTTTTTCTCCCAACTGGTCCAGACAAATGATAAGATCATAGCGCAATAAATCAGATCTCAAGTTGTTTTTATGAATATCATACACCCAGTGAAAACAAGAGAACAGAATCCATTTGTAATTATAATTTAGATCTAAGTTTTTCAGATTGCTGGCTAACTGAGTCAGGATAACTTTTCCATGGGGTCCTAGTGGAAACGCCCGTTAGAGGAAGCGGTTATGCTAACAGGGAAACATAATAATAAGTTCCTAAATCTCGGTTCAAGCGAACATACCATGGCACGTGACGAGTCGGAGGTCGTGCACTGCTTTGACGCCCTCTCATTGTTAGTGGTGATACAGTATAGGAATACGGATGAATCTTTGGTAAACTCAATCTACGGCTTTTTCGGAAAGGGGAAACACCGTTGTGAATCAAAAGGTTATGTGACGTTGTGTCTAATCAAACTTGATTAAATGACCATCTAGATTATGATAGACTTCCAGACAGAGAAGTCTGTGAATAGCCAATCTATCATTTTGACCTCATAGTAAAGTCCTTCCCTTTGGTCAAGGGTCTTAAAATGACGCAAGCTTGACACTTAGGCCTATGGACACTCCACAAAGGTTGACCAAGAAGCAGTCTATTATTTGTTAACTCTTTCTCTCCTAAGTGACGATACCAACGTTGATTCCACCAGAATGTGGTAAATAATTACGGAGAGAAAGAGTTAAAACAGCAAATGAAAACGTATCAAATGCTAAAGACCTTGTCGTGTAGTCTGGGGAAAAAAAAAGTAACAAGGCTTTGTTGTAAAAATCTCCAAGGCATAATGTGCAATGCAGACAGAGGTTTTAAAGGACCGTATATAGACCACGTCACTCATCGGATAATTCCTTAGAGAATGCATCTCTATGGTAGGCAAATGAAAATTAGTATCCACCAAGATTAAAACCTATGAAAACATTCGAGTATTATAGCTTCAGTGGTTCAATTATTACAAAATGATATACATACACACGCTCGATTGGCTGATAAATGTTTATAATTAGTTCTAGTTTTAGTGTTTGTGACTGAGTTTCGCTGAGAATACGTATAAAGTGACTCGTGTTTCGGGTCAAGTAAGTCTTTTGAAAACACACCCACAAAGATAAACACAAAATAAATGCATACAAACACACACACACACGCAGCCTGCGTGTAAACTATACCATACAAGTTCCTATCTCGTAGTTCAATCATTACTGCAAAGGGTCTCACCATTGAGAAGTCAGTGTCAAGATACTATAATAGAAAAAAATAAAGGCGGTAAAAAGCTTAATATTTTCTATATTAATTATATAAATATATAAAACTAGACCAGTGAAAGATGAATCTGGTTGTCTGGTCTTCTACTATGAGCTTTGGACTAACACATGGTCCCTAGATCGAACCATGTCCTCTGTCATACCCCCCCCCCCCCCCAATCGAAATTTATGGATCCGCCCTTGCAAAAGAGTACGTTAGTATGTTTAAAATATGGTGCCAGTTGTAAAGATACAAGACCATAAAAGACTCATTGGTTGTAGTTGAATAATAGACCATACATTAAAGTTCCGGTTCTCAAGTATAACCCTATTCAACAAATGGGAAAACCCCATTCTTCTAAGCAGACGCTGGCTGGCCAGAGAAAAGTGGATTCTGATTGATTTCATTCATGAACAGATGACCCTTGATCTCTCTTTTCCGCCCATTCATCATGCTGTATTCAAGTCTGTTTACAACTATTAAAGCAAACTTTTGTTTCCTCTTTATCAATGACATTGCAAGTTTTAATGAAAAGTTGGAAGTTCAATTAATTTGTCATACGAAACGAAACAAAATCAGGTCCCATCTTTGCAAATGTAAAAACTTGTAAACTCTATAATCATGTGAATTTCTGCTCAATTGTGATCGCGTCTTTCATACCGTAACCAGTGTTGGCAAACGTTTAATCGTGACATGGGGTTCCTTATTCATTTTTGACATGGGGCGTCAAATTCATTTTTTACTTTGCCAAATTCATTTCTGACATGGGGGACTATATTCATTTCTGACATGGGGCGCTATATTAATTTTTGACATGGGGTGCCATATTAATTTCTGACATGGGGCGCCATATTCATTTTTGACATGAGGCGCCATATTTCTTTCTTTACAACATTCCATTTTCACCAACAACAATCAATATTTTAGTATCAATAATTGAATTAATGGCTCAGGGGTAGAGCGTTTAAGTGATGACGTGAAGCGCCTTGGAACGAGTTCCAGAGTGGAAAGATCTGTTTTGTAGTTCCTGTCAGTTCCAAGCAGCTATGATGTGTACAACATAACATAAAGAGTTCTCGCATTTAAACAGGTGATAGGTCATTATATACGGGCAGAAAATATTCCAGTAAACAAATTCCATAAACGAATTCAGTAAATCAATTCCAAAAACCAATTCTGTAGATCGATCCCATAAAGTAGTTCCATAAACTAATCTCATAAACTTATTCTGTAAATCAACAACATAAGTGGGACATATGCATTAATTTCATCAAAAAAATTCCAAAAGATTTTAAACATACTATGATTACATCATAAGGTAATCGTATAAAGTGATATTGAAAACCAATTCTGTAAACCTTTCTATAAAGCGATTCAATTAATCAGTTCCGTAAGCCAATTGAAACTATTCAGAACTTTGTACTTTTTCTTTGCCGCAAGAAAATTGGGTTTATCAGTGGCGTTGTAGTGCTGGTCTCAGGGCGCAGGTTAACCCAACACGCCCTTCGACCATACTTCTCCCACGATGTACTCCCGCACATTTCGGCGCCACTTCCCTAGATAAATTGTCCCCCGCAACACGCACTTATACCCTCCACACACCTCCACACACACACTTACCACCTTCAAACACACACACACTTACCACCTTCAAACACACACACACTTACCACCTTCAAAAAAACACACACACACATACACTCATTCTCTTAAGTGGTGAAATTAAAACAATTTTCATAATTACGTATAATCATTATTGGATACTCCCACACATTTCAGTTCAGACTCGTTCTATCGAATCAAGATTTAATTCATTCGATTTTTTTTCCTACAGAGATCGATACCCCCCAACTACCGGTGCTCATCCTAAAAGATAAATGAGCTGATATAAACCGATTCTAAGAAGTCTCGATACTACAACATTGGACAGAATATATTCATCTATTCACACATTATATCGAATAATTTGAACGTAGGCTAGGCCTTCTTCTAAAGTTTGCCATCATGAAAATTAGTATCAATGCAGGGGATGTAGCTTTGACCTTTTGTTTTTTTAGTAAAAAGTAACGTATCCCTTTCAGACCTTGTGGTCATCTGATTCAGTGGCCTATTTGGCCTATGGTTGACGAGGGTGTCATGTGGCCAGCACAACGACCAGCCGCCTATACTTTTCCCTAACTAATGTCAGGTACCATTTAGAGCTGGGTGAACTCAGAGGAGCCGAAAGATCCAGGATTCGAACAGGGAACCCCGGTTCGGAAGCCAAGCGCTTTACCGCTAAGCCACTATACCTCCTTTTTGTTTTTTTAGAGCTGCATTCAAATAACTGCTGTGATATTTTAATCTCAGAAAAAAACAACAACAAAGCAATAAAAAATTATGGATGTATGGCTGATTGCGAGATGTTTGGCTGAATGTGGGGTGTATGGCTCAGCGCGGGATGTATGTTTGAACCCCGTCTCTTGAGTTGTGTTTGCTGAGAGCCTAAATGAAGCAGGGAAATCTTCGAGATACTCCGTTCCCCGCAGGTTAAAATAAAAAAAAAGATTGGACCATAGTGCGTTGAGCATGAAAGATTGGATCACAGTGCATTGAGCATGAAAGATTGGACCATGGTGCATTGAGCATGAAAGATTGGACCATAGTGCATTGAGCATGAAAGATTTGACCATAGGGCATTGAGCATGAAAGATTGGACCATAGTGCAATGAGCATGAAAAATTGGACCATATTGCATTGAGCTTAAAAGATTGGACCATAGTGCATTGAGCATGAAAGATTGGATCATACTGCATTGAGCATGAAAGATTGGATCATACTGCATTGAGCATGCGCTATATAAAAGCCCCCCCCCCCCCCCCCCAGTTAAAGTTTGTAGTGACCTTGACGTTGGTGTACAGTAATGCGGACAACATTATTTGGCTTAGGTGTTTTCACTATGGAGTAAACGAAACGTAGATATGTGCCTACATTTTTAAAAAAATCCTTGTGTTCAGCTGCTCTTTCATAGCATGCTCATCGGGCCATCTCTTTTGACGACCTGCAAGGTGACGGGACATCATGGGCCAGGTTTCCATGCCGCCTTTCGGCACCCAGAAAGCGCATCTAAGCTAAATAAAAGCGGGGCTCAAACCCGAACCACCTTCATAAGGAAGCCATGCGGTTGATGTCACTCAGCCACAAACAAATTTTCCAGCATGCCCCAAGAGAATTGTACACAATTTTATCAAAATCCACATGAAACAATGTGAAGGGAATGGCATTTGAACTCAATCCCTCGTGTTTATGTTATATTGACATTATTTATACGATTGAAGTGCAAGGTGGTGGGGGGAATTTCGAACATCGGTAGGGGAGAGAATTCGGAAATGCGTGTTAAAGTAAACTTCAATTGTTATTACTGGTGGTGAACTTTTCGGCTTCTTCGCGCGTCTCTTTCTAACTCAAAATGTAAATGGATGCGCCCAGACGAAATACTGGTGTCTGCTTCTTCTTCAATGGAGGCAGAATCTACTGGGACTTGTCAAGCTGGTTCTAGATCGGCAAACTTTGACACAGTTGGTGCATGAGAAATTGAGAAGGCATCTGTTTTTAGGCCTCTTCCTCTTCCTCTAGAGGCCTCCTCGGTCGTTTGTTTATTACAGTGTTTCCCAAACTGTGTTCCGCGAGGTCTGAATAGGTGTTCCGCGAGTTCTGAATAGGTGTTCCGCGAGTTCTGAATAGGTGTCCCGTGAACTACTGAAATAATTACGTAATAGGCCACCACGTGAATTAATCTCTCTGTAAAAGTAAACAAAGTGTTCCGCTAAATACTCAGAATGTGCGAAGTGTTCCGTTAAGGAAATAGTTTGGGAAACGTCTGGTTTCTAACGAGAAAAATAATGTCTAAATTGAACACATGAATTATCTGGTCGTGTATATGCGCTACGGATGACGTCACGATATTCTTGAGTTCAAAACCCTGTCGTCTTGCGGGAGGTTTGGGCTATGGTGTAATACTCTTCCTTTCAAAACAAAAATTGAATAAATGAACTGAACATATAAATAAATGAACTTAACAGAGGAATAAATAAACTGAACAATAGAATAAATGAACTGAACAGATAAATAAATGAACTGAACAGATAATTAAATGAACTTAACAGATGAATAAATGAACTTAACAGATGAATAAATGAACTGAACAATGGAATAAATGAACTGAACAATGTAATAAATGAACTGAACAGATGAATATTTGAAATGAACAATGGAACAACTTAATCGCTAAATTGAACATAAAAACTAAATAAGGAACTAAAATGCGACAATCTGCCGAACAGTCCTTGTTGATGTCCAAAAGGGCTGAGCCGAAGGCTCTTCGAGCTCTAAGTTTGAAAAAAAAACCTGTTTGGTCGTCCAGCCGAAACAGTAAAAAAAAAAAAAACAACCTATGTGAACACACAGTTCTGTCTGAGAGAGGCCCGAGTCAATGCCTATGTAAAGCATTGCTATTTCCAATGCCTTTGGCCCCGACGCATACTTGGCTGCACATGGCCGAAGGCCAAGGACACCGGGAGCCTCCGTCATTTTCCTTCGTTGTACCAAGCTAACTGTGCGGGACCCGCCATATATGCAACGGTCCCTTTGAGGAACAGCGCATGGATGTGGGACATGCTCGTGGGGACTTTTTTTACAACCCCGCCCGTGCAAGGGGTAAACTCTCGTTATGTTTCGCCATTCATTTAGCCTAGCTACCCCATCAGTAGCCGTTTCCACCTAGGTGCCACGATGTGGCAGAACAGCGTGCTTGGGCCGAACAGTCCTGCTAAGAGGATAGTCCGCCCACGGTAGTGTTTCTACTTTTGAAGTAGGTGGTTCAAGTCTACACTTCTGACACCAGTTGAAGGGAGCGATACCGTAGTGTTTTTTTTTCTTTTTCTTTTTTAAAATTAGATCCAAATATCGTGTTAAATTCAAGGCTGAACTCGATGGTGGGTGTTTGTTGGACTCTTGATTCTTGTAGCTTACATTTGAAGTTACATCGCGCTGTAGTTGTGCCTTTACAGTAGTTTAAAAAATTATTTCAAAACCAGCGTTAGATACGAAAATACACGAGGACGTCAATGGCTGTGATCGGGTGTGGGTGTGTTTGTGTGTGTCTTTAGAAGGAGCATTAAATATTCTCTCAGTGTAAATATATATATATATATATATATATATATATATATATATATATATGCGTGTGTGTATGAGGGCTGTTGCGTCAGTTCTGTCTTGTACGAAAGAGATCGGATCAGATTTCCTGACGGCTATTGACTTTGTAGACACGCCGTACGTATATCAATAGGAGGCGGATGGTTCAACTCACTGAGCCGTGACCTGATGTTGACAGAGGCATGAAGTTAAAGGATTGTGATTTTAACATCAAAACTGGAGTGTTGAGTCAAGACAGAGGCACAATAGATATACGAGTTGACCTTTAAAGACAATGGTTTACAATGGTGTTGTGTTTCCAGTGCAACCTCATTCTTTCTGTCAGATTGATGGTGAACAGAAAACGTCATCTATCTACTTACCTACCTACCTACCTACCTATCTATCTATCTATCTATCTATCTATCTATCTATCTATCTATCTATCTATATATCTATCTATCTATCTATCTATCTGTCTATCTATCTATCTGTCTATTTATCTATCTATCTATCTATCTATGTATCTATCTATCTATCTATCTATCTTAAAAACGTTATATGTAGTTAAATAAAATGACAATTGTTATATCAGCCGAAGGGATAATGTCAATGACCTCTGACATATTCGTAGCCCTGAACACTCCTTGAAAGAGTCCCACTAACTGTGAGAGGGCGGTCCTGCTGCAGACCTGTCATATTATCGGGAAACTCTTAAACACACTTAAAGTAATTAAAATAAATTTTGATCTAAATCCTTGCTGGATCAGAGAATTGTTAACTCTGTGAGTAGTAGTAATAATAATAATATTAATAATAATAATTATAATAAACTGCTCCTTTTGATATCGCCCCTCATTATGATCATTACCTTTATCTATATAGGTAAAGTTTTACACGTAGACTCAATGTAATTATTTTTTTATTGCAAGTTACATTTTGACATGAATGACATCGAACTTGAACCGGAAGGGGGGAAGGGGCTAACCAGAAGTGGTACCAAGAACAGGAAGTCACTAAATTGGTTTCGTTTTGCAATGTCCTTGTCTAAAAGGTTATCGACCTAAGGGGCATGACCTTTTAGCGGGCCTCTACTCGTGCTTTGTTTCTCAGATTTGTGTTTTTATTGGGCTGGAATTCCTGGGGGGTTCTAATATGCCTCACACTAATGTACCACCAAAAGTCACCTGCGCTAGATCTAGTTGATAAAACTTTATACCAGGGCCGGATTGAGATTTGATAAGACCCTAAGCTATCTTGGATATGGGTCCCTTATAAATCCAACCCCACACTGGCTTCGATCATGTTGTTTACATCAGGCAATTTTTTTTATTGTTTCGCTCTTTCTTTAAATATTGATTCAGAGTAACCCTGAAATCTTTCTAGGGGGCCTGCCTGATTTGGAAACACTGGCCCCAAAACCACCCTTTTAGTAGAAAAACCATATGAAGAGCTGCCTGATTTGGAAACACTGGCCCCAAAACCACCCTAATAGTAGAAAAACCATATGGAGAGCTGCCTGATTTGAAAACACTGGCCCCAAAACCACCCTTATAGTAGAAAAAACATATGGTGAGCTGCCTGATTTGGAAACTACAGTGCAATTCGTCTCAGACACTGGGCTTGTCATCTCCAACATAAGAAAGAAAACACAGAAGAGGAAGTTGCGATAGACAAACTGGCCACGCTCATTTCTTGTCTTGTTTAACAATATAATAGTTTTTAAAGTGTACGTAATTGTGAGTATGTAAATATAGCACTTCTGTTTTACGAACTTAAGTACACATGTCTAAATATAGAATCTGCTACTACAATGCCGCCATTGTCTAGTACAATAGCTCCTTTTAAAGCTCTCTAGTTTATCTCTGTTATGAATAGCATGTATATTTTAAACTGTCAATAACAAATCGCCCACGTGAATTTCGTTCCCACACCCATACTTTGTCCCACACACTGTCCCCCGACACACACACACACACGCACTACTACCGTAGTACTCCAGACACCCACCTGGTGTTTGGATGTCACCCTAACCTACTGCGCCACAAAGAATGCAGGCGACAGATGGAGCAGCCCTAAACTTAAAACCCTGGGAGTAGGTGTCCCGAAGTACACACAGTCGAGGTTGGTTCAAGTCTATGTACACTTTGCGGTTACGTAGTTAGACTGTGCACTCTTTGACCCACATTTGTTGTTGTTTTAATCTTGTGTCGTACTATCGGGGTTTGTGTTTTTATTAAAGGTACGGTCCCCCTTTCAGACCTAGTGATCTACAGGGCTGATGATTTAAAGGTCATCTGTTTCTGTGGCCTAGGATAAACGAGGGTGTCATGTGGCCAGCACAACCACCAACCGCCTTTACTTTTCCCCAACTAATGTCAGGTACCCAAAGATCCCGAAATAAAAAATCCCAGTCTTCACCAGGATTCAAACCCGGGAACCCAGGTTCAGAAGCCATGCGCTTTGCCATCAGCTACCGCGCCTCCTTGTGATTTAATTGCTAGACTTTTTAAAAATTCATTATTATCTTCGCTTAGGACCTCCATATTTTCTTCGCCTAGGACCTCCCTATTTTCTTCCCCTAGGACCTCCCTATTTTCTTCCCCTAGGACCTCCCTATTTTCTTCCCCTAGGACCTCCTTATTTTCTTCCCCTAGGACCTCCCTATTCTCTTCGCCTAGGGCCTCCCTATTATCTTCCCCTATGGCCTCCCTATTTTCTTCCCCTAGGACCTCCCTATTATCTTCCCCTAGGACCTCCCTATTTTCTTCCCCTAGGACCTCCTTATTTTCTTCCCCTAGGACCTCCCTATTCTCTTCGCCTAGGGCCTCCCTATTATCTTCCCCTATGGCCTCCCTATTTTCTTCCCCTAGGACCTCCCTATTATCTTCCCCTAGGACCTCCCTATTTTCTTCCCCTAGGACCTCCCTGTTATCTTCCCCTATGGCCTCCTTATTCTCTTCGCCTAGGGCCTCTAATTACCTAAAGCCGGGCCTGTTCTGTAACTAAAAGTATGAATACGAGAGAGCAGTTTTGTGCTGCAAAGACGCCTCCCAGTCGTGAAGGTTAAACAGGTTACAGGTTATAAATAGTAAGTAGCTTTAAAGATGGCGTATTTATTATGTAAAAACAACCGTTCATGTTTAATCTTAACAACAAAGGAAACGGTTTGCTTTCAAGAGAATATAAGTAACCGTTGCGACACACTCCTTTGAAAGCTGCGAAATATGAAAACGATTTTTTTTCTAGTTTTTTTTTAGATATAAATTTTACGGACGGACGAAAAGGCGTCCCAGAAAAAAAAAATAATATCGGATTTTTCCCTTTCTGGAACGCTAAAAAAATATTTATATTTTATTTGAGTATTGAACATTTGAAAGAATATCCTTATAAGAACACAATGTCATCATCTTATCATGTTGCTTGCCTTAGTGACGCCTCTGACGCTTGGATCTATCTAATTCTCTCCTGCTGATTTCTAAATATAACTGTTCCAATAAAGCGAGTTTGAGAGTACATTCCACACTTTGATCTATTTCTAGACTAATTGAAGGGATCATCCCGCCAAGTGTATTCTAGTCTGTGTGTACTGTTTGATTGGAGTGTCTAGAGTTCTCCTCAAAACACACATTGGCATTGTTCCTTTTCAATTCATTTTTTTTTCATAAATAATTAAATCTACATCCTTTGTCATACAAGATAAATGCATTTTATATACATTTGGAATGTCTCGAAACATTGTATTGACAACAATGTGAAACAAATGTCGATATGGCCGTAAATTAGCACATTTGACCAATAACGTGTGATCAAATTATACGGCGGAATGTAAGATAAAATGCAGGTCTATAGTATTTGCATAATTTCCACAACCTGATGTAGAAATATTTCTGAAATACACATATTTTATATCATTCATTCCTTTTTTTTTCTTTTTTCATTTGCATGCATTGTTAACCCAAGCTATGAGATAAATTGTAGAACTAAAAACAAACTTGTATTATTTTATTTTTTAAAAACTTTTCATGGTAACTTTTGGGGTTTATTTATTTCAGCGCTCTTCATGAAACTAATTTTATCTACTTGCCAATATTGGACACTTAACTGCAGAACTAGAGAGGATCCTAACAATGGAATCGAGTTGTTACAGAAGGATTCTAGGTATCACATACAAAGACTGCACCACAAAAGAAGAGATTAGAAACAGGACCTCATTGGCAATTTGGCCCTGCGATGACCGCAGGGCTCGCAAAGACTTTCCTTCATGGAATAGTACCAGGAAAATGAGGCAGACAAAAAGCGATTGGAAGACATAAAAGAATGGACGGGTCTGTCAATGAAAGAAATTCTATCTAAGCACAAAACAGTCAACAGATCTTGTGTGGTGCCCCAACTGTTCAACATAGTAATAGATAGGTACAGGTGAAGAGCCTATTAAATGTGATACAACTATTCAAGGAATTTTGTAGGTGTTTCAAAACCAAATAAATGTACAGTATTGAATAGCTGTTTCATTGACCTTTTATAGCGCTTCCTACATGCGACAAAGCGTGTTCAGATCGCTTTGGTCACGTGGTGTGAGTGAATCTTTGGGAGAAAGTTTTTTGTGCTGTCACTGGGCCCTAAGCAGTCAGCAAACACAACTGTATCCTTTTTTTTTTTGGTCTACATTTAGATTCGAACCCAAGCCCCTTGTTATAAAGCCCCACATTTCACAATAATTGTATTATTATTAATAATAATAAGGCTTGTCTTCGAGTCCGAAGATTAATGAAGAGTACAGTATTTCCAGTGGCTATGCAACCCCAGCAGTGACCTAAGCAAGTATTTAATGGAAGGAACCTGAGGTCAGTGTCGACTATGTTGTATTGTTAATGTAGAGTGTAGGCCTCTCTTAAGCGCAGATTAAAACAAGACAACCAGTACTCTACTTGTAGTCCTCCTTTAGTCCTCGACCACCGTGACCGCCGTGACCCTATATCGAAGGTGTCGTTTCCACACATTGTCGCACAAGTGTAAACTGATGGTCAGTCGTGCGTCACACGCTGGACTGTCGTTTGGTCATCTCGATGATCCCGGTTTCATACTCTGCCCGCTGCCTTCCCCCGTCGTTATGCTGGATGTTCGTACAAGGAACTAAATTATCTTCCACTCGAAAAGAAAATCAGAAACATGTAAAACATTTTATAAAGAAACAAAAACAAACATCTATAGGAGGACATTTTAAGAGATTTTTTTTTTAAATGTACAAAATCAAAACATACCACCACTAAAAGAAATGTTTCGAATAAGAGGATCCACTTTCAAATCAACAAGTGGCTGCTGACGTCTCGGCTATTTTGTCTGGGGTTTGTTTTTAGCCTTGTATGTGACCTCATTTAGAGATGAACACTTCACATCGCAGTCACCCCAAAAATAAGACCTAAACGTAAACTGTGGCTGTTAAAAAAAAAATGATATACAAAGCTATCAGAAGACCATATTCCCGTATGACAGTGAGCCCTGGATGCTGACAATAATTACAGAAAATCTGCTAAATCCCCATATGGAACCTAGTTCACAGCACTTGTAGAGAATGAAAGTAAGTTACGTCACTATTCATCCCACCGTTCCTCCAGGGATCTTCCTCCCCCCCCCCCCCCCCCCCCCCAAAACGGCAGTGGAGCTAGATAAAAATAAAGTCCAATGGTCTCCCCGGAGTGTCTGGTTCTCGAGGATTTTTTTTTTGTCCCGAGTGCCCAATGAAAAAAAAAAACTCTAGGAAAATGTGATAAATTAACATCTGATTTGAAACAGCTCGGACAGACATATTGCTTCCGTCGAGGCAATCTGAGGAGATCCTTACCATTAAAGCTCTGTTTTTTGAGACTAAGTCTCTGTTCTTATGCTGATCACAAATCTACCATTAAGTGTGGTTAGCAGGAGCGAATGAAAGAGATACCATAGTGGATTAAAAAAAAAGAATCCCCTTTGAGACCTTGCAATCTACAGGGCAGATGATGTAAAGGTCATCTGTTTCTTTGCCCAACGGTTATTGAGCAGTGTGTCATGTGGCCAGCACAACGATCAATCGCCTTTAGTTTTTCTGACTAAAGTCAGGAACTAATTAGGGCTGGGTGGACTCAGGTGCTTCCTTAAAACTCCGTAATTTAAAGCCCTAGTCTTCCCTGAGATTTGAACCCTTGACCTCTCGATTTAGAAGTCAAGCTCTTTACTACTCAACCACCAAGCTCCCCTCCCCGTAATTTCATTATTAAACTATTCGCGGGTTCCTATTTGATAATCTATAGCGGTTAGCAGATATAGGAAGAACAACTATGTGCTGAAACAAATGGCCTAAAGCTGTAAAAGAGTCAGCACAAGAGCACCATCGATCTTCATAACGGGCTGCGATATAAAAGAATAAAATATCATTGGACAGTTTGAAGGTCACACTTTTTTTGGACCTCAGTTTGGAGGTCAACGTAACTATTATATCAACCCTGCTTGTCTTATCCTGTTCCTGGAGGCGCTGCTGAGTCCTAAGTGTTATGTAACTAGATAACAGATAAAACAAGACACTTAACTCAAGTCGTATTTCTGATCTTCTTTAGAGGGAGAGTCAAGTAGAAAGGGAAATAACTGTGTGTGTCTGACACGGAAACCAAACTTAAGAGTACAAATTTTCATCTTTGCGGATTAAATTAATTTTATCGTTCCTCTTCTGCAGGGGAGGTGTCTCGGTAACAAATGGCAGGCGATCTATTGTCTCTTCAGTATATAACATTCAGTGTCTTTATGACTCTTTGGAAAGCAGCGAACTTTGTATTATTGTTATCATTAGTTACATGATTTAAATTTGTAATCTATAATTTACTCGTTAGTCTGTCTAGGGCATTTTTCCCAGGGGATCTGTCTTAGGACACCTTTCCCAGGGCATCTGTCTTAGGGCACCTTTCCTATGGGATCTGTCTTAGGACACCTTTCCTATGAGATCTGTCTTAGGGCATCTTTCCTAGGACATCTGTCTTAGGGCACCTTTCCTATGGGATCTGTCTTAGGGCACCTTTCCTATGGGATCTGTCTTAGGGCACCTTTCCTAGGGCACCTGTCTTAGGGCACCATTCCTATGGGATCTGTCTTAGGGCACCTTTCCTATGGCATCTGTCTTAGGGCACCTTTCCTAGGGCATCTCTTAGGGCACCCTTCCTAGGGCCTCTGCTTTAGGGCACCTTTTCTAGGGGATATGTCTTAGGGCACGTTTCCAATGGCATATGTCTTAGAGACCTTTCCTAGGGAATCTGTCTTAGGGCACCTTTCCTGGGGCATGTGTTTTAGGGCACCTTTCCTAGGGGATCTGTCTTAGGGCACCTTTCCAATGGCATATGTCTTAGGGACCTTTCCATGGGGATCTTTCTTAGGGCATTTTTCCTAGGGGATCTGTCTTAGGGCATCTTTTCTGAGGCATGTCTTATGGCATCTTTTCTGGGGCATGTCTTAGGTCAGCTTTCTTAGGGCATCTGTCTTAAGGTATCGGTCTATCGCTTAGGGTGACTCAATTCAAGGTCTATTATTACAAAGCTCATATCAACTCACTCTGTCTGTCTGTCTGGTAGTCAAGAAAGATTGTACACGTTATTTCTCTAACACCCAATCTCGAATCATGATGAAATTTCGCACAATAATTATTTTTTTTATTTGACAAAACAAGAAAATTTTTTTTATAACTATTGGTTAACTTTTTTTTTTTGGTATCTAACAAGGGAAAAAGATCGAGCTTTTCAAATGTGGCGGTATTTTTTTTTCATTTAAAAAGCGATCACGGTAACATATACCACACTCTCCCCACTTCCCAGCCTTTTCTTTCCCAACTGGTCCAGGTAAGTGATAGGATCATGGCGCATTGAGAAAGTTAAAGGCATGAAATTGTGCTAGAAAAAACCATTGGTAACAAGAAAAACGGAAAAAAAACAATACTTACAACAACAACAACACACACACACACACACAAACACACACAAAAAACACAAAAAAAATACACACAAAAAAAAGCATTTACGAATTGTGTCAATGAGTTAAGATCAGACATGTAATTTGTGATCAATGTGTAATAGATCTAGTTATTCTAGACCAACAACAATAAATCTGTGAGGTTAGAAACATTTTTACCCATTGTTTTTGTTTAGCACTATTTCATGCTTTCCCAATGTAAGTATAAAACTGAAATAAAATGTCCATTTATTTCACACGCATAGAGAACTGGGCGTGCACTGAACCTGGCAATAACAGATTCACATAGTTAAGTGCAACAAGCAACGAAAATTAACTTGTTTAAGTAGTATCTCTTGTTATCTTAAGTTGTGCGAGAGGATAGGGTTAGGGTCACAAAGGTCATTGAGACAAACATACAGACGAACAAGTAAGTAAACAGACAACGCTGGACCAAGTGTTGTGGTAAATATTAGGAGTTGACGCAACTCACCAGGATCTTCTAGCACAGTGAATACAACACTCTAGTTCGCGCAGTATCCCATGGAACGTTCTTGTTTTTAATAATTTAAACATTTTTTCGTTCGATTGGAGTGCCAAACATATATAACGGTTTCGATCAAGCCAGCTGCTAAAAATATGCATTATCTATTCATCCGCAAGGTATATTTGTGTATATTTATTATATGGACACCTAGATCTAACACTAGACTTAAAGTTCTGATTTAGAATTCTTAAGATCTAGTCTAGATCTACTTCTAGAGTTAAAATATAGAAGTAATCTGGACAGAAGACTAAAAAGTAAAGTAGCAATTATACATAAAACACTGAACCATAATCTTCAAATACAAAAACAAAATTTAATAAAATACTCTGAAAGACACAAAGATAAAGGCACATTCCTCGTCCCATATGCTAGGACAAATTTGTACAAATACTCCTTCTTCCCTAGCGCTATTAGAGCATGGAATGGGTTGCCTGAGCTAGCCAGGAAAACCAGTGACTTGGCAGAATCTAAGTCATTGGTTAATATGCATGACTGAATGCATGACGCGTAGGACGTAATCATCTTCTATTTTGGAGTAACGTCTGTATTATATAAGATAAGATAAGATTTACGTAAAAATATAGGCAACGCTTATAAACTTCAATAAAAGTGAAGCAACTTTAAATTCATTCAGTTATCGCATTTACGAATAATACGGCTTTCTACGCCATGTTGGCTCTAGACCTAGATTTATTGTCTTGGAAAATTGTGCGCATCGTCTTCTCTGCGAAGATCAAAAGGCCTATCATTGGAATATTATAAAATGTAGTAGATCTATTTATTCGCTTAACCAGGATTCTTTACTTGATGGGGGGGGGGGGGGTGAGGAGGGGGGCGGGGTACAAAAAATGTTTCACAGTTTTATAATCTAACATTCATTAGTGATTAAGAGAAAAACGACCTCTCTATAAGTTGTATCAAGAAGGCAGGAGCCATTGTCTTTTTTAAAAAAGTATTTTTAATCTTTTTCTTGAAAAATTTTTTCTCCCCTTTCTATCACTCTTCTGCTCTTCATTTCTCTTTATACCACTCTTTCTTTTTCTATCTTTCCCTTTCTTTCGGCTCTCTTCTTCTCAAAGAACTTTTCAAGTCAAATGCCATCTTAAGACAACCTTGACATTAGGCGCGAATGTTCACACCAAGAGTTGCAAAATGTTTCGACCTACTGGCATAGAAATTTAATCTCCAAGGTGGGAGAAATACTTCCGGCGTTCTTGATTTCACTATACATGTCTTCCTCGGCTATCATTAAGCAATATTTTAGCATTTCATACCGAGATCTCATCAGCTATTTATGGCAATCTTCCGGCCCCTGCTGTTTGATTTTGCGTTTCGTGCCAGTAACCCAATTACATACCGTCAGGTGTAAAAATGAAAAAATAAAAAAAAAAGGATTTTTCAAATTGTCGTAATTGTTTCGTGATTAGATTGCACAAGCTGAAAAAGAATTTTAATTGCCCTCGTGCTGTCTCCGCGTCGTGCAGGTAGCTGTGACGAGAAAATAATCTATAAAATATGACGTCACATTCACTGATCTTACACCATAAAAAGATGGGTACAGGATATGTAAAGTAAAGGTGTAAAATTAAAGTACAGCGTTCAAACTTTACGATCATTAGGGCAGAAGACGTAAAGGTCATCTGTTTCTTTGGACTATTATTATTATAGCTTCTATATCGCGCTACTTTTATGCTCATAGCATGCTCAGAGCGCTTTTGGTCCAATCTCATGTGTGGACCAGTAGGGGGGGGGGGGAGGGGGTATCTAGGAGTTGGTTTTCCGTGCTGCCTTTAGGCGCACAGTAAACACAACTCTGCTCGAGTCAATTGTCGAACCTCGAGCCCCCTTCTAGGTAGCCAAGCCAAGCCAAGTTCAAGCGCACTTGGCCTCTCGACCACGCTTAACGTGGGTGTTATGTGGCCAGCACAACGACCAGCCGCCTTTACTTTCTTTAATTATTATCAGGTAACCATTAGAATTGAGTGGATGTGGGGGTCGTCTTAAAAGTCCCGAAGTTAAAAATTCCCAGTATTCAACGAGATTCAAACCCAAGTCCCCTGATAAAAAAATATTTCCGCAGGTATGTGACTATGTGCGTGCAAAGAAAAGAAAAAAGAAAAAATGTGCCCCACAACTCCCCTTCCCCCGACCCCAAGAAACTCGAAGGTTTAATGTGAGGGGAACAAAATCTAAATTCAGTTATGTTTTAGTACGAAGAGACTTTTTAAAAGAAAATACTGTGACACTCAATTCAGTCTCGACTTCTTTCAAGCAACAGTGTCTTTTTAAACAATTATCCTATAAGGATATCCTTTGACTCCACTTTGTCATTGGAGCAGTGGACAACTTCGTGTCATGGTTTCAACGCATTTATATTGTCTGCGTATTCTAAGGTTAATTTTGTATGCTATTTGCGAAAGGAGAATCTAAATCAACCACTGATTGACAATGGTTATGTCTGCGCTGGATGGGGCAAAATATTTAGGTCGCGATTGGGGCTGCGTAGCTTCGTGAAATACTGCACTCCTCATTAATCACCGGACTCGAGGACAAGCAGTATTATGCTATGGGGACAATGTTTCTGTTAATAAGTTGAAAGCACTTATTTAGTTCCTTCCAAAATATAAATGTCTCAATGTTTTTCTATTACAAAATAATATATAAGATCATAGTTATTCTGTGATTCGCGGTGGCTGAGCGGTAAAGCGCTTGGCTTCCGAACCGGAGGTCCCGGGTTCGAACTCTGGTGAAGACTGGGATTTTCAATTTCGGGACATTTGGATCCTCTGAGTCCACCCAGCTCTAAAGGGTACCTGACATTAGTTGGGGAAAAGTAAAGGCTGGCTGGTCGTTGTGCTGACCACATGACACTCTCGTAAACCGTAGGCTACAGAAACAGATGACCTTTACATCATCTGCTCTATAGCTCGCAAGGTCTGAAAGCCGAACTTTTTAAAAGTTATTCTTTGTCTCTTCTAGGGTTAGATTTGTATAAGGGAAGTTTAATACATTCAACCCTTAAGTGACGCTTAAGTTATTGTTTTATTAAATGATTCGACATGTTTGCACCAGCATTGCTCTCTGATTAGTCGCCAAGATGTCTTCCTGATTAATCCTTATTATTGCTTTTGTAAATACTTCTGTTGGATTTCGCGTATTTATGAAAATCTCTCTGTTTTGTTTTTTTCCAAAGGTTATTCATAACAAACAAAAAAGTCAATCTGTACCCTGGAGTGATAAAGCCGTATTTGGTTTCTTCTTTATCTTAACCCGAAGCTGATTCGAATCCATTCTCGGCACCCTGCCACAACGCCACCTTCTCTCTGTCCCACCTACACCCACGACAGACTCTTGTTCTAAAAATAGAACAAGACGTAAAGATCAAATGAACTCACGAGACGAGTTATCGCCCGCGCTTCTAAAAATAGACAGACCGCGCGAGACGTCCTCCTGGCTTAAAAATAGCACCGGTGTTTGCTAAAGCGAATCGGAAATAGCAACTAGACCAAAAAGATCGAACGGAACTATTTCACGGAATCGCGCAGACGATAACTCACACGCAAGCACACAAAGCTACGTACTCACCCCCCCCCCCCTTTTTTTAATTCTCCCCCAGATGTGTGCAATATTAAATTGCCGAATAATTACGCAGTAATAGCTGCTAAAACAAGAGCTCTATCAAAATACAAAGTATAATTTTGTGAGCGGTTTCACCGTGAGTATTGTGATCGCGTCTGAGTTTTAAATTTTTTTCCAAAAGGAAGAATTAAATCTTGTGAAATAGGCCAACGTTTGCGTTAAATGTCGTATTTAAATGACTTTTAATTGTCCTAAAGTGAGAACCAGATTAGTATGTCAGTAGGCTAGTATCGCAATGGCAAAGAAAGATTGGAAATTTCCACCTCTAGTAATGACACACAAAGTAAAAATAAATAAAAGAAAAAGCCAGCCATTTTATTTCTTGTTCGTGATACTGTAAGATGATATCCTTTTTTTGAACAGAATTTTAATTGAGTCTAAAAAGGTAGGAAGATTTTCACTTGCCTGGGGGGATGATCCAGCATCTAGAACTCTGCATCTATATAATCCCTCAACAAGTCATCTGGTATGCGCTTTCGACTATCGTCTCGATAGTACCGAGTTCAAATCCTTCCCACTGCATGAGATTTTGGGATTGAGCGCAATAATCCTTACGCCCGAAATTTGTAGAATTTAATAGAAATTTTAGAAATAAACACTTCAAAACGATACTTGATCATAACTTCCTTGACCCTGCTTCCTCTCTTTTCTCCCTCTTACTAACCCTCGTCAACTCGCTTGTCTGATTTAGCATATGCTGTATTTGACTTGTATTTAATGATTTGAGTCTCATCATTCAACGTCCTGCCAATGTCAAGCGTTTGTTACAAAGCAACTCATTCTGTTTGTCTGATACACATTCTGAACTCTCTGTTTCTCCCACTTCCCATTCTCGGATCAAGCTGAAGCTCTGTGCAAGTATTTATTGTTAATGGTGACGACACATAAATAAAAAAACAACAACAAATGATACAAATAAATAATGGTTATTAGGTTATTAATTAATTTGTTTGATATAATTAGAGGGAAATAATTATTACAGTATTGAGATATATGGCTCAAAATGTGGATAATTGTTTTAAATGCTTTTTTCACCCACTACAGTCAGCCTGCATAACAGAGCCCTAAATCAGAGGTTCTCAGCTTGTGTGTCGCGAGCCTTTTGGGGGTTGAATGACAATTTGCCAGGATCGCCTACAACCATGGCAAATATTTTATTTTTGTCATGGAAAGTTTTTTTCTTTTCTTCGCTTCTAACACGTTGCAAGAAGCATATTTGTACCATAGTTGATATACATTTATATTTCCAATGCAATACGAAAGGGAGATCACTCGTATTACATGATTATATAACAAATTATGAAACGAGCGTCAAGCATCAATAACATAAAATAATAGTGGGGGTGACAAATATAAGAACACGGACATACTGCCAGAGGATATATAGGGCACTTTTAGTGAATGTAACATCCTTGTTTGAAGGTAGACATGTTTTGCATTGGTTTTTAATAATTGTCATAAATAACTAAATGCTGCAGACCACATCTTCGTTGTTGCAGAACATAGTTTTCAGCAACTAAAATTACTATCCTTTAAGTGTGTCGAAAAACCATTGGGGGATCAAACATTTCTATGGTGAAGATCTAATCACGTCGTGAAGAAAAATTAATATGTAAAATCATTGGCAAAAAACAAACTCCATTTGGGCAGTTGTTTGAGACAAACATCTATAAAAAAAAGCTAACAAGATCCTCGAAATAAAGAATCACAAAAGAGATACAAGACACCGATAGCAAAGACAAACAGACAAAAACACTCTTTTGTTCCCCTGGCAATCAAATCATTAAATAAGGACAATCAGGTATAAACTTTGTCACATGTAAATTATGAGTGAGTCTGGTGTGAATGTACATTTTGGTTTCTTATAGTTATAATGTTTTTATTTTGTTTGGTGTAATGCACAAATTGTAAGACCAATTTCCATACAGACAATAAAGATTATTATTATTATTATTATTAACAAATACGCCATCGTATTACAGTCCATGTTATTGAAGGAAATAAATTCATTAATGAACAATCCATTGAACATCAACAGAACAACGTTGAGAAGACAAATAACATTGTGTTTGTTTTTTTTGGGCGGAATCTTTTACTTCAATAAGTTGAGCAGGAATTGAAATAGCCCCGATGCGTCTTTTGTAATGAAGTTCTCTCTGTCGTATGTATGAGGCCGAACAAACGTAAGCCTACTACCTTTGCCGATTAGGAGATCCAGTAAGTTTAGTTTTGAAGGCTGATGGAGTCAGGAAATAGGGCTCGACTCGGATGGCAAGTGCCATAATTTAAACATAGCAGCCCTTGAAGTTTTCTGTTTGGTGGCTCTCAGAATTGGCAGAGAAATGAAATCTCACACCATTACCAAGGAGTTATTGTCAGAGGCCAGGTACATCGCACGAGTTATGATCGGAGTCGAATCAATTAATCAATCATTAATCAATTAAGTGCAATTTCCATATCTAATGACGCTGTTCATAGGAGATTAGTTCTGAAATTATCAATCAGATAAGTCAGGAAATGAAGTCTTCTCCAATATTTAGCATCCAGCTTGATGAATACGCAGACGTTGTAAATTGTTCACAATTACTGGTTTCCTTGGCGCGTTTGAAGATTAGTTTCAATGCAAACCTCTACATCAAGTGAAATTCCGATAAATGACAAAGTTGGTTACTTTTTTGATAAGTAAAATACCTCTTGGAAAAATTTTTTGTGGAGTCTGCACAGCTCGTGCTCTAAGTGTGCTAGGTTGTCGGTCTGGATTTCAATGTTTGGTGCAGTATGAGTCACCCTAAGAACTCATCAAAACTCACTGTATATATCGACATATATTAGCAACAAAGACAGTGCCACAAGAATTACATCAATCATCAATATGAAAGTAGCTAAATATGATTTTTTAAAAATGTCAGTTGCACAATTCTGGATCAATTGTTTGCATTCTGCTATAGTTACAAATTTCTCTGCCAGATATACACTATATCTCCAACATGTGTCTGCTGGATATCAAGTCTAAATACAGAAATAAAACTGGTCAAGACCTGAATTCCTAATCTAGTGAAATAAAAAAAAAACTCAACCTTCACACTAAATTTTGTGCGTTTGAAATTACTGTTGCAATAATTTTGTAGCAATGTAGTTTACTGTATCAAAGACTGTACATTTTCCACGTATTGTGATTTGTGTATGCAAAATGAATATTATAGACACGCCATAGAAAGATAAATAAAAAAAATCCTTAAAAAATACACTTTTTTTTCAAATTTAAGCACAAACGTATTTTACAGTAAATAAAGCTTTCGTCGTGTTCTGTTTCTAACAATGGAATTAACATCATAGAAATCAGATATAAACATTTTTAGAACTATATTATAAAACGCTCTAAATCACATTTACCTAGGCATTTGAACGAAAAAAAATTATTGTTGGGGGTCGCCACCTAGTGGAAAATTGAACTAGAGGTCGTTGAGCGAAAAGGTTGAGAACCGCTGCCCTAAATCCAATCCAATACAATACTTCACACACAGTTAAAAAAAAAAGTGTTTTAATGGTATCTGTTTATTTTTAGCTCCACGCATTGACCTCGCGTGCAATATGTTTGAAAGAAGGTCACGATAAGCATGACGTGATCTATACAAATAAGTCACAAAAAGTTCCTAAATCCTGTCGGCCTTTCAAATGGTTCCGGGTTATCGTTTTGTGGTTATAATCTGCTATCAGGCCTACCCGTTCAAAAAAAGAAAAGAAAAAAGCGAAAAAACGCATCATGGTCTCACGCCACTGTTACGTTAACTTTAATAAAAATATATGTTTACGTATTATCTCACGTGACAGCTTTGTTTCATGTACAGTTTATTTTTGCTTCATGTCAACGATAACCAAATCAGATTTACTTAGGGCAACTTTAGGGAAAGCTTATATGAGACGAACATATCTTATATAATACAGACGTCACTGCAAGAAAAGAAGATGGTTACATCCTACGCGTGTTCTTAGGTCAATCTAGTCATGCATGCTAATGAATGACTTAAATTCTTCCAAGTCATTGGTTTTCCTGGCTAATTCAGACAACCCATTACATGCTTTAATTCAGAGGTTCTCAAACTTTTAGACCCCTGACCCCTTTATACAGTGAAACTTTGCCGACGGACCCATTAGTGAAAAAAGCTACATAAATGCATATTATATAAGTAACAAATGTAACTAATGTTCTTTACGATTCAGAGACATGGAGAGTCACTAAAACAAACATGGAAAAACTCCAGACCTTTATTAACAGATGCCTACGCCGGATATTAGGAATTAGGTGGCCAGAAAAGATAATGTACTGTCAATTAGTGGGTGAGTACTAGACAAAAGCCCATATCCCAAGACATCAAAAAACGAAAGTGGAGCTGGATAGGACACACCCTGAGAAAACCAGCTGCCAATGTTGCAAAGCAGTCACTTGTTTGAATCCGCAAGGAAAGAGGAAAAGGAGCAGACCCAAGAAAACCTGGAAGAGGTCAGTGATCACTGAAGCTGAGGGTACTGGAAAGGCATGGGAGCAGATGAAGAAAGCTGCCCAGAACCGAGTTTGGTGGAGAGGTGTGGTTGCGGCCCTATGCTCCCCTTGGGAGTGCACAAGATTAAGAAGTTAACAAATGTAAACAACAACAACAAATCTTGTTGAAGGAGTGTTTATTGAGATAATAACTTTAAAAAAAAGGTTTAAAATACATTTAACGACTTTATTACGACAATCAATGCACGTTCTACCAAACACAAAGACGGAACAGCAGTCAACAACTTCATTACAATGACTCATAATGCAAGATATACATTTCAAAAACCATTTTTTTAAATCAGAGCTTGTAGTCTCCTTGTTTAAACATTGGTTCAAGTTCCTCGCTTGTGTCAATGTCAAGAAACTGCTTCTGCATTAGTGTGCAATCATCAGTGATTGGGAGTTTGCCCCACGCGCAAAAGGGTTCAATACTCAGTCGGGAATTTCCAAGTAAAGAATGGTTTCAAATCTTTGGTTGAGGTCATCATAGAATAGTAAGTAATAGACACAGTAAACAGAATTTAGGGGCGAGTTGATTGTTATTCAAATTATCTGGTCGGATAAACTGAATTTATCGAATAAGTTGTTTCAATAGTATACAACGTTCATCTTTCTGCGGAACCCTTTAGTCGTCTGGCATACGGCAGTTTGAGAAACTCTGGACTATTAAGCCTAGCGAAGAAGAAGTATTTGTACAAATTTGTCCCAGCATATAGAACAAGAAATGTACCTATATTTTTGAGGTGTGGGTCAGGTAGAGGTGTTTAAATCGTCACCTCAGAAAGTCTTTTTTAAATTCCTCCCCCCCCCCCTGAATATGTCAAGGATTACAGTGGGCAAGTGAGGCACCGGACACTGAACATTTTAAAAAACATTTGCTATCTGGTTTTATGGACATATATTTGACTATATAAGAACTTATTGCTTTGAAAACATTAATTAAAAGATATTAATTAGGGCACATTTATTAAGTCACATTTGGCTGCCAGGTCGTGTGGTATGTGCTTTAAACTGATGGTCCTGAGCTCAAACCCCAACCATCTAACGTCTCCAGGACGTCTCTTCTGTTCTCACAGAGAATAAATTATTGCAGACAGTTAAACATAGGAATTAATGAACAAAGACATCGTGTTGATAAAAGTAGACGTTTAAAGCCATCAAATTATTGCGTCACATCCTTTCGAGCACATCTCACAAAAACATTCACAAGAAATAGTGACGTAATATAAACATATTAACACAACGTCTTGGCTAGGATAGTAAATAAAATAATCATAACCTAAAAAAAAAAAAAAAAAATGCTAGGACATATTTTAATGACTACAAAAACAAACAAACACAAAAAAAAGCACACAATATTTGGTCTCTGAAAAACTAGAAAGTGTTGATCATTTATGACCTAATACACTTCTACGTCAGCGGTACACCATAGCGACTATAGCAATTGCGCTAGACCTCAACACTGACCTACTACTTATAGGGTGTTACGAAGGTGCTTATTCCTTATTGTGCCAGGGCCGGATTTTAAGTATGTGGAGGTCTCGGGGCAGGATTTTTGTGGCGGCCCCTACACTCTTTCGAAAGCTTTAATAAAGATCCACTTATCAATTAAAATAATTATATCTAAAAGCGTGCCCACTTAAACCAGGCCCTGATTGGAGCTAAAATAGGCTATTTTGTACAATTAAACATGAACCTTTTAATGGACCATATTTACTTATGTGTCCAATTGAATAAAAGTGAAAAGGAAATATAGATAGCAACGCTAAAGACGGAGCCAACCATCTACTAGCTTTGTGTTCCGGTCTTGATTCCATAGATCCTTTGATGACTAATGAACAAGAGAATAAGATCCTCTTTGAAAACAAATGAAAGAAAAAGGTCAATTTCATCATTGAATGAAAACTTCCGGGAATATCCGGTAACGACAATGGCCTTACGCCGTGTTTATTTTTACTCTTACCAAGATGTCTTGTCCAACAGGTGAAGGGTGAAACAAGGACACCGTGTCAACTTCTCAGAAGGACTTGCTATGTCCGCATTACTTCTTGTTACTGCTAGTTTATAATTAGGTAGACTGTGTCGGGGCCAGAGATTAGTCATAAATGGGTCAATTGTTCTCTTTTGAAATCGAAAGTTAGTGTTTCATTGATACAAGCCCGCGGGTTTTAGTTGCGTATCACTGTCGATATAGTCACTGCGAGTGCTTTGGAAACAATTACACGAAATAATAGTTATGAGAAAGCGAATGCGTGAACGTAAAAATAATATAAATTGAGGTATCAAAATACATTTTTTAATAGAAAACATTTGCTTGTAGGCCTACATATATTTAGATCTAAATCTAAAGTCTAGATACTATTACAATAGATGTAGAACTACTATTATAAGAGTGAATTCAAGGGCCCAAGAAGCATATAAGTGATTGTATGTTAGTATATTTAATATCCCCATATACAGCCTCATGTAGCCTATCCAATCATAGTGTGTTTACATCGAGAGGAGGGTTAGAGAGTCGGCGTGCGTGCGAGGTGTCCTACATGGTTGGGCGACATAGAGAATTATCTATACAGATAGAAGGAAGACCGCATTACAAATGAGGAGATTCGGAATAGGATCGCAATGAGCCACACGATGACCTGCTGAGTATGGCCTTATCACATGGTCCTCAGTCTCGCAAAGACTTTCCTTCAGGGAACAATACCAGGAAAAGAGGCAGGCAGAAAAAGTGAAGGGAAGACATCAAACAGCGGACTTTGGCCTGACAACCGAAAGAGATGCTACCCAAGGCAAAAGACATTGAGGAATGGAGAAAGACGACCGACAGATCATGTGTGGTGCCCTAATGGTTCAACACACTACGGGATAAGTGGTGGTGGCTTAGCATGCCTACTAAGTACCGATCTGCGTAGCGTTGTGCTCTAGAGACTGTAACGGGTTAGACCAGTGTTTCTCAAACTTTTACCAGTGGCGCCACTCCCAAGGGCAAAAAAAAAAAAAATGTTTGAAAAATTTTTTTTTACAGAAATAAAGTTATAACACAATTTCTTGGTTTTATTTGTTCACATATAATGGAGATTTTCACCACGATCTTCACTACCATCTAAATAAAAAAAAATAGAATAGACCAATTTTTTTTTTTCAATATCTCACTTTGTGACAGTTGATCTTCGTATCGTAAAGTTTCCCTTTCAGACCTATTGAGCAGATGAAACACAGGTCATCTGTTTCTGTGGGCCAAGTTAGAAGAGGGTGTCATGTGGCCAGCACAACGACCAACTGCCTTTACTTTTCCCCTACTAATGTCAAGTGCCCATTAGAGCAGGCTGGACTCAGAGGCGCCCTAAATTAAAAATCCGTCTTGGCCAGGATTCGAACCCGGGACCCCTCGATTTGGAAGCCATGCGGTTTACCACTTAGCCACTGAGCAGCTATATTATACGATACCATACCATACCATACTATACAATACTATACTAAACTATACTATACTAAACTATACTAAACTATACTATACTATACTATACTATACTATACTATACTAAACTATACTATACTAAACTATACTAGACTATACTAAACTATGCTATACTAAACTATACTATACTAAACTATACTAAACTATACTAAACTATACTATACTAAACTATACTATACTATACTATACTAAACTATACTATACTAAACTATACTATACTATACTAAACTATACTATACTAAACTATACTATACTAAACTATACTAAACTATACTATACTAAACTATACTAAACTATACTATACTAAACTATACTATACTAAACTATACTATACTAAACTATACTAAACTATACTATACTAAACTATACTATACTATAGCGTACTTCCATTGTAATTGTATGGTAACAAAGGGAGATAAGAATGCAACATCAAAGAAATTCTAATGTAATTGTAGGTCGAATCCGGTGTTACAAATGAAGCATTGCAAAAAAAAGGTTCGCCCGGTACGCATACCTGACATAGCTGGACTCTGCATTCTGGGCATGACAGACATGCACTTTGTCATCCTTTCCATGACTTCCCCTCCTCCCATTCTTTTTTTCACCGGTAGTCTGTACTATCTGTTCGCTGTCCTCTTTAAAAAACACGTGGGCGTCGCCGAATACGACGAGCGCAGTTTCCGATGACGTCATCGCTGTAAACATATTACAGTCATAAACAGAGTTATCGATAAGCGGCTAGTACGCTCCCCCCCCCCCCCCCCCAAACCGCCTCTTTTTTGTTTTTTAGAGCGGTATAGGGGAAATAACTACAGCTATCTGAAAACGTTTAAGGCAGACGTCGGGCCAAAAGTGGTACTTGAACGTGAAATTAAACTGTTTACACAAATTTGTTTTTTGAACCTCCCGTTCCCGCCTCTCTCTCTCTACGCTATCACCCTGCCATCCTCCTCCACAATGTTTCTGTACTCAGCTTCTTAAAAACTGTTGCATGTTTAGGCCTCGGGTACAAGTGAGTTGGCTGTTGTTAGACTCTTCAGTGTGATGAGGTGAAAAACTAGCAAAATAAGAAAAAAAATATAATTTAAAAAAAATCAAAGTTTATATTAAGCGTACTTGTATCAATGAGTTTGAATCAGTCATGCAATTACATTTGTAATAGATCTAGACTAGCAATAATAAATCTGTGCGATTACAAATATTTTTTGTTACCAATTGTTTTTGTTTAGCGCAATTTCATGCTTTTAGCTTTCTCAATGAGCATAATCCTTTCCCTTGTCTGGACCAGTTGGGAAAATGGGGTGGGGGGGGGGGGACGGGACAAAGGGGGGGGGGTGATGGCTTCTTGTATGTATTTATAAACAAACAAAGGGGAATGACCTGAATTCGAAGTTGGCGTCTCAAGCGGCTACCGACAAGTCTATCCACGTGGAATATTATATAGTTATCTATTGTTTCTATTTCATGTTTGTGTTCAAAAAGCCTCAGACGACGACCTATAAAAGTGGACTAATTCATACCTCAAGTACAATTTCTTTTCCTTGTTCGAGAGACCAAACAAAGTAATTAATTACCAATATTGAATTAACTAGTTGTTATTTTTTTTAAATTGATTCCTGCGTTGTCATGTAAAAGAAATAATTGTGCTAAATTTCAGCTTGATCCGAGATTGGGTTTTTAAAGAAATAACACATACAAACTTTTTACCAGACACACAGAGTTGATATAAGCTTTGTAAAAACTGCCTTCAAGCCGCCATTATTCTATAGGTGATAGCACAGACCTGTATATATTATATATATACTGGACATAGATATCCCTTTTCAGCCCTTACCTATGTAACATAGAATTTAATATCTAGATCTAGTAGTCAAACTAGAGAGTTTATAGAGATTACATTCTACACTGCTGGAAGGCTACAAGCAAAAGTGTTTCGAGATTACATTCTACATTGCTGGAAGGTTATAAGCGAAAGTGTTTAGAGATTACATTCTACATTGCTGGAAGGCTACAAGCGAAAGGGTTTAGAGATTACATTTTACATTGCTGAAAGGTTACAAGCTAAAGTGTTTAGAGATTACATTCTACATTGCTGGAAAGCTACAAGCGAAAGGATTTATAGATTACATTCTACATTGCTGAAAGGATAGAAGCGAAAGGGTTTAGAGATTACAATATACATTGCTGAAAGGTTAGAAGCGAAAGGGTTTAGAGATTACAATATACATTGCTGAAAGGTTAGAAGCGAAAGGGTTTAGAGATTACAATATACATTGCTGAAAGGTTAGAAGCGAAAGGGTTTAGAGATTACAATATACATTGCTGAAAGGTTAGAAGCGAAAGGGTTTAGAGATTACAATATACATTGCTGAAAGGTTAGAAGCGAAAGGGTTTAGAGATTACAATATACATGGCTGAAAGGTTACAAACGAGAAAGTGTAGAGATTACATTCTACATTGAAAGGTTACAATTGAAAGATCGACGTCGAGGGTCAGTCTTCAGGCCTTCTATGACAATTGGTCACGAGCGACTGTTACAAGCCTCGTTCTCGAAGAGGACGTGACCTTCACCCCCGAGTTTGTTCTTACGAATTAGTCAACTTAGATTACATATTCTGCGTTCAAAATGGAAATTGCTGATAGGTGCTCTGAAGATCCAACTTCTTATGCCTCGTTTTCAGTGATAGTAGATTGAAGTTATCACTTCCTAACACATTAGTGTATGTAAGCATGTACATGTGTGTGTGTGTGTATGCTTGTGTTATGAAATTCGCTTTTATTTATACGTAGGTGTTCAGGAAATGATGTCGTAGTTTGTAGCTCTAGGGGGCGGGGCTAAAGACAGGAAGTGCGTACTAAGGAAATGATGAAAATAATTTGAATATAGAGATGTCATGTCACAAAAGTCTTGCTTTACGTTTAATAGTTGAATTGTCCTGGAGACCACAGAGGTTAGTCGTTGTTTATAGGAGGAAAGCTGAAAACAATAATTGGCTATTTGATTTCATATCAGCTTGCTTAAGTCTAGATTACAAATAAAGTTCCATTTAATATTGTTCAAAAGGAAGTTATTCAAATTATTTGAAGCTGTTTTAGTTAAGAGATATTACGTCTACAACGGTTTTGTTGTCTACCATCGGTATGATGCTAAAAGTCAACGACCGGTAACAACACTTTTCTCATGGTGAAGGCCTACACTGTACACATGAACCTTTTCATTGGAAGAAAAAAATGAATTGAACGAACCCCTACTTTATGTGTCTTCAGTAGGCTGACGATTTTTATTTGTTAAAAGCTTTAAAATATTACTACAATTGGGGCAGAAAAAGTATAAACCGTCAGTAATTATTTGTTACAAGTGAATCCGTAACAGAATACATAAAGTGTTGATAAACTATGATATTTTTTTAAAAGTTCCGTGAAAATTGTTTTGCCCTGCAAAATTGAATATTCTGCTCTCAATTTAGCGTCTTTGTCATAGTTTAGTTTATCCTAATAATCATTTATAACTCGAGAATAGGTAGCGATAGTGAAACAAAACCTAAAAGTGTACAACTTATCATGTAAATAAACACATTACACAACAGTTTTATCCATCAAGAAGTATAGAGATTTTATAACAGAGTTATCATATTTAAAGACCGCATCACAAACGTAGAGATTTGAGATAGGGTTACTGCAGTCTTGGGACCTCACGATGACCTGTTAACTATCGTACAAAAAACAACAACTGAAACTTAAAATTCTCTGGCCATATTACAAGGTTCTAGGGGCTTGCAAAGACCTTCCGTCAGGGAACAGTACCAGGAAAAACAAGAAGAGACAGACAGAGGAAGCGATGGGAAGACAACATAATATAATGGAGGTTGAAAGAGGTTCTATCTAAGGCATGTCGGACAAGAGAACCACGCTGGCAGAAGAAAAACGCCAGAGAAGAAAAGCAAGGCCAAGGACACTAGCTCCAGCTGGAATAACCTGCCCAGTGTGCAGCCGAACATTCCGGGCTCACATAGGTCTCACCAGCCACACGAGGAGGCATAAAACCCCAGTGCAAAGCCTTCAGCCCCCTGGATGACAAAAGTGGTCATCATCGAACCACGATGGACGAACTATATAATCCAAGGCAAAAGACAGAGAGGAATGGAGAAAGACGGTCAACAGACTAAGGGATAGGTAAAGGTGAAGGGAGATAACTGAGAAGAATTGAAAAAAAACGTAACGAAACAAACACATTCAAAAACAAAATCCAACAAAACAAACTTAAATATATAGAGAATAAAAACACATCTCTTGTCCCATATGCTGGGACAGATACACCAAAGGGCATCATATTTGGATTGCTCTTCGAGCATGGGACTAGTCCGCTTCGGCCAGCTAGGAGAATCGATGCATAAAGTAGGGTAAACATATTAGACACTACAATTCAAGATAAGCGTACAAAATATTGATATTCTAAACTATTCTACGGTCTACATTTGAACAAAAAAATAAGCCTACAAAATATTGATATTCTAGACTATTCTACGGTCTACATTTGAAAAAAAATAAGCCTACAAAATATGGATATTCTAGTCTGCTCTACGGTCTACATTTGAAAAAAAATAAGCCTACAAAATATGGATATTCTAGACTTTTCTACGGTCTACATTTGAACAAAAAAAATAAGCCTACAAAATATTGATATTCTAGACTATTCTACGGTCTACATTTGAAAAAAAATAAGCCTACAAAATATGGATATTCTAGTCTGCTCTACGGTCTACATTTGAAAAAAAATAAGCCTACAAAATATGGATATTCTAGACTTTTCTACGGTCTACATTTGAACAAAAAAAATAAGCCTACAAAATATTGATATTCTAGACTATTCTACGGTCTACATTTGAAAAAAAAAAGCCTACAAAATATGGATATTCTAGACTGTTCTACGGTCTACATTTGAAAAAAAAAAATAAACCTACAAAATATGGATATTCTAGACTATTCTACGGTCTACATTTGAAAAAAAAAAATAAGCTTATAAAATATTGACATTATAGACTATTCTACGGTCTACATTTGAAAAAAAAAGCCTACAAAATATTGACATTCTAGACTATTCTACGGTCTACATTTGAACAAAAAAAATAAGCCTACAAAATATGGATATTCTAGACTATTCTACGGTCTACATTTGAAAAAAAAATAAGCCTACAAAATATTGATATTCTAGACTATTCTACGGTCTACATTTGAAAACAAAAAATAAGCCTACAAAATATTGACATTCTAGACTATTCTACGGTCTACATTTCAAAACAAAATGTCACCGTGACACTAACTTTAATAGGGACGTCTCTTGGGGAAGCTACAGTAGAGGGGAAATGGAGGTGGTGGTGCTCAACATAGAGTTGAATGAGCATTGTGGTTACAGACCATTGCTTCGCTGTTTGTATAATTAAGAGAAATGTGTACATATTGTTCTAAGTTAAATATATGATTTCTATTGATGGTCGAGCGGTAGTGTACTGAACTTCCAAACAGAATGGCTACTGTTTTCATTCTATTGAAATTCAGATTTTTCGGTTCTTTTTTTTAAAATCTAAATTACATTTAAATTATTCCAAATTGAGATTTTGGATCTAGATCCAAATCCAGGCGGATTTGTTAGGGATCCGACGTGGGCCGACTCTGAGTTTGTTAGATAACACAAACTCTCTTTGTAATTTCGTTTTTATTTGCCACTGTATCATGAAAAGACTTTAGAATGTATTGATAAACGGAGACAAATCTACAAATTCCAAGTTTTATGGCTTATCCAGTGTACAGAATACGGAAGTTTATTGCATTTATAAGCGAAGACCTTTAATCAACCATATAATAACTTTAAAAAAAAAATAAATTCTTTGCCAGTGGTCCAAATCGCTAAGCTCTTTTGCATGTAGAAAAAACAAATGTGTTTACAATGATCTTTCATTTGGTGTTCTTGACATTGTTTATTTTGTCTTTTTTCTCAAACTTTCTCTTTTTATTTACTTGCGTCTTTCTTTGACTTTCATTTCGTCGCCTCCTTATTTTTGAATATCGCTTTATGTTCTTTTTCTACCTCACTGAATTTTGTTGCTTAAAGATCTTACAAATGATAGTGTGAACAAAGAGAAGGTGTCTGTCATTAACTTTTAGTGTGATAATCTACTCACAATCCAACCTATTAATCTATATCAAACTTCTCTGAATCGACTATTTTGATAATAGCCGTACATATGTCGACACTGCTACTTGCGAGGCTAAACTTTGACAAAAATATTTTGTGCTTGTATCTAAAAAGTTCCTTTCAGACCAACTTTGTCTATATGGCAGATAATGTAAAGGCTATCTGTTTCTATGGCCTATCGTTAACGAGGGTAGCCAGAACAACGACCAACCACCTTTATTTTTCCTCAAATTATGTCAGGTACCCATTAGAACTGGGTGGACTCAGAGGCGCCCCAAGATCCTGAAATTAAGAATCCCAGTCTTCACCAGGATTAGGGTGAAGCCAAGCGCTTTACCGCTCAGCCACCGCCCCTTTGTGTTTGTATTTAAGTCCTTGTTAAAGACCAGTCTCTATAAACATGTCATGATATAAGTGTCTGTATAAACGGAGTGGGTTCATAGGGTCTTAATAATACTAAAAACGTAGCTTATTAAGCAATGCTATTTACCAAGATCTGAATATTTCTGCGCTTGAATCTATATTTAGCGGCGACATGCTTAGATTACATGATTGTCGTCTGCTAGCAATTAACGTCGTCAACGGAGCATTAAAGGTACTTTAAATGACATGAGCAGACTTAAAGATGGCGGCGCTTCACTTCTGCTTGTTGAGTTGATTCGAGTGATCTCTCTTTCTTGAACTTGTTCTTTTTCTACTTATAATACATTTTAGACCAATGCACCATGATTCATCTGCTACAGATCCATGTATCCCTCGTGATAATGAAAAGAGAAAGCATTAACAAGTTAAAAGGTGTGTTTGTGAATCTTAAAGATCTTTATGCCATTTTTTTTAAAAATAAAGGATTGTTATAGCCTAACATTATGTAGGCTGTTCTAGACCCAGGACATGATTTAAAGGCACATTCCTCATCCCATATGCTAGGACAAATTTGTACAAATGCCATTTCCTCCCTAGTGCTATTAGAGCATGGAATGGGTTGCCTGAGCTAGCCAGGAAAACCAGTGACTTGGCAGAATTTAAGTCATTGGTTAATATGCATGACTAAAAGCATGACGCGTAGGACGTAATCATCTTCTTTTTTGAAGTAACGTCTGTATTTTATAAGATAAGATACGATCTTGTGAATGATCTATAAAAGAACATGTTTTATTTTAACATACAATTAGTGCCAATTGTAGACAAAAGTTGATTATTGCGTTCATATGTTAATCTAGAGCAGGGGTTCTCAACCTGTTGGTCGCGACCCCCTTGGGGGTCGAATGACTATTTGCTAGGGGTCACCTAAGACAGGGGTCGGCAACTTTTTGAGTCGGAAGAGCCAAAAATTACAATTTACAAATTTTTTTAATTTGAAAGAGCCACAACGTTTTTTTTTTCTTGCCAACAATACGTAGTACTCACATTACTACTTTTAAATGAAAAAAAAAAGAATCTTTTCTAAAGACAAAATATTTATTTATTCATATATAAGTAGTGTTTTCACAGCAAAAGTAGATAATATATACATATGGCATTATTAGACAATTGTTTTGCTTATGTACTTGTACTTCAATAACAAGCAATGAAGCAAACACAAATTCAATGGGAGCTATGGCTTTGGTTTTAGAAATTTTGTATGCATTTGGCTCATGACTTTGTTGTTTTTAGTTTCAAACACGACTCTAAATTTTCATTTATTTGTAGGCTTCTTACTTTTAATAATATCATGTAAGAGAAACACTCGCTCGGACGAATATGCAGATCCGAATCTAGCACTCGAAATGAAAAACTTCTTCACCTCAATGTTGCAAACTGGAAGATTATTCCTTGCGCCGAATCAACTCGCGGCATTTTTTTTTAAAGATGTCCACTTGTTGCGTTACGTACAGGCATTTCTGGACTTTCAACTCTTCCAACTTGCTTTTCAACTCTTTAAATTTTCAACTCCACAAAGTTTTACTTTCAATCAATGGCATTTCTAGAAATCCAGTATCAACTTCAAATGGATCAATGTGGATTTCGTTACTATATGTGTTCATTTACTAGAAATGCTAGAATGATTTTGTTAGTTTGTAATTCTTTATAACTGTCATAGAAAACTGTCAACAAATTCATCTTTGAATTATTACTTTTTTCTAACTGTGCTGAAGTAATTCGTGTCAACAGTTGCACTGATCTTATTGCGATATTTCTTTAGACATTGAAAAAAAAGTAACTTACCGCTCTTCTGCAATTATATATTTTTTTCAAAAGAAGGCTAATCTTCTACCCAAACATCGGCTGGGTTTCCATTTTCTTATGGTTTCACATTCAGTTCATTTAATTTCGCAGTTATGTAAAGTTAAAATTTTTGCCACCTTTTGCCGTTCTCTAATTCAGGTTGATAAATGTCTTTTTCATTTAGGAATGTATTTTATTCATTCAAGCACAAGCTAAAACGTTTTAACACCTTACCATTTGAAAGTCATAACACTTTATTGTGAAGGAAATTAGAGTGCGGAGTTTCCATTTCGCTTAAGAATTCTTTAAACTGACGATGGTTAAGTGCTTTTGACAAGATGCTAATAACAACCTTACCGAACTTATGACTCCAACTATTTTGGCCTGAATCGTTTGGTCTAAAAGCGCTACTTGGTGTATTATTCAGTGAACCTTAAGAATTTCGCAGTTTATTTTGTTTCGAAGAATCGTAGTTGCTCCTTGTTATTTAAACGATTTTAATGTCTTCAATGTATTTTTGCTCGGCATACGCTCTATCATCCCGTCTAGTTTGTCTCCAGAGCGGTAGCAATCCAAGTTCTTCTTTTGGAACTTGGGAAGACATACATGACAAAGGGTTAACTTATCCGTGTCTTTTATGTTGCAAAACTCATCTATAGCAAGTGACAAGACAGAAGAATATTGAATATATTCCACCTGCAAATATTTTACAATTGAAGACATTTTAGCTCTTCTATCTTCTACTGTTTTAGCTTCGATTTTTTCCTTTTTTTCGAAATCATGAAAATGTTTTCCAGATGCACGTATAAAGCAATGTAAATGTTTTACCTTTAAGTGCAATTTCTAGTGGTACGTACTGCTACCCCAACGTTTGCCAGATCAGCATTACTTGTAGATAGCTTCTAACTTTGAGAAGATAATTCGCTTCTAACTCATTTACCTAAAGCAATAAACTATAAGTCACAGCCGAAAGGGAATTAAAGCGTTCATAGATGCATCAGACGACTGCGTCATTCAAGAGCTTCCGACGGACTAATTACAGTGACGACGCGTGTAATGGGGGAGGAGTGTGGTAAAAAACGAGTAGGCCTACAATGTGGCTGAAGATAGAATCGGTGCCTAATCATCATGTCTCAAATAGCTTGGGGATTTCTCAATTCTAAATATGGTTCTGCCCATATGTCATTCTTCTAACGCTAAACTGTTGATAAATAGTGAATATATCCTACCTAGACAAAACCCTGATTAGCATTCACCTTCACCTATCGTTAGTCTGTTGGGCGGTTGGGGCACCACACACAATTTGTCAACCCTATTTCTCCGCTCATTTCCTCTCTGTCGTTTGCCTTGGATAGAGCCTTTTTCAATGGCAGGGCTGACTGTTCTTTTATGTCGTCTTACCATCGCTTTCTTTGTCTGCCTCTTTTCTTTTTCCGGGTAGTGTTCCATGAAGGAAGGTTTTTGCAAGCCCCAAAGACCTTGTAATATGGCCAAAGAGTTCAAGTTTCAGCTATTTACAATTGTTAGCAAGTCATCGTGGGGTCCAATCGCTCTAGTAACCCTGTCTTGTATCTCTTCAATTGTGATGAGGTCTTTAAATATGATACCTAGGAACGTTCTGTAGCATCTCAATTCCATTGCTAGGATCCTCTTCTCTAGCTCTGCAGTCAGCGTCCGAGACTCGCAAGCATATGGCCATGACCAGAGGGTGCATCAATCTGACTTTGTTGTCGAGGACTATGCCTTTGTCTTTCCATATTGTTTTAAGTTTTGCCATTGCTGCTGTTGACTGTTCCAAAGGGAAACCCAAACCGGAAAGACTGATTGGTCAATGCTAAATTAAAACATGCTTAGGCCCCCAGTAACCCAAAATAAAAAAATAAAAAAAACACACACACAATAAAATCGTGTTTTTTACCATCAATCTTGTTTGGCGCATTTCGCATGCTACGAAGCATGCACAATGTTCTATGGTCCAATCTCTTTTGCAAACCTCCGTGAGTAGGAGATATCTGGGAGTAGGAGATATCTGGTAGTAGGAGATATCTGGGAGTAGGAGATATTTGGGAGTACGAGATATCTGGGAGTAGAAGATATCTGGAAGTAGGAGATATCTAGGAGTAGAAGATATCTTGGAGTAGGAGATATCTGGGAGTAGGAGATATCTGGGAGTAGGAGATATCTAGGAGTAGAAGATATCTGGGAGTAGGAGATATCTGGGAGTAGGAGATATCTGGGAGTAGGAGATATCTTGGAGTAGGAGATATCTGGGAGTAGGAGATATCTGGGAGTAGGAGATATCTGGGAGTAGAAGATATCTGGGAGTAGAAGATATCTGGGAGTAGGAGATATCTGGGAGTAGGAGATATCTGGGAGTAGGAGATATCTGGGTGTATGAGATATCTGGGAGTAGGAGATATCTGGGAGTAGGAGATATCTGGGTGTATGAGATATCTGGGAGTAGAAGATATCTGGGAGTAGGAGATATCTGGAAGTAGGAGATATCTGGGAGTAGGAGATATCTGGGTGCAGGAGATATCTGGGAGTAGAAAATATCTGGGAGCAGAAGATATCTGGGAGTAGGAGATATCTGGGAGTAGGAGATATCTGGGAGTAGAAGATATCTGGGAGCAGAAGATATCTGGGAGTAGGAGATATCTGGGAGTAGGAGATATCTGGGAGTAGGAGATATCTGGGAGTAGGAGATATCTGGGAGTAGGAGATATTTGGGAGTACGAGATATCTGGGAGTAGAAGATATCTGGAAGTAGGAGATATCTGGGAGTAGGAGATATCTGGGAGTAGGAGATATCTAGGAGTAGAAGATATCTGGGAGTAGGAGATATCTGGGAGTAGGAGATATCTGGGAGTAGGAGATATCTGGGAGTAGGTGATATCTGGGAGTAGGAGATATCTGGGAGTAGGAGATATCTGGGAGTAGAAGATATCTGGGAGTAGAAGATATCTGGGAGTAGGAGATATCTGGGAGTAGGAGATATCTGGGAGTAGGAAATATCTGAGTGTATGAGATATCTGGGAGTAGGAGATATCTGGGAGTAGGAGATATCTGGGTGTATGAGATATCTGGGAGTAGGAGATATCTGGGAGTAGGAGATATCTGTAAGTAGGAGATATCTGGGAGTATGAGATATCTAGGAGTAGAAGATATCTGGGAGTAGAAGATATCTGGGAGTAGGAGTTATCTGGAAGTAGGAGATATCTGGGAGTAGGAGATATCTGGGTGCAGGAGATATCTGGGAGTAGAAAATATCTGGGAGCAGAAGATATCTGGGAGTAGGAGATATCTGGGAGTAGGAGATATCTGGGAGTAGAAGATATCTGGGAGCAGAAGATATCTGGGAGTAGGAGATATCTGGGAGTAGGAGATATCTGGGAGTAGGAGATATCTGGGAGTAGGAGATATCTGGGAGTAGGAGATATCTGGGAGTAGAAGATATCTGGGAGTAGAAGATAACTGGGAGTAGGAGATATCTGGGAGAAGGAGATATCTGGGAGTAGGAGATATCTGGGTGTATGAGATATCTGGGAGTAGGAGATATCTGGGAGTAGGAGATATCTGTAAGTAGGAGATATCTGGGAGTAGAAGATATCTGGGAGTAAGAGATATCTGGGAGTAGGAGATATCTGGGAGTAGGAGATATCTGGGAGTAGGAGATATCTGGGAGTAGGAGATATCTGGGAGTAGGAGATATCTGGGTGCAGGAGATATCTGGGAGTAGAAAATTTCTGGGAGCAGAAGATATCTGGGAGTAGGAGATATCTGGGAGTAGTAGATATCTGGGAGTAGGAGATATCTGGGAGTAGGAGATATCTGGGAGTAGGAGATATCTGGGAGTAGGAGATATCTGGGAGTAGAAGATATCTGGGAGTAGAAGATATCTGGGAGTAGGAGATATCTGGGAGTAGGAGATATCTGGGAGTAGGAGATATCTGGGTGTATGAGATATCTGGGAGTAGGAGATATCTGGGAGTAGGAGATATCTGGGTGTATGAGATATCTGGGAGTAGGAGATATCTGGGAGTAGGAGATATCTGTAAGTAGGAGATATCTGGGAGTATGAGATATCTGGGAGTAGAAGATATCTGGGAGTAGAAGATATCTGGGAGTAGGAGATATCTGGAAGTAGGAGATATCTGGGAGTAGGAGATATCTGGGTGCAGGAGATATCTGGGAGTAGAAAATATCTGGGAGCAGAAGATATCTGGGAGTAGGAGATATCTGGGAGTAGGAGATATCTGGGAGTAGAAGATATCTAGGAGCAGAAGATATCTGGGAGTAGGAGATATCTGGGAGTAGGAGATATCTGGGAGTAGGAGATATCTGGGATGAGGAGATATCTGGGAGTAGAAGATATCTGGGAGTAGAAGATAACTGGGAGTAGGAGATATCTGGGAGAAGGAGATATCTGGGAGTAGGAGATATCTGGGTGTATGAGATATCTGGGAGTAGGAGATATCTGGGAGTAGGAGATATCTGTAAGTAGGAGATATCTGGGAGTAGAAGATATCTGGGAGTAAGAGACATCTGGGAGTAGAAAATATCTGGGAGCAGAAGATATCTGGGAGTAGGAGATATCTGGGAGTAGGAGATATCTGGGAGTAGGAGATATCTGGGAGTAGGAGATATCTGGGAGTAGGAGATATCTGGGAGTAGGAGATATCTGGGAGTAGAAGATATCTGGGAGTAGGAGATATCTGGGAGTAGAAGATATCTGGGAGTAGAAGATATCTGGGAGTAGGAGATATCTGGGGGTAGGAGATATCTGGGAGTAGGAGATATCTGGGAGTAGGAGATATCTGGGAGTAGAAGATATCTGGGAGTAGAAGATATCTGGGAGTAGGAGATATCTGGGAGTAGGAGATATCTGGGAGTAGGAGATATCTGGGTGTATGAGATATCTGGGAGTAGGAGATATCTGGGAGTAGGAGATATCTGGGTGTATGAGATATCTGGGAGTAGGAGATATCTGGGAGTAGGAGATATCTGTAAGTAGGAGATATCTGGGAGAATGAGATATCTGGGAGTAGAAGATATCTGGGAGTAGAAGATATCTGGGAGTAGGAGATATCTGGGAGTAGGAGATATCTGGAAGTAGGAGATATCTGGGAGTAGGAGATATCTGGGTGCAGGAGATATCTGGGAGTAGAAAATATCTGGGAGCAGAAGATATCTGGGAGTAGGAGATATCTGGGAGTAGGAGATATCTGGGAATAGAATATATCTAGGAGCAGAAGATATCTGGGAGTAGGAGATATCTGGGAGTAGGAGATATCTGGGAGTAGGAGATATCTGGGAGTAGGAGATATCTGGGAGTAGAAGATAACTGGGAGTAGGAGATATCTGGGAGAAGGAGATATCTGGGAGTAGGAGATATCTGGGTGTATGAGATATCTGGGAGTAGGAGATATCTGGGAGTAGGAGATATCTGTAAGTAGGAGATATCTGGGAGTAGAAGATATCTGGGAGTAAGAGATATCTGGGAGTAGGAGATATCTGGGAGTAGGAGATATCTGGGAGTAGGAGATATCTGGGAGTAGGAGATATCTGGGTGCAGGAGATATCTGGGAGTAGAAAATATCTGGGAGCAGAAGATATCTGGGAGTAGGAGATATCTGGGAGTAGGAGATATCTGGGAGTAGAAGATATCTGGGAGCAGAAGATATCTGGGAGTAGGAGATATCTGGGAGTATGAGATACCTGGGAGTAGGAGATATCTCGGAGTAGAAGATATCTGGGAGTAGGAGATATCTGGGAGTAGGAGATATCTGGGATTAGGAGATATCTGGGAGTAGGAGATATCTGGGAGTAGGAGATATCTGGGAGTAGGAGATATCTGGGAGTAGGAGATATCTGGGAGTAGAAGATATCTGGGAGTAGAAGATATCTGGGAGTAGGAGATATCTGGGAGTAGGAGATATCTGGGAGTAGAAAATATCTGGGAGTAGGAGATATCTGGGAGTAGGAGATATCTGTAAGTAGGAGATATCTGGGAGTAGAAGATATCTGTGAGTAGGAGATATCTGGGAGAAGCCAATCAGCAAACATTGAATGAAAGGTGTGACTTAAGAAAGTATTGTGGAAAACATTTTTTTCTTTCATGCCTTGACCCCTCCTCCTTTTATTTCCTTCACATTAAATATTCATTGAGTATTGCAGTGTATCTATTTATGTGTATTGGGTGCCTGTGTATGTGTGTGTGTGCGTATGTGTTTATTATGCTAGGATTCTCTCTTGGAATCCCTTCTCATTTTAACCTTCCCGCAACAAGTTTCTCCGGAATTCTAGAAATTTGTCTTGTGGGAGAATAAGGTTCGAAGACAATATGAGCAGACGTATCAGATTGTATCACGTGACCTAGAAGTTGTAAAACTGTTGGCTTCAAGAAACTGACAAGGTCACATTCATGAAACTCATACACACACACAAAAGTACATGAAACATATTTATACATCCATACATCTCCTTGAAACACACATAGACTCTGACACACAAATTCAAGAAACACATCTACATACACAAATTCATTAACAGACACACCCACACCCACACACACAAATTCCTGAAACACACATACACTCACATTCATAAACACACACACACACACACACACATTCATGAATTACACATGAATGACACTCACAAACACACACACATGACTAAATAGCTCTAATCATTTAAAAAGGATTATATATTGTCTAACTATCTCTAAAGAATGTTCTTGAATGCTGGGATACAGGTGTTTTAATGTGTATATGTAGGTAGCTCAATGTATATGTTGGTATGGGCTGAATTATACATCAAAGGATTAGCATTAAGTATCTCAATAAAAAATCTCTTTGATTTTGTCCGGGGGGTCTGGTCAAGGGAGACACGTTTTTTGTGTCACACCATATACAACTCGGAGACGTCGCGGGCTGAGCGGTAAAGCGCTTGGCTTCCGAACTGGGGTCCCGGGTTCGAATCGTGGTGAAGGCTGGGATTTTCAACTTCGGAATTCTTGGGCGCCTCTGAGTCCAGTCCACCCATCTTAAATGGATACCTGACATTAGTTGGGGGAAAGTAAAGGCTTGTTGGTCGTTGTGCTGGTCACATGACACCCTCGTTAACCGTAAGCCATAGGAACAAATGACTTTTACATCATCTGCCCTATAGATCGCAAGGCCCAATAGAGGAAAACGTTACCTTATTTTTTTCTTTTGATATTCAACTCAAAGCATTCAAAACATCTACTAAAAAGTAAGGATGTTAGAAATGTCAAGATGCTCCCAATGCAATCAAATATTTTTAAAAAATCTATGTTCAAATTATATTCCGAACTAAACATTCAGGTTTTATTTGTCATTGAGAAATGAAGAGAGAAAAAAAAAGGGGGGGGGGGGGACAGTATGGGGATTGAACCTGCGACGCTCTAGCTAACCCTGAGCAAGATTTTTAGCTCAATGCAGGTCAATCCAAGCGAGACCATTTGTTACAGAAGGCCTGAACACTGACCTGCAACGTCACATCCTGTGGGCAGTTTAGATCAATAGCTCGTTTCCACGTCGTACACACCTGTGACGTGGCAACGATCTATGGGTCTAGACTGCCCACAGGTTGTGACGTTGCAGGTCAGTGTTCAGGCTTTCTATAACGATCGGTCTCGATCCAAGTGGCTCGTGGAGTAAATTTCTTCATTTGGCATCATCTTGCATTTCTCCACATTGCACCATACGCGACAAGGATGCGCGACGGCACTTCGACTCTCTTCGGCTTTGTACAAAAAACAACAACACTGTACTAGTATAGTTCCATGATTGAAATAAGTGATTCATTTTTTTAGTTGAGTTTTTTGACTTGTGTCTTTTGACCACTGCCCTTCAACCTGTTGACCTTTGACCGTGAAGAAAGTGTGAGTTAATAAAAAATAAAATAATAAAAAAAATTGAATCTGTTTCTTCCTCCCTTTCCCCCCCCCCCCTTTCAATAAAACAAATTATACGCTACTCTTTATCAACGTTCTCTCTCCCCACCCCCCACCCCCAATTTATTTTTTTGAATAAAAAAAAACAAAAAACACCTACGTAGACTTCTGCATGCATGAGCTAAGATGTTTACGTGCTTTTCTACTGTGTCGCAGAACTCCCGTCTCGGTTTACTGCGCCTCGCTCTGAATATTTTCCGGAAGTAACTCCAGCAGACGAAATGCGTTATGTGACGTTCTGCACGCAGTCATGTCATACAACGCGCTTGCTCAATCGTACGATTTATGCATAGATCTCATCCCGGGCCATGCAGTGTGTAGGAGGTGAGGGGTGGGGGGGGGGGAATAGATGCACATTTACCAGGTGTATGGCTTCAGTTTAACAGCCCCTGTAATAATTGTCGTCGCCAACAAGTCTAACTGGATTAACTCCCTGTGACCTCTCCGCCCCACGCTAGGTCTATGTTTTGGTTGCACACATCCGGTTACCTGTGCACATGCTAAGGAAATAGTTTGTTTACCTGGACGCTTAGGTGAAGTGTGTATGTGTGTCAACTATTTTGAAAAACGCCATTCAAGTTTATATTCGTAGTAGACAGTGCTAGTCTGTACATTCAACTACGTACGGTCTTAATTCAGTATTTAACCCCCGACCCCCTCCCAAAAAAAAATAATTCATTGTTGTGGTAGTCCTTGTTTTTTTTTTGTTTTTTTTTTGGCTTCATTTTTATGCATAATTTTTCTCAGATATGTGTAATTACTATTTTTTTAAAAAAGAAACATAAATTGTGGGTTCGGCAGAAAACCTGTTTTTAGCCAATCGTTATGGAAAAAAAAAAAAAAAGATCCCCGATAAGCAGTGGCGTAACTAGGGTGAGGGAGGAGGGTGTCAAAATTTGAACCCTCCCCCCTCCGTGGTATTGAAGGAGCCCCTAAACGAGTGTTCGAAATTTATTTTACTTTAAATATTAGGCCATTGCCATGTAATCTTGCTATTCATGTTGCTTTATAAGAAAGTGACCCTGTTGCATGTATTCCACACAGATTAACTCTTTCCGTGCGGGGTTACTCCCAGGGAGTAATTTGAGTTATACATTTTTAAGTTATATATTTATTAAGTACATTATCTCATGTCATGATGTCGCATGCCAAAATGCAGGGGCCCTTAAAGAGGGTAAGCCCCCTGGGCCCCCAAATCCCTAGCTACGCCAATGCCACGAAAACGACCGTAAAGTCAAGCCTTTTTTTTTTAATTTGAACGCCAAAGAAGTACATACAAATAACAAAATTACAATAGCAGCTTTTATTTACCTAGGGGTGGGGATCTTCAGCTATCTTTCTATTAAGATTCCTTTATTATAAGCATAATGCTTCTTATAATAATGTCCTCTCATTTCTATGCTAATAAAATAAACATTTTTTATTTCCAACAGGAAATGGATTTCTACAAATACTAGAGGATACAAGGAAACGAGATCCAATGTTCATTTTATCTACTTTAAAAATGTTCTAAATGCGTTTTTTTTTTAAATTGTCTTATTCTTTCAATAACGCCGTTATAAAAAAAAAACAGCCTTTGTATTGCATTATGCACGAGGCACCGTATGTGTGTGTGTGTGGGGGGGGGGATGCTAGACAAGTACAGATGTTTGATGCTAGACAAATACAGATGTTTGATGCTAGACAAGTACAGATGTTTGGTGCTAGACAAGTACAGATGTTTGGTGCTAGACAAGTAAAGATGTTTCTTGCTAGACAAGTACAGATGTTTGGTGCTAGACAAGTACAGATGTTTGGTGCTAGACAAGTAAAGATGTTTGGTGCTAGACAAGTACAGATGTTTGGTGCTAGACAAGTACAGATGTTTGGTGCTAGACAAGTACAGATGTTTGGTGCTAGACAAGTAAAGATGTTTGGTGCTAGACAAGTACAGATGTTTGGTGCTAGACAAGTACAGATGTTTGGTGCTAGACAAGTACAGATGTTTGGTGCTAGACAAGTACAGATGTTTGGTGCTAGACAAGTACAGATGTTTGGTGCTAGACAAGTACAGATGCACCGAAAGTAAAAAAAAAAAGTAAAACAGAACATACTAACTAATTTAACTAAAATTATCTTTGCTTTTCAATAACATTAATAATAATTATATTATTCACCGCGAGGAGGAGGCTTTCGGTATGGTTATATAATTTGTAAATTGGGTTAAAATTTGATATTACCTTGTTTCGCCATACTTAAAACGTAGTATTGAATTTAAGTGTTTTATTTAGAGCTACATAAAAAGGTGTTAGGGACTTTAAAGAAATGTTTCTTTTTTTCTTTTTAGATTTAAAAAAAAATCTATCAGATTTAATTCTTGTTAACTTGTTATAAATTGTAAATATTAAACAACAAAGAAACTTAATATTATAGCCTCGCTTACATGATTGATATAATAATTTAAAATGTTCTTCAATAATGACGTCACGAAAAAATAAACGCATGTCAGAGATTTAGGCCTAGATAAAAAAAAAACAAGACTCCTCCCTCCCCCTCTTCGTTGTGACCTTTGAGCCGAACCAGTTGCACAACTCTCTCAGCAGACGATTTTTGACCCAACAGGGCAGCCTCGTACTGAGTAGGAAACCCCTCAAAAGTAGAACTCAGCCTAGCTATAAATAGATCAATGACGTAGAAGGCAAAGTCCAAGGTTTATGAGTACTTGTGAACTGGTTTACGGCTGTTTTCGTTTTGTCAACAGTTGGGGTGCTTCCGGCGCATTTGACCTTTATTATCAGTGACGACTTTTCATTTTCCGGCACAATTAATGAACTCAAAATGTATTAAACAGGATTATCATGTCCGCGGAGGTTGCAATCCCTAAAGGAGAGAACTACCCGCTAAAAATAAAAATATAATTTTTGTTAAAAACATTTTTGGTGTTGAAATCACGTGGAGTTTTGGTCAAAATGACATTTAAAGTAATCTTTCTGACCATGCGGTTAATTGGGCAGATGATTAAAGGTCATCTGTTTCTATGGCCGACGCTTAAAGAGGGTGTCATATGGCCAGCGCAACGACCAACTAACTAACGTGTGGTACCCATTACCAGTGCCGGCCAAGATAATTGTAAGCCCCTATATGGCGCCCTAGGCGAAGTGAATTGGGTGTCCCAAAATGAAATAGAAAATTAGAAAAATAAAAATACGCAATCTAATTAAAATCTCCAATATTATCATATAAAAGTTTTGCTATTTTTTCTAAAAAAAATGTTTTGTGGCATGTGCGAGGCCTCCATAAGTCGGAGGCCCTAGGCGACTGTCTAGTTTACCTATGCCTAAGGCCGATCCTGCCACTACATTTGGGGTGGAATCATGAGTGTCCTAAAAATCCCTAAATTTGAAATCCCAGTCTTTACTGAGATTCGAAACCAAGAGCATCCGGTTCGGAAAATGTTTACATCTCCATTACAGATTGCTCATATCCCATGATGCTCGAATTAGAAGCGAGGTCGATGGCCGAGCACATCAGGGAAACTCCCCCATATTTCCTTCTCTGTACCACATCTGCCGTGCTGGTGTCAGCCATAAAAACTGTCCTTTGAGGAACGGTGTGTGTATAGTGACATGTTTGTTGGGGCTTTCTTCCATCCCCGCAAATGCAATGCTCTTTTAGGTTTCTCTATTGGCATAATATTAATCGTCTCCTCTCTCGACCTTTCACCCTGGCGCCACAACGAGGCTATCATAAATTTAAAAAGTTAACTAAACTCTATGGCCATATTACAAGGTCTTCAGGGCTTGCAAAGACCTTCCTTCAGAGAACATTACCAGGGAAAAGGAAAAGAGGTAGGCAGAGCAAGCGATGGGAAGACAACATAAAAGAATGTACCGGCCTGTCATTGAAAGAGGTTCTATCTAAAGCAAAAGACTAAGCCTAAGACTGCTTTATTGATCCTTAAAGAAATTTGTTGTGATTCCAAGGATTCTTTTCTCATATAAAGACAACACAACAGAAAAATACACATAAATACAACAGACACAACATAAAGAGTTCATAAAGAGACAGAGAGGAATGGACAAAGTCTAACAGACTAAGGGATGCGTGAAAGTGAAGGACCATAAATGTGTTAAATAATCTTACATGTTATTTCATTTCCATAGACATAAACCATTTTATAATGAATGTAATTGTTATTACTGAGTATTTGCGGGAGGCTCGATGGCTGAGTGGTACAGTGCTTGACTTCCGAATCGGTGGGTCCCGGGATTAAATCTCAGTGAAGACCAGGATTTTTAATTTCGGGATCTCTAGGGCGCCTCTGATCCACCCGGCTTTAATGGGTACCTGACTTTAGTTGGGGAAAGTAAAGGCGATTGGTCTTTATGGTGGCCACATGACACCCTGCTCAGTAATCGTTGGCCAAAGAATCAAATGAGCTTAACATCATATGCCCCATAGATCGCAAGGTTTGAAAAGGGAACTTTACTTTAATTTTTACTAATCCCTGGGACACTTGCAGATAGACCAGAAAGAGTTACCGGACGTCTGCCTCTCGTCTACTTTGGGAAAACGGGAGGTAATGCAGACTAGCGATGAAAAGATCGAACACAAGAGACTCAGATCACACATTTGGACACCATGTGGCCTATCCTTAAGGTTAATGCGTACACTGAGTATCAGCGAATGTATGATTGATGTGATAGTCTACATCGATTACTTCATGCTTCATAATCGATTGACACGTGACTAATAAGAATTGAACTTTACCAGGTAATTTGGAGATGAAGATTTTAACGACGAGACCATAAAGATCTGTGGCTTACCCCAAGTAGCCTCAGCATGGCGGCTAGGTTAATACGTCCAATAGAGGAATCGAGATACGCCAATCACGCGTAGCCAACACAGCCTCCTTCTGGTTGCATTAACTTTAGCTCACTCGGGTGACCCGGCAACCAAGTCCAACAAGTCGCCACGACGTTCCACAAGGGGGCCGTCATCAGAGGCCCCCATCAAAGTGTCCAAAAAAGGCTCGAAATAAGTCCATTTTATGAAACTTTGACCAGGTAAAGGCTTTTATCTCGGTCATCAGAGACCCGTAGCTGAAGTCACGGCCCGTATACAGTATTGCAGTGGTCACAGTATAGGAACATGAAGTAATTCCTCATGGTTAGCGCGGTTTACGGATACGTGTAGAGAGTTTGGTCCAAGAACGGATACTGTGTGTCACGTATATGGCACGACCCTATCGTACTAATGAACTCTGGGGTGAAGAGCTTCCGGTCCACGCTTGTGCGTTCGATTCCTTACTAGACTTTTTACAAGGTAGCCCACTCCGAATGGCGTTATTTATATTTTTATGGGATTTTTAGAGCTTTGCAGATCTCAAATTTGTCGATATCAGAACAGAATTTGTGTTTTTTAACATTTGATTTGAAATTTACGTAGTTTTATCAGTCAATATCACTTCTATCAGTCAATATGACTTCTATCAGCCAATATCACTTCTATCAGTCAATATCACTTCGATCAGTCAATATCACTTCTATCAGTCAATATCGCTTCTATCAGTCAATATCACGTCTATCAGTCAATATCACTTCTATCAGTCAATATCACTTCTATCAGTCAATATCACTTCTATTTGTCAAATTCGCTTCTGTTATTAGTAGAGATTTGTTGAGCTAGCAAGACTGTTAATAAAAAATATAATGTGATACACGAACCCGACATTCCAATCTTTCAAAAAAAAAAAAACAAGGAACATTTCCACTATTTCATTAAAGTCAAATCTTCATCATGCCAGTGTCAAATATCTTATAACATTCAATGAACAGATCAAAGATCTTAGTCAAGTCAATTAGCTCTAATAGTCTATAATCTGAATTTCACTTAATAAGGAGATATTGTCATTGCTTCCGGTAATATCCCACACTGACTTGCACCAGTCTATATTTAGAATGTTACTGCACTTCTAACCACGGGACCAGATAACAAGTTCTGTTATATTATCAAGTAAACAGCTTTACTTTTATCATTTGAACAAAGAATGTAATTTGACCCTTTCACACACGCACATGCCAGATCCTTATCTCCCCCCCCCCCCTCTCTCTCCAAGTCGAAGCCTTTTCATTCTTTTCTTTTTCCTTTTAAGATCTAGACTGTCTCTCCCACACAGATATGTTGACATGTCGACAAAAAAAATATATCAGGTCACGTGACCATCTTGAATTAAAACACAACAAAAGCCGCCGCTTAACCAAGCTATCGTGATGTCAATGACTTCAGTGACATCGCCCCGAGAGGAAATGTCAACCGGGCAGGTCTGTCAAAGAGGGGACACACTTTGTCGTCTGCGCCGTCACACCTGACATAATATTTCCTTCTGCTGTAACCAGTCATCCCACTCGTAACCCCGCTTTTTTTTTTTTTTTTTTGTTTGTTGCCCCAATCAAAGCTGAGATCACCAGTTCATCGAGTACCATATGACGTCACTGGCAGATATAAAACTTAAGGACAAACCCAAATATGTTCACATTTTATCACAGGTTAGCTGAATTGAACTCTTTCAGAGGCTAATAAAATGTAGACGACAGTCATATATATATATATATATATATATATATATATATGTATAGGCAGACCCAGTAGCGACCTGTATATTTTTATCACAACTGATGTCGCAGTCCTCAGTGGATCTTTTTTATTTTCTTCTTCAGCGCCTATGTTTTTCTTTGGGGCCCCAAATGTGAATCCCGCATTGAAATTGTCATACACATACACATACTTATAATTTTTTTTTTTTACAACACCTCTATTCAATCAGAATTTCATGGAACCTGAACACGGATCTCACAAGCAGCTCTAACGATTTTTCTATAAATTTAATTGTTAATGTATATCGCTGAGAAAAAACAACAACTTACTGTTCGCCACACTAGGAAAACTCTAGTTTTACCTCTATAATTTTTTAAACTAAAAAAAATAAAAAAAAAGATTTAAATAAGTCTATAAAAAAAAATTTAAAAAATGGCGTATTCAGCCGTAACGTACTGAAAGAACTCTATGGAGAGCTGCCTGATTTGGATACCACTGCGCATTTATTCTCATATATTGGTCTAGACTACTCTAGAAACTAGTCATCTGAAAACTTCAACATAATAATAAAAATGAAGAAAAAGAAGAAAATTTTTTCTTGCTCCATTCTGTTTGTTGTGTCTGTTCTCTAATGAGAAATGTTTTTATTTCTATAAAAAAAATAGTCCCAGAAAGCAAAGTCAATAAGATAGCGTTAGTCTTAGTATACCAGGTATACAAATGTGCTGACTATTTATAGATCTAGTTATCTGTCATAAATAAACATTTCCAACCGCACTCTATTTATAAGACTTATATAATATTAGAATTATTGGACAGCGCCTGACCGGGAAAAGTGGAGCGCTATGGTTACGGGTAACGGGTCACAGCACCCCTACATCGCAAGTCAAGGAACTGATGATAATGATGATGATGATACTGATGATGATAATAATGGTGAGATGAAAAGAATGAGAAACAAACTGATGTTTACAACCTTTATAAAGACCTGAATGAAGCATAACCCAGCCCTTTTTTCTTCAGCGCAGTGATACGATACAATTTTAGAGTTTCTTAGGAAAATAACGAAGTTTAAATTTATGAATGAAGCGTTAGATTTAGTCATTATGCGAATTTTTCTTTATAATAGTATCTTACGCACGATGAAAGGGCGGTACTCTAAACCGAATTCCCACTTGCGTATCATTGATCAGTGGGGCTTTTGCTAAGCAAATATTTTTCTGTGCGGTGACCATAGTGGATATTTTTAGTGCGAAAACATGGCGACGCGTCAGAAGCCACAAATATGTCCCCCCCTGGTACTCTACTGCGCATGTCTCTGGACGTGACGGGAGATAATTAGCTATGTCATACCAAGGTTCAGCTTACTTTTGAAGACATTTTTTATGTGAGGGTGAGATGGGGAGGGAACAGATTTGTCACTTTGAATTATGCTGTGTTGTTTTGATGTAGCAAGGTAACAAGGTCTAGCTGAAATATTGGAATCGACAATTTAAAAAAAAATCTTTCAGTTTAGATATTTGGAAAGGAGGGGGGGGGGGGATAAGAGTTGTGGCTGAGGGTAAAGGTTTTGCCTTCCTAACCGAAGGGTTTTATGTTTCAATTCCGGTAAACACTACGATTTTGGGAGGAGCGGTGGCTGAGTGGTAAAGCGCTTGGCTTCTCAACCGGGGTCCCGGATTCGATTCCTGGTAAAGACTGGGATTTTTAATTTCGGTATCTTTGGGCGCCTCTGAGTTCACCCAGCTCTTATGGGTAACTGACATTAGTTGGGGAAAAGTAAAGTCGGTTGGTCGTTGTGTTGGCAACATGACACCCTTGTTAACCGTGGATCACAGAAACAGATGACCTTTTACATCATCTGTCCCATAGATAGCAAGGTCTGAAAGGGGAGCCTTCCTTTTTTTCAAACTACGATTTTAAGTTTGAGGATTCCAGATAATTTTCTGAGACTTCTAAATTGGACAAAGGTCAGGGAAAATAATAATATATAGCGCTGGGTTATCCGTTTGTTTGTTTTGCCTTGGAAAGTTCATGTACAACTGTAAGGCCCTAGGGGTCGAAATAGATAATGCAAATGGTAAGGTCAATAACACTCTTTAAAATAATGATTCTCTTTTTATATCATGTGAAAGAGACAGAGAGAGAGAGAGAGAGAGAGAGAAAGAGAGAGAAAGAGATAAATAATTATGTTTCATTGTACTTTACTTTTGTGAGTGTGTCGTTAAATTGTGTTGTGGTCTTTGTTATCGTGTGTGTCCTTCTATGATCGTATGTCAGTGTTTTTCTATTCAATCGTGTGTGTCTTTCTTTACTAACGCAATGAACCAAGCGCGTAAAGATAACACTGTGACGTCAATGCTAAGGTAGATAACTTTCCCAGAAGTTCTTGTCTTAAACTAGCGTAATTATCGATGTGTCCTTACCAATTGTAACTCCCCCCAACAGAAAAAGCATACACACATACACACACAGAGACAGAGACAGACAGAGAGAGAGAGAGAGAGAGGCTCTAACACTGACAAAAAATATAAAGACACGCAAAATGCACTCAAACATACAATGATATTATGAACTTTTTCTGTGCTCTCTCTCTATCCCTCTCGACCAACCGCCTTTGCCTTCCCCAGCTGCCATTAGAACTGGATGGACTACATATCCCGAAATTAAAAATGCCAGTCTTCACAGGGATTCGAACCTTAGACTCCTCGGCTCGGTAGCCAAGCTCTTTACCACTCAACCACCAAGCCCCCCTGAAGTCATCGTTTCGTGTGAGGGCTAGAAATGATTACAAACAGATAATGTTACAATCAGAAAAGTTGTAAAATAGAAAGGGTTAAAAGCATAAATGAATCTACAAATATTCCGTCTGTACTTCTCATAGCATCATGGTCGTCGCCTTTATCCTTTTAAAAGAGCGGAACAAATAGCGGACTTAACCGATGCATAGAGAGGACTAGAACAGTTTGGTAGATGACAACTTATCGACCATATCTAATTTCCAGGCTCTCATCACGAGATAAGCCTATACCACTATACAAACTGGAGGCGGACAAAGCCTATATCATTATACAAACTGGAGGCGGACAAAGCCTATATCATTAAACAAACTGGAGGCGGACAAAGCCTATATCATTATACAAACTGGAGGCGGACAAAGCCTATATCATTATACAAACTGGAGGCGGACAAAGCCTATATCATTAAACAAACTGGAGGCGGACAAATCCTATATCATTAAACAAATTGGAGGCGGACAAAGCCTATATCATTATACAAACTCGAGGCGGACAAAGCCTATATCATTATACAAACTGGAGGCGGACAAAGCCTATATCATTATACAAACTGGAGGCGGACAAAGCCTATATCATTATACAAACTGGAGGCGGACAAAGAACAATAAAGACCAAATTATATTTATGATCAAAAGTAGCATTCCAAATAATGCAATAAATTACAATTTAAAATATCAAAATTTGGGTAACCGCTCTCAGTACTTAATTCCAACCAATTACTTCAACTAGTTATAAAATCTTCATATTTGTCGCAGTAACTAAATGTAACAGTGAGACGGGGATTGTCCCAACCCTTGTACTCACTGTAAAATTATCCTCTCGACACTTCATAGAATAGGGAATATAGACTTTGTCGGGCAGCGTATATTTTTTTTACCGCATAGGTCAGGTTGCTCGCTTGCTATCACGGCTATATTTAGCATCCAGCTCCTAGTTCTCCCTTGACAATCTTCAAACAATTGACATAATTTCAAAAAAGTTTTGGCTTCATTCTGCTCTTGTATCTGGCTATGTCAAATGAGGTCAGAGGTTGGGGTTTTTCCTAGGCAAGTATGTGACATACTTTTAACTTCTGGAATGTCTGATATTTTAATATTTTTTTTTGGTCTGGTTTTACATTTCAATTCATTACTTTAGTTTTGTTTGATTTGTTTCGAGATTTAAATCTATTTATGGTTAACATTCCTAGATTTTCAAACAATTACTCCAGATTTTTTTCTTTTTTCACCACCTTCCCCCATGCCCGTTTTTCATCCTTACAACATAATGTACCTAAAAAAGTTTTTTTTTGTTTGTTTTCATGTTGTGATTGTATTTTTTTAATAATCAGATTATACTTTCACTTACATTAAAAGACAAGACAAACAGTTTAACTTTCCAGACCATATAATACTGTTGAACAGTCAAAAGGTTTTTGAGAAATTCTATCTTTTTTTTTTTTATCTATGTTGACTTTTATTTTAGACACAATCGAAGTCCGTGATATTGACCTAAATAAGGTTACCAGAGACGTCTCAAAAGGATGGTAGAACATTGCTATCTATTACCAAACCATATATGAAGGAAACATGTATATCAAATAGATTAAACTTAAAAAAGGTTAACTTACAATGCATTCGATTAAGCATATTCGTAAAGCACGAGTTTACTCTCTTCTATCTCTTACCAGCTTTGATGAGTTTGAGTTTTGGGCACATCGGCACAATTTAGGCCATGTCGTGCCCGTAGTCCTTCAAGGATTACTCTCCCTTTATATCACAAAGGCTAAATTCCGTATTATTAAATTATTAAAAGCAAGGTCTATTCACAGTTACAATAGTAAAGTTAGTAAAAATTTTGCTAGCCTGAGTATTGACTTATAACAGTACAAACCCATTTGTTTTCTGTTGTTTTTATACCCATCAGTTTTCTGTCGTATTTACGCTCAAAGGCTTGAATTCTTCTTTGAACCTTAGCATTCTTTTACAACCATACAATCACTAAAGACTCTATATTAAATTTTATACGGAGTTCAGTTCATTATTCGCTATATTAAATGTTATACAGTGTTCCGTTCATTATTCGCTAAATTAAATGTTATACGGTGTTCAGTTCATTATTCGCCAATACTTTTGAAATTCCATGTACGACTTTTTTTGTAAGATAATTCCATTCAACACCAGCTACGACCGTTGATTTGCTCTCAGGGCAGATACAGTTTATTTTGAACAGTAACACAACCCGCTCCGCACCTTTTTGCATTTTCCGGCCGGAATCTTCCTCTTAAAAAAAAAAAACAATGCATCTTGCGCATTGTACCGCTATCCCGTATAGTACCCATTCCTCCTTTTATTTAATTCCAGTGAAACGATGCTTTGCTAACATACTTTTGACCTGTAGATTGTAGTATCTGTTACGTCCAATAAGAACTGCCCACCAAGACCGGCCCTAAGAATTGCGGGCCCTATGCGAAATGGATTGCTCGGGGCCCAGTCAGGTTAAGGATAAGGATAATAAATAAAAATTAAGATTTTGTATTAGAAAATAAATTCGTCTTTGCATTACCTTTCTATTAAATGAAAGCTGCCAATGCAATTTTTAAAAAATCTTAGTAATGGCGTTTACCATATGAATGACACCCCAAAAATGACTAATGTGTCTATTTTTATGGATATTTTATGAGTTTTTAAGAAATTTTAATAATTCCATGAGATTTCCAGGACATGTTCGTATATTTTGCAATTTCAGGAGATTTCCAAGTTTTCCTGCGGGAACCCTGAGTTATAAGTTATAATTGTTCACTTTAATAATTTACAACTAGGATTAGCGCGGGCCTATGCAAGTGCGGGGCCCACTGCGGCTGCATAGGTTGCAGTGACCTAAGGCCGGCCCTGCTGCCAACTTTACAACGTCCCCCACTCATACACACACCTACTTTTGGCCCTTGAATTTTTGTATCCCGGTAAAGTTTATTTGGCACATTATGTTGTATGCACTCTGGAATGCAAAATAAAAATCCAAGATCTTGAGGAACTGGACCTTTTGAACAGCAGTGAGAATTTAAAAACCTATTAAAAAAAAAAGTCTTTAAAAAGTGAGATATATAGGATTGAATTTGATTGATGGATAATAAGTAGAGACAGTAAATTTAGCTCTAAAACCCGGACATTTTCACTTTTTAGACCAATGCCTACGAACGTAAGGACAAGACCCATTAAGCAAATTTAAAAAAAAAATAAATAAAAAAAAAAGTTTAAAAAAATTGTATCAATAAGTTTGGATCAGTCATGTAATTAATTTGTAATAAGTCTCAAACGACAATGTATAAAGGGAAATAATTCATCTTATACCACAGTTCAGTCAAGTAAAATTTTTCCTTGTTTTAGATACCAAGCAAAATATTTTATTACCAATAGTTAATTACCTTTGTCCTTACCTATCCCTTAGTCTGTTGGACCGTTGGGGCACCAAGCAAGACTCGTCGACCGTCTTTTTCCATTCCTCCCTGTCTTTTGCCTTAGTTAGAACCTCTTTCAATGTTAATTAACTAAGTTGTTAGTTTTAATATTGATTCTTGTGTTGTCAGGTTAAAGAAATATGTGTACAAAATTTCAGCTTGATCAGAGATTGGGTGTCGGAAAAATAACGTGTGCAAACTTTTGGCCAGACAGACAAGAGTATTGAGAGGTAGGACAGTGGTGAAACGCCCACAGCCAACTCTTTGATGAATGGCATCGGGTAACTTACGCTTATGACATGATGAAGTTCCCTTTCAGACCTTGCGATCTAATAGAACAGTTTGTTAAGGTCATCCGTTTCTTTGGCCTACAGTTAACGAGCAGGGTGTCATGTGGCCAGCAAAACGACCAACCCCCACCCGCCCCCTTTAATTTTCCCGAACTGTCACTGTACCCATCAGAGTTGTGGCTAAATTCAGAGGCGCCCCCCCCCCCCCTAAAAACCACGAAATTCAAAATCCCAGTCTTTTCCGAGATTCGAACCCAGAAATATAGTTTCAGAAGACAAGTGTGCTTAACCACTCTGAAAATAGAACAGTTTTGGGAAATTCATTGGTGACCATTGAAAGTCAAAGAGAATATTTTATTGACATATGCGGCTCAAGTCTTTGAAGAACAGATATCTATTGGTAATCCGACGTTTTTATAATCTGCCTACACATTTAGTCTTCGTGCCAGGAAAAAGAAGAGGCAGACAGAGAAAGCGATGGAAAGACAACATTAAAAAATGGACAAGGCCTGCCATTGAGTTTCTATCTAAAGCAAAAGACAAAGGAATAGAGAAAGACGGTCGATAAATCTTATGTGGTGCCCCAATGGTCCAACAGATAGACAATAGAAAGTGAAAGTAGCTTCAGATATCAAAGTCACGTCTTCACTTAGTGAGATCTGTGAATGGTATGGATAGGTGATGATATCTGTTGGGTTTTTTTTAGTCAAAGGGAGGTAATATGGATATAAAATATTTACTTTCATAGAAGGATTTTTTCCCTTAGATTTATTTCTCCATAAAATGATGTAAATATTTAACTTAGTAAGACGATGCACTTCCGAATAGCGTGTTGCAGTTTTACCATTTTAAGACTGTGCTGTACAAATCCTAGTTTAAACCATTCACTTCAATATATACCTATTTTACACGTCGCAGTCAACAGTCCCAACACAGCATTCACTCCAACAGACTGATATTCTTTCTCTCACCTATAGTTCTTGGGTCGAGTTGAAAATTTGCATTATCATTCATTGTCAATATATATATACATATTCATCAGAGGGGTTCGGGGTGGAGCCCCAGACCCAAAAGCGTTTTCTTGCATTCTTCACTACAGAAGCAAACGCTTTCTCCTCACCTACAGCTCCTTATTCACCCTATTAAAAAGGGACCTTTTGAATAATGTTTTACTTGAAAAATACTCTAATATGAATTTATAGGCCCCTTATACATTGCAAATAAAAGCGATATGTTCCTTGAAAAGAGAAAAGATACCCCACATAGTTAGATTAAGGCTTTGAGGATCGCCGCCGAGAAAAAATTATTTGATAAATAATATATATATAAAAAAATGCTTATTTGTAAGTGATAGATTTTGTTCAAAAGGCATGTTTGTAACTTTGTTTTGTTACAACCCAGGCATGCTACCCTGCCTCATAGTGGCGCCCGGCTGGAAACAATCGTAAGAGGAAACGATTAGGCTAAAGGGTAGCAAAACAAGACTCTCGTGGGGGTGCTTAAGGGGGTGCGAGAGCATTCTCATTGTACTGTGCTGAGTTGTAAAAAAGCTCCCACAACCTTGTCGTAGAGTGGAGCCTTCGGCTCTTGGAACTCTAGGCCAGCAGCAAAAGTGAACAAGAGCTCCCTCTCACCGGCCTGAATGAGAACAGTGTACATTGTTCTGTCTGACGGGTGGGTCAGACTCGCGGCAAGAGACCGCGTACACTAAAGACCCCCGCCATTTTCCTTTTCTATACCAGACTAACTGTGCGGGACACGCCATTTATGTAACGGCCCCTTGAGGAACAGCACCTGGATTTGTGCAAGTTTATTAAATATGAAACACACTCAAAATCAACTTATACTTTAAAGACTTTTACACATTACGAAACTGTTTAACATTTTTCTAACCTTATTAATCTAAACAATTTCAGAATCTAGACCAAAAAAAAAAATTTTGCTGCCCCCTTAATCATTTATTAGTCAAGCTTTTTCGGTGTTTCTGAGCTTCAGAGAGTCATTTTCTTTGGGTTTAGATTGCATTACTTCTCTTAGTAAGAAATCTCAGGTTACAAAAAAATAAATAATTTATAAGCAGAAGTGGACAGGCTGAATCTGAAGTGTGAGAAACATTAGAGGCAATTGAACAGTGTTTCTCAAACTTTTACCTCTGGATTTTTTCCTTAGTAAGCTGGATGGGGGGGGGGGGGGGGGGGGGAACCGTTGATGACTCAAAGAATTGGTTTCTGGAGGCTTTTATGACCGTAATGAAAGAAGAAAAGATACTTAAAGACATATACTTATGACAAAATTTTTTAATTTGTATAAATATTCACATTTTGTTTAGATTAGAAATGTACGAAGCGAATGCTCATTAACTCTTTCTCTCCTAATCAACGATACCATCGTTGACTTGACCTAATGAAATTAAATTAATATTAATTTTTTAAAACTTGAATTTGAATTATATAAAAAGAGAACATGCATTTCCCTTTAATTCTACACCAAATACAACATTTTCTGATTACAAACAACAAAGCTATTGAAGCCCAATCAAAACAGAGTAGTACATTAGTAATGCGCAAAATAAAGAATTCATTTAAAATGTGGAAAAATAATTACGGAGAGAAAGAGTTAAAAGCTAGTCGATTTAGCCTTTGGTTTCCTAAATATTGTTTTGTAGATAATTTTAAGATTTTTGTAGATTCAAAACGTTTTTGCTGGCAATAGCATAAGAGAAAAAATTAATGGGAAGCTTCGCCAGGCGCCCTCCTGCGTTCTGGGCTTCATAATATTTTTTCTGTCGCCATTGTTCTAGTAGTATGCAGAACCCATGTCAAAAAAGGTTAACATATAACAGACAAGGACGTTCTGATGTTGAAGTAAAGTCGCAAGTCAAGCTAAGTCTTAGAAAGAAGAAGTCAACATTAGTCACTACTGTTATGCGAGGGATATTAAAACAACACATAGCGCATGTATGCCTGTAGTGAACTTGATGGTCTAAAGATCATTTTCTTGGACAGCAACATCAACTCTCATCTCAAAAGGGAACATCAACTCCTCCTCTCTCAAAAGTCAACATAAAGCAAAAAAACTCTTATATTCCAAATAAAACACATCCCTCTCCTCACAGAAAGTTAGCAGGAGACCTAAGCACAGACTGACCAGCACTCAGCCCTACCAACGATATATAAATATAGAATGATTTGTTCGTGATTTAATTCTGTAGTAATAATAGGGGAGGTAACAGGGAATTTACAATTCATTAGTGAAAGAAACATAACGCTTCCAGCTTTATCTTTTTTTTTTTTTCATTTAAAAAATAAACTTTTATATACTTGTAAACAATAAATAAATATTATAAAATTTAAATATATAAAATGTAAGAAAACATAATATATATAATTTGTTTTAGGTTTTAAATTTTTTAATATTTGTTTAAAAACTATTTTATTCTAAATATAACAAGTTTAAAGAAGTTTAAAAATCGATTTTACAATTTTGGCAAACGTCGAATTCTTATCTTCTAAAACTTATATATGACAGAATTTATGGTCGCGCTCATGCGCTCAATACGTATTCTTGTACATGTTCTGTTGAGGATTCGAATAAGAGATAAAGCCTTTTCTAATACGACTAGATTTCCGTGGTGATCTTGACGGTCTCTGTCTTTAAATTTCTAAAAGTATGGTGTATTCATTTTTGGTTTATTGTGTTTTTCTGTGTTATTCTATGGATTATTAGTGTGACGTGAGAAGCCCTTTTATTTTGGTATTCACTCTACACATTCCATAGTGTTATATTTTAAATACTTTATTTTTTTTTTGTTCACTCGTTCATCTTTACTTCCATTTGATTTACTATTTGATTAATTCATTTGAGTCATGTCAGTAAAAACTTTCTTAATTGAGAAGAAAGACTTGGAAGGTGGCTTGGTCCACCCCTCTGGTACAAGAGGCTATTAAGGCTTCAATGGCTAGCCTCATGACTGTTTTAAGTTTGTCTCCTGACGAAGTGGGTTCTCTCTATAGATTCGAGAACCCTTTCGTCTGGTTCTTACTTCCCAATAGTCCAAGGGTGAGAGCTCGTATTCTAGGAAAGACTTTACGGACTGAAAGTACCCTGAAAGTTGAAGTTTCAACCATTGAGGATGAAAAGGTCAGGGTGACACTGCACTGGGTGGCACCCACTATTGTTAAAAGCAAAATCAATAGAGATTTTTGAATCTTTCTGTGAAGAAGGCTCCAAAGTAGAGCCTGTCAAGTTAGGCAATTCGAACAAGTGGGCCGGTTGGTTGAAAATCAAGAAAGGGACAGAAGTTCCTCATTATATTCACCTGAAGTATGTAGATGATCCCAGAGTATATAAAGTGCTTATCACCATTCCGGGGAGAAGACAGCAATATTGGCATTGTGGACAAGACCAACACTGGTCAAATCAGTGTCCAAATAGGACCACCCTGAAAGGGAAGGGAAAAATCCCCGATAAAATAAAAGAGCACAATGCTAAAGGTACCTATGCCTCGGTCCTGAGGGTGGAGGAAACAGTAGAAAAAAGTACTAAACAAAACGCACCAAATGAAACGCAAAAGGACACATGGCTAGAGAGAGATGGGTTTACTTTGGTGAGAAACCACAAAAGGGATGGGGCCGTGGCCAACACAGTAGACACAGATACTCCAACTTCCCCAACCAAATTTACAAGAAAAAGAACGCTATCCTCCCCTTCAGACGACCCTAACGGGGACACACAGCAGAGAGGACGAATGAAGATTCTCGGTTGGAGGAAGAGAGAGGGGAAGAAGAGGGGGAGATCGAGGAGAATTCTTCCGACTTCTTGACTAAATTAGTAATAGACGAGGGGGGAAGTCCCACATCCATACAGTAAATAAACAACAAAAACAGGTTAATAAAAAAACATTTCATAAAATGATCACCCACACCCACACTCATATACACACAACCCATCATCACGCAATCATGGCAGACATTAAAATCTTAACTCTTAACATCCGTAGCTTAAATAATAAAAATAAATATATAGTACATCTCGCTAGAAAATATAAACCGGATTTTATTTTCCTTCAAGAGACAAATATTTCTACCACATATCAAGCAAAACAAACTACAGCACACATGGGATTCATGGGAGGTTATTTTAGCTTAGGTAGAGACTATAAGGGGGTAGCCATCTTACAAACATCCGATAGATACAAAATCACACACACTCACAACGACAACAATGGGAGGGTAGTAATACTTAGAGTAGTTTCACAAGAACAGAAATACACACTAGTCAATATCTACGCACCCGCTCAGAGAGGGAGAGAAAAACGTGAGTTTTTCCAAAACCTCAGTGACACACTACAAATCACAAACATAGGAGAACAACTAATAATAGGAGGGGATTTTAACTTTATAGAGGCACAACTGGACAAGCAACACACACACACACAATATCCACCCTCTCAGCCGGTAGCAGAAACACACAACTACATGGGAGAAATAGTAAACTATTTCCACCTGGTAGATGCTTATAGGAAATTAGAGCCGAATGGCAAGGAAACTACATTAGCACACAGGTCCTACCAGGTTGAAACCAGAATTGATCGTTTTTACAAACCCACGGACACCAACATACTTAGTGTGACACATTCAGGAGAAACCCTACATTACTCCGACCATAAAGGTGTACTTTTGGAACTTGGAAAAAAAAGAATAAAAAAAAAAAAAAAAAAAAGAATTCCATTGGAAGTTAAACAACAACCTTTTGGAAGAGCCACTAATCGAAAGAGTAATAAACCAACTCCTGCTAGCAACAGCACAAGACATAGAAAACGAATACAAATTAACCAAGATGTGGACAATAATAAAAAAATCCCATCAAACAATAATTCAAAATCTCAGCAAGAATCAAACAAACAAAGAGGGTAAATGAAGAAAACAGAATAAAAAATCTGCTTACTCAAACGCAGGATGAAATTGAAAAAACAGACCTAACCACACAACTTGAAGAGTTATACAAACACAAATATAGAGGTGCCGAAATTAGATGCAAAAACACCCAAATATCAGAAGGGCCAAACAAATTATACTTGGCGCTAGAACAAAATACACAAAAAATAGAATGATAACCAACATAACAGACAAAGAAGGAAACAAAATACAGGAGAGTGACAAAATAATACAAAATTTCTACAAAACATTTCGTCAACATGAATAATGAAGAACAAACAGATACAGGCGCACAAAACATACTTCTAAAACACTGTAAAACATTACCTCCATCAGAAAAACAAAAGACAAATAGACCCTTTACATTAGAGGAGCTGAGGGCTGCTTTAGACACAACACAAAACAACAAATCTCCTGGCCCAGACGGTTTGACATATGAATTCTATAAAACTTTTTTCTCCCAATTAGGACCCCTACTACTAAGACTATACAATGACATGTTAGAAACAGGACAGACGCCTACAGACTTTAATCTTGCATACATCACACTTTTACTAAAAAAAACCTGAAAACAACACAACACCTAGTAACTTTAGACATTTCCCTTTTAAATGCTGACTATAAACTGCTGACCAAAATGATTTTTTTAAGAGTTAGGCCCCTTATACCCCACCTACTAGGACAAGACCAGTACTGTAGCAACCCGGAAAAAAATATAGACGAACTGAACCACTTTCTACGAGACATCATGTATTACTGTAAAGACAAAGACTTGAAAGCAGCCCTCATGTCCATTGATCAAGAAAAAGCTTTCGACAGAATTGACCATGACTACTTATTCAAAATACTAGACAAGACAGACATAGACAAGACTTTGATAACATACATAAAGCTAGTCTACACCGATGCCACAAGTCAACTTATAATAAATCAAACATTAAGCAACAAGATTTCTATTAGAAGATCTGTTAGGCAAGGTTGTCCCCTATCCCCCTTTCTATACACCCTTTGCCTAGAACCCCTGTTAGAGAATATTAGGTTAGACAAAGAAAGACAACCCCCGTAGTCAAAATTAAAGCTTATGCCGAAGATACCACACTTTTCCCCACCTCAGAAAAAGACATAGCTAAAATTATAGAGAAATTTACATTATTTGGGAGGGCGAGCGGGTCCAAAATAAACATTAATAAATCCTCAATTATGGGACTGGGTAGGTGGGAAATCCCCCCCCCCCCAACACTCCCTTTAACCTTAAAATACAGAAAGAAATAAAAGTATGTGGCATCGTGTGGACTGGCAACCCAGCACACTATTGCCATGAACAGTGGGCGGAGATTCTAGCCCACACAAAGAACGTGATTAGAATGTTTCAATATATGGCGACAACCATATTTGGGAGAGCTATATTAATAAACAACTTGGTCATACCGATGATAATCTACTTAGCAAATATAGTAGAACCTCCTCCTAATTTCATAAATAACATCAATACCACTATCAGAAATTTTATTTTCAAAAACACAATAAGGAACATAAAATATACGACACTCATACAAGACAAAAAAGAAGGAGGGATAGGCTTACAAGACATTCACACAAAAATCAAAACGCTTAGAATAAAATTTGTAGGGAAAGTAATAAGGTCTCCCAATAACTTCCCCTTAGTATTATATTTTTTTGGACTTAGACTAAACAAACTCCTCCCCATTCAAAACAACACACCCCATCATTTTGGTAACCATACACATCCATTCTACAGATCACTCACAAGACACCTACCCAGCAATGAAAACATAACACACCACGACTCAAAAACAATATACACTATACTCAGAGACAAGTTGGAAGAAAACCTAGAAGTTAGAATAAAGTGGGTCAGGGAGTTAGGGGTTAAACCAACCAACTGGACAGACACATTCACGCATTTACACAACAAACACATAACACCCAAAGCACGAGAAGTAGTCTACAGATTATTCTTCGGGATGACTCCAATAAAAGGAAGACTCTCAACTTCAACAGGGTCCAAATATATCTGTGTAATTTGTAAAAAAGAAAACCAAAACCCAGAGAAACAGTTATTTAGTGAATGTGAGCTGGTTGAGGCAGCAAAAAAGACTTTCGAAGATATTATTGACGCAAACAGTCAAACCAGTGCAAATGTAAATACTGCTATTTTCTTTAATAAAGTATCTAAAGCCATAAATAAAAAACTAAGAGACATCAATGTAATTATCTTATCAGAATATAGAAACCTTATTTGGAATACCTACCTACAAATTGTCTACCATAATAAACAATACAATAAAGTATTATTAGATCACATTTTTAAGAAAATTATTGAACGCAAAGTGAAACAATATAGCGCTTAATAAAAATACCAAGATTGTCCATTAACTTAAAGAAAAGGGAATATATATATAAATATATGATTATGTGTATGCGAGTGTGTATGCGTGTGTATAGATATAGATCCCAAATGATCTTTTTTATATATTTAAAGACCCTGTAACCATATAATTAAAAAAGCTAGTACTCAAAATAAAATAAAAAAACAGTAATCGCCCCTTGAAATTGACAAAGGTTAAGACAGTACACAATCACGAAGGCCACGCCTTGACCTTGTGACTGTAAAGACTTTCACCAAAGTTTTGATCTACAAAGACGAGCGAGTTAGGCAGGAGAAAACGAGAGATCTCATTCGATTAAAACAGAGAATCATATCGAAATGGAACATTAGGCCGGAAAGTCAAGGAACGGAAACACAATAAGGGACCAGGAGCGAGCACGTGAAAACCCAAGAAAAGGGAAAGAAGAGTAACTCCAAGAAATCAAGAACAAGGACAGACCTTTACGTTTTATGTAAACACTGTTTCTTCTGTTGTTCCTGTATTGAGAATCAGGCATGACCACCTGATATCTAAGCAAACAATTCTTTGTATAAATTTGTACTTTTTAACAATTAGTGACTTCTTTACGAATATTGAAAAAATACCACCACTATCCGTATTGTGCATACCGTATTGTGCATACTTGTGCAGTCTACATACAAATATATCATTTCTTACTACCTTGCAGACTTTTACAATCTGTGCAGATCTTCTTCTTCTGTTGTTCTAATATTGAGCATCAACATAACCTCATATCTCAATAAGCTTCTACATCAAATTGTTACTAAAGTAGTATTTAGTATTTTTTTTTTTTTTTTTTTTTACATATGTCAAAGTTTTTACTATTGTTAAAAAAATTCTCCACCACCATTGTCAATATTGCGCACGCTTGTGCAGTCTACAGAGAAATAATATATTAAAGAGGGGAAGAGGAAAAATTAAAAAAGGGGGGAAAATATTAAAGAAAAAAAAAGTATATATGTATGTATATATACATATATGTATGTGTATATATATATGTATATATATATATATATATATGTGTGTATGTATGTGTGTATGTATACATATATGTATGTATGTGTGTATGTATATATATATATATATATATAAATATATATAGTATATAAAATAACTTTCAGTACGACTCCAATTGGTCCCTGTGACAAAAAAAAGCCACAGAGAAATTGTCTCTGAACAGAAACTCCCGTTATACTGACTCTAGCAGACAGGATTTCCACCTTGATGATGAGGAAGTGGTTTTCCAAATCTCAAGGGAGGAAATCAAAAATTGTCATTAAAAGGGAGACAACAAAAGAAACACTATAAATGTTTAAATGCCTATGTTTGCATAAGTGTGTACACACATAGATGTGTATGCACGTTTGATAGAAGTTAATATAAAGAACTGGGGTAATGTAGCAAAGCACAAAGGAAACAACCATAAGCAATGTAGACAAAGTGGAAAAAAAATGTGACTACAACGTTTAAAATGTTTTAATATCATTTAAGTTTCTACTTTCACTCTTTGATTGTTTCTATTTAATGACATTCTCACCACATATATTTTAAGAACCTTAAATTTCAAAAATATTCATTATATGCTATTGGAAAAAAATAACACCATATACAAAGCAATTTTAAACGTTAAAATATTATGACAACCTAAATGTAACTATATGCATTGCTATGTTTTGCAATCATTGTACTTTAAAATGTAACTACTTCATTTGTAAGCTTACTAAAAAAATATGCATCTGGTTGTTAAAAAAAAAAAAAAAAAAGCCAAATAAAGAGGCCAATAGCCCAAAAAAGAGGCAAAGAAAAGAGGCAAAGAAAAGAGGCAAAGAAAAGAGGCATAGGCCCAAGGATTCCTAGGATGTAAACAGCTCGACAACTGAAGTCAAAAGCTAAAAAGAGGTATCCTTTGAGAAACAAAAATAAATCTTGTACTAGTCCTATTCCTAATTAATTTATGTAGATGAAAAAAAACAAAGAGACAGATGCTTAATTAAGCATTGTATATTTCTCCTTGTTTGTGAAATGTTGTACATGTTTCGGATGTTCCTTCAGAATTGATGATAGTTTACTTCCTAGTCCAAACCTCCCGCAGGACGACGGGGGATGGGAGCGGGCAGGATTTGAACCCTCGACCATCGATAAATCCGAACGACAGTTCAGCGCGCAAACCGCACGACCAGGCAGCCATCCTATTTTTTGCCTATTGAAAATTAGGTAACGTACGTGCAGGTTGCAAATATATCGTTTGCGGCAGAGTGTGTAGACAGGCGTAGTAAGGGGGGCACGATGCCCCGGGCACTACCTTCAAGGGTGCGCCACACTCAGAGACGCCGATATATATATTCATGGTTAATGGGGGAGGGGGGCGTCAATAAAGTACCTTGCCCCTGGCACTCGCTTTGTTCACTACGCCTCTGTGTGTAGCATTGGGATAATGTTGATATTTATTACCAGGAGTGTCCCCCTTTAGTCAGGCATGTAAATCATATAATACCCTCAGTGTGTCAGTATTTTTAAACAAGTCTAGTGGTGGTTCTTTCTTCTATAAGTATACATAAGTAAATACTGTTCGGCGATTCCTAGATTAAATGAATCCAATCATGTCTTTCTATACTTAACGCCAGAGAAGAAAAACAAGGCCCACACTAGCTCCAGCTGGAATAACCTGCTCAATGTGCAGCCGAACATTCCGGGCTCACATAGGTCTCACCAGCCACATGAGGAGGCATAAAACCCAATGCAAAGCCCTCAGCCCCCTGGATGACAAAGTGGTCATCATCGAACCACGATGGACGAACTATATATATATATATATGAATATATATACTTGGCAGATACAATTCAGCAATTCATGTTGCTTAATAGGCGTTCTAATCTTGTAACGACTAAATCATTATTTTATATTTACTAATGAAGGAATTTTTGTGTAATATATAAGTAGTATATATTCTCTTGATATTTAAATGATTTTATTCTCAAACTGATTTTTACAACAGCGAAAAAAAAAAGGGTTAGGGTGGGTGTGGTTAAATAAATTTTGATTTTGTTTGTGTTTCTCCATGCATCTAGGCCTACATTGAATTTGTGTTATATTTGTTAACTCTTAAAGATTCTTGAGTTTTCCCCCTTTTTTTTATTGTTTTTTAAGGTACTTAATAAAAAATGATTTTTCTAAAATAAAAATAATATAAATATTTGCAAGTTATCTATCATTTTATTCAGAATTGCATCCTTTGTCTAGTAGATGATAAAAAAATTTGGTAGGTGAAAACATTTTTTCAAGAAATCAATTCTTGTGACAATTTTTTTTTCTTTTTTTGCAAAAAAAAACAAAACATTTATGACATGAATAAAAAAAAAGGTTCCATGACAATTCCCCACATCAGTCAATTCCCCACATTCCCAACTCCCCACAATTACAATTCCCCACATCACAATTCCCCACATTGCAATTCCCCAAATTCACAATTCCCCACGTTTACAACTCCCCACATTGGGATCAAAGGCTGCTTCTTTCACCTTAACCAAAGTCTTCTAAGAAAAATTGGGGCCCTTGGATTGAAAACAGTTTATGATGATCAAGAGCGGCTGCCAATGAGATTCAAGATGAGGTCACTTGCAGCTTTGGCATTTGTGCCAGTGGAGGATGTCAGAGGCCTGTTCAATGATTTGATAGCAGAGTTCCCTGATGAAGACAACTACAATGACCTTCTTGCCTACTTTGAATCAACCTACATTACTGGAGTAAGAGGCAGAGATGCAGTGTTTCCCATTAGAATCTGGAATCATTTTGAAGCTGCTGCTACTGGCCTACCAAGAACAACAAACTGCTGTGAAGGATACCACAATTCACTGAGAGCCCTGTTTCACTGCAGTCATCCAGGTGTGTGGGATCTTCTGGAAGGTCTGAAGAAGGACATGGCCATCCACAGCAAGACATTGGCTGATGCAGATGATGGCAGACCACAGCCAAAAAGGAAGAAGTATGAGACCCTAAATAGCAAAGTAATTGAGGCTGTCCAAGGGTATGCCAATCAACAGGATAAGATTAAGTATTTGAGAAAATTGGCCAACATGCAGTTTCCAAAGTAACCTTTGTGTTTAGTAGTTTCTGTTTACTTTAGTCATTCTTGTCAATTATTAATAGTTTTTGTACTGTACATTTAGTTTAATGATTTTTCTTTTATTAGATAATAGGACCTTATCTAATTCATTATTTTGTACCAAGCATATTTTGTATTAAACTCATTTGTTCATTTGTGTATATCAGTTACTTGTATTTTGTAATCAGTAATGCATTTCAATAAATTGTCATGATATTAACTTTTGGAGATTAATTAATACTATTTGCATTTTAGAATTCCTTCATTATATTATTAATTTAGTGCAATTTATATTATCCCAATGTGGGGAGTTGTAAACGTGGGGAATTGTGAATTTGGGGAATTGCAATGTGGGGAATTGTGATGTGGGGAATTGTAATTGTGGGGAGTTGGGAATGTGGGGAATTGACTGATGTGGGGAATTGTCTGGCCACCAAAAAAAAAGTATAAAAGCCAATGTGAATTAAAGTACTATTTTCATTAATGATAACCATTTTTACATGTCATATATCATTTTTAGGCAATTCTATAGGATACTGAGGTGACTGTTTCTGAAACTATATAAAAACAACAACAAAACACCAAAAACCAAGTCCTCTTGATCAAAGAGCTAATCAAATACACCAAACATAGAGATGATTAATTACAAAGAATTAAAACATTAATAAATGAAGTAATTACAGTTTGAACTTTAAAGTAGTCTGAGTTCACACAAAAAAGTACATTGAATGTGAAAAAAAGGTTATTTATGATAAAGTAAAAGACAATTTCTTTCTGGACTGAAACACAAGAATGTACCACAAGCACTACACATGGACCTAGTCTTTCTTTCAATTTTGTGATGACTATAACAAAGTTTACAATTTTTTCTATCTTTTGAAGCAACCATTGCAGGTAATATTGAGTGGCAGGTTTTAAGTCTCATATGTTCTACAGTAGGAACTTGGTCATAATCATCAATGTTTGCTCTCTAATTAGTTCAATGGTGAAATCTAACTGACTGTAGTATGGGCTTCTATTTAATTCTTCAATATCTGGATTTCGTTTTCTCCAGTCTTGAAATAAAATATAACGATTAACTCTAGCAATATCAATGAAATGAAAAAATAAGGTTTTCCAGTACTTGTTAGTTTTGCGCTGCATGTTATATTTATTTAGCAGCTGGTCACTTGTATCCACCCCTCCCATAAAAGAATTACAATCCCCCACTAGTTGAGGCTGTTTCACTTTTCCAAAAACACCATTATTTGTTGTTCTCCTATTGATATATCCAGTTTTGTTTGAAAAAAAAAAGGTATTCAGGTTGACTTCAAGTTGCACATTATGAATCGCCTGCACTGGTTTAGTTGCACTACCTGTTTGGAGCCACAAAACTTCTGACAGATCCCCCCTCCTCTCTAACTGGTCCATAAAAGTGATTGGTATTTGATATTTTAGGTTTTTAGCACAATTTAGGCCATGTCGTGCCCAAAAGTGATTGGATGATAGCGCACTGAGCGTGCTTTAGGAATGAAAGTTGCGCTAAACAATTACAAAATATTTTCAAGAGCACAAATATAATGTTAGTCTAGATCTATTTTAAAAAAAAAATCTTTACTGTCCATCAATTAAATAATTAATGCTATCTCACTCAACACAAGACTTGTTTTTTTTTAAAAAGTTTTTGTTTCTTATTTTACTTTTTTTCAAATGTCAGTGGTCCATTTGAAAACCACAATCTGAACAAGAGCTGTGATAAACCGTCTTAAAACATCAAAGACTCAAACATAGTATATGTTGAAGCATTGATTCATATTCAAACTCATTTGTATCAGTTCCTTAACCAACAGAACTGCTGAAATAGATGTACACAATGAGAAAATAATCCATTCTCTTACAATTGCTAGGCTCTTCATTAGTTTATGCTTCTAGAATATAAACCATTAATTAAGTAGTATCCTGAAATATAGTGTATATTCATGTTTTAGCCAATCCATTTATTCCTAGTGTATAAACAATAGAAACAGAACAAAAAGAAGGCACAAAGGAACAAGTGAATTGAAACATTTTATTGATATCTAGCAACACAATGGCACAATTGTGACAATATCAAAGTAGCTGAGCTGAGAGAAATATACCAATACTTGTGCTTCACATTGAAAGATGCATTTAAGGGAGTGGCCTGTCTTTAGTGGAAATGTTAACATGGAATGTCAGCAAAGGACAAAAATATTAAGTCTCTAAAGTATTGCCAAAATGGCTTAATGAAATAGGTATAAAAATATATAATTTGTGTAATTAAAATACAAAAACAAATGGGGGGGGGGGGGGGGGGGGGGTGTCAAATTATAGAGGTACTTGAAAAAAAAGTCGTGTAATTTAACTAAACAAGTAATAACTAAACAGTTATCTATACTACTAAATAGCCCAGCAACTAAGCAATGTTTTAATTAACCTACAATTAACCAGTGTAAAATATCCAACAAATAGATGCTAACAAAAAAAAAAAAAAATACAGGACAATGATCACAACTATTGGTTGGTCAAATTATACCAATAGAAAAATAAAAAAAACAACTAATCTTTATACAAAGTGAAGCAAGATATTAATTGTAGTTGAAACTTTGAAAGATTTAAATTTCAAATCATTAAAACATGCAAGCTATTCCCAAAAATATCTAAATGCAACATAAGTTAAAAAGAAAAATTATCTTCAAAAAAGGAAATGAAAAAAAAAAAAATCACTTTACTAACAAACTATTAACTCAGATTATGAGAATTACTAAAAATAGAAAAAATAAAATACAAGCCATGAGCTCAGATTGCACAGTCTATGTGAAATAAAAACAAAAAATGAAACAAATTTGAAGCCAACAGTGGAGCAATACACTATTAGTCTCCTGTCACAAGTATATTGCAGTGTTACCATTTGAGAAACATTGGAGGGAGATTTAAATCAATTCTAATTTTCATTAGAATCAGTGATCACAGTGTTAACAGTTCAATGTTAATTTAATGCAAACATTGACAACAAAAGTTGTACACATTTAGTTAGTACACTGCATGTAGATGTAAAGCTTTAACTTGTTACAATCTATCTCATGCTAGGAAAAAATTTTGTATAGGCAAATCTAGGAAACTGTTTCAGAGCTTGTCTGCTGATGTATTGAAGACATTTTTGTATCAGTTCAATACAATCACAACATATTAAATACACAGTACAAGTATCTAAGTGAAGATCAACTGAAATAATTTTTGAATGATACATTTTATTATTTTCAAAAGGTTTTCCATAAATTATTTTTTGAGCATTGAGACATCCTTTGATGCTGGCCAGTTCTGTAAAATGTAAAACAGCAGTCAGGAACAAATGGGCCCAGTTCTGGATTCCGTTGAATTCAAACTGCGAACTTGAACTTATGGTTCAAAAGTATCAACTGTTTTCATTGTGTAAAAAAATAACTATGAAACAAGCCAATGAAGCAACACCAAATATAAACTGTGTTTTGAACAACTATCTTAGTTGTTCAGTCTTGTTCTTCCCCACCTTTCACTAGGGCCATGACATTAAAGTTCACATTCTCTGGATCACGGGAGATGAACTTCTTGATTACTTCAGCACTGTCCTGTCAATAGATCACAAATAAAATAGGATCAGATTTTGAAACTATCATTTTTGCAGTTAAATGGCTTAAAAAAATAGTAATCAGACAAATAAGTGCTACCTCAGTTTATAATTGAATGTACACTATAAACAACAGGTTTACTGAATAGATGGAATCTTAGCTTCTGTTAGTTTAATATATACAAGTCTTTGATTATCTTTTTCTTTTCAGAGTATTCTGGGTGAAGCTGTTTTGTTATGCATATTAAAATAAGGAATGCTGAAGAAAATTTATTATCTGTACAAACAGAAGCATTAAAGCTTAAGAAGCATTGCTGAATATTTAGTTGATCACTTGTGCTAAACAAAATACAAAGAAATAAAACTTCAAAACTTCTATGACAAAGTATAACATTCAAGTATTCACAAATAATAAATAGATGGTGCTTGAAGACTTTAACTCAGGACAAAATGAATAACTGAATAATAGAATAAGTGAGAAATGGACAAGCTCTCATCTTAATTTCAAGTTTTATCCCAAGTGTTACAAGTTATCCCAACACAACCAAAGACAATTTTTCGCCTTAAAACTGGATACAACAGAATGACACAGCATAGTCATGAAGCTGAAAATTGAGACTAGTGAAATTTGGCCTTGTGGAGTGTCACTCGAGAAGGACCACGTCATCTCAAACTATTCTTAGTTGAATGTTCCAAACAAGAAACTGGCCCAAAAACACTCCTATGGAACAAAAACTAAATGGAGAGATGCCTGATCTGGAAACCAATGAGCAAGTCATGCCAGATATTGGGTCTAGTCATCTGAACACTCCAACATAATAATGATAACAAAGAATAAGACTAAACTTTAATGATTTCCAGGACACCATCTGTGTAACCTTGTTCTGACATTTTTTTAAAAGTAAAAGCTTGAAGAGGTTTGACACATAAAATGAATGTTTAATTTGTTGCCACTAACCCCACCCCCCTCCACCAATGATTATAGATTAAAAATTTACTATACTATAGTGCAATGAGTGTTGATATTTGGTAATTATTTTTTGTTAGCAGTAAAAAATTCAATAAGAATGAAGTTCCTGTATAAGGTTTATTATAAATGAGACAGATTGGGAATTTTTGAAGATATCAAGGTATGTAAGCTAAATGTACAAGCCTGTAATACTAACTCTAACAAGTTCAAGACTTAAGTTTTTGCTTGAAAAAAAATAAGTCCATATTGAAAAAAATCAGTACCTCAAGAAATCTATCCGGAGTGGTGGTCCCATGAACTACTGGTGCATCTTTTCTACCATCTGGAAAAAAAAAAAAATGAATAAAAGCATAATTTATCTCAAAACACATTTTGGAATTAAAATTGCAATAAGAGTTTCAATACACTCTTCACTTTACCCTATTCTGGTGGCCTGAGACTTAGGCTATGCAGCCTCATGGTGGCACCCGGATGGAAACAGTCAGAGGACGAGACTAAGCCTATAGGGTAAAGAAACTATACTCCAACTGGGTGTCAAAACTACGTTTATTAAACTGGTTTGGGATTGAGAGAGCCTCAGCAACTCTGTTATGATTCACACACCATTCCTGAAAAGGGCTGTTTTATGAATGACGTGCATCTGTACATTAGTGTAGTACATTAAAGGAAAAAGGTCCCCAGTGTACTTGGCCCCTGGCCTTGTCTCTAGTCCTGAGTGACTTGAATTTCCACACAATGGTGATGTATAAACATCTGCTTGTATATATGGGAGTAAAAAACTAAGAGGGCATAATAAAACTATAGTGCTACTCACCCAGTTCATAAAGTGTGCCATTAAACTGCACAAAAGTCACAAAGTGAGACTTCACTCGTTCATCCACTGAGGGTGCCTGTTGTAATGAGACAAAATGCAAGTTTGATACTCTATATAAACACAAAAAAATAGTGTTCTGAATGAAGCTAAAGTTCATGAAAAAGAAATGAAACATTTTTAGCCCTGTAATTGAACAAAAATGTAAGCATTGTGATGAATGTTTATAAAACTTGTATTTCTAAGTCCAGTAGAGAAGACTAAAAAGTAAAGTACAACTATAAATCTTATTGTAAGCTAAGTTTTTAGGTTGATCTCTTGGCCTTGTAGCAAGAATGAGACACAACTCTGCACCATGCATGAGGACGTTAAAGAGACACATGGATGTCATATCCAACCATTGAAGTTTGGACCTTTTTTTTATTTTTTTTCTAAGGCCTAAAAACTGTTTACCTGTGACATGAAGGGTCTCAAAATCAAATGTGTACGGACATTTCAATGTGTATTTTTTTTTTAGACAGTGAAGGTGGATAGAGTTAAGCCATCTAATGTGAATATAACGCTGAAATTTAACTCAGAAAAAAAAACAGGTTACATGCACGTTTCTTGTGCCATATGCCAGGAAAAATTCATAAAAATAATTTCTTAAGTTTCATTAAAATTCAGTGATTGGAAAAATTTTAGGAAATTTTCTACATCCGCGTTTGTGAACCGCCATGTCAAGGCAATCTAAATAAGAAGTTGTAGAATTCTTTTTTTTAAAATTGTGTACAAATTAATTATATTTTGAATTTTCTTTAAATAGGACAAGATTTTTTTTGCCTGAAAAAAAAAAAATGGTTAAGTCAAAATTTGTGGAATTAAAAAATTTTTCAGAAAATTCCCATCACTTCTAACATAAACAAATAGTTTAACACATAGACATATATTTTTTGCTTTTTATCTGTTTTAAAACAAATTACCTGAGTGTCCCCTTCTTGTGCACAATCATCATGGGCAGCTCCCATTTTCTAATCAGATGAAAAAAAAACAAACAAAAACTTTAACACCATGATTTCAACAAAGAATTAGAATGTAATAGGCAAATAAGAAAGCCTAAACAAAAGCTAAATGTAAAAATAAAACACCCAATGCAGACATGCCTACCCTCAATACCCAGAATGTGGAACCCTCAGGTTGAAAATGTGGAATTTCGGGCCCCAATGTGGAACATAAACGCTTAAACTTATGTTATGCCGTATTGCATGCAATAAATAAAACTTACATTATTACATAAATAATGATGCTGGTTTGGTTCTTATACATAGATGTAAATAGTATATAATTCAAAGTAAGAAAATCTGTAATTCAATCAATAGTTCTATCTAACTCTATATGATGAATTCAATTCAATGTATTCTAATGTTTCTATCTATTTTGTATTTGTTACTACTATAACTAGAATACTACATCTAGTCAAATCTAGTAACTAGACTAGAGCTTATTCTAGATCTACTTGAATTTGAATGACTTGATTATCTAGTCTTTGCTAGACCTCTCACTCTAAATTTGGTCTCTAGTTATATAATAATTTAGATCTAACAAGTCCTCTAAGATATTAATATTCATCTCTAGATCTATGAACTAAATAGTGAATTTATTACATATGATCTCTAGAAATCTAGATTGAATTTCTAGATCTATCAACTTCTATTTCTACTATTTAGACTATTAAGTCACTATTAGGCCTACTATTACATCTAGTAAATATTAGATCCTAAAATCTAGAAGTCTATTTCTAGATCTAGTCTAGTGCTATATCTGGATTCATCGAAAGATGAATAGATCTAACCTAGATCTTAAATTACCTTTTTTAAAAATCCCTTTGACTTTTGCTTTTCTTAGAAACCAGTAATAAGTAAATAACCAGTTCTAGTTGAATTAGATCTTATCTTTTAGATCTGGATCCATTATCAGGAAAGAAAAGGGATTTGAATGGAGCATTTGGCTTATTAGTATTAGCACTTACTAGATTCTAAGAATGGATCTAGATATATATGATAATCTAGTATCTAGACTACTAGATCTAGATCTATGTACTCACACTACATAGTCTGTAGATCTAGAATTTGGACACACCGGGTCCGGGAGGAGATGAAATGTAAACAATAAACACAGACCTATATATATTTTGCATTCAGTATTTTCATTTCGCACTATTAATAAATAATGAAAAAACTGCATTTTCCCCCCCCCCCCGGAATTCAGACTTGGCGGAACAAAAAATCGCGAGTGCGGAACGGCGGAACATGTGAGCTTTTTTGATGATTTTGCGGGATGGTAGGCATGTCTGCCGATGGCATGATATTTTAAAGACAAATAACATTTTTCACTATCCACACAAAAATCGTAAGAGCAATAAAACCTTTAACAAAAAAAAAAAAAAAAGCAAAACAGAAACTAAAATTTGTTTTAGCCAAAGACCGGACATGGCTAAATATACATTTTTGTCATTCTTCTTATACATATATAGTAGAATACAGTTATGCAATTCAAAACTGAAACTTAGGAACATGTCAAGAAATGAACAGCCTTAAAAAAAAAATATTCATATTTGATTCAGATCTACATACAGGTGCAGGACATAAATATGTTACTGGCAAAGTGCGAAATGCAGGCATTCAATAAAATGTGAACCTAACTGAAGATATTAGCAGTTTGGTTAACAAAAAACAAAGTAAAATCTAATTAAGTCTAATTACAGGTAAAACAAAGATCTTAATGACTCACGTTATCTTGTTCCAAAAACTTGGCTCTTTCCTCTGGACTTAAACCATTAGTCATTTCCAGAAATGTTTTAAAGTGTTTATTTTCTGTGGAGAAAAAAAGTGAAGCATGCAAAAAACTGATACAGTAAAGTTGAATGAAATATTTTATACAGATACAGGTAGGCACAAAGTTGGTAGAACTAAAACTTAACTACTAAGCTACTGGAAAGGTTGAGGGGATTGCAAAAAGAAAAATAAATACATTAATTTTTCTTTAGACTAAAAAGAAAAAAAACATTTTAGCATAAAAATCTTACCATCAAAGTTAATCTCATTTTTATTGTTGGCTAGGGCATGAACAATAGCCACTGTGCCACAGGCATTCTCAATAGTTTGTTTAGTGTAGTACAAGTCTTTAGGGTAGTCAGTTTGAATTTCCCCAATCAGCTCCTATAAAAAGTGAAAAAAAGCAAAAAAAACAACAAATAGAAACCATATTTTCTAATAAATGTTTATACAACAATTAGTTTGATAGGTTATTATTAAACATCAGTGATAGAAAGGTTGTGGTCAAATTTGATGGTTTAAAGTTTCAAACATGCTTTAATTAAAGGAAAAAGTAGCAACCCATCAGTTAGTCAAAGTATGAATTTACCCATCAGCTAGTGAAAGAATGAATTTACCCATTAGCTAGTCAAAGAATAAATTTAACCATCACCTAGTCAAAGTATAAATTTACCCATCAGCTTGTTTAAGTATAAATTTACCCATCAGCTAGTCAAAATGTGAGCCAGATCCCCATTGTTCAGTTGGACCTTTTCATTAGATGAGGGTCCTGCATTTTAGTGAACTCCCATAGAAACATTTTAGTTGATAAGTTGTATTCCAAGTAACTGATTAATGTGCCACCTTGCTCACCAAGGTCTGGATAGAAATAAATGTATGAAATACCTTAGTATCAGGGAACAAGAGAATGATGGCAGCTACAGGTTTGGGTACCATGGCCAAGAGGTCAGCATCAAAACCATACACATCTACAAAGTTCCAGCTGCTGTCCATTCCTAAGTTGTGGACATACTGTACAAAGAAAAGATTCGTTTTTTTGTGTGCAGTCATGACTGGAAGTGTTTAGTTTATATGTCTCCTAATATATTTCCTAAAAGCAACAAAAAATATTGAGATGCAAGTATATGTCATCCAAAGCTAAGTTAATTTAATGCTAACGATACAAATTCACTGCACACAAGACTTTTATGGAGTGTTTCTAAACCATGTTGAATAATTATTTTATAAATATATATAAGCTGAATAGATTCTGATGAAGCCACAAGTAAGTCCGTCAGAGACCAGTGACCGAAAGATGTGTAGTTTTCAGAGTTGTAACAGTATTTGGTTAAAATTGTTTAAGACACCATAATTTCACTATATTTCTACATTGAAAGCTGTGCATGTAGTGTTAATAAAAGTTATCTTTATTTTTGGTTACAGAGAAGTTTGTTCATATTTTTTTTTTAGATTTGACATTTAATTAATATATCGACAATGATTATGTAGGACTAGCTGTGGAGCTACAACCCAATGATATTTATATAATAACATTTTAACAGCTTAGAAAGGTTTCTGCAGAATAATATACGTAGTCAGGGTCGGTCTTAGGTTGATTTTACCGATTAGGCCCCGCGCCTGACAATTTTGTAATCACTATCATTCACAATTTACTTGAAAACTTCATTAACACAGAAATTAACATTGTAGGATATTGGCACACAATGTATGTGTCAAGGTTCAAGGTTAGAATTTAATTTAAGCAAGGGGAAGACAATAAGCGGGGTTGTTGAGTTTTCCAAATAAGTTTTTATTATGTCTACTTTTGGGAATCAACTAGTGAAATGAAACTAATATTATGCAACTGTGGTGTGTATGTTCAATATTGTCATGATTCCATGTTGAGGAATAAGTGTTTTATTGCACAAAGTGGATTTCTGTTCTACGTCTTCATTTAATATCCTCAGCAATCTGGTGGAGTTTTATGTCAGCAGACATAACTCTGAAAAATACAAAACATTTAACCCTACAATCCCATCATTTCAGATATATATATATATATTCTACTTTTAAATTATTTCCTATGTTGAGGTGACATTCCCTGGAATTTTTAATTAAATTTATAGTTGAAATTCATGTAAATGTGGTTTTTGTTATTAGATGGAGTGTATGGATGTGTTTCTTGTGTTCTTAATAAAAATTGGGCTGATGGTTTGATAATGTAGGCTGAATAGATTCTGATGAAATCACAAAGTGGCCTGTTGTAGTTCAAGTTAATAAATACTGCCAGTGTGAAAGTTGACAAGGAGAGAACACACAAAAGATGTGACAGAAGGAAATGCATTTAGTTAGTTAGGTCTTGTTTTAAGTATTATTTTTAACCTTTGTTTCTACAAACATTTAAATAATGAAGCTGAATGAAAGTTATATTCAAGTCTGTTTGAAAAAAAAAAGGTATGTTTGAGAATTTAATATTGTACACTGATTTTGTTGTACTAGCTGTTTGGAGAGGCTCTACAAACAAAAGAAAGAGTATACATCAACAAAACTTGTAAATTTATCACTTATATTTGAGGAAATTTGGATTAAAGATTTTAACTGTTAATTTTTTTGTATCTTGTATAATAAAATTTCAATTGCAAACCTTGTTCAGCACCTGAAACATAAAAAAAGAAAAGAAATTAAGGAACATTTATATATAAAAAATTTTTAATAAAAAAAAAAATCAAAGCTAAATTTTGCCAAATTTAGTAAATTTCTTTTGCAAGCATTTATTTAATATAATAATAATATAATTAGATCTAGATCTATATATATTATAGATCATCATCATGATTAAAAATATAATAATAAAATTATGAAAATTGAATTCATTGGATTGAGTTTGCTTTGACTTTCATTGCGTAGACTCAACTCACTGTCACTCAGTAGACTTAGACATCTTAGACTTAGTAGTAGACTTAAGTAGATGTACTCATGTAGACAATGTAGACTAGAGGGATGTTACCGATGTAGTCTGAGTAGATCTATCATTCTATGGACTTGAACTTGAACCTACTTAGTACTTAGATTGGTAGATCTACTAACTTACTAAAGTACTATCTAGAATCCTTCTCGTTGTCAGTACTCAGACTGTCATTATGATTATATTATAGTCAGTCAGTCACAGTGAAGTCTGAAGTTGACTGTCTTCTGTAATTAACAATTACAATCACTGACTGTGACTCAGTTCAGTGTAAAACTGTAATTTATTAAAATCATATTATTTTAACTAATAATAATTTGAACATACTTTAGGATTTGATTCCAAAGGAATCCAACGCTGGCATGCCTCCATATCTTATCAGATGAAAATAATTTACTTTAGCTGGTAAAAAAAGGCTAGACCGAGATCTTTTCAAGTGTCACGAAATCTTTAAAAATGCACGAGCAATACCAACACAATGTCCAATGTAATTTTCAGCTGTCTAACTCGCCGGTATCGTCGAAAAAACCCACAACCACCGAAAAAGAACCAAGAATCTAGATTGATCTATGAATAAACGACTGGCTAGACCGGACAAAAATAGACACATTTTTTCAGGACATCTAAAAATTATCTTAAATCAAAACTAATTTTAATAGAAAAAATATCTGTTAAATTCAAGATATTGTGTCCGACTCTTAATTATATGTTTTATAATTGATATATGTTTATTTTAAACAAAAAAAAAAAAATAAATAACTTGAAGGGTTATTTTCGGAAAGATGTGTTGATTAAATGACTGTTAATAATAATATTCTACGAGAGTGAGCAGCCTTGGGGGTTACTTTCTTTTTTTTTTTTTTCCTTATTTTATCGTCGTCTATTGATTTCTATCTCAAAATCAAATCTGTTGTATCATTGTTTTTATTCAGAGGAGCCTAGATTCTAGATTCGATCTAGATCTAGGGCTAGTCTTCAATCCACACTACCCTAACCATAGGTGTGAAGTAAGAATTATTTTATAATTGTATATTATAATACTGTCTAAATACAATGAATGAATTATTCATAATTATTTATGGTAATCCTGTAGTTCAGCGCCCCGCGTCATTTTCACGACATTCTTTAATGTTAGTATGATAGATCTAGAATAGTCTAGATCTAGCTTCCTAGATAATTATATCATGAATCATCATGAGTTTGTGATTGTCAGATATGGAATTAATGGAAAATACCGTCTACGGATCTAGTGATTCAATGTCTAGTCTAGACTACTGGTACTACAAGTCTTAGATCTAAAATTTAATCTAGATAGATCTAGACTCTAGTACTAGTAGTCTTACAACTTACTTTACTTAGTAATATGAGTACTTAGAATCTTAGTCTAAGAATAGAACTAGAGTGTCTAGTCTAGTTAGTAGGCCTAGGGCTAGTACTACTAGGGTAGTATTTTATTAGTTAGTATTAATATAGATTCTATTACAAATAGACAGTGTAGTCTAGAATCTAGATCTAGATTATATCTGATTATATCATTCATTATAGTATAGAGTATAAATAATCTAGATCTATGATAGATCTCTAGATCAGGGGTTCTCAACCCCCTGGGGGTCAAATGACGATTGGCCTGGTTTCGCTTAAGACCATAAAAATAAATATGGACTTTTTGTCTATTCCATTGGAAATTATTTTTTTTTTAAGCTATTCAGAGACAGACAACAGAATGGTTTTCTTCTAATTTTGTTGCAGTAGAAATATTTTGGATAGTTTAAATGTAAATTAAGATATTACTTTCGTCTTAAGGCAATTGAAAAGTTATTTGGTTAATAATTAAGTACCAGGTAGCCGAGCCTTGCTTGGTTAAATAATTTTTTAAGGAAGTTTATATACCCAATGCATTTTGAGAATTTTTTTGTAATTACGAAAATGAACGATCGGATAAAGACTACTAATCTGAAGAGTTGCTATAGTGCTCTGTTAGTTCTAAATGTAATTGTACATGGTGATTAAATATAAAGTCTCTTAAGTCCTCCTACAGTCTAGACAAACCACAGCTCATGTCCGTCTTATAGTTTTAAATGCATCTTTTACGTAAAACTATTGCAGGCCTACTATTATTGGCTTGGAAGAAAGTCTTTGCAGTGTAACTTCTCAGATAGTTACGTTCAGACATTTAATTATGCAATTTGTATATTCCTTATGGCTTTAGTACTAAACATCAAGTGATGCAAATCTCTATGTTATAGGGTAAAACAGGCACTTTGTGATAAAGTTGAACATGTTACGGAGACATCACAGAAAGATCTTATTGAACACATTCATAGTGATGCATTGATACATGATTGTCTTTAATGACACTTAAACAAATCTGGATCAAGTGTTAGAAGTGTAATCCCAATGTATCTGTGTTATGCCTTCTTCTTCCATTTCCAATAATATATTTGTGCGAAACAGGGTTTTCACAGCCTTTTGGTTATCAAGTCTAAATACAGAAGTAGTATTTTTGCAAAGACAGACCCAAAATTTCTATCTAACAAGCTTAACCTTGGCATTGACGAAATATTTTAAAATTAAGACAAAATATTATTACATATTGTTTCATTATTAAACATAAAGCTTTTGCAATAAATGCCTAATCATATATTAGGATTATAATTTTATAACATTTACAAAATCACAGCTATTTATGCTCATGAACGAAAATAATTTTACTGTTGGGGGTCGCCGCTTATTGGGGGAATTGTAAAAAGGGGTCGTTTAGCTAAAAAGGTTGAGAACCGCTGCTCAAGATCTACAATAGCTACTAATCTATAGTATGTGTGTGTGTATGCCACAGTAAAGTATCATGAGTATGTGCATAAATTTGAATTTTCAATTTCAAAATTGTGAAGTTGGTGCATCAAATTATCTTTTCAACACGCCTAATTTAATTAGTAATTTTACAGTTCTCCTTGACACTGACAGAGTAATAAGTAATGCTATCAAATTTCTTTTTCTGTTCTGGACAAGCATCTTTAATGATTTCACCATATGAAAAGGGCTTACAAGTTCCTTTTGACGATCTTATGATACAGCACCAAACAAATTTCTGCTGTAGCTTCTTGTAATGATGATTGTTTGGTGAAAACTATTTGCTTCTATATCAATTTAAAAAAAGGAAAGGGAAAATGTCTTTAATGACATTGTGTATAAACAATAAACATAAATTGAGATCTAATAGATCTACTAAATGTTTGGCACGGTGGCTGAGCGGTAAAGTGCTTGGCTTTCAAACCAGGGGTCCTGGGTCCAAATTCTGGTGAAGCCTGGGATTTTTAATTTCGGGATCTTTGGGCGCCTCTGAGTTCACCCATCTCTAATGGGTACCAGACATAAGTTGGAGAAAAGAAAAGGAGATTGGTCGTTGTGCTGGCCACATGACATCCTCGTTAACCATAGGTCACAGAAACAGATGACCTTTCTATCATCTCTCCTAGAGACCACAAGGTCTGAAAGGGGAACTTTACTTATTACTTTTTAAAATTTTTACTAAATCTAGATCTATACAATTTTCTCTTGCAGTTGAAGTTGAAATCACATTAAAAAAAATTTCAACCTGATCAAAAATCTTCTTGATGATTTCATAAAGAAATATATTTGGTAAGTAGCAATTTTTTTGGTGTCATTTTCAATAAGTATGGATTATACCAATGATGGCTACCTGGTTACATTGTATTTATGTGCTTAGGACTTTTTTCACTATAGTCTTTAGTTCAAACCCTGACTTCACTTATTACAGGAGGCTTTGGCTATAGATTGGAATTGGAATTGGAATTTTTTTTTTCTATGGAATGTGACTGAGTAGTGTAAACAGCTTGGAGGTTTGTGTTCAAAACCTGACTCAACTGAGTTGTGTTTGCTGATCATCTTAAAGTAGCATGAAGCCTTTTCCCAGCTACCCACTCCCACACATGTCTAATAAAGAGATTGGACCAAGCACACTGAGCATGCGTGTAACAGATAGCTGAAGTAAAGAAGTACTGGCCTTAAATACATGTAGCAATTCTAATGATGCAAATGTCGTAGATTCTGGTTTGGATTTTTCTTTGTGCCACAAGCACGCTTTTTATTACTTGACTAAAAGTCACATCATGTCACAATGAGTCTGTAATAAGGCTGTGACAATGCATATTGTATCATATAGCATGAAAGATGCACTGTACAAAGGAAATTAAAAAACAAACATCAGAAACAAAACAAACAAAATAAATTATTATTAATAATTATTTCTCATCTGTAAGTGGCAGAGTATGACAGCTTAAAATACTGTTACTATGCAACCTGAACTGTGTTTCTATCTTAGCAGCATAAAATACTGTTACTATTCTACCTGAACCAACCATGTTTCTATCTTACCAGCATAAAATACTGTTACTATGCTACCTGAACCAACCACGTTTCTATCTTACCAGCATAAAATACTGTTACTATGCTACCTGAACCAACCATTGTTTGTCTAATAAAAAGCTTAGCGGCTGTTTGTGTCATCTGTAAAATTGGCGGTGAAAAGAGCTGTGTTGGGGTTGGAGAGGGTCATATTGGGTCCTGTGACCGGTGACCTTTTGGTGACACAATCGAAAAAAATCTTTTTTTGAAATCTCCATGGTCATATGGTTTGTTCCCCTGGTCACTATATTGAAAAATATTGTACCTATTCATGTTTTTTAGCGGCCCCCGAAAGGGGAAAAGACGCTATTAGTTTTGTGCAAAATGTCTGTCCGTCTGTCCCGTTTAGATCTCGTAAACTAGAAAAGATATTGAAAATCCGACATCACAATATTTTAGACCATTCAAAGTTCTGATGCAACTGCTATTTTTTTTTTTCTGAAAGCGAAAAATCTAATTTTTAAAATCAGTTATGCAAGCAGTTTTTTAAAGAGAAAAAGCTAATTAGTATGCATTATAAGTTAGACCTAGATTAAAATGAGTAGTAATCTTGTAAACTTTATTTTCGTGAACTTTTTATTTAATTGCGAAAATTTTTTTTTTTTTTTTTTTGATCATTCGAATTAGAAATTGAGCCTTTTCAAAACACATCAATTATAAGATTTCAGGCTAGGAGAGGCGCGGTAGCTGAGTGGTAAAACACTTGGCTTCCGAACCGGGGGTCTTGGGTTCGAATCCTAGTGAAGACTGCGATTTTCAACTTCGGAATCCTTGGGCGCCTCTGAGTCCACCCAGCTCTAATGGGTACCTGACATTAGTTGGGGAAAAGTAAAGGCGGTTGGTCATTGTGCTGGCTACATGACACCCTCGTTAACTTTAGGCCACAAAAACAGATAAACTTTACATCATCTGCCCTATAGACCACAAGGTCTGAAAGGGGAACTAGTTAGGCCAGATTCACATCTAACTTTGCATTCACTTGCACCTATCCTTTGATCTGCTGGACTATTGGGGCACTACACAAGATCTGTCAACCTTCTTTCTCCATTCTTATCTCTCATTTGTCTTTGATATAATTTCATTTGGATGTTCTTTCTGAAAATATTGAAGCCTGCCTGGGTGGACCACTTTGGGGGCCCATTTTGAGTTTGTGTTTCCACACAAACTGTCTTTGTAACCTTATTTTATATGTGATAGGTATGCATCATTGATGAATATATCATTGAGTAAAAAAAAAAAATCAAGGGAAGTAATTAGATAATAAAAAAAAACTTTTTATTTCTAAAAATTATTTCTCTTCCAAGTGCCTTTTTATTTTGCATTTTTAAATATTCTTGTTCATATTGAAAAAAATAATTCCTAAAATCTTTTGTCAAAAAACATTGCTAGCTTATGTATCTGGGTATATTTAGGTTCATTCTCTGATTCTCATGAAATCTTAAAGCTTTTATCTAATAGGATAAAACAATTGATTTCTTCCTGGTCATGTGGTATGCATTTTATACTGATGTCCCAATGACCAGTTCAAACATTAACTGCCGCAATTCTCCTTTATCCTGAGACAGGTTTGGCTTAGGATGTAATAATCTTTAATACTGAAGAAACATCTGAAACTTAAAATAAACTGACCATTTCTCATTTGTTTTTATGTATTTGTAAAGTGTTTTAGCTTATTTAGGTCAAATGTTTATACTTCACCATCTCATTTTTCGGTGATATAAATATAGAGTGATGACGTTTGACTTTGTTTGATGCCAAAAAAAACATCTTGAAATCTTGTGTGTGCCCATCTCATCTACTTTTACTTTATCCATTCATTACATACTTCATATGCATTGTAATAAAAAATAGATTGTCTTACCATTGTATGGGGGCGGCTATATGCAAGAGGTATGTTACTGATACTCAGTAATAAGAAAAAATACAACATAATTGTTAGTCCCCTTGAGTCCTACTGGGCTTTAACTGTAAAATAAAATGTTAAAAAATTTACTACAATAAGTAGTGAGTTGATCTTTTTGAAGTTTTAATAAAATGTGCAGTCATGAAGTCCTAGTTTGTGTGCAAAATATCAGCTTGATAGGATGACGAAAAGTTGTATGAATAAATTATTTAAATATTTAAAAAAAAAACTATGACAGAAGTGTGAGTTTAGGAATTGAAAAAGAAAGGTAGTTGTAGAGTAAGTACCTGAACGTGTGTCTATATAAGCACTATAATACAACTTATGCTTATGTTTAAAAAAGAATTTCAACTATTTAATATATTTTTAAAAAGAAAAATAAATACTTTCCATTGAGTCACTGAGAACCATTTGACAAAGGAGGAGCTTCAATCCGAAGAAAATGTTGTGTACTGATTTGTACACCTAATCCATGTTCTGCAATGATGAGCCACTGTGAAAAGTGACTTTGAGAAATACTATTTCATACAGAGGTTCCACATGTCATGTTTCATGAGTTAAATTGTAATCCACGTTGTTAAAGTTTACTTGTTGTTTTTTTTTGTCCTCCTTTATAAGAGCTTACTCTCCATTTTGTCCTCCTTTATGAGAGGTTACTTTTTATTTTGTCCTCCTTTATAAGAGCTTACTCTCCATTTTGTCATCCTTTATAAGTGCTTACTCTCCATTTTGTCATCCTTTATAAGTGCTTACTCTCCATTTTGTCCTCCTTGGCGTGGATTGGTAACATTAATCTGAAGAGTACTCTTAACTCTAATTCACTCTGAAGAACAAGTTGGAAGTAATTGAAAAAAAAAAAAAAGAACTTAGATCTACTTCAGAGAAGGAGATTTGTATTGTGTCTGTGTGTGTAGAGGTCAGTAGAGGATAATTAATGTTGATAACAGTGCAAATATCTACTTTAGTGATACTTGCAAGAAAACGTTTTGAAAATTGCTATAATTTTTTTTTTAAATGTTAGTTTGATGAGCTGCTCTCTGAGACAATTGAATGTAACAAAAAAAAGTCTTTCAAACAACATTGGAAAGGTCACGACACTGTAGTGCTGTCAAGTCGAACATTTCTCAACCCTTTTTACTGGCTCCTCCTGACAAGAAGGTAGAGAAGAAAGGGAGACGATTATTTGCAATAAAAGTTCACAAAGCTTTAAATGAACAAAACAAACCCCACTTTTATTTTCTCAAGACTGTTTATTGGTGTCGTTTCATTCAAAGGTGTTTGTGTATAAAAATATGAAATTCTAACCTAGTGTACTTTAATACAATTTTTGAGAAGCGCTTTCTAGTCTCGATGAGATGGCGAAAACGAAAACTTTACCTGCTAATGACTTGCCTTTCATTGCATCACTTCATAAGGTCATATGTAAATGACCCCCCCCCCCCCCCCCACCACCCTAATGTTACCTCTCCATCGCTTCCTACAGTTTTCTATTTATATCTTTTTAAAATGATCTATTTTTCATTATAATTCCCTGGCTTAATTCACAGCTGGAATGCTCAAATGCAGTGTTGTTATCGGTTTAGTCAGTGTCACGCTTAGTTCCATTGTGATGGGCACCCTGACACCCCACTGGCAAGAAAACGTAGTAGCTCAATGCATTTAATCCCTTTAAGAACTATTTGCAACGAGGTCAGTTAATAGGTTCCTGAACGATTCTATGACATGGATTCAATAAGATTCAAGTGTGTCACTTTTTCCTCTCCCTATTTGTGTTAGGTTACAGCTTTCATATAGTTTCATTCCACGTGCCAGATCGATGTTCTCCCCCCCCCCCCCCTTTTCTCCTACCCTTTCAGTTTTACATCGATAATCTTTGGAAACAAATGTTAACCATTTTTTGTGAATAGGGTTTGAAATAGTTATAATTGAAAAAAAAACAACGTAATATATATTCATTATATATTTAAACAATATTCAACCGTATAGACTTTTGCATTGCACTCTTGACACATAGGCTTTCCTTCTATACTGTCCATACGATCGTCAAATCACATCCGTCCTCTGGCAGACATGCTTAGACGTCATAGAAAGCAACTAATATGGACGCCTAGACTTTTTTTTTAAAAATGGATGTCATGATATAAAAAATAGAAAAGGGGGGGGGGGGTAGAACTTGTCGTTGTCACTGTCACTTGAAGTTATTTATACTGGCCTTAGGATTTGTTGAGTCTATATCCTGACAGACAACTCTTTCCTTAGCTGGCTGCAAATTAGCAACTTTATCACCCTGTGTCATTAACTGGTTCTGAACACACCACATTTCTGCTGCCACCGCACGAATCACATAGACACAATAGATAATACAGTAGTGATTCTCACCCTCGCACTTCTTGTAGCTAGAGCATTAAGCCCCCCCCCCCCTTTTTTTTTTTTCTGGAGGGTCGGACTTAAGAATGCTGAAACCCTGCGTAATTTGACAACGAAGGCCCGATCGTGAGGGATCCGTTAGGGTCCATCATTGCAGTAAAAGGAGGGGGGGGGGGGGTATCATTTTGAGATGCAGAAATATATTACTCATGGAGATAAATAACGCTTATCATAGGTGTGTACATCAAGCCTTGAAACCCTTTTGGCTTTGAGACCCTGTGTGGTCGCTGATTTTGTACACTCTAAAGCAAAGCCAGAGGCGCGGTGGCTGAGCGGTAAAGAGCTTGACTTCCGAACCGAGGTCCCGGTTCGAATCCCGGTGAAGACTGGGGTTTTTAATTCCGGAATCTTTGGGCGCCCCTGAGTCCACCCAGCTCTAATGGGTACCTGACATTAGTTGGGGAAAGTAAAGGCGGTTGGTCGTTGTCCTGGCCACATGACACCCTCGTTAACCGTGGGCCACAGAAACAGATGACCTTTACACCATCTGCCCTATAGACCACAAGGTCTGAAAGGGAACTTGTATTATTTTTTTTTAAGCACAGCCGGCCCATTCCCCATTTGCTTTTTTCTCGTAACTAAAAAAAAAAAAGGTCTGCCATAGACCTTAATTAATTACCCCAGTTTATAATCAAACACCCGTTTTTTTTTTTTCTTCAATGTGCGGTCATACGAGATAGACTTGATAGGATAATTGAAATAACCTATATATCTATGTGCCAGGCGCAAAAGGACATTGCCCCCCGAGGCCCTTGTCTTGTGCACCCTGGCTAATTACGTCATTGAAATGGTGTTTCTTTATCTTCAAATGAGATACCTCTGATTTGTGTGTGTGTGTGTGCGGGGACTCCGTGCATTGAATTCATAACGTTCATTAGCAGGGGACAGCACCGAGGCATGTAAAGTCCCAGGCGACGTCGCCTCTTTGTGAGGTCGTGACCTCTGTGGTCTTGAGAGCATTTGTTCAGCAGCCATCCCTGTTTCATTGTACACGTTTTGGTTGTGACTCCAGGCCTGACAATTTACAGGCCTAGAGAGCCTAATAACGATGTGGACTGGTGTGGTCGTTCTCCTGTTCCACTGATGCACAAACTTACGGCTCATTCACAGTCCCTGGTATTTAGCCTCCTTCCTAGAAACTTGCGCTCACCTTGCATTACGAAGCTTTTAGAAACTCAGTTCCATTGCACTTAAAGAATTTGTATTTAGTTATTTATTTTTATTATTTATTTTTATTATTTATTTATTTTTATAATTTTATTTATTTCTATTTACGTTTTTTATTATATTTTTCTTTATTTTTTATTTATATATATTTTTTATTTTTTTTTTTATTATTTATTTTTTATTATTATTTTTTTTTATTATTTATTTTTATTTTTATTATTAATTTTTATTTAGTTAATTATTTTTATTATTTTTTATATTTATTTATTTATGTATATTTTTTTATGTATATTTATTTATAATATTTATTTTTATTTATTATTTATTTTGTTCGGCCCAGAACACTGGGAAATTCTAAGACCCACCACCAGGCTTAAAACGATTGAATGCTATTGTTTTTTGTGTCGGATGCTCTTTCAGAGTTCAAGATCATCTACATCCTAATCCAAACCTTCCCCTGGACCACGGGCGATGGCAGCGGGCAGGGTAGGAACCCTGGACCACCAAGACAACCGAACGACATTCCAGCTGGCATACCGCACGACCAGGCAGCCATCCAGTGATATTTTCATTCATTTTCATGAAAGAGTTAAGGAAAATTTGCCTTATGTTGGCGATATCTCAAATACATTAGGACCTTATCATCGAATGGAGTTAGGCATTAGTCCAGATAGTGTGGCTTTTGGTTTTAATAATTTCATCTGATTTACACCGTTTCATGTTAGTTATCCCTTAATTCCATGAGATGACCACTGCACTACTAATGTTGACCTTCTCGCAATGTCGCCATCCATGTCACCCCAACCATTTTTTTTAAAATGTCTTCTTCACTTTCTTTCACCTGGCACTGTGCTCTGCAGGAGGTTTGCGATTGTGTACCCCAGTGTTTCTCAAGCTTTTTCTAGTGGGGCACCATCTAAATAAAAAAATTAAAAAAAAAAAGACCCCTGTGTCAAGGGTGACATCACCGATTCACCGCAAAGAAAAAAATCTTCGAGTCAAAGGAAACTGATGTAATGTGGCTTCATTGTCCAGTGTCGGCAGACGTTTCAATGAGCCGGTTTGCACCGCCTTTATAAGGGCTGGATATGGCCCTAAGATCGTAGTTTGTAGCAGGACTCGTTTCTTTCCTGCTCCTCCTCCTGGTATCTTGTACACAACAATCTTCGACTATTTCTTCTCAATGGATTGAATCCTTCTTAGTCACTAATGGTGTGGCTATGTTGACGTTAGTCTTGTGAATCATGGGAAAGCTACTTGGTGTAAAGGTCGATCTGACCTGGGGCAGAGTCATCAGTTCAAGGAAATGAACGCCCCTTGTGTAATGTGTAAACATATTCTTTGTTTATTAACCCAAACAAACAACAATCTAAATATTAACTCTCCAAATATTCATAAAGGGTATTACTCGCGATTATGCACATAGGACAGTAGCTCTTCAGAGTTGTATTATTAAATTGTTTATTTCAAGAAATTGTATGTTACCCTTATGCACAATCTAACATTTTTTTCATTATTAGATTTCATATTCACATTTTGTTGTGGTACTTTTTATCCACTTCTCCGTTAAGTGTATGGAGAGTATACGGTAAATCTGACACCCCGAACTAGATTTAGACTTGATAATGCCCTAACCTATTTGAGATATGGGACCCCCCTTGTAATTAACATAAAGCAATTTATTCCTTTGCTTTTTTTTCTTTTCACAACAATTTTTGGGGGTTGGGGGACCTTAAGCTATGGCGTGCATGTTGCCTAGAGGTCAATCCGGCACTGTTCCTATGATGACAGTGGTCTGTTGTTGGGAGCAATAGAGCCTGTGAAATTGTGAGTAACGAGAATCATATTGTTTTTACATATAACTTTTCATTATGACTCCCATTGCTGTTGTTGTTTCGGTGATACATAGTCATCATTGGACTTAATCTTCTTTTGAAGTGAAACACAAACTGTTTAGATTGCATCACATGCTCTATTTATTGAGATATTTCTGTGGCATTGTACGTCTCGAAAGACGCGATCTCTTCCCTTCTCGTGTAATCACCAGGCGCTGTTGCACATCCACCCTTCCTTCTACTTCTGGTACGTATGCCATCTGCAACCCTCAGTAAACTTTCTTTATGCTCGCTCTCTATGTGGATCTATCCAGTGCCCCTTTTGTTTTTCCCCAACTATCAGTGTTGTTTTTTGAAGAGCTTCATTTCGCGCGTGGATACATCAGTTCACTTTAAAAGCGAGCGATCATCGGCTGTCCTGCCACTGCCATCTATTAAATCACTATGCAGAATGTCTTGTGAATATCTTATTGAGATATACAACAAGATAATCTATTTTTAGTTGACGTTTTTGTTGATCAAGAGCCCGTAGAATCTCAGCAAATATTCAGTAGAGATGTGTAATTCCTAGTCCATTTAAAAAAAAATGTTCGCAATGTCTATTTGTTTTTCTAAATAAAAAAAAAATGCGCCGTCAAGTATCATCAGTCAAACTCGATAAACACAGCCCAGTTATAGCTATTGTCTTCGATTCTACACCAAAGACCTATAGCCTGCCTTTCCACAGCTAGAGCTATTGTCTTCGATTCTACACCAAAGACCTATAGCCTGCCTTTCCACACCTAGAGCTATTGTATTCGATTCTACACCAAAGACCTATAGCCTGCCTTTCCCCAGCTATAGCTATTATCTTCGATTCTACACTAAGGGCCTATACCTAAGTTGATTTCACTAATGTTATTGGTCAGAGTGATTGGCTTGTCAGAGCGACAGACCAACTTATTTGTATTGACGCCGTAGCTGTACTAAATTAAACTGTAACCCGCTGGGTTTTAAGTAAGGGCGGGCCTATTGTTACTATTTTTCTTGAAATAAGGGTTGCATACTTCGACCACTTCAGGGGCAGGTGATTGAAGTTGCGTGGACAAAGATGGACGAGAGTGTTGTGCGACCAGCACCACGTCTTTCCCACACTTGAGCACCTACATTGAGATCATTCCCCAAGGTACTGGATGTATTTCTCAGCGTCCACTTCAATTGGAACTCGAGAACCTCAGTTTTGGCAGCAAAGTGTCTTACCATTCAGTCACCACGAATGGACTTGCGGTATGCGCTCCCGTCATTACTATGTTCTCTGGCTCGTATCCCTTTCCCCTGTCGCTCTCTAGAATCTAGAATGTTTGGGCATATCCTAATAATTGTCCTTCGGTATTAGGAGAAAAGCGGCAGTACTCGAAGTAGTGTGTTTTTTTTCTTTCTTTCAACTTGAGAATCTGGTTTACAACATGAACTACATGTTGTTTTTTTTTTCATCTTGAGAATCCCTGGTTTAGAAAAGGAAGTTAAAAACATGAAATACGTGTTGTTGTTTTTTCAACTTGAGAATCCCTAGTTTAGAATAGGAGGTTTAAAACATGAAATAAACGCTATAGACTATTCATTGAGATGGATTTATATCTTAGTTGTCTTATAATGTACGTTTCAGTCTTAAGAGAGCGCTATATTTAGCTCATGACTGGTCAGGAGGGGAGGAGAAGGTTGGTGGAGGCCAAGTTTCTAACGAAATGGTAATGTAAGAAAAGTCTGACCAAAGTTCAAGGACGGGAGGGGTTAAACAGAGAGAGAGAGAGAAAGAAGAAGAAAAAGGCTGTGTTTTGGGGGGGGGGGGGGTGCTGCGCTGTGGCTTCTGCGAGTTCAATAACTTCATGAAAGCTGTCATTCCAGTTTACATACGAAAGGGAAATAAGTTATGTCAACAAAAAAATTATCTCCCGTCACTTAGGTTGTTTAAATATTGAAAGGCCTTTAAGACGTCGGTGTTTGTGATGGTTGTGTGTGTGAGTGTGTGGATTGTGTCAATACATTGACAGCAAAGAGCTGACCCAGAAAGAATTCCTGTGACTTAAGTAGCAAATGTCGTATTGGATTTAGTGGTACTGTCGATTGCTTTTATTTGGCATTAAAAACAGAAATATTCAAATCTAGGTAGTTACATATTGTTTACTTCCTTTTTTTTTAAAAAAGGCAAAAAACTAAAACTAAATCTGGGCATTTCGAACATGTACTGTTTTTCACCAATAACGAAGATTTCTTTCAATTACCGTTACGTAAAAAATTGGTACAATGGAATCTTTAAATTGTGTCATTCATTTCTTGCAATTTATTTTAAAAGGAAATAATTTTCATTTAGGTCTTAAGAAACAACTAAGAAAGAACTAGGGGTTTATGTAATTTAAAAAAACAAAATAACAATCTTACTTTGTTACAATCTATTTCCTTTGAAACAAGCAAAATATAATGAATCTTTAAAAAACAAAGCTTTTCTTAAGGTGAAGAACTCCGCCTTTAAAACTATATCTACCAATAAAGTAAAAGTTATTTCCCTTATTTGACATCAACCAAAATAATTAACTACCAATAATTAATGGACTACTTGGGTATTTTTTAAAAATTGATTCATGTTTCATTAGTTACAATAAATAATTATATAAAGTATTAACTCGACCTGAGAATGCGTGAGGGAGAAATAGAGTTAACAATTTTTTTTATAGGGGACTAAACACAACAAATTTAGCCATAGCTGTGAAAACCGAAGTAGTAGTTTCCCTTGTTGATATTAAACAAAATAATGAATTACCAGTACCTAATTGTCTGGTTACTTTTTTAAATTGATACATGTCTTGCCTATTTAGGGACTTCTTATGGTCCGACAGTTACGCTGAGCAGGGCACGTATCCCGTATCGGAGACGTACGTATGCCAAAGGCAGTCTTTTTTTGGTGAGGTAAAAGATGGTCGGCCGTAACAGAGGCGCCCCACGGAAACGCTTGAAAGACCAGCTTAGGCGCAAACTTGCCTTAGCTGACATAGAAGAGAGCACCTGGTTACATTCGACCTCAGAACGAGACAGCTGGAGGTCACTCACAAAGGCCGCGGGATACACATTTGAGACCAAAAGAAAATATACATCGACCACCTGCGGACAATGGTTATGCTTGCCCTGGCAAAATATGTAGGTCACATCTGGGGGGTTACGCAGCTACGGGAAATACTGCATTCCTCACTTATCTTCGGACTCGAAGACAAGCCTTCTTATTATGTCATGCCTATTTCAATGAATATGCTTGCGAAATTTCAACTCGATACGAGAAATCACATGGACACACACTTTTTCACTAGAAGGACAGAGTGAGTTAATAAGCTTTGTAAAAAAATTGGGGGGGGGGGGGGAAATGTAAAATGAAAATGTTTTTTTTAAACAATGGTCATAAGCTGGGGAACTCCAAGTGCGCACAGTGGTGGTGTGAATGTGCAATGGTGCAAATAGGTGCTGAAAGGGGAAGAAAAAAAGGGAAGACAAAAGAGGACTTGTCTAGTGTAAGCTAATACTTCGCGCATTGTAGGTATTTCTCTGGTTCTGGTTAACTAGAGAACGTTCGATTCCCATACTGGCCATTTTTTTTGTTCTTTTTCTTATTGACAATCACCTTATTGTTGTTAAGTTTAGACACACTATATTCAAGATCGGATTTAATTGTGTGAAGGCCCCTACACTTTTTCGAATGCTTACATAAAAAAAATAAACTTAATAAAAATACTAATATCTAAAATCATGCCATATTATACAAGAAAAAAAAAGGTACTTGTAAATTAAATTAAATTTGCCTTCTTTAAAAATTACAGTTGTTTAATATGCATATTTTAGTAACCAAAAAAAAAATAATATGTAAATTTGTAGCGTTTACGTAATGTAGTAAATCTGGAGTATATCATTATAAATTAAAACATTTTAACCGAAAACTTCTACACAACGACAGTGTTGCCAACTTTAAGATTTAAAGTAGTGTTGGTAAAAATGCGAAAATAAAAATACAATATGTAAACTTATAAAGTTGCTGACCCATCGAAATAAAGATTTTTTTTCTGTTGCGGGGCCCCTTTCTTGTGGATGCCCCTGTGCTGTTGTAACGCCTGCCCTCCCTTAAATCCGACCCTGACTATATTATTTAAACAAGTGGATTAAACAAAAATATCGTAATGGTTTTAACTATATTTACAAAACGACAAAATTGTCACTTTGCTTTTTTTTTTTTTAATTCTAAGGTTTAAACTAGATCTAGGTTGTTTTTTTTTTCTTTAGAGATTTGTTATACCTAATTAGAATAAGGTGGGTCAATACCCCCTCCCCTCCCTTATTGTGAGTAGAGAGGGCGCTGATTTGTTTGTTTCTAACGTATTGACCTAGCATCTTTCGTTGCATGATTAATATAGCTTTTAAATTGATACAAGTTGGGGTTATTTAAGATGATGTCAGCCAATTAGCGTAGTTGCCTCCACTTACGACGCCTATAGTTTGATAGACTATCAACTCTGGGCAACGCTTAAGGTTGTTGTTTGATATTGGGTTTCCCTTCAGGAGATTGATTCCTGTTTACTCAGCCTATATCTGAAAACAGACCCATAAGGTCAAGTCGTTTGCTCGAGTTACCAAAAACTAGACCACCTGCAATGCTAATCTTGTGTTCATAAACATTGTTGTTTAGGGTAAATATAGAATTTTTCCTACACATGATTGTTGAGCTTAAGATTAGAGCGTACTGTGTCTTCTCTTTCTGGGGAATGCATATAAACTGTTGATAAACTATGCGAAATATTTCACATCGTTTTCCTGTTCAAGCTATCACAATGCTATGCAAACACAAGCGAAAGAAAAATAAAAAAGAATACTCCTTTTAAAAACAAAGCTTAATTACTGCCATTAATTTAAAGAGGGCAGGGTTTAGCTTCTTTCTCGCTTTATGAGACAAAATTAATTAAGTACTTTTACTACTAATTGATTATTTAATTGGTTAATCATGTTTGATATTGATTTGTATATTGTCTTCGATTATGAATAATTTCAACTTGATACGAGAATGGGAAGTGGGAGAGTAACAAAAAACGTGACAAAACATAATAAGGGAGGTATATCCGTAAATGCGTCCACATCTCTCATTAAGTAGCATTTATTTCCCTTATTTTGATGTCAAACAAAATTAACTAAAAAAAACTAATAATTAATTAACTTATTGATTAATTGTTTTAATCGATTCAAGTTTTGTTAGGTACACCAAATAATTGTGCAAAGTTTCAACTTGATCCGATAAAGGGAAGTGGAAGAAAAACTCATGCTCAAACTTTTTACCAGACAGACAGAGTGAGTTGATGTAAGCTTTGTAATAAACAAAATCCAAAAGTTTATGTTTCACCATACCATCTTCAATGATTAACCCTGGCTGTCTCAGGGCGTTAGGTATAAGCTTTATCTCATTGTGTGCTCTGAATATTCTGAACTTAAGTACTCGCTTCTTTTAGCATTGTGTACTTTTGAACTCTATAACTCCCTGGATACTTTTAGCTCTCTTTCTCTTACAGTATGGTCACCATCTTTGAGTAGTCCTGGTCAAAACGTCTCTACTCTAAATCAACGACCCAGCCAGTCACGTCCTCTATGCTTGAATTCTTCTGTGACGGACACATATACCTGTAATTGAATGAAACAAACCCAGGTGTCAGCTAGGGGCGGCAATTGCGAACGAGTGAAATTTCCAAACCATTAATCTACTAACAGTTTGTCATTTAAAGAAAAATACAACGAACACAGAAATATAAATTGAAGCAATGAAAGAACCGAAACGAAACATACATTTATTTCCATAAATTAAACTTGATATAAAAAAGAATAAATATCCTATATTCCTTCAATCCAAGCATCTATCTATCTATCTATCTATCTATCTATCTATCTATCTATCTATCTATCTATCTATCCATCTATCTATCTATCTATCTATCTATCTATCTATCCATCCATCTATCTATCTATCTATCTATCTATCTATCTATCTATCTATCTATCTATTTATCTATCTATCTATCCATCCATTTATCTATCCATCTATCTATCCATCTATCTATCTATCTACGGTATCTATCTATCTATCTATCTGTCTGTCTGTCTAGTTCCATTCCAATGCAGAATAAAATAGTCTAAGGTGTGCTGTTTGGTGGGACATACCATTTCTTATAAACTTGTATTTTAAAGTTGTTTTTTATATTTGCTCACATTAAATCCCCCTTTTCTTGATTCCATACAAAGAAATAAATTCCATCTATATAGCTATTGAAATTGACAAACACGCTGTGGAATAGCATAGACCTTACCGTATCCCATATATTGACATAATGTCACACGATGCCAACACACTTCTGTATAATAACACGCATGTTGTCAACCGTGTCCAGTAAATTGTACCAGTTTTTTTATGTTCCCTTGTAAGAGGGGGGGAAAAAAAGCCCTGGAATTTTTGACTCTATACAAGTCAATTCATCAGCACTAGTGAACCATCCTCCCTTGCTACCCACAAGGCTACAATCTACGTCATTGTAAGGAGAGAGTGCTTACCTTTTTACTAAGATGTAAGGCAGAAGGGTTTGTGTGTGTGTGTGTGTGTGTATGTGTAAAAGTGGAATAAATACAAATGGGTGTTTGGGGAGGGGGGTCGCGCAGAGGCACGGCAAGCTAAATTTCTGAATTTCTGAAAATCTGTAGAGACAGTGGAACTCTGATTGTACGCCCTGATTATTTTAACGTTCGAGAGAAGAAAAAAAAAATTAGGACGTCATGGTAGACGTCAAAATGACCGTCAAGCGATTGGGGCATGTAGTGGTGGGGGGTGAGAGGATTTTTTTCGAGGTCGGGATCAGCATTTGAGGCGGGAAAGACGATGTAATATCAAACCCCCTTTAAAGTTTAGAGCACGTCACTTCCTGTTCTCTCGGTGGCTGTCTACATTCCTATGTTTGAAAAAAAAAAAAATAATTATTTTTCAGACTTTCAGTTTTGTTTACACTGTACGGCTAGTCTTGAACACGAGCTATTGGTCTCAACCGCCCACAGGTTGTGACGTTGCTGGTCAGTGTTGAGGCCTTCTATGACGATTGGTCTCGAACTATCACACACGAATTTCAATCGCTTAGAAAGATCTAGATCTATGCTTTATTTCTAGACCTATGCTTTATTTCTAGATCTATGCTTTATTTCTAGATCCATGCTTTATTTCTAGACATATGCTTTATTTCTAGATCTATGCTTTATTTCTAGATCCATGCTTTATTTCTAGACATATGCTTTATTTCTAGACATATGCTTTATTTCTAGATATGTGTTTTATGTCTAGATCTGCGCTTTATTTCAAGATCTATGCTTTATTTATAGATCTATGCTTTATTTATAGATCTATCCTTTATTTCAAGATCTATGCTTTACTTCTAGATCCAATAGTAACAAGGCAGCCTTCAGGTCGATTTTTGAAGAGCACAGACCCTACTGTCAGTTGGAGACTGAGCTACATATTTTATTACATTTTTCGCAGACAATTTGTCAAAATTCTAATTCCAGTTTGATTTTTTGTTATGCAGTCAGTCTACGTTTGACGCAACGCTTCTTGCTGGACTATACATCGCTGTTGCTCTCTCAAGGGCATTAAATAGTCACGCTTTTTTCATAGTCAACTATACTATAGCATTGGTAGAAAGCAGAACGCTGTTTGATACGTTCTTATTACAAAGCTTGTATCATGTCACTCTGTCTGTCTGTCTGTCTGTCTGTCTGGTGACACGTTTGAACACGTTTGTTCTCCCATTGCCCGTTCTGGGAGCAAGTTACAACTTTGCAGATTATCATTAAACCTGATAAGACATGAATCGAAATTAAACAATTAATTAATTAATTATTGTTGATTAATTGTTCTGTTTCATCTCAAAATAAGGGAAATAAATGCTACTTAATGAGAGATGTGTGTGTATATATATATATATGGATTTAGTCCCCTTATTACGTTTTGACAGTGTTTTTTTTAGAACATTGTGTGTTCTTATACAACTATAAATTGCTGTGTTTTCCCTATGGGATGGTATTTAGCTTCCACTACACTAATTAAAATTTCCATTGTCATAGACGTAACATATAGACAGGGTAAAAAAAACACCAACAAAACTCACAAACCTAAAAACAAGTTTAAAAACCAATAGTCTAAAAAAATGCAAATGTTTCCACGCAGCTTCCGGAAGCATCGGGTTGCTAGGTAACTAAGGCTTTGGGAAATTGAGGATCTTACTTAAGTACATTTATTTTTTTGTTTCAATTAATACACTTTTATTGCATTGTATCAATGTTTGGAGAGTCCGTTGTGCTTGTTTATGGCATACATTGTATTCAAACTAATTAAAATTTCGAGTTAGCATTGTATAGGTATTAAGTCATGGGTTTTCTCTCAAACCTGCATTGCGTTAAAACTTTGAAATAGCAGTAAAACATTTAAACTTTTAATAGCAGTAAAATATTCAAACTTTATAATTGCAGTAAAAAAATTCAAACTTTATAATTGCAGTAAAACATTCAAACTTTATAATAGCAGTGAAACATTTAAACTTTATAATAGCAGTGAAACATTTAAACGTTCTAATAGCAGTGAAACGTTTAAACTTTATAATAGCTGTGAAACATTTAACTTTATAATAGCAGTGAAACATTTAAACGTTCTAATAGCAGTGAAACGTTTAAACTTTATAATAGCTGTGAAACATTTAACTTTATAATAGCTGTAAAACATTTCAACTTTATAATAGCTGTGAAACATTCAAACTTTATAATAGCTGTGAAACATTCAAACTTTATAATAGCAGTGAAACATTTAAACTTTATAATAGCAGTGAAACATTTAAACTTTCTAATAGCTGTCAAACATTCAAACTTTATAATAGCAGTGAAACATTTAAACTTTATAATAGCAGTACAAGTTTAAAGTAACAAACTGTCTGTTATGGTGCTTCATTTATTTTCTGAAACTCACACGTCACTTCCACTTCTGCTATTCAACGTCACGTGATCACAACTCGGACGCTCATGTCTGCCACTTATGGCTAGTCAGTCTTGAGTTATGCACGAGTTTATACATGTAAGGTGAATAATTACCAGCGTTGTGTGTACTACTCAATGTAGCACGGTCCTCCCTTCCTTATCCCCCCTCCTCACAGCCATATTTAAACAACTGTTGTTATCAGTTTCTGTCGTTGTCGTGATACTAATAAAGAGATCAAAAGAATTCCGCCAGGAAGTCTAACGACCCTAAGATGCATGCAAGGCAGAACTGTACGTTAAAAGTGTTTCTTCTTCCTCGTTCTCATTTTTATGTTGGAGCGTTCAGATGACTAAACTAATATGTGAGATGAACTGCGCAGTGGTTTCCAAAATCAGGGAGCTCTCTATATAGTTTTCTTTCTATTGGGGTGTTTTGGGGGCCAGTGTCTTGTACGGGCCTCATTGTCAAGAGAACAGTTTTGAAGGACATGGTCAGCATTCTCTGGCGACACTCCACATGGGCAGATTTCACTGGTTCCAATTTTGAGCTTCCCGTACTTATGTAGTCTCATTCTGTTGTGTCCGGTTCTGAGTCGAAAGATTAGACGTTGATCTTGTCGGGATAGCTTGTAATTGGCATCATCTTTCTTGTGATTCGGATGAGAGCATGTCCATTTCTCATTTATTTTATTTACTTTTATTTTCTTCATTGCTTCTGGAATGTTTAATTGTGAGTTTGTTCTCCCAAAAAGTGTTTAATTTGGTGGAACTTACCTAACTATGCAGTGCTTTACAAGTGGAACTTACCTAACTATGCAGTGCTTTACAAGTGGAACTTACCTAACCATGCAGTGCTTTACAAGTGGAACTTACCTAACCATGCAGTGCTTTACAAGTGGAACTTACCTAACTATGCAGTACTTTACACAAATAATATAATAACACTCTGGCAGACCTGAGAGGCGCGGTGGCTGAGCGGTAAGGCGCTTAGCGACCGAACCGGGTCCGGGGTTCGAATCCTGGTGAAGACTGTGATTTTTTAACTTCAGGATCTTCGGGCGCCTCTGAGTCCACCCAGCTCTAATGGGTACCTGACGTTAGTTGGGGAAAAGTAAAGGCGGTTGGTCGTTGTGCTGGCCACATGACAACCTCGTTAACCGTAGGCCACAGAATCAGATGACCTTTACACCATCTGCCTTACAAACCTCAAGGTCTGAAAGGGGAACTTTACTTCACTTTACTGGCAGACCTGATTCTAATGAGTGACTTGTTCATTACTATGTATAATTGTGTCTTGTTACAATAGATCTATATGACTTTCTAACTAGATATATTTACTTACTTACATTTCATGTAGTATTTGAATTTGTTTGACTATATCTATGATGTCTACAAAGTATCGATAACAAAAACATATACATGCACTATTTGACACTACGAAACATCTCAACCATTGAGTTTGTGTTGCGTATACCTATGTTATGAACATAATGATAACAGAGTCGAAAGCCATATCCGCTTAGTATGGCTTTAATACACTGAATGACTACACAACACACATTTCGTGAACACATTCTTACGGACGAGTTACAAGCACATGTCAACATAAGTACGGCTACCGATACAGCATATCATTTTCGTAACAACATACGAGACTGTAAAGCAGGAAGCTAGTGATATAGCTAGTAAGAGCCAAAGATCTAGATCTATGGAGTGTTTTAGTCATTTAGAAAAAGCACTAATAGATGTTGAGAAAGGCTTTAGGAACATTTTGTGGAGGAAAAAAAAAACAAGTTGATTTGCGAGATGTAGAACATTGATTGTTCATTTAAATCCAAGACAGAGAAAGCGATTGGGAATACATTATAAAGGAAGGGAAGGGCTTGCCATTCAGGGAGAGTCTGTCCAAGGCAATAGACAGATGGGAGAAGGACGTTCAACAGATCCTGTGTAGTGCCCCAATGGTTCAACAGGTTAAGGGAAAGGTGAAGCCTAGAAGATCATATAGTCGCCAAACGTTTAGCGTACATAAAGTGCCTTTAATAATCTATCTATTGGTCCATCTATCCATCTGTCTCTCAGTACGTCCGTCTCTAAACATTTAACGAAAAAAAAATATTTATGGACTAGCCTTTTTTTTTTTTAAATTTTATTCACTTATTTTACAATAGTTTAGTCACTGTAGTGTCATCAATAGAGTTTTTATCCTTCGGCCCAATCACGTTCCTACTTGGCTCGTTTCATCTGGCGTGCGCGAGTTTAGTGTGGGACGAATTCCTGACATGGACAACGGGAAGAACGTACGCTACAAGTCTGAGGGACGAGCTGGGCTGATCCCAGGACACGAGAGATTTAGAACGCTCATTAATCAGCTGGCTGCCATGATAAAAACTAAAAAGGGAAAGCACTTTCAATTACACTTCATGGCAGACGTGACGACACCACGTCTAATATGGGATACAAAAGAAAGTTCTTAAAATCGTCTTCAATTTGATTATGTTTATAAATAGCGTGCACTTTAAACAAATATTCAATGATTGATTAATGCAATTTTGTTCGACTTGATGTTTAGTACATGAAAGTGAGCTCAGTGCGAAAGTTTATGTTGAATGTCTTGGTATGTGACCTTTTGAATAAAATGATATTTAAACAAGGTTTAGAAGTTAAGTTTGTGTTACACAAACTCGGGCGGCCCCTGTTGACTTTTCTACAAGACTCTCTGAAGATCTGTCAAACTTTAATTTCCACGAATTGCTCTCAAGGAAATCCGTTTTAAAAGTGAAAAATAGTACATAGTCTACTGTGTGCATACTTAATTAATTGGGGGGGAGGGGGAGCTTTTGGAAGTTCACAAGTAGTTCTTGCACTGAGTAGTATCACTTTTTGAGATACGAACGTGATAGATAAGACAAACGCAATGGCCTTGCAAGCCGCTAAAATGTATATTTAAAGTGAAAGATATTATTTTTCGTTTAATTTGGTGTTATACGGACACAGAGTGACACTTAACCGAGTCTATGACCGCCAGATTTTAGGGCAGGACATTTTCTTTTGCCTAATCTTTCACATTGGTGTTGTTTTGTTGATGTTTTTTTTTTATGGAAAAGGAATACGTAACGTTTTTGGTGAATTCAAATAAATATTTGAGTTAGAGAGTACATTCTCTTCGTTACCTTGGTTTGTTTCTATCAATTTCATTTTGAGTTAGAGAATAGATTATCGCCACCACATTAGTTTTGTTTCTGTCCTGTCGCCGCTCTGTTAGTTTGTTCGTGAACTATTTCATTTGCTAAATCATATAGGTGAAATGTATAGGAATTGTATGAAAAGTAAAACTTATTTTTCCAAATGTTTTGTTTAGGTGATGGTAGGCACAACCTGGCACCCTAACTCGCCTCCGTTAAGAAAATACTGATGAAACTAATTCTAGTCACCAGACGGTGAAATACAGAAAGTAATATTCACGTGAAAAGGTCGTGTTGTTGTTTTTTCTTCTTAACAGTAAATATTCCCTGTACCAAGGTACACTTGACTGTAAGAAAGCAGTACGTTGAAACGCATGGAAAGGGCCCTGGTACACGCGAGCCGCGGCGGGAGACGTAATCTCTCCCCGGATCTGGCCTCTGCTACACCGCCGTCCAAAACGACACTCGTCAGTGACTATTGCAGTTGGACGAGATTTGAGTTGAGACCCGAATCTACTTTTGTTGCAAGCCTACTTCTTGTGTTTTTGTAATCCATATCGAGATCTAGTTGTTCTTGTTTCTAACATTGGCATTTCATGGACGTCGTGCCTGCTGGTGATTTCATTCAGACACAACTCGGGACTACTGGATTGATTCTGGCCTGGAATTGTTTTGTGTACATTCAGTGATCGCGAGTTTCAGCGCGGCCCGATACGATGTAGGTAGATACAGTTGTTAATGAATTTCACTGATGGCACGTGATTGGGTGTATCTGTAAGCGTTGGTGGAATTTCATCTGTTAATTCATGGACCGCTGACGGTATTTATATTGTCTTATTAGATTATCCTGCGTCTGATGGCTTTAGTGAACTCTTAAGTAAGAGCTTAATAAGAGTTAAAATGTATTTCGAAAGCTAACACCTAACTCTATGCCATTTTTGTTTATTATTATTAGTGGCGTATACCTGTGACTACTGAAATACCCCGATCAAAGACATCTCTGTACATGTTACACATTGCTGAAACATTTGAAACAAACAGAGTAGTATTGTAAATACATGCTTTAATTATAAATGAATTAGTATCACATACTTCGACTCACTCGAAACTTAGGAATGAAGGGATAGGCTTTCAACTATTGCGGATGTTGGTTTTCCTACAGTAATTAACGGTTACAGTTATACATTTAAATTTTTTTTAAAAATCATTGAATATTCCAGAGATATATCATTTGAGGAGGAGGTGTATCATTGAAACAAGACAATGGCTTCAAATCCAAAGTTAAGGAAATATCTGTAGAACTTCACCTAGTTTCGGAGTCCTTGCATATTTTGCCCTACCGTGCGCAAATAATCCGTTGTTCGTCTCCAAGTGTTAGGGGGAGGGGGAGTCGATAGACTTTTTTGGGTACATAGTCTGCATTTTTTAGTCGAACTTATTTATTACTTTTATTTTCCCGTGTATTCGACGACTTGTCTTGTTTTCAGCTTTAGACACACTTTAGTCAGCTGTTGTTTTTTTTTGTTTTTTTTTTACTTTTTCATATTAGCTGTTATGATGACACCCCTTCCCCCGCCCTTATTCGCTACCCCACCCGCACCCCCTTTCTCCAGGCATTCTAACTAGCTTGTAAGCTTAGCGCTAGAAAGATGGGAGACCCACGCTTAAAATATCTCTACCTCCCATGGAGAGCTTTCAATTGATTCCTAACTACCTTCTTGTTTAAAGCCATTCTCAGAGCCTCTCAGTGTTTCTGTCTACCGACTTGTTGCGAACACAATTTATGTATAAGCTAAACTGCATTCAGTTTTGTTTGGTGCGAGAGCAACATGACATTTAGACGAAGGTAGATACAAGAGTTTACTGTGGGCCTCCAAAGCTGCCAACTTTTACTATTTTGTTTAGGGGATGCTAAAATAGGGCTAATACATAGATTTAGCTCTTGAAAAGTTGTAATTGTTAGTATTTTTTTTGCAAAATAATGAGAAACCGTAGAAGCCAACGCGGCTTTAACTGTCAGAGATTGTTCATTCCCGTATATTATTGCTATAGACATATTAAATATAAACTTTGAAACGACTAGAGGCTTATTTCAAATTGTAGTTGTACTCTTCATGCCACAATTTACAGTTACTGTCTGTCACCAGTTACCTTGACTGAACATTAGGGCGTTTTGTTATATTTTTATTTTTATATGAAATCTAAATGCAAATGTTTCATCCACGAGAAACAGTGAGATTATGGTGCCGAAGCATTCTAAAAGATTTCATTTATATATAATGAAGAAGATAGATTCTGACCTTAGCAATATATCGCACAGAAACACAGAAACAACACACTCTATTAGCAATGTATTGTGGTGGGTTGTAACCGCCCTCTGTGAAACTTCTGATTTCACTATCTACATTACTTATACCTACTTTACTGATACGTGTCCAAGTACTAGAACTACTGATTTCACTATCTACATTAATTAGAGCTACTTTTCTTATAGGTGTAGAAGTACTAGAACTACTGATTTCACTATCTACATTACTTATACCTACTTTACTTATGGGTGTACAAGTACTAGAACTACTGATTTCACTATCTACATTACTTATATCTACTTTACTTATAGGTTTACAAGTACTAGAACTACTGATTTCACTATCTACATTACTTATACCTACTTTACTTATAGGTGTACAAGTACTAGAACTACTGATTTCACTATCTACATTACTTATATCTACTTTACTTATAGGTGTACAAGTACTAGAACTACTGATTTCACTATCTACATTACTTACACCTACTATACTTATAGGTGTACAAGTACTAGAACTACTGATTTCACTATTGTTTCTTGTACGTCTTCTCTGCTCCCGCCACATTAACTAATTCTATTCTCGGACCTTACTTTGGCTGCAGTTCCAAGTCTTCCCTGTTTGACTGCAAACTTCGATGTCGACTATTTTGTAGATTTGCCATTTTCTGTGTCATTTTTTTGCTTAGCTTGCATTTTTTAAAAAGTGAATCTAAATTTTGACACCCGGAAAAAAAATGTTTATTGATTATGAAAAACAAATGTGTATTGATTAAGAAAAACAAATGTGTATTGATCAAGAAAAACAAATGTGTATTGATTAAGAAAAACAAATGTATATCAAAACGTTGTGACATAGAGTTGTCATGGCAACACTAGAACGTTGAACGCTATATAAATAATCATGTTAAGTTCAGTAGAACACAAGGTGAACTAGTTCATAGACGATACTATCACCAGGTATTAGTTATTCCAACTCATTTCTCGTGTTACACTGAAGCATCATGGGACGCCCACAAACAGAGTAAGGCTCTCACTATTATTGCCTCTACACGTTCTTAATATCTTTATCTCATTTTTTTATACCCCACCCATTCGGTCATAGTATTGAGGCCACAACTACGGCCTTCGTGCCATAGTCAGCCCGTGACGCGATTCTAACCGGGCCTGAAAATTTCTACCCGCATCGCATCGGCCTCCTTCAGTCGTAGAACGACTATGGTTCATCTCAGAGCACACTTCCTCGTGACTGTGGTAGCCCTACTTTGGAGAGACACTCCCGTCCACAGATAGCGCAGGTTAAGGTGGCTTTTGCTTCGGTGGTAGAGGAGCTGGCCGTTTTTTCGGACCCATGTTCTTTCACTGTCCATAGCTTTCTTGGTCACTGTCTCTCTCCATCTGGTGCGGTCTAGAGCTATGTCTTCCGAATTGTCAGTATTGATGTTCACATCGCATACTAAACCGCAAAGGATTGGTTCCATTGGACTCATCGATTGATGCGGGCGGGGACATTTATATGTTTAAAATGTGTATGCCCCTTCAATATAAAAAAAAAAAAGGGACACCGCATAGCAATCTCCCTCTCCTTCACTCAGCCTTGTGCTCGCCCTTGTCTGGGACATTCGTTTTGAATAACAAGAACGTTGGTGAATGTCTCGATCTTGTTGTGGAGACAGTTCTTTGGAAACGTCTAGCTTCCAGTGACTTAAACATTGGAAGCTAGTCCGTCTCAAGTCGCAGTTAGCATCGGACATTCGCCACAAGTTTTTTTTTGTCTTACCAAGGTCACACAGAGTACTTCACTTTTGCCACGCAGAAGTCAATAATTTTCAACTCTTTCTGACACGCAGCTATCAATAACATGGGGAAGTGCAGACCTTGATTTGTTTGAAAAAAGAGAAGTCTGTTGTAATGAAACATTTGTCTTCACCGCATTCCTTCATCACTTAATATAATTGTATTGAGTTAATGTCGATAACTTTGTATTTTGACTTGTTTAGTTGGTACTAGAGGAAATGATTATTTATGTTTATTTTTGTCTCAAAACGTCTGTGCACATCTTTTCCTGAGATCTTGTGCTCGGAAGTTATGTTTGTTTAAAAATGTTTTACATGTTTCGGATGTTCCTTCAGAGTTGAAGATAGTTTACTTCCTAGTCCAAACCTCCCACAGGACGACGGGGGATGGGAGCGGGCAGGGTTTGAACCCTCGACCGTCGATAAATCCGAACGACAGTCCAGCGCTCAAACCGCACGACCAGGCAGCCATATCTATAGCATTTACTCACAAAGGTTTGAATTCTCCTTCCAGCCTCAGTGTTCAACTTTCACTGTCATATAGGAGGACTGAAAATAAGTTCTGGAGCTACTGATTTCTTATACCCGTCTTATAAGTATTATCTTTCAGATGTTTTTATCCATGTTATTAAGCTGCCTCTGTACATATTATTCATCTGTCTTTTATACACTCCTTGTCAGATGCCTTTTTTTGTAGACAGTTGTTTGCTTCCAAGAGTTGAGTCCACATCTCCAGCCAAAAAAAGACAGATGACCTCTGGGTTGTTTGAAAACTAGATTACATAGACTTTCTATCCAACTATAAAGAACTTTCGCCCGATATTAATGTTTGTTCAATGTCGGACTGTGTCAGACCTTGATACATGTTAACATACAATTTAACATGATGCAAATACGTCGTGTGTGCGTGTGTTTAGTCTATATAACACATGTATATTTACCTAGTGTATCGTTCCGTAAAGAGTTTTAAAAAATTTAAAAAAAAGCAATAATCCAATTCTTACAGTGTATGACGGAGAGAAAGTTCATGTTTATTTGGAAGGTAGAAAAGGGTTTAGTAGCGAAAGTTGGCCTTATTGTATGCCGTCATTCAGAATATGTGTCAAAGGTCCGTAACGCCCATTTTTTTTCTAGCTCTTTATGTTTCCCCGATCTGTTGTGCAAGGTATCCATAGGAAGCGTGACCGGTACAGCTAACAGCCGTGAAGAACGTATTATTAGTAGAGAGAAAGTTGTTTGTAGAAGCGTATGTCCAAGGTCTAAACGGATGTATTTTATTACTTTTAGATGAGGTACTTTTGACAGACTTTCTTCTTTAGTTTCTTTTGCTGTCTGTGTACGTTGAGAATTAGGTAGGGGTGTGTCAACGAGAATGTATCGAAATATGCACAGGAAGAGAGAGGGGTTGCGGGGTGGATTAAAATAGAAAGTTCCTAGCATGTGTCACTTATGTGGAAGATGCTATTTCTGTGGTACTCATTTATTAAGAAAATACTGTTCACACCATGCATATAAACACACACACACACACGCTGCATGTGTCCTTAAGTAATTACCCTATCCACTAAACGATGCAAGTGTCCTTTAGATAATGCGCCCTATCCACTAAACTATGCAAGTGTCCTTTAGCTAATGCCCATATCCACTAAGCGACGCATGTGTCCTTTAGCTAATGCGCCCTATCCACTAAACGATGCAAGTGTCCTTTAGCTAATGCGCCCTATCCACTAAACGATGCAAGTGTCCTTTAGATAATGCGCCCTATCCACTAAACGATGCAAGTGTCCTTTAGCTAATGCGCCCTATCCACTAAACGATGCAAGTGTCCTTTAGATAATGCGCCCTATCCACTAAACGATGCAAGTGTCCTTTAGCTAATGCGCCCTATCCGCTGAGCGCTGCATGTGCTCCTGCTAGTGTAACTATGTTTAGCAATAACAACTCTATACATGCATGTGACGTGTTCAGGACTTTGGAGATAAACAAATACTTCAAGTTGTGACGTTTTCCATGCAGAGGCGGGGGCCCGGGGGGGGGGGGGGCTGTTACTTGGTGTAGACATCAATGTTTCAAGAACAGAAATAGTTACGTTGTCTGGTTTGTGTCCAAAATGTCTTTTGGTAATATTGCCGTTACGACAGCGGTTTGAGATAACATCAATGTTATCTGCTTACATTTGACATTCTTGATATGATAGCTTCTTGTTAGTGTGTGTGTGTGTGCACTATGTCATTGATTGTGTAGTGGGTGGCGTATCTCTGGGTGAACATTATATCACATGATCTATTGGTATATTTGCTCCACACCCTGAATACCTGCCCCTTAAATTAACTACTCGCCCCGCACCTAATGCAATTGCTCCCCACCCTGTAGACTCCGCACCTCATCTATGTTCAGCGAGTGCACTTCTTTTTAAAGAACGTTGTTACATTTTCTCGTATGTTAGTCGGCCTGTTACTAAGTGACGTAATCTGTAGCAACAGTTTCTTGAATTGTCTGTTACATTTCAAAGACAATAAGACATATAAAAAGTACTCGGTAGATGAAAGATTTTATCTTCAAATCAGGAGTTCCGGCAAGCATTGAATGTAAAGGTCGTTAGGTCAGAACATTTCCCACTAGTGATGTATGCTAATACTAACTGCGCTGGCGATTTCTTGAATCAGTTGACAATGAAAAGTTGTATCAAATTAATTCTTAAATAAACAATAGTCAAATAATTGATCACCCAAAATAGATTCTGATTCTCATATTCATATGTAAAGTACAGAATTGATCTAAAGAAGTCTGTGACCATAAAACAAAAATACACCCTTGATTACTTCGCCTTAGCGTAGAAACTTTCATTGTTTACCAAGGGCTAGACATTTTCTAAAAATCTCAATTAACTTTTTAATTAAATTCACCTTGAACATTTTTTAAAGTCATCTTTCCCTGACGTAAACTTTTATTTTACATTGTAAATATGTGTATTGATGTCAAAGCAAGTAAAAAAAACCGCACGTTTAAACTTTCTCGTGTATTTAGCGAATCTTCAAACGCTATGGTTACCTCCCCTTCCATACGATGCATTTGTGTAATGACGTGTTCAACTCGCCATCCAGTCTGAACGTCCTCTTAAGATCAAGTAACACAGCAGGCAGGAGATGTGTGGATCCAGTGAACCGTGGCAGCAGCCAACCCGCGACCAAGTCTGAGGGTGATATTCCTTATAAAATTGTTATAATACAGTCTTCATCTTGGGTAACATATAATTGTCAGATAATTGAGCCATGTGCCGCATTAGCGGAAAAAAACAACAACAACAAATCAGCACAATGAAAATAAACATCTGCGGGCAGGAATTTCGAGGTGCCTAGTAGCATCGCGTCACGGGTCGGCTATGGCCCGCGGGTAGTTGTTTGGACATCAGTTGTAGTAGATAGGCCGTAACCACCGGTTGCGCCAGGATTTTCACCCCGATGTAGGATATAAGCTAATAGTACGAATTCATTTTTTTTAAAAAGCGTGATGGTAGGGTGGTGTGCGTTTAGTAGTTCAACCCGAGGGTCTCGAGTTAGAAACCTTGGAGAGAAAGGAATTCTGGATCCGATCGAGTTCCTGGCCACATGGCACCGTCTTGAACAAATGGTCACAAACCAAATGAACTTTATCTGATACATTTCAGACTTTCCTTCGAAAGAGAAGTTCCTGACGTCCTATAAAAGTGCATTTGTGTGACATTGTACTAGCTTGAAGACATGTGCCCCGAAGTCTTTCAGATATTTTATTAGTTTCTATATCTGGTGTTTATGGTTTAATGTTTGATGTAGTCAATCACCCAGCACTTGTACCATAGGATGATACGAGTTCCACTTGCAGAATATTTTCAAAGCCATGTTAGAACGACATTGCATCCCTCTTTTTTTTTTTTTTTTTTGAAATAAGAAGACTTTGAAATGCAACGTAATCGTTGAACGGGCTTCTGTCTCGTAACATTCTGGCAGTGCGGGGATATTGTCATCGCGCCCGGTCAAATATCTCCATTACAGCGGAACAAAACGGTAGACAAATTGGAGCACATTTGTGATGTGTTCTCTCTTATTAGCTTACAATATGTATCTTATTAGCTAACACCCGTGTCTCTCATTCGCTCATACCGTGTGTTAATTAGCACGTCTCTTAATTTCCTATCACGTATGCCTCAAACTAGCTTACTTGGTGTGTCTCTAAGCTTACTTACTTTTTAGCTTACTTGCTGTGTCTCTTATTGGCTTACTTGCTCTGTCTCTTATTAGCTTACTTGATGTGTCTCTTTTAGCTTACTTGGTGTGTCTCTTTTTAGCTTACTTGGTGTGTCTCTTTTTAGCTTACTTGGTGTGTCTCTTAATAGCTTACTTGATGTGCCTCTTATTAGCTTACTTGATGTGTCTCTTTTTAGCTTACTTGGTGTGTCTCTTTTTAGCTTACTTGGTGTGTCTCTTTTTAGCTTACTTGCTGTGTCTCTTTTTAGCTTACTTGCTGTGTCTCTTATTAGCTTACTTGCTGTGTCTCTTATTAGCTTTCTTGGTGTGTCTCTTATTAGCTTACTTGCTGTGTCTCTTATTAGCTTACTTGGTGTGTCTCTTAGCTTACTTGGTGTGTTTCTTACTAGCTAACTTGGTGTGTCTCTTATTAGCTTACTTGCTGTGTCTCTTTTAGCTTACTTGGTGTGTCTCTTATTAGCTTACTTGTTTTGTCTCTTATTAGCTTACTTGTTGTGTCTCTTAGCTTACTTGGTGTGTCTCTTAGCTTACTTGGTGTGTCTCTTAGCTTACTTGGTGTGTCTCTTAGCTTACTTGGTGTGTCTCTTAGCTTACTTGGTGTCTCTTAGCTTACCTGGTGTGTCTCTTATTAGCTTACTTGGTGTGTCTCTTATTAGCTTACTTCGTGTGTCTCTTATTAGCTTACTTGGTGAATATTGTACATTTTACAGTTAACATCTAGTCTATCATATAAGTATATTTGGTATTTCTTATATAGAGGTTCTACGTGTGTCTCTTATTAGCTTTGTATTTCATTTTATAATCCCATCCTTATTGTTATGTTTCAAGTGTAAATTGAAATCCCTGGTTTATTATGACGAGTAGAGAATCCTTTTGTAGTTTAGACTGAAATGGGCCAATCAATAATGACATGAAAAGTTTACAAATAGACAACCAAGCAATTTTTTTCTTGTTTGATTACAGTAGGAACTAGGTGACTGACATGTTTTTCTTGAGTTTTCTTTTAGTAAATGTTTTATTGAATCTTGACAACGGCAGTTTCAATTAGTGTTTTATAAAATGGCACTATTAAAATATAGTTTTCTATTCAATAAATTGAATGTAGGGGAAAAATATAGAAACACTGGCTAAAATGGTTTAGCTAAAATATTCAAAATGTCTTTAACCAGTTATTTTTCATATCTTGTATTTTAAAAAAAAGTGGGATGCGTAAGATTTACAGCGGTACGTCCATGGGGATATATCAAATAATAAAACACTGACTGTCGTTCTGGTTTCTATTGCATTAGATCATGTTAAATGACGAATAAAAGCGTAGGGAGTTTAAACTTCACATTACGGCTTTAAAAAAAAAATAAGGGTTGCCTTTAGGAGCTCAACAACCCTACCCCCCAGACTCGCACAGTGTCTACGCATAGCACGTAGTTAAATTGTATATCATCATGTTCATTCCGTTATGAGTGTAATTTATGGTTGAATCATTTCTATTGCCATCTGATAAGGTGGTAGACAAATAATCACGAAGATTATTCTGCAAAACAGTTCATCACGAGTTGCGTTCATAAAGCAAAAGACAGTCATGCTATCTTTGGAGTCGTTAGTGACTAGGAAGTCTTGTGTTGACGCCAATTGTGTAATTAAAGCTGGAATTGATGTATAGACATCCTTTATCAGTTGGTCTTTTGACTCGCCACTCGGATACTATGTGTTTTTGGTTGCTGGTCTAGAAAGTTGTGATTTAATAGCCAGGAGTTTGAAACATGGGCACCTGGCTCAGGAGAAACAATTCAAAGAAATATGTCTTCGAGGTAAGTCAAAAAATATACATTTTTTTTAGCTTCACTACAAAAGCGTGTTTCTTAAAAATGTAATGTTTTGTTCATTAGCCAGACCGCAACATCAAAGTTTATGTCATTCGCCTGACTTCATCTGCTTAATTGCTTTATAACAATCAGTTCATTAGCCTGACCACATCATCGAATGTTCTTAAAACTACTGTTTCGTTCGTTAGCCTGACCACGTCATCGTAGGTTCTTAAAACTACTGTTTCGTTATTTAGCCTAGATAAAACCTGGTATTTACTTAAAACTAAGGGTAACGTTTCCCTATGAAATATTGAACAATGGAAACTTAATGTTGCTGTTTGTGTCTAATTTCTCTGTTATTGGTGTTTTATTTCTCTGCTTTGTTTTGTGTCTATATTTTTTTCTGCTAGATCGAATGTGTATTTTATATCATCACGCTTCACATTTCATCTATCAGCCATTCTTGAAGACTATAGCGTCTCATATATAGATCTATATATTTAAATATATATATACAGCTTTCAGACCACTTTCTATCAGGACATGTACGAGAATGAATCCCCTCTGCATAGATCCCATGTACATAAATCCACAGATCTCTTTATCTCTTGATAAGATGCAGTCGCAGGGTTTGAATGAGGTGTTAACGGAACCACAAGACCATTTGGAAACACTTTGCTTGAATTCAAGATGGTCCAATGTGGGATTCACTTGTATAGGGCTGAGTCCACTTGCCGTTAAATAGCCACACAACAGCATAACAGTAGTAAGAACCCGTGTTTCCGTGTTAGTAGAAAAGCAAACTCTACGTAAAGTAACAACGCTATAAGTGTGACTCTGTCTGTCTGGTACTAATCTTGTACACGCTATTTCTCCCACTTCGCATTCTCGAATCAATTCGAAACTTGGCACAGTTAGTCATTGTCAATAATAAAAACAATAACCAATTAGTTAATTGATTGGTAAAATTAATTTTGTTTATATAGAAAAAGGGAAATACATATTGCAGAAGAGAGAGAAAAGGTTGTAATTGACCGGTTCCTTCACTTATATAAGCTTTGTTGATGTTTTTTAAGATTTTTAAAATTATATTTAGCATGTTTTATCTCTTTTTCATCGGATTGAGTTTCATCTCTTTTGTTCCCATAGTTTCATCTCTTTTGTTCCCATAGTTTCATCTCTTTTGTTCCCATAGTTTCATCTCTTTCGTTCCCAGAGTTTTATCTCTTTCGTTCCCAGAGTTTCATCTCTTTCGTTCCCAGAGTTTCATCTCTTTCGTTCCCAGAGTTTCATCTCTTTCGTTCCCAGAGTTTCATCTCTTTCATCCCATCCATGCTAAGAATGATGAGAGCAAACAATCTTTAAAAAAAATAAAAATAGTTTACCTACGGTAACGAACCGCAAAATCTCAATACTCTACGAATAAGTTCCCATTTCCCATAAAAAAAAACAATTATAATTAATTAGCACTAATTGTGTAACTGTTTTATTGATTTATTTCTTGTCATTTACAATGACTATTTATGCACTTTCAACTTGATCCGAGAACGGGAAGTGTACAAAACGTAATAAGGGAAATAAATCCACACGTACAGTCACATCTCTCATTAAGTAGCATTTTTTTTCGACACCAAGCAAAATAATGAATTACCGATAACTAATTAACTAATTGGTTCATTATTATTTTTTTTTTTTTTGGATTGAATCGTGTTTTGTTGGGTAGAACAAATAATTGTGTCAAGTTTCCACTTGATCCGAGAATGGGTGTGAGAGAAATAACGTGTACAAACACTGTACCTGACAGACAGTTAATAAATAATTAGTAAGCTTTGTAAAAAAAAAAAAAAAGGGGGGGGGGAAGAGGGTTAAGGTGTGAATCATATTGTCCGGAAAATTTCCGACCATTTGGATCGATCACAAGGTCTTAAATATCTTCATTGGTGATTCTCTTATAGGCGGTAATGTGGGAAGTGGATGGCATGAGTGTGAGAATATAGTAATAATAATCCTATAATCATTGTATCACCATTATATAATCCTAAACATATCTATTCGTTATTGTCTCCACCTAGTTGTATATATTTTGACTAGGCCAATAGTTCAATACATATTTTTTAAACTTTTTTTTTGCTTTAGAATGTTATAATCACAGTCACATTTTTTAATGTATAATTGTCTCATATATCAGCCTGCGTTTATAAAACAATAGCTTTTAGTCATCATCTTAGTCATTGAGTATATCCTCCTTGAAATACACTTGCCTAGAAAAACTATCAAGGACCATACCGACTCTGCAACCACAGGCATGTACTATATTGATAGTTCCCACACTCTGTAGTGTAGTGATATATTTAGATCAAAATGTGTAATTACAAATGTATTCATTTAGTGTCCATTAAAATTGTCATAGTTATGAAATCATGACTCCAATTTAAAAAATACTTTGAGCAATGCTCTCTAATTCTATATTGTGACTGAGGCATTAGTTCGACTTTGATGTCTAGTGTGAACGAGCTATCAGTTAGTGATTGTATACAGGGCGTGTGGGTTTGAATCAAATATTTGTTATCTCCTGTTGACTGAATGCCCTTTAAACATTCCAGTGTGATCTACCTTGGGCTCGTTGAGACGGCTCGAGACATCATGCTGCTCTTATGCTCATATGATAAATATTCCACCACACGATTTATGGGTTTGGCTTCGTTCAGTAATTGGAGTCACTCATTACCTAACGTTAGTCAGCATATCAGTGTGCGTTGTTTTGTTTTTGGCACACAATTGAACTTTGTATTTAGCTGGTTTAGAGTTAAAGTTTTTTTGTAATTAAAAACCTAGATTTTTACTTAACCTTCACCTGTCCGTTGGATTGTTGGGGTGCCACACATGATCTTTCGACCGTCTGTTTTCATTCCTCTTAGTCTTTTTGCCAGGAATAGAGTCTCTTCAAAAACTATGTGGAGAATTTGACCTGGAAACCATTGCGCGGTGTATCTCAGATCTAGGATGACTTGTCTGAACCCTTCTTAACCCTTAAGATGCGTGTGGTATTTAAGCCTCTAAACATGAACATAGTAATTTCCTTTTGTATGTCTTCATTGTAAAACAGCTCAGCACTTTAAGGGTTAAACAAATGAGAACGAAGAAGAAGAAAGAAGAGTTTCACAGGGCCTGTCCATTCCGTCATGTTTTTCTCTATCTCTACTTTGTCTGTCTCTCCTTCTTTTATCTGGTACTGTTCCCTGCAAAGTCTTTGCCAGCCCTGAGCATTTCGTGAAATGGCCGTGCAGTAATGAGATTTTTTCTTACACTGGCCAGAAGGTCATCATGGGGCCCAATCGCCAATGTAATGCAGTCTTTGTAAGTGATACCTAGAATCCTTCTGTAACGTTTCGATTCATGGAGAGAAAATCTTTTCCTATTCTGCAGTTTAAAAGGCCGAGAATCGCAAACATACACGAATGTAGCATTAGTCTGATTTTTTGTCCTGGGGGCTCTGCAAAGCCCTCATATTTTTTTTTTATTGTACCTAAAAAGTAGACATTCTTCCCCCTTTCCCCTTTTTTTTTCTTACAGAGAAACACAAAAAATACCTTTTCCAAAAGGTTTATTTGTTACACAGGCGTAGCTTGCATTGTTGTGAACTGATTGTTAAAAGTTTGAATGGTTTCCTATTCTATCTTCTTGGTGACATTTTCCCCCAAATCTTCTAAAAGTTATGTAGTGTAAAGTCGTCCTTAACCTTGCACTCAACCAGCAATCAGAAAGTCTGTCGAGTCAAACAGCAGGGAGTCACTTTTTAACTGCGAGGTAAATGGATTAGCGAGATGGTCATAGGCGATGACTCTGGTTCACAAGATGACGTACTTCCTGTTTGACTCTGCAAACCCCCCCCCCCACTTCACTTTCCTCCCTCTTCCTCTTCTTGTACATATCAACATTTCCACACCAGAAAAAAAAAAGTGCTTAAAGTGAAAGTAGAAAGCTTTTTGCTATCTTTCATCTTTCTGTTACGTTAAGCACAGTGGCGTAGCTAGGGTGGGGGAGGGGGAGAATTGGATAATCGTCACTTGAGGGGGCCCCCAAATGAGTGTTAGAAATAGTTTTAATATTGCGCTAAATGCAGGTCAAGCCGTCCGGACCCCCCAAAATAATGGCGAATTCCTAGCTACGCCATTGTTTATGCCCTTTTGTTTTTGAAAATTGTGAACTGTAGAAAACTGTAGATGTTGAATAGATTTCTAATAGTTCCCTTTTTTAGATTTAGAGATCTTTGGGGACAAAGGATGTAAAGCTCATCTGATTCTATGGCCGACGGTAAACGAGGGTGTCATGTGGCCGGCAAAGTGATCAACCGCCTAGACTTCCCCAGCATAAAAAATCAATCTTCTCCGGGATTCGAACTTGGATCTGAAGCCAAGTGTTTATCTCTCGGTCACCACGCCCCACTATAAATGTATTCCAGATTTACTTCTATTTTGTTAAGCTTCATGAAGTTTTCATTGGGTTAGGGTTAGGTCACTCAGCGCTAAGTCAGTGTTTTCCAAACTGTGTTTCGCGGAACCCTAGCGAGGCCTGAATAGGTGTTCCACGAACTACTCGAATAATTAACTAGTACGTCACCACGTGGATTAATCTCTTTAAAAAAATAGCTAAATGTTCCAGTAAATACTAAGTACGTGCGAAGTGTTCCGTTAAGGAAAAAGTTTGGGAACCACTGCTCTAAGTGAATAAGTGGGTTTCAGTGGATCAAGTCAAGGGGATTGGTCAATAACCTGGCCACACTATACCTTGGTAAATTGTAGTTCAGTTGATCACATTATACTATTGTCCACAACTAGTGACTTTACATGATCCTTTCACCAACACGCCGCAAAGTAAACTTGTATTACTGTTATTCAAAGTTGCTTCTTTTATGTTTGTGTTGACTGTCTGCCACGATCTCGTGAACGCTAAACATTGTTGATAACTCGATTTCATCATTGTCTTTATCATAAACACACAAAAATGGGCATACTATTACTTTACCAAAAATTTTGTACATAGATCTAAGTTTTTGCATTATCATCATCTACATCAGCGTTTCCCAAACTGTGTTCTACGGGACCCTAGTGTTCAACTAATGAAATAATTAACTAGTAAGCCACTGTGCGTACTGAACTCTCTCAAAGTTAAAGTGTTCCCCAAAATACTTAGAATGTGCGAAGGAGAATGTTTGGGAAACACTGATCTACATATAGACTATTCTTTTTAATCATGAGTTCATTGAATGGAACATGTTGGACATATCTGCTTCTGTGGTGATCCTGCATACATATACAAACTATATTAAAATGATATTAATTTAAAACAAAAATATTTGCTAAGATGAAGGTGAAGGCAGGTGCTAAAAGAATGTCTAAGTAGGATTGCATTTCTCTCCCTTTCAGACCTTACGATCCATAGGGCAGATGAAGGCCACCAGTTTCTGTGCCCCACGGTTAACGAGGGTGTCATTAGAGCTGGATGGAGTCCCGAAATTGAAAATCCCAATTTTCACCAGGATTCGAACCTGGGACCTCTCGGTTCGGAAGCTACGCGCTCTACCACTCGGCTACCGTGCCTCTTCATTTCTCAACTCAGTGTCACAGTGGTTCTAAAACTAGTATGTGACACCTATGAAGTCTAAAAGTGCATAACATTTGACTTAGAATGTTCAAAAAAAAAAACGACGGGCCCTCTAAGCCCAACACAAGTTCATGTCCCCAATTTACTTTTTTGTTTTCCGGTTTCGTTTTCCCAAGAAAAACCTATAAATTTCATGACATCAGCCACAACGTGCCTAGCCTACACTCGAGTTTACCGTGTATTAATTGCAGACACATTTCTACTTACATTACGTGTGTAGACTAATATGTCTTCTGCTCGTATGTCAGTTCTGATACGCTACACGTGACATGAAAATAAATTGTGTTACACAGCACAGAGCAGTGACATTTGTGCACTCATGGATCAGATTGGTTTAGTAGGAGATTTATGTAATACTATGCAACTCAGACAGAGTATACAATGTCATCGGAACCAAACATCGGCTTGACAACTCTGATACCTCAATGTATTGAAAATATAAGGTCAGGTCAGCAAATGATAAGTCTATAAATATCATGGAAGCTAATGTAAATAAACTATTTTAGTAACACTGTTGTACATCAGCGCCTGCAGTATTTGTAGGTTAGTACCATCGTAAACTTTGGGATCCTCGGAAGAAAACAAAAAAGTGAACGGTAGCCAGGTATGGATGTGTTGTGGGACAACCCACGTGACCCATTAGCTGTTAAGTACACATATTTGTATGTGAAGTTATTTTCTTTGCTAGGAAAGAGAACTATCATAGTAATATAACGGCATAGTCCAATGCAAAGAAAGAAACAAATAACAGCATAGTCCATTGCTAAGAAAGAAAAATAACAGCGTAGTCCATTACTACAAAAGAAAAAATAACAGCACAGTCCATTGCTAAGAAAGAAAAATAACAGCGTAGTCCATTGCTAAGAAAGAAAACAGCATCGTCCATTGCTAAAAAAGAAAAATAACAGCCTAGTCCATTGCTAAGAAAGAAAAATAACAGCACAGTCCATTGCTAAGAAAGAAAAATAACAGCCTAGTCCATTGCTAAGAAAGAAAAATAACAGCGTAGTCCATTGCTAAGAAAGAAAAATAACAGCATAGTCCATTGCTAAGAAAGAAAAATAGCATAGTCCATTGCTAAGAAAGAAAAATAACAGCATAGTCCATTGCTAAGAAAGAAAAAATAACAACACAGTCCATTGCTAAGAAAGAAAAATAACAGCGTAGTCCATTGCTAAGAAAGAAAACAGCATCGTCCATTGCTAAAAAAGAAAAATAACAGCCTAGTCCATTGCTAAGAAAGAAAAATAGCATAGTCCATTGCTAAGAAAGAAAAATAACAGCATAGTCCATTGCTAAGAAAGAAAATAACAGCATAGTCCATTGCTAAGAAAGAAAAATAACAGCGTAGTCCATTGCTAAGAAAGAAAAATAACAGCATAGTCCATTGCTAAGAAAGAAAAATAACAGCTTAGTCCATTGCTAAGAAAGAAAAATAACAGCAGACGACATAGAAAAAAAAAAGAAAAAAAACTTCCACTTGAAACAAAACTTCCAATTTGGTGACAACAAAATGAACGAGATTGACCTAAAGAGATTTAAAGGCCTTAGCAATAGTCTAGACATTGTTTTGTCGATTTTGGAAGTGGTCCTTAGTAGCTTTTGTTTGAGTTCTCTGTGTATCTGGGAAACTCAAGAAATAAGTCACCATGTCAGGTTTGCAGAGTGTGAGACAGTGATTAGCTGCCTATTAATTCTAAAGCACTGTGCTATGCTGCAGTGAAACATGCCCCCCACCGCCTTACTCTAAGCAGGATAAGCAGCTCGCTATCTTCTATCATCAATGTTTAAGACGATTTCTGAATATTGGCTGGACAAAGGAACCAGGAAGTTCTGCGTAGAGCAGTGTGCCAAGATATACGTACTGTTACCAACAGTAGTCAGCTTCCACAAGATCTATTGTATGGTGATCTAATAGAAGTCAGGAGAAGCTGCAGGTCGTCCACTCGTAGGATATACGTACTGTTACCAACAGTAGTCAGCTTCCACAAGATCTATTGTATGGTGATCTAATAGAAGTCAGGAGAAGCTGCAGGTCGTCCACTCGTAGGATATACGTACTGTTACCAACAGTAGTCAGCTTCCACAAGATCTATTGTATGGTGATCTAATAGAAGTCAGGAGAAGCTGCAGGTCGTCCACTCGTAGGATATACGTACTGTTACCAACAGTAGTCAGCTTCCACAAGATCTATTGTATGGTGATCGAATAGAAGTCAGGAGAAGCTGCAGGTCGTCCACTCGTAGGATATACGTACTGTTACCAACAGTAGTCAGCTTCCACAAGATCTATTGTATGGTGATCTAATAGAAGTCAGGAGAAGCTGCAGGTCGTCCACTCGTAGGATATACGTACTGTTACCAACAGTAGTCAGCTTCCACAAGATCTATTGTATGGTGATCTAATAGAAGTCAGGAGAAGCTGCAGGTCGTCCACTCCTAAGAAATATGTATGCAGGCACGACTTGAAGCTCTTCAAGATACTAACAGTTGGGAGGGTAAACCATAGGGTAACATATAAGTAGGACAAGCATATAGAAGGAATTCTGGATCGCAAAAAAGGCACACAAGAACAAAAGAGAAATAGAGAGGGAATTCGTTTTAACAGGTCGTTAAAGTCGCTTTCTTGTAGGCGACAATCCTATAACAATGAATAGCACTTCTTCCTAAGGACGGCTTGGTTCTGATATAAAATATTGAACATTTGAGTTTCGATCCTTAGAGGTGGTTGAAGTTTAATCATAAATTCTGTTACTTCCTAGATAAATTCTGTGAGTTACTTCCTAGTCAATGTTTACAAACAATCGTTCATAAGACACTAATTAACATGCATGACTAGACTGACATATGAAGTGCGTAGGAATAATTATCTTCTTATTGAAGTAACGTCTTTATATGATAAAAGAGTAATTGTAATCACAACACATTTCTATAAGGATCAATAAAGCAGTCTTAGTCTTAGACCTTCCCTGTACGTTTGGTTGGAATAATGAAATCAACGGAAGTCTGGTGCAGCTACACAAAAATTCAAACGTTTTGCTTTAAAAATAATGTGAGCAACTCAGACGCCAAACCATGTCCATTTAGACTGGTAGAGTATTTAGAAATAAAGAACTTTAGTGGAGACGACTTGGCACAATTATCTTTTTGTTATTTCATTGTTAGTGTCATGGCGTAACGTCTCACTTCTTATGTTGACGTGATCTCTGACAGTATAGGTACACACATCATAAAATGAAGCACTGGTATATTGTTCTAGATTTACAATGTATTCAAAATCAGTTCGTGGAATGAGAAGCCCGACCAGTCACGTGATACATCTACGATCCAGCTCCTTTCTTTCATCTCCTGGGTTTGAATCACTCACTTTTTTGGCATGTTTTCACTGCGAGTTGTCTTCCCGTCTCTTGGTACAGCAGGCAAATAAAAATATATGTTTCTGTGACAGTGTAACTCCACATTAATGATTTCTTATGTTGATGTCCTGAATCTTGGTACTTCAAATAATCGAAAACTAATGTAGAATAAAGCTATCTTGGAAGTCTAGCCAAACCATCAGGAGTCCTTGTTTGGAAGGGGGAGGGAGGGGGAATGCAGACAGACCTTTAAATTTTGTGAATGCCCTTTAAAAATGTAAAGGTCTAAAGTAAATTTCTCTGACTTGCCAAGTTCAAATATGGGTATAGAACTAAATATATATGTTGCTTAGTTCATACATGAGTATAGATATAGATCTAAATCTATATGTTTTTAATTTTGGGGCTAGAAATGTTTTGTTTGTTTGATGTTTCCCTGTTTCTTTAGAACTGAAAGTTATTACATCCTAGTCCAAACCTCCTGCAGGGTTGAAGTGGTTGGAAGCAGGCAGGGTTTTTAAACTCAGGACCATCTGACGAGAGTCCAAAGTGCACTCCATCTAGAAATCTATGGAGACACTCCTATCTTAAACTGTTACTGAAACTTCAACTATATTTTTATGTACTACTACACATAATTGATAATAAGTTTTTGAGACTAGTATTTTGCTGAAAGCTTTGTTTCAGGGGCTTCGCTGTAAATCATTGTTAAGTCTGTATTCTTTGTAAAGACATTTTAAGCTCCAGGTGATGAGGATCTGGAAGGTCACTAGATTTGTATGGGGGCTTTGAGACATTACACTGCACAGCCCTGTTTCTTGACAGAACACAACAGGAGACCTTCCTGCTCTGTTACCAAAAGGAGTTTTGAGCTAAATAGGCTTAAACAATGCCCAAAGTGGCAGATCTTATTTGGTTATCTCACAGTTACTTGCTATTTCACACTTTCAAGTCCTTGCTAAACTCCATATGTTCATTTGATCTGCATACATTGAGATTTATCAAACAGATTGGTTTCATTATATATAAGATTTGGAGGTATAGTGGCTTAGTAGCAAATCATTTGAATTCTGAACTAGAGGGGTCTCAGGTTTGAATCCTAGTGAAGATTGGTATTTTTAATTTTGGAATTCTTAGGGCGCCTCTGAGTTCACCTAGCTTTAATGAATACCTGACATTAGTTGGGGAAAAGTAAAGGCAGTTGTTCGTTGTGCTGATCACATGACACCTTTTTTAACCATGGGCCACAGAAATAGATGACCTTTACATTACATTTAAAGATTTTGCTGTTTCCTTGTTCTGACTTGTAAACTTTGACTTTGATCTTTTCAGCATGAAGAGGAAAGCATGGACAAGATTCTTGAAGGTGTCATAGAGTCCCAACAGCCAGAGGGTCTCAAACTGGCCCTCATCAACCGTATTTGTGATCAAGGCTCTGTGCCTGATCATCCTGCTGCTACGGTCAAAGGTATTTTTCAGGTAACAGTACATCTTTCATCCTTTTGAGTATCAACTTTTAATTATGTAACTGTTCATTTATTATATTGAGTCTATTTATCTAATAAATTGAATGCTTGATAAAATGATAGTTAGGCCCAACCAGTAGCTGCATATTTGTAAGAACCTATTAACAAGGTACAAGTGTCCAAGCATTTCTATTACCTAATAAAGTCTATAGGATACACAAAGCTTTGCTGTGTGGAGGGAGAGTGGCCCTTGAGGGACTGCAGGCACGACATGGCCTAAATTGTGCCGATGTGCCCAAAATCACAAATCACAAAAATCACAAAGCTAAAGACTTATTTCTTATTCCATATGTTAAGACAAATTCATACTAGTGCTTCTTCTTCCCTAGTGCCTTAGAGCAAAGAATTTTTACCTGAATCAGCTAGGAAAACCAATGACTTAGCCAGGTTTAAGTCTATAAATAGCTTGCATGACAAGCTTAACATGCTTAAGCATAGGATGTAATTATCTTCTCTTTTGAAGGATCGTTTTTAATTTATAAAATAAGATAATAACTTTTATAATATAAGATACTTACTTTTTCTGATCATTGAAGCATTAAAAAAAAGGTTTTAATATTTTTGTTACAATTGTGTCCCTGCTGATCAGCAGTATTTTATGAACATCGAAAATTATATATATGATTATACCTTACACTAAATCAAATAAATCATAAAGTTTCTTTGAATCAATGTCACAGGTGTCTTCCAAGTGGATCATGCATGGTACCACCACCTTGCAGGTGTCCTCAGGCTTTAAGTTACTTTATGCATGGGGCATCCATAACTTGGACAGTTTCCAGGCATTCTTCACACCCTCCTATGTGGCGCAGGTTATGGTACCGGGAAATGGAATAGATGGAAATGCTCCGCTGTTGATACGTGAAGGTTGGTATTGCTGTTGTCTTCTTTCCCCATTTAATGCGTTCTTGGCAAAATCAACCTCTTCCTTGGTATTGTGGCCACAGTTAGAAGATGTAAACTAAGTGACTAGGGATTTCATCAAAGTTCTAGACGAAGTGACTGGGAATTTCATCAAAGCTCTAGACGAAGTGGCTGGGAATTTCATCAAAATTCTAGACGAAGTGACTGGGAATTTCATCAAAGTTCTAGATGAAGTGACTGGGAATTTCATCAAAGATCTAGACAAAGTGACTGGGAATTTCATCAAAGTTCTAGACGAAGTGACTGGGAATTTCATCAAAGTTCTAGACAAAGTGATTAGGGATTTCATCAAAGTTCTAGACGAAATGACTGGGAATTTCATCAAAGATCTAGACAAAGTGACTGGGAATTTCATCAAAGTTCTAGACGAAGTGACTGGGAATTTCATCAAAGTTCTAGACAAAGTGATTAGGGATTTCATCAAAGTTCTAGACGAAATGACTGGGAATTTCATCAAAGATCTAGACAAAGTGACTGGGAATTTCATCAAAGCTCTAGACTAACTGTTAACATCATTAACTTTTAGTGTTGGGGGTTTTCAACACAATTCTAATAGCGTAAATAAATGATAGTATAGAAAGAACTGATATATTTTTAGTTCTTTCAATCTTTAACCAAACATGAATAAAAAAAAGACTTTTTTCATTGAAGAGAATTTAATTAACTCTTGTTAGGGTGTGTGAATCTGAATTAATTGAGTAATCATAGTTGTAATCTCGCCTCCTAGGTTTACGTGTGATCAGCCAAGGGCAGTTATATAGCTACAGTGAACACTCCCAGATGGTCCAGAAGAGTGTGGTCAAGTTCCTACACAGCACAACAGATCGTCTGGTTGTCCGCAACATTGGTCTTCTTCTGCAAGAGTTCACTGAGTGCATCCCCACAGAAGAGAACAGTGTGATTGACCTTTGCCTTGCTGTGCTGCAATGCATAAGCAGGTTTTCACCCCCACAAGATGGCTCCAAGGTACGTCTTCTGGGTTGACTGACCATTTTCTTGCTGTGTCGGTTTTCAAATCACATAGATCAATTAATTATTAAATACTAACTTGTTATGCCATGTGTAAGACACTTAGCATTAGTAGTTTGTTTAGAGACATACGATAATTGACAGACTTTGAACGCAACTTGTGATGTCATGACTCAGTTGGATTAGAGTCTACCTAGAGACATAAAATCAGTTGGTGATAGGATTCTTTAGGGATAACATAAATTTATAGACAGAGACTCGACTGTTGCCTTTTATCAGTATTAAACCATCATCTGAATTGTCTAACGGTTTGGACTTAGCTTCTTCACCTGTTACTTTGTGTGAGTCTATGTTCTTGTTAGTTAGTGGCATTGAATACACCCGAACAAGAAAATCAGACATCTCCATAGTAATCTGTTGAAGTCAGACAGGCATCAATAACTACGAGACGGTAGGCTCATCACACATGACATTTGTTTTATTCTGAGGTTTAATGATTAGTTGGCCCAATGATAAGAGAGGTTTATACCGGATCCACTATTTCACAAAGTTTTCTCGAAGTTGCTTATTTGGAGCAAATAATGAGTGAAGACTAACAATACACATGTCTGCCTTTGAAATGTAGATACTCTCTGACAGCCTTTTTATCTGAATTGAGCAGTGATGCTCAAGCTATGGCCTGCAGGGGAGATCAGCTCATCATTCCAAATTGTCTGCCCTCTGAGACTCTTGCTCATTGTGCATACTGTAGCCAAAGAGGATCAGTTCCATTGAAGAATTTCTTGTTTATGATATGACCCATGATACGCATGTCATATAGCCCATAGAAGTTGAACACCAGTAGAATAGAGCATTTAGAATGGAGTTAATAGAGTTAGTGTATTTGTCTACACTTGTAGGCTTTTTAATAGTCCTATTAATAGGTACAAAGAAATGGCTCATTAAAGCAAATACAAATGAAAGTACTATAAATAGGATAAAGGAAACAAAATGACTCTAGGTTTTAAAACAACTAGGGCTAGATTTGTGAAGACTCAACTCATATTTATAGCCCCTGTTGTCTTATCTGACTGAAGTATATTTCTGAAATGTCCTCATGACTTTGATCCTGCCTAGTCATGTGATGTAAACATTATCATTTTAGTGTCAAATAACCTTGGGACCTACTCATAAATAGGGCCTGACTTTCACACTAGCAGCTTTTTTAGTGGGTTACCTTTTTTGTCTGGAGAATACATTTCTGAGCCTTATTACTTCATCCACTAATAGCTTCCCTTTGTAACTGATATTTATATAAAGATTGAGCTGGGCCACTTGACGATATCAGAAAGACACAAAACAAACATTTGGTCATAGGAAGTGTCTCTACATAAGTGTGTGTGTCTATGCTTGTATGCTGTGTATCAGCATGTTTTATTTTATGAGCAATAAGTTAACCTACAAAATACCAAGGGTTATAGTTGAAACCTTATCAAATTTGTGTGTGCGTTTTTGTTGTCGTATTCAGATCTATATAGTAAAATGTGTAATGTCTAAATAACAATGTATGAAATGTTTACAAAATACAATGTCTATATTAGAACATATGCAATGTTTACATTAGATCCTATGCAATATCTATAATTCTGTGACAGTATATGCAATGTATCAATCAAATGCCAATGTTTTCCCAATTTGACATTTTTCACTTTGCTATTGAAAAAGTGGAAATGCACCTACAATTTAGGTGAATAGTTATTTGTAAACCTTCTCTGCATATTTTACAAGAACACTTTTTCTAAAACACCCCAGTACTAGAATAACCTACACCATTCCCATTGTTTAGTGGATTCTTACACTGCTTTGTTTTGACTTCATGGCAACAAATTTTTTTGCGAATAAGTCATTGAATTTTACAAATAAGTCAATGAATTTTATAAATAAGTCAATGAATTTTACAAATAAGTGAATTTTACAAATAAGTAAATGAATTTTACAAATAAGTCAGTGAGTTTAGAAGTCACTTTGACCTAAAAGCTTTTGAATGTCTTCATGAGTGTTCCCTGAAATTATTTTGAATTGCTCCATTGGCTCTGTGTGTAAAAATTTCTTAATATTAAAAATTAAATGATTTAGTGTCAAGTTTATTAGTATAGTACAGTATTAAATTTTCCATCAACTTTTTAAATAAAACATTGAGCTGTAATGATGACTTTTTTTTTTACAATAGTGATCAATTATCTAAAGGTCATCTTGTCAATGCTAAGACCCAAAAAGGCTGTGGTTATTAAGTGCTCTTCTTTTAAACCTTTTTTTTCCACCTCTATTTAATATTTTTAAAGAGTCTCTATAAACTTTTGTTTAGCAATTGTTGTACTCATTCTTAAAGTATTTGTGAATTCTATATTTCCAGGTTTCCAGGTTCATCAATTTAACTGATGCAATTGGAACATTTCTCAGTTTCCTATGGAAGCTTCACCCCGGAACCATCAGCATCTGTTTGGAAGAGATCTTTAAGGCTATTTCTTCTCCCAGAATAGAGACAGATGATTCAGCCTTCAATTTTGCAGCTGTAGTGAAACACATACCAATAGACAGGGCACATAGAGTAAGTGAAGCACATACCAATAGACAGGGCACATACAGTAAGTGAAGCACATACCAATAGACAGGGCACATAGAGTAAGTGAAGCACATACCAATAGACAGGGCATGTAGAGTAAGTGAAGCACATACCAATAGACAGGGCACATAGAGTAAGTGAAGCACATACCAATAGACAGGGCACATAGAGTAAGTGAAGCACATACCATTAGACAGGGCACATACAGTAAGTGAAACACATACCAATAGACAGGGCACATACAGTAAGTGAAACACATACCAATAGACAGGGCACATACAGTAAGTTAAATGCTGATTCAACATTGTGATAGTTAAATGCTGACCTGACATAAAGTAAGTCAAATGGCCAACAGTTAACGAGCAGGGTGTAATGTGGCCAGCACAATGACCAACTGCCTTTACTTTCCCCAACTAAAGTCAGGTTCCCATTAGAGTTGGGTGGACTCAGGGGCGCCCTAAAAGTCCAGAAATTCAAAATCCCAGTCTTCACCAAAATTTGAACCCAAGACCCCAAGTTGGAAGCAAAGCACTTAGCCACCGCACCCCCCTGGCATGAAAATAATATCTAAATGATCAGTTTTGTCTCTACCAGTGAGTGATAAGTAAAACTAAACAGGTGTGTTAGAATCCTAGTTGAAATGAGTATGTAGGAATGTTAGAACATCAAAGGACTCTCCATGATGCAGTGTCCCAGGTTGACCACCCCTACTTTCCTGTCCAAATCTACATGATGTTCTTAACCATGATCAATTTCTTACATTTAAAAACAAAATGGTTATAACAAAAAATGTTATAAATAGCCCATTGTCTTTTTTAAAAGTCTTTTTTTTTCTTTGGAGATTTTATTTAACTTTAAAAATAAGAGTTGCAGATGTAAGCTAACAAAATGCTAGTGGGAGGTGGTTAGGGTCTTTTATATTTTTTTCTCTCATTTTGTGCCATCTTTTTTCCATTCCATGTATTGAGGTCTACTAACTATTAGTTTCATCCTTTTCAACAATAAAATATTACAATTTGTCTCCTGGGAGAAGTGGAGGGCATATTTGTATGTCTTTGTTTGAGCTCAAACTTTGATTTATTTTCATCCAAAATATTTGCAATCTTCATCTCTTCAGGCTGTAAAAGATGTGTTGGATGATTCTGTCCCTGATGCCTCTATTGCTGCTGCTGTTGGACAGATTGTGGAGTGGCTCAAGTGGCCTACATCTGCCAATGTGGATCTGTGGCTGTCTTGTTTTCTGAAAGAGGTGACCCTGAATAAAAAGTTTAGCCTGCTGGCTCAGATCACTACAGATAACATTGAACAGGTTGGCGTTCCCTTTTCTGTACATTACACAATCATTTCTAGATATATGGGAACGTAGGTCTGGACTGTAGACTGTGAACCATCAGTATCATGCTGAAATTCTCTTGTTTAGGCTTTGAAATAGTGATTTATGATTCATTGATAAGTCAAAGCATCACTTACAAACGTTGTTAGATTAAACCTTTTTCATGGCATTAATTATTGATATAGCAAGTTATTATGGAATCAACATAAACAAGCTGTATTTGTAGCGATAAATATAATGTTTGATATAGCAACAAATACAAATTGTATTAGTAGAGATAAATGTAATGCTAAGATAAATGTAATGTTTAGTATTGTTATGAACCTGGTGGTGGCACAGAGAGGGGTAGTGGTGTGAGTGTAGTCAGCCGACGCAAATCGCCCCAGGCCAGCGATAGACGAGCGGTCTACCGTGACGAGTTACGACGGTCGGCAGAGACGAGTGTCAACATGGTGGTTCAGGAAGGATCAACGTCGTGAACAGAGCTCAAGAGCGTCACGAGAGTTGTATTCATCTGACCACCTAGAAATGTCAAGCGTGCTTCTGTCCGGTTTGAGAAGGCCAGCAGGGACCCTATATAAGAGCAGAGGTTCACAGTCAAGAAGGTCGAGAAAAGAGGCTCAATACAGCGAGGTTGAGAAAAGTGGTTCACGACAGGGGCTCAGAACACGGTCAACTACAGCACAGTTCAACGGTGTGGTTCTGTACGGAGCATTACGACGGTTGAGTGCGGAGTACTGTGAAGTACAGTTGAAACGACTGGCGTCTTGATCTTGGTCTGCGATCGAGTCCGACACAATGAGCCTAGTGTTTGAAGTCAGTCCTGGACTGTTGAACCTAGTGCAAGCCTGGAACGAGACGAAGAGTTGATATGGCGGAACGGCGTTATCGGAGAGATATTTGTACAGTGTACGTGTTGCCAATGGTACAGTATTGGCTGTTATTTATGCAACTATTAAAGCGTTACGTTACTTTGGAGCCCTGATTTGTCAAGTTCTTAAAGTTGGTGGTGTATGGTGCAGTTTGCAGAGAGCCTGGATAGTGAGATTCGTAACAATATATTAACATAAACAAGTTGTATTTGTAAAGATAAATGTAATGTTTAATATATCAACATAATCAAATTGTATTTGTAAAGATAAATGTAATGTTTCAACATAATCAAGTTGTATTTGTAAAGATAAATGTTATGTTTAATATATAACAACATAAACTAAATGTAATGTAGTTGCCAGGTTTCAATTCTATTGTCTTATGTGTTTTCAGGTTGTGGAAAACTTGTCTGAACCGCTCGTCAGACACGCCTCCTTTAAGGTCCTCTCCCAGATGCTGCTAAACTACCATCATTCACCAAAACCTTTCCACAAGGTAAGCAAACATTCTATGTTGAAGGCACAGATTTATGATTTTACTATCTAAACATTAGGGGGAGAATAGACTTTGAACTGTGGTCCTTTGCTGTGCATTCATTTCTAGATATATACTTCAACGAAATTGCAGAGGGTTTGCCTTTTTGGGAGGTGAATGACCTTTGGCCTAAATATAATATAATATGCTTTGAACATATATGAATTTTAAAAAATGTGTTATCTTGTAGCTCAGTTTGATTTATGTGTAAGGGTCATCGAAAAAAAATTTTCAACTTGTTGGTTTATATGACAATATTTTTTATTGTTTGGAATAAATTTTCAAAACTATTTTCCTTTACTGAACAAGATTATGAAAGAGAAAAAATCATTCAGAATATTTTATGTCCCCTTAAAAGCCGGTTTGTAAAATATGTGTTGACATTATGAAAGATATATTTATTTTATGGATTGTATCTAGACCAAATGTGTTTGATTATCATTTTATTAAAAAACAAATGATGATTGTTTTGGTCTTAGTACCATAATACTTTTTATTTAACTTCAAAATGGGAGATGTCTTATAAAAACAAATGTGCTGTGAATTAAAATTTGTTAAAACTTGTGCTGTCTCTGTCATATCCTGATAGTTATTTGGCAAATCAGAGTGAGCACCACTGAGATGCTTGCCCATACCACTCCCCATACCACCATGCTTAGACAATGCCATCTGTTTCCTTATAATTATTATTTTTTGGTTTATTCAGATTATTGGAAGCTTCCCATTACAGCAATAGACTCATTGTAATGTAGATGTAAATCATAAAAACGGGTTCAAAATATGGTGGACATTGATGCGAATAATTGAAAAGACATAACTCTAGACACAAAAACTTCATTGTTCCTCTAGCGATCCAATCATTAAAAGACCATTCAACTCTCTGATATAAACAACTCACATGTAACTTTTGAGTGTTTAACTGTTGAAGCATGACAACTTTTTGAATAAAAGTATCACTCTGACTGCTGTCATTTTCTTGCTTTATATCTTGTGTATCTGTTGGTATGTGTTGTAAGGTCTAGTTGATAGATGGACATTCTTATTCCATGCTAATAAGCAACTGTACACAGATATAGATATATAAGTCAGGATTCAGCTTAGAAATAAAAAAAAGTGTTTGTTAAAAGTTACAATGTAGTTGGCTTTAAGTCTTTTACCACCCTTAGTCAAACAATCTTTATCTGTTCCAGTAGACCAGCGGTTCTCAACCTTTTAAGCTCGGTGACCCCTTTTTACAACCCTCCACTCTGCCGTGACCTTGCACACACACACACACAGCAATAGAAGAATAGACAAAAACAATCCATTTTTTTTTTTATGGACTTTGGCGACCCCTGGTAAATTGTTAATAGACCCCCAAGGGGTCGCGATCCACAGGTTGAGAACCCCTGCACTAGACAGACAATTTTGAGTGGTACAAAAACAGGTAGCAAATATTTCAGTACATTACAGTACTAGTTGAACCAACAGTATTAACCAAACTAGTTTGTTTGTTTTGTTAAGATAACACTATCATAAATAAAACAAGCATTCTTAACCCTTTTTAAGCATACTACATACTACATAGTAGACAGTTAGTGGTCAACATTTAGGTTATTCAACTTTTTTTTTCAGGCTTAAACTTGTTAAAATATGCATTACTTATCTCTTTCACAAAGATTGGGGGGTGGGGGGGGGGAGCATTACAGTGTTTCTTTTCAACTTAACCCTGGGGCATTACTCTACAGACTGGTTGGGTGTACTTAAAAGAAATAAATTTTACAAACCTTGTCAATTAAAAAAGGGGGACATTTGGAAACCAATTAAAAATGACCCAACTAATTGATGCAATACTTCGTAGAAGTTTAGTTTTTAAAAAAAAAAGAGAAGTATTTTTTGTGTTTTTCTTGTTTGAGTGTGTAGACATTTTGGGTTGTTTGAGTGTGTAGACATTTTGGGTTGTTTGAGTGTGTAGACATTTTGGGTTGTTTGAGTGTGTAGACATTTTGGGGGGGGGGGGGTGAAAGACAGTTTTTGGACAACGGCTGATTTTGCTTATACCTAATGTTAACTATTGTAAACAATAGTTGCTGCTGACTCCTTAATGTCACGAGTCGAGTCTGTGACCTATTTGGACCAGTTTCTAGAAGCGAGGTCAAACCAGTGCAAGTGTCCAGCGTAAACAAGTTAATTTTTGGTATCCAATCAAAGAAAGAGTTTAAGGGAAAAAAAAAATAGCACAAGTCAGCTTCTAGGTCAAAGTTACTAAAATAATTAGGGGAGAAGTTTCCATGATTCTGGAATGTACGATTAAGAAAGGTATAAATTAAGGGAAAGTCAGTTAGACGGGGTCCTCGCTTAGTTATCGCTTAAGTCCTCTCTTAGTAAACATTTAGATAAGTTTTGTGATATTATTTATTATTTATTTATTTATTTATTATATTATTTAATTAAAGTTTTATTTGTTGAAGTAATATTATCTGAAGTTATATTACTTGAAGTTGAAGTTATACTAAGTGAAGTTTCATGTATCTTTAAGTTTTATTTATGAAGTATCAATTCAAGTTGTTGTTAAATTGAGAAGTTAATTTTATGTGAAAGTTGAAGAAGTATTATTAAAGAAGTTTTGAAGAAAATACAAAGATGTTTCTTCACTTCATTGAGCTATCAAGTTTGATAATATAATCCCCGGCAAGTGTGATGGTCACACTTAAAAGGTAAACTATCTGATAGCATTGAGACAAGAAAATCAGGAAAGTTGTATAATTTTTTCCAAAGTAAGAAAGGTGGGAGATGGGCAACTGTGATGTAGAATTAAAAACAAAATTCAAATACAACTAAAAGAGCCACCATGAAATAAAACTAAATCACTTACATATGAAAGAGACTTTATCTGTATAAATGTGCTTGATGCTTGACATCATTTAGAAATCAATTAACAAGTTCTACAAACCATATATTTTTGTATAATGCTATAAGAAACTTTCTTCCATAAAAGAATACCTTAGGTTTAATTTATTAGCTCTCAAACTTAAAGAACTTATGAATGCTGTGATTTCTCCAGTCCTGGTGTTTTTCTCTTGTTTTATTCAATTTAGTCTTGAATGTTTTACAGGTGATTGCCCTTTCAGTAAGCCTGTTTCCCTAACCAGAAATAAGAAGTTCATTAAAATTATAGCTTTTATATAGCGCTACTTTCATGCTTATAGCATGCTCAGAGCGCTTTTGGTCCAATCTCATTTGTGGACCAGTTGGGGGGGGGGGGGGTATCTAGGAGTTGGTTTTCCGTGCTGCCTTAAGGCGCTCAGTAAACACAACTCTGCCCGAGTCGGGTGTCGAACATCGAGCCTCCTTCTAGGTAGCCAAGTTCAAGCGCACTTGGCCTCTCGACCACGCTTCATTGTTGGGAGTTGTCTCTCATGTATAGAGTTGAACAATAGACTGGTCCTACTTATTATTTTATTATTCGTTTCAGACAGGTGTGAACATATTAGGCAGTGGTTTTCACATGACTGTAGTACCTTATTATGGGCTGGGGTTCTTGCATGTCTGAAGAATTGGCTTTCCATCCACTCTTGTTTCTGGTATAGCACATTGGATCTCATCTGATGTTTTTAATCAGGGTAATGGTTCTCCTCTAAATGATAGCTTTAACCCAGGCATTCATCTCATTTCCATGAGATATCCGAGATGATCCATAGTTGCTTTGTGACTGAAAGCCATTAAAAAAAATTACTTGTTTATGGCAGTGGTACTCAATTTCTTTGTTTTTTTTGTCCTAGTTACTAACTGACAATTAGGCAGTTATTCTCACATGACTGGCGTCAATTGTCTGGAGCAGTAAGTCTCTTTTGTCAGTCTCTTCATTGAGTCGCTCAAATTTGGTATCACAGTGTAGTCTAAAGAGTGGGCATGTCGTCACTCCTAAAGTATAGGAAACTTTAGCCTCTTGTGTTTTTAAGAAGTAAAGTAAAAGTTCCCCTTTCAGACCTTGTGTAATAACTAATTTTTTCAAAACTCTTTCTTTTCATATCACTTACACATCATTATTCAGTTTTTAAAAGTTTTTTTTGTTTTTTTTCCACTCATTATTCCATTATCTCAGTATGAAAATACATTTTAAAAACTCTGAAAGCAACAAAGAAATGTGGTTGAGTTTTAGTTTTCATTCCCGATATCGCTTGCTGCTAATAAATCTTGATTTTGTAAGTGTGTAAATAGTATATATACATTTATTTATTTGTAGAAAAAAATATAAGTTAGTTTTTATTTTATAAACTATATCACAAGGGTTAGGTTAAATAAATTTAAAGAAACTGCATTTTTTTTTACAAGGATTTCTTTGCTAACCAAAAACTAATATTTTAAAATATTGTGTACCCATGAAATGAATGCCCCTTAAAAAAAAAATTATTGCTTCATTTTCTGGTGTGTCCATTTAAAAATCTTTTTTTTTTTTTTTTCCCTTAAGCAAAACTCAAATTTGTTTAGATTGAATAAAAGAACTCTTTTAGACTAAAATATGCCGCAAATATAAATCTTTGGTTTGGACTTAAATACAAAGTATATAGACAACTAATAATAAAGTAAAAGTTACTGTTAAGGCAAGGAACTTAAGATTTTCCCTGATAATAAATTATTACTCATTAAGTATTGTCATCTCTCCTGTTCTCCTTTAAACCTACACCTTTTAATGTCTTTTTTTTTTCCTGGAGAGTTATTTTGTGTGTCTTTTATCAGCTGTGACATCATGATATCCCTGCTGTCAACACCTTGTCTGCTATGTGGAGTTCATTGGAATGTTCCCCAGTAAAATTTGTGTGTGGGACATCGGCCATTACTAGCATTGCAAGTGAAATGCTCTCCAAAAGTAGGGGGCAGTCATCCAGAAATAGAGACAGATCACTTTCTTGCACTGCACTTATTAGGCTGTTAAAATTTGCAGTAGGGCATGCTCGATAGCATGGCTTAATGGGGGTTTGTCATAACCCTGACCTTTGACAATTACTCATGAGGTATTTAAGTTTCTTGTACAGACGTATCTCAACTATTGCAAGTTTGATAAGCTGAACACATGACAAGTACAAGTAGAAAGAACTGAGTCGAGATCTTTGAACAATTTCAAACAAAGTTAATACAGAATGGACCACAGTAGCTTATTCTCTGTCTCTGTTGCTAATTGATGTTGTTGCCCCGAAGTCCTAATGCCAACCCCATAAAATAACATATAAACAAACCAAACCTCACTATATGTGACCTCACTAAATGTCGTCCGTCAATTATAAGTGTGTGACTGATCTAAATAGGTATTTTACAGTAGCAAGGTAACCGTCAACCCAGGTTCAATAATAGGATCGTGACCCCTAGAAGTTTGAGCATGACAAAAAGAAATCATATAATATTGTATATATCATTACATTTACACAGATACTGCAATATAAGTACATATACCACCTTTTGTGAGTAGTGGTGTCATTGCATGCCAGGGTTGTTTGGTCACAGGCCTAGGGACAATGAATTCCTTTTCACAATGGTTGCCATGCCACTGGGTGTGCTAACATAGTTATGAGAGAAACTTAACTAATATCAAATTGTTTTGATTGTCTACCTAGCATGTTGCTGCACAAAGAATTTATTTGTTAATAGACTGTACAACAACAATTTCCCTTCACTCTTGAAAATAGCCTGAATTGAACACATTCCCATGTCTCCAGGCCAGTGACACCACTGTGAATAAATGAAGTTCATGTTTCTAATAAGCAAACAAAGGTGCCTACGAGCCATTGTGTTGTACAGACAGCATTGGTTTATATTACATTTGGCTATGGTTCAACACAGTGATTGTGTTTGGTTATATGTTGTAGATGGTGTTGTTTTGCTGCTCTGTGTATATTGTGGATTGAAATGGAACATTGTCAACCTTCTCATTTAAAAAACATTGACCAAAAAAAATGTTTATTTTTAGGTTGAGTTTGAAATTCAGGTGATTGATTATCATGGGGGTCTAATTGCCTTGTGGAAAATAGGTTTGAGATTCAACCTATTTTTACACACTTATCTTTTTTTTTCATTGTTAGCTTTGACTTGTTAGGGGGTTGTAAATACTGAAAGATAAGCATGTTGGTAAGTCGCACTTTGTGTGACATTAACTTGATTACATTTATGTTTGTGATAGTGATGAATGGTACTGTCTCGGCACAGCCAATGTGTACATAGATTGAAACAGAGATTTTAACTACTAGCTAAGCAAAAGAGTCTCAAGCAAGCTTTTTAAAAAAATGCATTGAATTGTCTTTGATTCCAAAGATTAAAGATGAATAATAATGGAGCACAACAATTTAGTGACTCTTGATCATAGTAGTATCAAAGAATGACTTAGCTCCAAGTATGACTTAGCTCAAAGTAATCATAGCATTGGTCACTCTAGGATTGTGTAAAATTAAGATGATGAATGACTGTTAGCTCAAAGTAATCATAGAATTGGTCACTCTAGGATTGTGTAAAATTAAGAAGATGATGTTGAATGACTGTTAGCTCTAAGTAATCATAGCATTGGTCAATCTAGGATAGTATAAAATTAAGATGATGATGAATGACTGTTAGCTCAAAGTAATCATAGCATTGGTCAATCTAGGGTTGTGTAAAATTAAGATGATGATGAATAACTGTTAGCTCAAAGTAATCATAGCATTGGTCACTCTAGGATAGTGTAAAATTAAGATGATGATGAATGACTGTTAGCTCAAAGTAATCATAGCATTGGTCACTCTAGGATAGTGTGAAATTAAGATGATGATGAATAACTGTTTGCTCAAAGTAATCAATGCATTGGTGTAAAATTAAGAAGATGACGATGATCTAACAAATCAGTGGATTCAAATTTTTACAAACGGCATTTGTACATATTTTTTTCCCCTGGTGTTTCCTTGTCATTTTGTTTTAGACTTTGTTCCTCTGTGTTAGTCAAATTTGGGTAGTGCATTTGTAACAGAATTTTTTAGCGATGTCCTTGCTTCAATGCAAATTAAATGGAAATTCAATAATCTGCTAGTTTCTATATTTCAGTCCTATGTATTTGTTTATTTAATTACCAGATTTCACTTTTCATTTGATGTATATTTCAAGAAGGAACTGAATTCTTTTTGTGAGATCAAGATCACATTGTCTGATGCTTGCTTTATTAGCATTTTATCTTATCTTATATAATACAGACGTTACTTCAAAAAGAAGATGATTACGTCCTACGTGTCATGCATTCTGTCATGCATATTAACCAATGACTTAAATTCTGCCAAGTCACTGGTTTTCCTGGCTAGCTCAGGCAACCCATTCCATGCTCTAATAGCACATTTTCCCTCTTAGTAGTCCTTAACTGGCCCATAATAAACACATTTTTCTTTAATATTTAAACTTATCTGTACTGTTGCTTTTTTGTTATTCTTATTTTGCCAGAATTTTTTATGTCACTATATGTCTTACAAGATTGCCGACCTCATTCAGTCACATGGTGGCTATAAATAACTAAATTTCTCTCAAAAAGGACACATTTTTATCTTAAGATGGATGATATCTGGGGGGGGGGGGGGGGGGGGGGGGGAAGAATAAATACACTCTATTGTCTTAGCTAAAGCTGTAGCAACTTGCATGATGTCAGAAGTGTATTATCTTTAGTCACAAGGTGTTCTGGTTTGCTTTCTACCCCACATGACTTCATAACTTGATAAGATTACATAGAAGTGTTAGAAATACAATTAGTCTGTTATTTACAAACCAACATTTATGTTTAGCTCTTTATCTAAGCTCGCAATACCCACGATGACACAGCACTAATATTATTATGTGCCAAGACAATGCTGTTATAGAATTGTACGAAAGTTTTTTTTCTTATTAGCATCTGGTGGCCAAACTGGTAGAACACTTCACTTCATGCTGAAGGTTGTAGGTTCAAGTCTTAGTAAAGACCAGACTATTTACTTAAGCCTTTGAGGACATTTTTTGAATTGGTATTTCACATAACACCATAGTAGCTATTGGCCTGTGGATGAAATTTTCTTCGCCTGCTTCTAAATCTTAAGCTGACTTTGGCAACTTCATTCTGATTCCTTGACTGTGCAGTCCAAAGGTTTACCTATAAAATAGATTTAACTGACTTTAGTTTCATAGTTGCTTTTGTTCTTTTTTTGTTTCAGTATGGCATCTCAGAACATTCTTTTTTTTCTTGTCTGTTTTTCTGTGTGTAGGCTCTAGAGAAGATTCCCAGTGTTGTGACCAGTCTAAGGAAAGAAGCCAGCACTCACAGTCTAAGTCTTCTGGCCAAGTTGGCTGAGTTGATGTACTGCCTGATGTACCAGCACACTGGATTCCCAGAGCTGTATGAGCCAGCGCTGGAGCTGATCAAGGTGACTTCCCCTACCTTTACCTCAGTTTACTGATTTACATCTCACTATAGCTTGACCTCTGACCTACTAGTCGACCTGTTAGAAAAAATTGATAACCTGTTAAAAAGAAAAAAGGGCACAAAAAAAAAGACCCTTTATATAGTGATTTGTTTAACTTTTTAAAAAATTACAGTGCAACCAATTTTTGTGATAAAGCTTTTATCAGTTTTTTTTCCTCGATTCTCTTTATATCCAATACACTTATTGTTATTAAAAAAAAGTAGATCTAAATTGTAATGCTTTTTCCCCCCAGGACTTTCCGCCCTTGAGTCAAGAGGCCATTAAGCAGATGCAGACTAAGTGGTCACCGCACAGGACCGATTCTGAAGTTCCGGAAGAAACTGTGGCTAGCATTGCACTGCACAGCTCAGTGGCCAACCAGAAGCTAGAGCCTGGCAAGACTGGCCTGGAGAACCTTGGCAACACTTGCTACATGAACAGCATCCTGCAGGCCCTATATATGTGTGACCAGTGAGTGGACGTTTATGTCTCATCTAATGTAGCTAGGAGATGTTTAATCTAAAGATGTTCCCTCATCTAATGTAGCTAGGTGATGTTTAATTTAAAGATGTTCCCTCATCTAATGTAGCTAGGTGATGTTTAATCTAAAGATGTTCCCTCATCTAATGTAGCTAGGTGATGTTTAATTTAAAGATGTTCCCTCATCTAATGTAGCTAGGTGATGTTTAATCTAAAGATTTTCTCTCATCTAATGTAGCTAGGTGATGTTTAATATAAGATGTTCCCTCATCTAATGTAGCTAGGTGATGTTTAATATAAGATGTTCCCTCATCTAATGTAGCTAGGTGATGTTTAATATAAGATGTTCCCTCATCTAATGTAGCTAGGTGATGTTTAATATAAGATGTTCCCTCATCTAATGTAGCTAGGTGATGTTTAATATAAGATGTTCCCTCATCTAATGTAGCTAGGTGATGTTTAATATAAGATGTTCCCTCATCTAATGTAGCTAGGTGATGTTTAATAAAAGATGTTCCCTCATCTAATGTAGCTAGGTGATGTTTAATATAAGATGTTCCCTCATCTGATGTAGCTAGGTGATGTTTAATCTAAAGATATTCCCTTATCTAATGTAGCTAGGTGATGTTTAATCTAAAGATGTTCCCTCATCTGATGTAGCTAGGTGATGTTTAATCTAAAGATATTCCCTTATCTAATGTAGCTAGGTGATGTTTAATCTAAAGATGTTCCCTCATCTAATGTAGCTAGGTGATATTTAATATAAGATGTTCCCTCATCTAATATAGCTAGGTGATGTTTAATATAAGATGTTCCCTCATCTAATGTAGCTAGATGATGTTTAATCTAAAGATATTCCCTTATCTAATGTAGCTAGGTGATGTTTAATATAAGATGTTTCCTCATCCTATGTAGCTAGGTGATGTTTAATCTAAAGATGTTCCCTCATCTAATGTAGCTAGGTGATGTTTAATCTAAAGATGCTCCCTCATCTAATGTAGCTAGGTGATGTTTAATCTAAAGATGTTCCCTCATCTAATGTAGCTAGGTGATGTTTAATATAAGATGTTCCCTCATCTAATGTAGCTAGGTGATGTTTAATCTAAAGATATTCCCTTATCTAATGTAGCTAGGTAATGTTTTATGTAAAGATGTTCCCTCATCTAATGTAGCTAGGTGATGTTTAATATAAGATGTTTCCTCATCTAATGTAGCTAGGTGATGTTTAATCTAAAGATGTTCCCTCATCTAATGTAGCTAGGTGATGTTTAATCTAAAGATGCTCCCTTATCTAATGTAGCTAGGTGATGTTTAATCTAAAGATGTTTCCTCATCTAATGTAGCTAGGTGATGTTTAATTTAAAGATGTTCCCTTATCTAATGTAGCTAGGTGATGTTTAATCTAAAGATGTTCCCTCATCTAATGTAGCTAGGTGATGTTTAATTTAAAGATGTTCCCTTATCTAATGTAGCTAGGTGATGTTTAATCTAAAGATGTTCCCTCATCTAATGTAGCTAGGTGATGTTTAATATAAGATGCTCCCTCATCTAATGTAGCTAGGTGATGTTTAATATAAGATATTCTTTCATCTAATGTAGCTAGGTAATGTTTAATCTAAAGATGCTCCCTTATCTAATGTAGCTAGGTGATGTTTAATATAAGATGTTCCCTCATCTAATATAGCTAGGTGATGTTTAATATAAGATGTTCCCTCATCTAATGTAGCTAGGTGATGTTTAATATAAGATGTTCCCTCATCTAATGTAGCTAGGCGATGTTCCCTCATCAAATGTAGCTAGTGATGTTCCCTCATCTAATGTAGCTAGGTGATGTTCCCTCATCAAATGTAGCTAGTGATGTTCCCTCATCTAATGTAGCTAGGTCTTGTTTAATCTAAAGATGTTCCCTTATCTCATGTACCTAGGTGTTTAATCTAAAGATGTTCCCTCATCTAATGTAGCTAGGTGATGTTCCCTCATCAAATGTAGCTAGGTGATGTTTAATATAAAGACATTCCCTCATCTAATGTAGCTAGGTGATGTTCCCTCATCTAATGTAGCTAGGTGATGTTCCCTCATCTAATGTAGCTAGGTGATGTTCCCTCATCTAATGTAGCTAGGTGATGTTCCATCTAATGTAGCTAGGTGATGTTCCCTCATCTAATGTAGCTAGGTGATGTTCCCTCATCTAATGTAGCTAGGTGATGTTCCCTCATCTAATGTAGCTAGGTGATGTTCCCTCATCTAATGTAGCTAGGTGATGTTCCCTCATCTAATGTAGCTAGGTGATGTTCCCTCATCTAATGTAGCTAGGTGATGTTCCCTCATCTAATGTAGCTAGGTGATGTTTAATATAGAAGTAGTTAAAAAATACAAATTGAATATATTCTGGATTATGGACCACCACCGTCCCATAGTCTAAGCTCCTAATAGTATTTTTCAAGGGCTTCTTATAAACCTTGAAACTTTATCTTGCCTTGCGTCTTGTTACTTTTATTTTATCTCAATACTTTACTTTCCCTTGTTCTTCATCTTGCCTTTGCATTTTTTTTGTTGGGTACTTTACCTTGCTTTGGTACTTTACCTGCTATAGGTACTATTACCTTTCCCTGGCATTGATAGTTGAAAACCACACTCCTAATATTTAAGTGAATGTTATTTACTGTTTTAAATAATAGATATAGTTTAGAAGCCTGCAAAAAAAAAGTCAGCAGAATAATCTAATTTTGCAATCATGATCTGGTGTTGAAATATTTTAACAACAAAGAATACTTGTGATTTGAAAATAGTTGCAATTTTAAATTTTTTTTTATTTTATTTTTCTGTTTTTGGTAAATAAATAGAATTTTTTAATGTGTGATATTTAAACTGTTTTTTTTCAAAACATAATACAGATTTTAAATAGGCATAATTTTCATTAATTGTATGTGGTTATATGTATGTTATATTTCAAAGAGCGACCTAACATGGCACAGCATTTGTGGCATTCATGCATCCACACTATCAAATGTTAATTCTGTAATGTCCTGCTTTAATTAAGATTTCTTTCTCCTCCAGGTTTAGAAGAGGTGTGCTGAATAAAGCGCCATCTGGGAAAGAAAGTCTATTGGTCAAATTACAACATGTTTTTGCTTCCATGTGTCAATCATCTGTAAGTTGTTAGTCTCACTATCAATACTATTTGGCATTCCTTCAAAAGAGAAGGTAACTGTAACACTCTAACAGTAGCTCCTTTCTACTTAATTGATTAAATAAACAATACTTTTAACACTTTTTAAGACTTTTTTTTTTTCAATAAAAAATATTTGTTTGACTAAATTATAAACTGATTGACTAAATCATTTACGTTTGACTAAATCATAAATTGTTTCACTCTTTTTTTGGTTCAGCGACCAGCCATTGCTCCAACAAAGTTTCTACAAGCTTCAAGGCCACCATGGTTTCAGCCTGGTCATCAGCAGGATTGCTCTGAGTTTCTGAAGTACCTCCTGGACCAGCTCCACGAGGACGAGAAAACCAATGTTTTAAGCCGATCCATCAGCAAGAGCCCTTCCACCAGCTCTCTCAGCTCCAATAACAGCTACAAGATTTCTGAAGGCTCCCTTGGAAAGAGCAGCAAAAAAGCAGCTGTCATGCTGACTGGTATTAAGATGATGTCAGATGATGAGATGAACGGCTGTAGCAGTCCAGACTCTGACAAAGTGCCAATGCAGCCACTGACACTCGTAGAGAGCACATTTAGAGGAAGAATGCAGACCACCATTCAGTGCCTTGGGTGCCAGCAAGAGTCTCACAGGGTGGAAACCTTTTCCGACATACCTCTGGCATTCCCAAACTCATCAAAATCAATAGACAGACCTCACCAGACATTGGCTGGTGGGAGTGGCCTGCCTTGCGGCCTCCCAGAGAGCCCGCAGTCGGACAAGACCTTGGATTTTAACTCCAGTCAAGAGTCTAGCAAACCACCCAGTAACAGCTTCACCTTGAATGACCTTATTTCTTTTTACCTGAAGCCAGAGAAGTTAATTGGGGACAATAAGTACCACTGTGATAACTGCCGCACTTTGCAAGATGGGGAGAGGAGGATTCAGATTCTGGAATCACCTCAATACCTGATTCTAACTCTGTTGCGATTCTCCTATGACACTAAGCTCCAGTCTAGAACAAAGATATTTCAGGATGTGCAGTATCCTCGCACCCTGGCTATTCCTGTCTGCAAAGCTGTTCCTGTCTCTCCCATGGATTCTAAATCCAATCCATTTAGTAGAATGCATTCCAGGTCTGGCAGCCAGACTGCATTGGTCACCACTAAAAGTTCCAGCCAGTTGTCTCAGCTGGAGAACATCGCCCAGCGCCTGGCACCTCCTTGCGAAGGAGCAGCCCCTGCTCCAGAGCACTGTGACCTCTTCGGACTGTCAGCTGTTATCATCCACTCTGGAACATCCTCAGAGTGTGGCCATTACTATTGCTATGCTCGGCACTCTCAGGCAGGTCAAATAGACCTTAGCTTGTTGGACAGAGTGACATCTATTAGCAACTTGGATAACCTTGACCTACTCCCAGACAAATGGTACAACTTCAATGACAACAGAGTCTCTCATGCTCACTTTGAAACATTTAGGTAACTTTTTCCACCTGGCACTTTCTATATTTAGTCTGTAAGACTTCTTCTTTAGTGTTAGTTAAACTTGTATGACAAACCACTAAAATATTTCATCCCCACTTAAATTTGTCAGATCCACTAAACTTGTTATTTTTAATGAAGTAAATGAGAATAATATTTTAAAAAACTTAACAATCAAGGCATTTTAGTAAGTATATTCTCACTTAGTCTTAATAATAGTAAAAAAAAAAAAAAAGTATACTATAAAAAAGAAAACTACAGGTCAATAGAAATCTGGTCACAGAGTTAGTCAATACTCTGCATTATAAGTCTTGAAAAAAAATGAATTTAGAACCTGTGAGTTTGGAGATGTTTTATGTTGTCAGTTGATCAGCTTAACATTGGCTAATTGGGGAATTCTTTTTTTATTAAGTTTTGACTCATGCATTTTACATGAAAAATCTGGCTCCATTTCCTTTTTGTTCCAGTTTACAATTTGTTTAAAAAATGTATTATTGAGCATTTTTTAAAAGTCGGGGTATAAAAAAAAATGACAACTAGTTGGATAAGATAAACTGGAGTAGGAATGTGTATTTCCTGTGCTCTCCTACAAAATGTTTTCTCTAATCATGTATTGTTTTTCTTATTATTGCACAACTGTAAAACAAATTTTCTTACGGATAATAAAGATGATTGTTATTATTATTATTATTAAAGCATAGAAAATAATCCATGAATTGCAACTCTAATTGTAAGACAAATTTTCACAAGGATGATAATGATTCTTAGTTTTATTATTATGTATGCCATTCAAATGTAATAGAGTTATGAAGTCAAACTAACTTGTTAAACTGGCTTGTGGCAGTCAGAAAAATTAATGAAAAAAATAAAATTGCCTTGTTACTATTAGTTTTCACTCACACATAATACAACTTTTGTATTGACAGCAATTTGACCAAAAGATTCTCAAAGGACACAGCCTATGTTCTCATCTACCGCAAGATTGATACAGAGCCTACCAGTGTGAACTTCATCTCTGAGCCCCCTCTCAGGCCTGACTTAAGAGATGCAGTTATTAAAGACAATGAGACCTATATGAAGGTAAGCACAGTTTTGTTGATTCATTTGTTGTCCAGCCAATAGTTAAGACATATATGAAGTTAAGCACTTAGAAGTTTTGTTGATACATTTGTTGTCCAGCCAATAGTTAGACCACTGTTTCTCAAACTTTTTTTTTAATAGAGCACTTCACACATTGGGAGATTTAGTAGAACACTTTGTTCAAATAGAAATCAAATTAATAATAATTAAACCTTACTCTAAATTTACCATTATTAATTTCCATATATAAAATTGATATAAAAATACATAAATAAATATAAAAGAAAGTTTTAATGACTTTGATGGTATTGTGTTCTTAAAGAGCATAACTTCTTCATATCAGACACAATACTGGTAAGCGCTTGGCTTCCCAAGAGTCCCGGGTTTTAAACCTGGTGAAGACTGGGATTTTTACTTTCAGGATCTTTAGGGCACTTCTGAGTCCAGCCAGCTGTAATAGGTACCTGGTTGTCGTTGTGCTGGCCACATGACACCTTCATTAACCGCAGGCCACAGAGACAGATGAACTTTATATCATCTGCCCCATATATCACATGGTCTGAAAGGGAAACTTTACTCTAATTTTGGGTACAAGAGAGGTCATTTTGAAATAAACATGTAGTACCAATGATAACATCTTGTGATAAGGTCAATAATCCAGCTATAGAAAAGAAAAAAATCTGTTTCAGTTTGAGTACTAGGATTTCCTGGAGACACTATGGCATTCTGGGAAATCACCAAAAATAAAATATATTTAAGGTTTGGCAACTGCAACTCTAATAAATACTTTTAAGAAATTTCTCAAGGTGCAGCTACATTAATGAAATTAGGGGATGAAAATATGAAATAATCATGAAAGTCTATTTAGGGATAATCCTATGACCAATAATTTTTTTCATGGATGAAATATTTTGCACACAAATGATAAAATCATTTCTTTCTGCAGGAACAGGAAGAAGAAGCCAGGAGCTTAGCAGCACAGCGGAAGCGGTCTTCATCAGTAAACTCCACTAACCTAAGGAACTGGAGGGGAGATGATGATGATGATGATGATGACCTCAGCAAGGGCGGACCCCCAGGTTGCAGGGGTGGCCTCGGAGATATGGACACCACAGGCTCTAGATTTGTGTTTTGACCTCCTCTTACATTTTCACACCCTGTGTCTTTCTTGGTGCAAAATAATTTGCGTAATAAGACAATATGAGATGACTTTAAAGTTGCTTTGATCCCAATCTTGTGGGGTTGGGTAATGTATTTCTACTTTGCTTCCAGAAATCGCAGACTGAAAACTGATGAATATAAGCAATAGTGTCGTTGCTACCAAGGTCTGTAACTCATTTTTATGCTGAATTTAAATGGAGAGTAATTACTTTAAAAACTTAACTGTACGTGAAAATTGAAAGACTTTATATTTAAAGCAAAAGAGTATCAGCATCTGTTCAACTTGCAGTTGACTTTAGAGAACCTGTGAACTGGATTCATTTCATTTGATCCACCCTTTCATAATGTGTGCTGGATTCATTTCATGGGATCCACATTTTCCTATTGATTGTTCTATTTTCTTCATAACAACACAAGCTTACTTGTAGGGCCCACATTTCTAATTTATTTACATCCCCTTCTGCCTATATTGTGTATAAAAGAACCATGTGTACAGCTGTATATTTCACACTAGTATATGATTTTGTAATAATTTTTTTTTATTTGCAACAACAAAAATATGTAAAATAGCGAAAGCCATTTCTAATAAAGAAATATCATTTTTTTGGAACTATTTATAGTGCTCTAATTTGCAGGGACATGGAAATGTTTGATAATAGAGCTGTAATGTTCTTGTTTTTTTTTCAGTTTTGCATTTAAACCAGATTATATGATTTTAAGTTATATTATTCATTATGTAGTCATTAGTTTTCAGACTATCTCATTAGATCAAGAATCATTAGACTATTCAGTTTGGTTTCTTAGAAGTTTGAATGTTAATGAATTAGCTACATCTCTTTAAGAGGTCAATCTCATCTCCTCCTCTGACCTTAATGTCTGCCCAATTAAAAAAATGTGACAATTAAAATGTCCTTGTAATCAGAACAAAACTATTATCAATTGCAAACATTGGGTGTACTTTTGTAACACTTATAATGTAGTACACATTCATGTACATACATCACATTTTCTTATTTATACTAGTAATGTACACTTCAATGTACAAATGTAGGCCTTTCTACTTTTTATAAATTAATTATCACATGGAGTAGTATCCTGATAAGAATCTAGAAACAATAAGACTGTATACTTTCTGATCATCCTCTATTTATTAAGACCACAGAAACTTCAGGCAGGTTCCTATTTTTTAAATAATTGCAGAAAACAGTTGAGCCACTGGCTGAGCACATTTACTGTGAATTTGAAATGTCTAAAGTGGCCAGATAAGGTTTTCTATGTCATGACTTTAAAGGCATTGTGTAAAGCCTAATTGAATTACCCATTTCAAATCATGCAACTTGTCTAGGACTTCCATTTCTATCTAAATATTTTTTAATGTGTTGTATATAGAGCAATGTTTGATATAGTGAAGTTTAACTTTCTATTCGTTTATTTATATATGGGAAACATAACTTTGTATTATAAAACCCCATATTAATTAAAACAGTTTGTTATGGATTATTAGTTAGCACATTGTTAACAATGTTCCCTGCAGTATTCTGAGCAAGCTGTCAAATGCTCATGTCTCATTGCTGATTGTAAGCCTACCACTAGAGTTGTATTTATTTCAGTCTTGATCCTATTTATAATGTATACATCAGCATGTTTGCTGTTCCTTGATTCAAGGGAGGTAAAGTATTTTTTTACATGCATTACTTCCCTTGCATTGCAAGCAGGCAACCATTATATAGTGATGAAACACAATGTTGAAAGCATAGACATAAATAAATATAGACTGGCCGATGAAAGAGTTTTATGAAACGAAAATTTGTGACTTGCAATTTTGTGTACTTTATTATACAGCATTTATTAGCAGTGACATGGTGGCTATTGCCCTGGCTATCCTGTTGTTTATGTCTTTATCCAGAGTGTTGTTGGATATGATGGAGCCAAGGTAACAAAAGTGATCAACAATTTCTAGTGGTTGGCCATTAATGCTTACTTGAGGTGCAGTGTTTGTGTTTTGGACAAGTATCTTAGTCTTGCTTTGACTGATGTTTAAGCTGAACTTCTGGCAAGCAGCAGATAATTTGTCAACCAGGCAATGTAGCTGAATATCAGAATCAGCCACAATAGCTGCATCATCAGCATACAGGAGTTCCCTGACGAGTAGCTTCCTAACCTTGGTTTTTGCCCGCAGCCTTGAAACATTAAATAGTTTTCCAGAGGATCTTGTATGTAGAAACACACCTTCGTTTATGTCGTTGTACGCATAATGCAGTAGACAGGAGAAGAATATGCCAAACAGAGTAGGTGCGAGCACACATCCCTGCTTGACATATTGCTGACTAGCAGTACTAAAGCCCTAGTCTACCGGACCTGTGTGTTGAGCACCTTGCTGTACGGAAGTGAAACATGGGCAACCTACTCATGGCGGGAAAAAAAGCTGACTGTTTTCCATCTCCGATGCCTAAGGCGGATCTTTAAAATAAGGTGGCAAGATAAGATAACCAATGAGGAAGTGCTACAAAGAGCAGGGTGCCAGGATATCCGCTTTGTTATCAGCAGCAGACGCCTTGGCTGGCTTGGCCACGTTCGTAGAATGCCAGTAGGTCGACTTCCACAGGACATCCTGTATGGCGATCTAATAGAAGGCAGGAGAGCCGCTGGTCGCCCACTTTTACGTTATACGGATGAATGCAAACGCGACGTGAAGCTCTTCAAGATCAACACTGGCAACTGGGAAGAGGTGGCACTGGACAGATCCTCATGGAGAGAGAGCATAAAGGAAGGGTCAAAGATTGCAGATGTCATACACAATACAAGCAGAAAGAAGGGTGAAAATGCAACGACGCCTGGTGATTATATATGCTCAACCTGCGATCACAACTGTGTATCAAGGATTGGCCTCTTTAGTCACACAAGAAGTTGCAAAGGGAAAAGATCGTTTCTCGAGAAGTAAAATGCCACAGAACAGAATTAGCAGTATAAAAGTTAAGTATTCATATCTATTTCAGCCACACACCTATATATATATTGTAAATAAGGAGGCAGTGTAGTTTTGTTTAATCTCTAAGAATGAAGATCATGAAATTTTTCATAATTCGGAAATCCGAATACAATAGATATACATGTTTTCAAGTTACATGAAGTTACTTCCTTTGGCCAGTCTATAATTATTTATGTCTATGGTTGAAAGCTTTGTAAATAATATTCAGACTATCCCAGAGCTTTATTCTTATATTTATATATTACTAAGATCTATAATAGCAATATTTTCTTCATAAATATTTTATATTTGCACTATACTTACTCAGAGATGTAATCTTAAGTACTGACTAGGGCATAGAGAAACCAATCCACATGAAGACCAGCGACCTTCAACTTTCAACTTTTTATTTTTACTGCGATCTGTCATCAACAAAATTGTCTACCTCATTGTTTCTCTTGTACACAAACAAACATTTTTGAACCAAGTGCCAACTTTCTATCTGGAGATTAGGGACATCAACAGTGGAGGACAAATCTGAAACTTTGTCTGATGTGAATAAAAATGTTGATTATTTTATGAGTTTTGTGTTTTTTTGAAGAAGCTCTACTATTAAATTGCAGTTATTTATGATCTAAGGAAGTGACGCCTAAAACTGTAATGGGAGGTTATCCTTCCCCCTCCAAATGCCTTTCCACAGTGAAGATAATGAAGCCATATAGATTCATTTCCAAATGTTCCATTGGACCAGTGGGTCAGAAATCCCCCCCAAAAATATTGTGAGTCACTGATATGGTGAATAAAAGAAACTTCATTATCTGATTGATTAATTAGATCAGTAATAGAAAGGAATAATCTTAGACCGGGAAATTGAACTCATTGACTAATAAGGTTAACATGATACTAGTGAATGGTCTGACCAGTTAATGATATGCTTGATTGGTTTCTCATCTGAAATAAGCTGCTGCAGTTGTCACTAACCTGTATTTGAAACTACATTAGACTTTGCCAGCTTGTTGAAAACAGTAGAAAATTATATCTTTTTCTAGTGAGGATATATAACCTGCAAATGAAAATCTGGCTTCCTAAACAAAAGGTATTTAAACAAAGTAGACAACTGGGTGACTTGTTTACATGGGTGATTAATTTTGTAGGACTGTCCTAACATGGCACCTGCTGATGTGCTTTATAAATATAAATTATGAGGGATTTTCTCACTCTCTGTCAGCCTCTTTATCTTTCCATTTTTTATCATTCCTCCCTCTATATTTCCCTCACCTCCCTCATTTATTCTCTCATTTCCTCTCTAACTTCCAATTCCATTTTTTTTTTCCAAGCTGTCCTTCGTAATGTTATTTCATGTGCAAACCAATGTGCCAACAAAGTTGCTAAATACCTTTGTCTAAAGTAATGGCCAAATTTTGACTAGAAATTGTTACACAGTTCTAAATAAAACTTTTTTTTTATTCTTTCAATGATTTTTTTTTTGTTTTTTTTGTTGACTCATTGTTATGCATGTAAATATTCAATTCTTCCTTTAGAATTCATATCATCATACTTTGTTTTAAGAAGTTGTAAAGGGAAAAAATTGTCTTTCAAGATGTAAACTGTCACAGACAAACTTTGTTTTAATAATGAATTCTCTCAAACTCAAAATGTTTTTTAATTTGCCAATAAAAATGAGTTTGAGCTGCTGGAGTTGAGACCTTACCAGATCAAAAGCCAGAGTATAAATTCTTGATCATTTGCTTTTCTATATAATTACCACAGTTACCACATAATAATAATTAATTTTATAAATTACATGTTCAAATATTATATTTCTATATTATCTCAAAATTGTTCCACACGGTTGTTAATGCTGGAAGTGGCAATGGTCTTAAGCTCATCGTTACCTATAAAATGCTTCCTTGGCATGCATATCAAATAGCCTCTGACAACCAGTCCAACTCCTGACCTTATTTTCTTATTATTTATAAAATCTATCTGCTAACAGGAAGAATAATGCTCCAAAGGATGAAAACTTTTTTTTCAGCTACAAATATTCAGACTATGCCCCCAACAATTTGTACAATGCACTGTAAAGTTTAGTATTTGACGTGTGACGGTCAAGAGATTCTAATGCCATGGCCTTGCATTCCACACAATTCCATTAGTCATCGTGTCAAGTCGTTCGTTATACATCAATAGTCAATCTGTTTATTATACATCAATAATAGTCAATCAGTTTATTTACATCAATAATACACACAATCAGTCCGTATGTTTTACAAATGTTTAATTGTCCTAACTTGGACAACAGAGACAAACCTGGTGCGTTTTGTTCCACTCCATAAATTCAAGTGATTCGACATTGAGAAACACGATAGATATGTGAATAGGATTTATATCAAGTGATGCCAAGCCCCCCCCCTCCCTTTATTTGTCCACCTTTCCCAATTCCCCTTTTCCAAACATCACTTCAGCGACACATGCTAACATCCTGGGTAGGTGGCGGTCTGTAACTGGGCTCTGCGGCTATCCTGGTGGTACAGGTCGTATGCCTCCCATTGATCACCCTCTGAGACTGGTACTTGGACCCTGGCTAGAGCGTCCAGAACTGAAAGATAATAGGAACATATAAACGGGACAGTAAGTCTCGATGACATTCAATGTTGTAGTGTGTCTTCAGTAGATGGTGTCATTAGGTTGACTGGTAGACTGCTGACTACAAGTCTAGATCCCTAGAATTTTTTATAAACTTCAGAAGTTTGTTTTTTTTATAAACTTCGGACGTTTGGTTTTTTATAAACTTTTGGCGTTTTTTTTTTTTATAGACTTCGGACGTTTTTTTTTTATTATAAACTTTGGACGTTTGGTTTTTTATAAGCCTCGGGCGTTTTTTTTTTTATAGACTTCGGACGTTTGTTTTTTTATAAACTTCGGACGTTTGGTTTTTTATAAACTTCGGACGTTTGGTTTTTTATAAACTTCGGACGTTTGTTTTTTTATAAACTTCGGACGTTTGTTTTTTTTTATAAACTTCGGACGTTTGGTTTTTTATAAACTTCGGACGTTTGGTTTTTTATAAACTTCGGACGTTTGTTTTTTATAAACTTCGGACGTTTGTTATTTATAAACTTCGGACGTTTGTTTTTTATAAACTTCGGACATTTGTTATTTATAAACTTCGGACGTTTGGCTTTTTATAAACTTCAGACATTTGGTTGTTATAAACTACGGATGTTTTTTTTTTTTTTTATAAACTTCGGACACTTGTTTTTTATTAGCTTCGAACGATCCTTGAAAAATGGCTATTACATCCTGGTCCAAATTTAACTGCACGAGATGGTAGTGGTCAGGGTTTGAGCTGGAGACCATTGAAAATACAGCCCGAAGTATACTTCACACTAACAAGCAGCCAACATTGAATCCTTAAAATTCCATAATACTCGAACTATTTCTAAGTTTCAATCAGGGGGAAAGAAGTGCGTTATTTTACCTTGGTAAATTAGTTCCCATAATTTTTTTTTTTTTTAAATACCGCTGTAAATAAAAAGTTAAAATCATATCTACCCAGCCAAGTGCATTATTTCTTAAGGCCTACCTTACCTTTGAGCCGGCCCTGTCACACAAACAGTTTGTTACAGATAAGAAAAAATATTCCTCGTGTGAAACTTCGTGAGTTCAAGGTATGAAAGTCCTAAAATCTATTCTGTCAATGTCTTTGTGTTATCATCCTTGTCACTGTTACTATAGTTTGCTATCTCCAAAACATTTGTTCAGAAATGTAATAGTAGAGTTGAAAAAGTAAATAGATCTAGATAGACCTAGATATAAATCATGTATAACAAGTCTAATAAAATTGCTATTAAAAAAAAATGTGTCATGTCTGACCTGTCTTCCGAACTGCCAAATATAATGCCATGTTGCACAGGATGACAAAGATAGACTTGGAGAGGATGTTCATGGTTCCAAAGAAGTCACTAAAGGAAAATTTTAAAATCGATGAAGAGCCAATCAAAGATCACTACCGGATAATTAAAAAGTCATGGAAGGGACATTCAAATCAAAGATCATAGAATGGGGCATTCGAAGATCAATGACATAAACTCTGCTAAGTCGTTGGTTTTCATAACTGATCTAGGCAACCCATTCCATTTTTTAATGGCACTAGGGAAAAAGCACTTATACGAATTTGTTCTAGCGTATGGAATAAGAAATGTGCCTCTATCTTTGTGTATTTCTGAGTATTTCTTTAGGTTTTGTTTTTCTATTTGTAAGTTATGGTTTAGTATTTTATGTATTTAAGCTACTTTACTTTTTATTCTTCTGTCCTGAAGTGTCTTTAAGTTTAATGATTTTACTAATGGTGTTACTCTAATCAGATCTAGACTAAATCTAGTCTGTCAATGGCCAGTTTAACAAGGAATCTACAAACCTCAATTTTAGGCCTTAGTCTTGGATCAATTGTATTATTTGTGGACGAGTTCCAGATTTAATTTTAATGCGCACGCGTTCATCTGTGATGGCATCAGTGCTCTCAAAATGAGGACTTTCTGGCTCCTTTTTTAGTTCTAAATTTTTATTTTTATTTAAAAAAAAAACTAGCAGTACACACCGGCTACGCCCGTCGTGTTGTTACCAGGCTTTACATTGATAATTATGGCCGGAACACCCCCATCTTTTCATTTTTTTTTAGTTGTAACACAAAAGCACACATTTTAACTCTTTCTCCCCGTAATTATTTACCAAATATAGGTGGAATCAACGTCGGTATCGTCTGTTATGAGAGAAAGAGTTAACGATCAACATAATATACTTTTTAAACACAGGAATTAGTGTATCTGTTGCATTAAATTTTACGGCCCGCTGTCTATATATATATTTCCTATTCTGTCTGTCTTTCTCTTTAAAAAAAAAAACCCAGTTTACTTACGCTTTCTTTACTTAGTATCAATAATACATAAAACGCTCAACTCTTAACTTACAAATTCAAAAGCACAGCGTAATAAATATTCAGAACGAAATATAAAATCACTTTTCTAATTCCACGTGCTAGGACGAATTCCAACAAGTGTCCATTTAGCTCGAATGCCATATTAAAGCATGGAATGGGTTGTCCATGTCCGGTCCAAAACATTAGAGGCTTCAGACTTAGGAATCCCAAAAGGTTTGACAAACAAGGTCTGCACTACGATGAGGCCCATGTTAATTACGCTTGTATTCAAATAAGCATTCAATTGTAAAATTGTGTACATCAATTAGAATCAAACTACACATAAACCTTTAGTGATTTTACAAAGGCGTGTTCGAGTTTCAGGAAGTCGAATCTGTGCACGTAGTTTTAATATCGTGACCTAGAACCAGAAGCGGAGCTTGGGTGGTGGGAGGAGGGAGAGAATTAGATAATCCCCCGGCCCTCACTTGAGGGGGACCCCCAAATGAGTGGGTTTTTTTACATTTAATATTAAATATAACGCAAAATGCAGGGGCCCCCAAAGAGGTCAAGCCCCTCTCCGGGACCCCAAATTCCTAGCTACGCCACTGCTAGAAGTCTCCAACTCACTAAGACAATTTAGCGTACCATCATTGGCACGTTAAGAGTTCTCGATCACGTTCGACTGATGCCTTTTTAAGAAAAAAATGCGGATGTTTAAAAAAAATAGGTTAGTAGGTCAATTAAAGTTCATGCAATATATTTTAATCAAACGAATTATGATAGAGTAATTTTAGTAATTAATCAGACGTCTATGACAAGAAATTAATCTGGTGAGTATCAATTAGTATACCATATTTTTGTCAACAATCTGACTTAAATATCACCGTTTGTATTTTTACAAAGCTTATATTAACTCCGTCTGTCTATCTGTCTGTCTGGTAAAAAGTTTCAACATGCTTTACCTATTTCCTATTCTCGGATCAGGTTAAAACTTTGCACAATTATTTTTATTATTATTATTATTATAGCTTTTAATAAGCGCTACTTTCATGCTTATAGCATGCTCATAGCGCTTTGGTCCAATCTCATTTGTGGACCTGTGGGGCGCCTTTAGGCGCTGAGTAAACACAACTCTGCCCGAGTCGGGTGTCGAACCTCGAGCCCCCTTCTAGGTAGCCAAGACAAGCCAAGTTCAAGCGCACCTAGCCTCTCGACCACGCTTCCCACCTATTTATTGAACCTGTCAAAAAAAAAATAAAAAAAATTAGTTAATTAATTGTTGGTGACATAATAATTTTGTTTGATGTCGAAATAAGGGGAATAAATGCTACTTAAAGATAAAGGTGGATGTATATATGGATATAATCCCTTTATTACGTTTTGACACTTTTTCCCAAATTCCCATTCTCAGATCAAGTTGAAATTTTGCATAATCATTCAGAGTCGATTACAACACACGAATCAATCAAGAAATTAGTCAATTAATTAATCATTAAGTACCATATGTTTAGTACCGTGTTTAGTACAGAAAGGGAACTAAACCCTGTAATTTTCAGATAAACGGTGGTAATTAGCGGTTCTTTCCCTTTAAAAAAAAAAAAAAAAGCTTTGTTTTATGGCGGATTGTACCAGGCTTCGTATGGTTGAATGAAAAGGTTTCAATAAAGACAAAGGGGTCTTAGAAAAGCTTGACCTCTCTATCCTGGTCTCTTGAGTGAGACATTTCCTTTGGTCAAGTGAACAAATGAAAGACACAAAGATAAAGGCACATTCCTCGTCCCATATGCTAGGACAAATTTGTATAAATACTCCTTCTTCCCTAGTGCTATTAGAGCATGGAATGGGTTGCCTGAGCTAGCCAGGAAAACCAGTGACTTGGTAGAATTTAAGTCATTGGTTAATAAGCATGACTAAATGCATGACGCGTAGAACGTAATCATCTTCTTTTTTCAAGTAACGTCTGTACAATATAAGATAAGATAATGAAATATTCAGAAAGACACAAAGATAGAGGCACATTTCTTATTCCATACGCTAAAACTTGTTGTTTCTTTACCTTACGATTTGGTCCGAATAAGAGGCTGATCCGATTAAACGGATTCAACGACGTGTAGTTTACCGACAGGAGCATTTGTGTAAAATTGTTATGTGTCCGGCCATAACAAGTGAAAGTTACTTTTCATTTATTATAACTAAGTATTTAGAATTTATAGTCCACATAATTGATTTACCATGAAAATAGAAGTTGAATTTATTTATTTTAATTGTAATTCATCTAATTCTCTTTGTAAAATATCAGTATTTTGAGATCTGAATGTTGTTCTTGATATATTATGGCCATCATCTGCAAATAGTCTAACTTTTGTTCTTCAACTAATGAGATTAGGATTGGTCAAATGTTTAAAATTAGGTACCGGTACTGAAATGAGCCTATGACTGTTCGTTAAGGTACACCAGAGAATACTGTTATCAGTGTTAATTCAGAAACATTCCTTACTACAGTTTGTACCCTACCCATCATAAAATCCTGACTCCATTGGTTTAAATTGTTTGTGTTTTGTTTGTTTTGTATGGTTTGGATGCTCCTTGCAGATTATTAGGCTACACTCTAGCCAAAATCTCCATCAGGGTGGCACGGGACGGAGGCGGACAGGGTTCGAACCCGATACCATCAAGATGACAGTCCACAGGCACAGCGTATACCACACGACCATGCAGCCCAGAGACCATACCACACGACCAGGCAGCCCAGAGCCCATACCACACGACCAGTCAGCCATCTAATTATTAATTACATTTACTCTACAGTTTCAAATTATGCTAAACATGCTAGGAAATAAAATTGTCATTTTTTTTTTTTTAATTCCACGTCCTTGTCATGTCAACACACCATCTTGAATTATCGAAAGCTGCAATGAAAACAGAAACACTACGGTACTTAACTTGAACACTTGAACACACTTGATTGGCACACGCTAAAAAACAGGGAAAGAACTAAAAAGACAATGCTCCATCTCTGCTTGGACTCACCGCACGATCAGGAATTTAAGTGGTTCTCGTAAAGACTGACCACAACGACTAGCGTAGCTAAGGTTTTGGGGCCTGGGGTGTAAGGGGTGGCTTGACCTCTTTAAGGGAACGCTCACAGACCGGGGAAATTTTCAAATTTAAACCCCCTTCCCCACACCCCTAGCTAACCAATACAAACACGAAGGAGATTGGTAGACCAAGAAGCAAAGACGGCAGGATGGACATGGACACCCCCCTACACACACACTGAAGAGAATGGCCCAGAACAGAGTCCGATGGTGAAGTGATGTTGCTGCCCTGCGCTCCACTGGGAGTCAAAATGATTGACTCCAAGTTAAGTAAGTCGTAAAGATTGCCAAAATCATTTAGAAAATCTTGGTTTATGGTACATCGGATGGCTGCCTGGTCGTGTGGTATGCACTCTGGAGTGTCATTCGATGGTCATGCGGGAGATTTGGGCAAGGATGCCATCTCATCTCTGCCTGTGGTCCCTTCTGGGGCAAAGGCCACCAACCAGCTTCCTCCAGGCATCTCGGTTCTGTGCGAGCCTCTCCAGCTGTCCCCACGTCTTGCCCATCTGCTATGATGCAATTATCTTTAAATCTGATGGAACATCAGAAACATGTAAAACATATTACAAACAAACTTGTTGTTATCCGTATTATTTATGTCCCATGACCATCTCATGGTTTACACATCAATACTATTTCGGTCATGTCGAGCACCTATAATATAATTTGAGACCACACATTTACGGGCATTCTTTAAGCATAGGCAACGGGCCCGAAATGATAAAGTAGCCTGCTGGAGTTATATGAGTAACCTTAGTGGGAGGAATTCATCATTCAACTCCGTCTCACCTGCCATCCGTCTGCGCAACTAGTTCATCAAGTTATAAATAATAGAGAGTGGCATGATTAACAAGTTGAATATAAAACAAGAGAGTTACAAAGAGAGTTTGCGTTGAAACACAAACTCAAAATCGGCCCCCCGAAGTGGTCCGCTCAGGCAGGTAAAAAGGCAGGTTTCAATATTTTCAGAAACCATATCAGAAAGTATGAACTATCAACAACTACAATCATACCTCCGTCGATACAAAAAGAAGAGACACGCTTGTGTCGAAAGTGTTACCGATACTGTTGTATTGTTAGTCCTACTATTTACTAAAGACTTGATACCACATAGTTATTATTCATATATATATATCTGGCCTAACTGATGTTATTAAATGATTATCTAATTAATTTAATTGTTTTGTAAAAGGCCAATCTCTAATTAAAAACCTCAACAAAAAAATGTTCCCTTTAGTGATTTAGTGTCTCGTATATGTCATTGTTTACTGAACTCCACATGTGTAATATATTAATTTTTTTTTTCAAATTATATTCGACTTATAGCCTACATATACTAATTAGATTTTTCTCTAAACAAATGTAAACATTTTTTTAAATGTAAGTAGCTAGTATAACTGAAAGTACTTAATTTTCTAATAACATTTTTTAACATTTTATTTATACAAAACCAACTTCTTTGCCACTGACCTATCGAAGTGCTTATAAAAGTAGAAGGTTTTATAGTCTATTGTTTGTTTAAAAAAAGGTTAAAAAAACGACCTAATTCTCTGTTCAAACTTATCTCCCCTTTGCTAAGTATGCCGCACTGACTCTTTATTAAAGAAATTTAATTAATTACGACTAATTGATGAACTGATTATTTCTTTAATTGATTCAAGTGTTGTCCTCGACAATGAATAATTGTTTCGACTAGATTCGAGAATGATAAGTAGGAAAAATATCTTTCCTCTTAGACAGAGCGAGTTGATAAAAGATCTGCCATCCATCTATCTCCGTTTCTCTCAGTCTCTTGCCTCTTCTTCCTGGTACTGCTCCCTGAAGGAAGGTCTTTACGAGCCCTGAGGACCTTGTGATGTGGCCATACAGTTTGAATTCCTTTTTTCTTTTTTTGCTATGTAGTTTTTTTGACAGTGATTAGCAGAGGTCATCAAATTATGACCAATAGCCAAAAGGGCATCAGCATTGGAAGTGAAAAGCTGACAAGCGTCTGTAGTTTTAAATACCTCGGAGCTATCGTCTCAGATGAGAGAACCAAAGAAAACAATATTGAGGATCCTAGCAATCGAATTGAGATGCTACAGAAGGATCCTGGGTATCACATTTAAAGACCGCATCACAAACTAAGAGATATGAGGCAGGGTTATTGCAGTCATGGGACCTCACGATGACTTGCTAACTATTGTAAAAAAAAACAACAAAAAAGAAAAAAAAAACGGAAACTAAAAGTATTACTGCAAAGACCTTCCTTCAGGGAGCTGTACCAGGAAAAAGAGGCAGACAGAAAAAGCGATGGGAAGACAACATAAAAGAATGGACGGGCATGCCATAGAAAAAGGTTCTATTTAAGGCAAAAGAAAGAGAGGAATGGAACGAATCTTGTGTGGTGCCCTGCGGTCCAACAGTCTAAGGTAGCGGTTCTCAACCTTTTAGTTTAGGCGACCCTTTTTACTATCCCCCCACCCTGCCGCGACCCCCCCCCCCCACATACAGCAATAGAATAGACAATAACAATTCATTTTTCGATGGTCTTAGGCGACCCCTGGCAAATCGTCAATCGACCCCCAAAGGGATCGCGACCCACAGGTTGAGAACCCCTGGTCTAAGGGATAGGTGAAGGAGGTTAGCAGGTCGTCGTTGGTCCAATAGCTGCAGTAATCATGTTTCTAATCTCTTCATTATGCGTCATTTACAAGGACCGCATCACGAATGAAGAGAGGTGAAGTGTAATAATCCACATCTTCTTTTTGTACATACTTACACTTCAGTGTTTGAACCGATATAGTATATATAAATCTTTGGTTTGAACATTCAGCCAGCTCGAACGATAATGGTTCTAACCGTAACTCTAATTATTAATATGCATTATAATGTTATTATAGGAGTTAGTGCCCTTAGCGCAGGGTCGGCCTTAGGTAATTGGAGGCCCCAAATGAAATAGAAAAATAATTTAAAAAAAAAAACGCAATTGATTAAAAACCTAGTGTACTCCAATAAGAGGACACGTTTCGCTATTTCTTCTCTAAAAAATGTTTCTAGAGCCCTGTGCGAGACCCAGGCGGCTGACTTGTTTGACCTGCGGATTAGGAAGTGTGTGTAGTAGTTGGTTAATTAATATGGTTGAATAAAGCCTGTGTGTGCTTTGTAAATCGGCCTTGCAGGTTGTCTACTTTTACTCATATTAAAAAGAGTTTATTAACTCTTAATAACAATCCATTGACTTATCCTTCCTTCAAAATTACATTCATCAGTAGTGAGCATGATGACGGCTCCATTCCACAACAACAACTGATGCATCAGCCAGACCAATGCGGAGTTAAAAGTCGCACAAGAGCATGAGTTATCAATACACGAGGAAGACTGATTCTCCAGGTGAACATTTTTTTTTGTCAGTCAAAAGTTGATGAACAAGTTGTTGGTGAACCAAACAATTTTTTTCATGAACACATTTTCGGTTGAACTTTTGTCCGGAATGAATTTTCGTCGAGTTAAAAATACTCTTTTGCGATGTCTCCTAAAATTTTGAACTTAGACTTTGAATGGACTTCTAGCAAGTGCAGACGTGATTCTAAGTAGATTTAGAAAGTAGGATGATATTTTGTCCTCTACCATTCGCAAATTATCTTTCACATACATTATAATTTTATCTGTTTGTCAAGTTCAATGCCATTGTCCTTGTGGAGAGCAGATACGATTGACTGCAAGTTTTCGTCTAATTTTGATTGCCAATCTGAAGTTTTAATTGGAAGGATATGATATTTTTCGTTCAAACAAATCAAGGCATGTTACATTTGATCCTTGCAGTGACGTATCCATTGCAAAAGAGAAACGCGTCTTTAAAATTGCCATCATTTATTTACCTAACTTTACGTCTAAAATTCTGGGTATCCTTATCAGCATGGATGTTTGCTAGCAAATGACGTTATATAGTTATATTGGTTTCATAGATTTGGCTTATAGAACTTTGTTACAAATTACACATTGTTTTTTTTTTTTATTCCTGCTTGAACTATTGAAGTAAAATCATACAGTAATAAATTGACATTCTATTTTGTTTTCTTTTGATCACGAATCATCTTAAGTTTGTTTCATAATGAAATATTATCTTCAATAACATAGACTATGAAACGATTAAAAGGCCTATTATTAATTATAAATTTCGATTACATCAGAATGTCGACATAGAAAAATGCTGTATCGTTCCTTTGAATAGATCAGCTGTATGGAGACCATAGGTGTGGTGTGACTTATCAAGATTCTATTACTATTACATACACTATTAGACATTGAAGGCTAAATGAAGACAAGTTTGGTTTACATTTTCCAGTGAATGACCCGGAAGTGATGTTATTTATTAGTGACATGAATAAACATAAATATATACATTCGCATACAAAAAAAAAAAAAATAATATACCACAGCACCTCCCTCCTCCAAAAAAAAAAAAAAAAGATGACAACATTTAAATTGAACAACAAGGTCGAGAAGAAGAAAATTTTTTAAAAAAATTGAACATATGACGGGACAGATAATCAGCATATATCTAAATATAAAATAAGAAGTCAGTATATGTGATTGTTCTATTCGTTGTATCTGTGTGGTTTTTGAACTTCTCTGCCACTTCTGGTAATGTAACCATCTTGCGAGGTTGGGTTAGTGGGTTCAGAATGTATAACTCTGGGTGTAGGAGAAGTATGTGTTGCCATTCTAGTAGGTGAGCATGGGTACTCAACCTGAGGTTGGGAGAATTCTTCATTGTTTCCTACTGAGTCTGGTATTGTAGCTTGGTCACTAAGACTGTCTTGAGAAGGTATGGGAACAGCATCTGGTGTTGGACTAGTGAAATGTTCATTTCTTTCTGACACGGTAGGAATCATTTCTCTGGTAGATTTACCATTCTCTTGTCTTGGAGTGCTGACCAACTGATCGATGTGTCTCCTCCATATCATGCCTGGGTATATTTCTACTATATACATTAGAGGTCCTGTTTTGGACTTTATTACACCATATTGCCATTTTCCTTGATTCGCTCTGTAATCACGTGCAAGAACACTGTCCCCAACTTGGAATTCTCTCAGCCTCACATTGGAGTAATTTTTCGTTAGTCTATTCTGAATGTCCATGTTTGGCCTAAGTAAATCCAGACGAGATTGTAGTCTTCTTCCGAACTTAAGAAACGCTGGACTCTCATGAGTTGTGGATTGTGGAGCATTTCTGTAAGCAAAAAGAAATCTAGAGATTTTCTGACTTAATGTGCCTGTATCATTTTTTGGCAGCCTTCATAGCTATTTTAAATGATTTCACGAACCTTTCTGCAAGTCCATTGGTAGCCCGGTGAAAAGGTGCAGTTGTGATGTGCTTGATCCCATTTCTTTTGGTAAAGTCTTTAAATTCATTTGAAGTGTACATAGAGCCATTGTCACTTGCAATGATGTTGAGTATTCCCAATCTTGAGAACGTTTCTGTGAGACAGTCGATTGTTGAAGATGATTTCGTAGAACTGACAGGGAATACTTCTGCCCATTTTGTATGAGCATCTATAATTATTTAGAACATATTATTCATAAAAGATCCAGCAAAGTCTATATGTACTCGTTCCCATGGCCGCTCTGGCCACTGCCATGGATGTAGTGGTGCTTTTTGAGGATCGGGCTGATGATAAGAACAACCCTCACATGACTTTTTGATCGATTCTATGTCCTTATCTAATCCTGGCCACCAAAAATACATTCGTGTGACATTTTTCATCTTGACAATGCCCAGATGGCCTATGTGTAAAGTGTCCAACAGTTGTGAGCATAGCTTTTTAGGAATTATTATACGATAACCCCACAGTAAGCATCTTTGTTGGACCATTAGTTCATGACATCTTTGAGAAAAATGGTTCGATGCCAGGTGATGTGAATCTGGGCCACTTGCCTTGTGAAATGAAACTTATTACTTGTGCTATTTGTGGATCATGGCGAGATTCTTTAGCAATGATTGTCGCATTTGGCGCTCGGGTTAGGGTCGCATTAGTTCACTGTAGAAGAGATTATCTGCTATGAAGTTGTCTCCATTTACTGGGGTTGTAATAATCTAGAGAGTCCATCAGCATTGGCATGTGACTTGGACTTTCTAAATTCAATTGAGTAGTTAAATCCAGATAAAAATACAGCATACCTTTGTTGTCTAGCAGCTGTCATAGCTGGAATACCTTTGGTTGGATTGAAAATGTGTTTCAGTGGCTCATGATCGGTAATAAGAGTGAAGTGTCTCCCACACAAATAGATGAAGAATTTCTTTACAGCCCAAACTATTGCTAGAGCTTCTTTATCCAGTTGTGAATAATTTTCTTCTGCTTTATTTAGTGTTCTGATGCATACGCAATTGGTCTTTCGTCACCTGATTTGGTCACATGAGACAAAACTGCCCCTATACCATATGGTGATGCATCACAAGCCAATCGAACTGGTAGATTTTGGTCATATCTTATGAGAACATTATCAGATGCGATCATTGTTTTTATTGTTTCGAAGGCCTTGGTGCAGCTTTCGTCCCAAACGAATTTAACTTTATCTTGTAGTAGATTGTAGAGTGGTTTAGCTATTTGTGCAATATTTTTGAGCCACTTATGGTAATAGTTAACCATACCTAGAAAAGACCTCAGTTGTGATTTATTGTTTGGAGTACTGTTCATTACTGCTAATACTTTGTCATTGGTTTTATGTAATCCTTCTTTCGAAATTTTCATTCCACAGAAAATAATTTCATCTTTGAAGAAGGCACATTTTTCAAGATTTGCCTTGAGACCATATTCCTTCAGTCTGCTGAGTACACTTCTTAAATTTGCAAGATGTTCTGTGTCATCTTTCCCTGTGATGATCAAGTCATCTTGATTGCATTGTACACCTGGCAGTCCATTTAAGATAATATTCATAGTTCTTTGCCATATCATAGGAGCTGATGTGATCCCAAAAACAAGTCTGTTGTACACATATAGGCCTTTGTGTGTATTGATGGTTGTTAAATGTTTTGAAGCTTCATCTAGTTGAAGTGTAAGATATGCTTGTCGTATATCTATTTTTGAGAATTTGTCTCCTTTTTCTAAGTTTGCAAGGATATCTTCAATTCTTGGTAGAGAATATTGTTCGACTTAACACTGGGTTGATGGTTACCTTGAAGCCACCACATATTCGAACATCTCCAGATCGTTTCATTATTGGTACAATTGGTGTTGCCCAATTGCTGTAATTCACTTTAGACAGAATTCCTTCATTCTCTAGTTTATTAAACTTCTTTTCTACTTTTGCCTTGATAGCATAAGGGACGGGCCTTGCATTGCAGAATTTAGGTTTAGCATCATCTTTTATTGCTATGGTTGCCTGCATGTTTCTGATGGTGCCTATTCCTTCTGAGAAGACCTCCTCAAATTCCTTGATTAGACAATTGATATTTTCTTGTATACAAGATTCAGAGGATATTAACTGTTTGATAGAGCTCCAGTTGATCTTCAGAGATCTTATCCATTCACGTCCTAGTATAGGATTGCTACCTTTACTCAATATGTACAGAGGAAGTTTCTTGGTTTCATGTTGATTGTATACTATTACAACCGCTTTTCCCAGAGGGAGTATTTCTTCTCCGGTATAGGTTCTCAAGCGGACGTTAGTGCATTCGAATTTTGGGTTTCTTTTAAAGATATTCTTGTAATCTTCTATTGTCATTATTGATAGCCCAGAACCTGTGTCTATTTCCATTTCTGTGTCGATTCTGTCAATATTAATTTTTATGCACATTTTGTTTGTGTTTGTTGACAAGCTGAATATTTCTTCTTCTGTATCTTCTTGTACATTGTGTACCTTTCCTTCTCTTTTGCATGCTTTTTCTATAAGACCTTGTTTGCCACACTTGAAACAAGTAGCACTGCGAAAGAAGCATCTTGCTCTTGTATGATTTGACTTGCCACAAGAGAGACACATAGTTCTGGTGTCCCCTTTATCTTCTTGTTTCGATGGGGATGCATTGTAAGGTTTCTTTTGATCTCTTGTATAGAGATATCTTTCATTCATAGTTCAGCTTTTGCTGTGCTCTTTTTGGTTTGTATCCTGTGTAGAGATTGGGCTTGATTAGACTGAATCTGTTCTGCATCTCTCTTGGCCGTCTCCATGGCTGTAGCTATGTTGATAGCTGTCAATAATGTTAGATTGGCCTCTTGAAGGAGTCTTTTCTGAATGTTTACATCTTTTAGACCACAAACAAATCTATCTCTAAGTGATTCTAGGAGAGCTGGGCTGAAATTACAGTATTCTGAGAGTGCTTTTATAGCAGTTATAAATTCGTTGATTGTTTCATTGTCTTCTTGAATTCTGTTGTGGAATTTAAATATTTCCATAATCTTCAAAGGAGGAGGGCTGTGATGATTGTTAAGCAACTTGCAAAGCTCTTCATATGACTTCGTGATGGGCAACTCTGGGGATGCCAATGACCTTAATGTAGCATAAGGTTTGGCCCCTATGGTATGGAGGCTAGTAGTATAGTTATAGAGTATACTACAGTATAGGCTAGCGGCCTTTTTCTCCTATGGAGCACGGTTTGCAATAAAGTATGCATCTAGCCTTTCTTTATAAATGTAATCTGTACCTTCATTAAACGTGTCTGGCTTTCCCATTCTCGTCGCCAATTGTGGTGTCGTGACTTATCAAGATTTTATTACTATTACATACACTATTAGACATATAAGGCTAAAAGGAAACATGTTTGGTTTAAAACATTTTTAATTGAATGACCCGGAAGTGATGTTATTTATTAATGACATGAATAAACATAAATATATACATTCGCATAATAAAATAATAATAATAATATACCACAATAGGTAATGCACAGGCCACTCATTTGGGGTCATTCCCATTCCTCGTTTCATATGCTAGGAAATTTTTTTTACAAATGCTGCTTCTTCCCTAGTGATATGGGGGCATTGAATGGGTTGCTTGAGCCAGCCAGGAAAATCATTGACTATGCAAAATTTAAGTCATTGACTAGATGCATGACGCGTAGGACTTAATCATCTTCTCTGAAGTACAATCTGTAATATATAACATAAGATTATAAGATGATCCCGAGTTACTATGTGAAACCAGATGATCCCAAATTTTAAATTAAATAGAAACACTATGATAACACTTTTTATGCCAGTTTAGATTTAAAAAACATTACAAAAAATAAATTTACATTTTACAACAATGTTCTTTTAAAATTGACATTAAGATTAGATTTAAATAATTTTTAACAAATTAAAACACATCTAGATCTATATATACATATAATTACTATTAGCTAGATTTCATTTAAGCCATAGATTAGCTAAGATTAATGATACATTTTAAAATGAATGGAAAAAAATTTGGCCAATATGGCGTTCAACTTTATTTTTGTACTCCCATAATAGCTCTTATTACTCACAATAATGATATTCGGTACTATAAATACTATTATATATCTATATCTAAGTATAATTTAGATCTACTTTTACACTAATAGATATAGATCTATATTATTTTTAGAATGTGCTAGACTGACTAACGCACGGTGTCTACTACTCTCACTAAGTTGCACTAGACTAGAGTAGTAGAGATAGAATCTAGATCTAGACTAGATTCTACTAAATTCTGACTCTGGCTACTCTCGTCTCAGAGTCAGACAGACGTCTCAGTCTCAGTTGACTCAGTCTCTGAAACTGAAGTATCATTACAATTACAGTACATTTTAAAAATGATTTTCAAATCACGAATCAAATCTAGATCTACTAGTAATCTAGTTACTTGAGTCTAGCAGAATTAGATACAATTCTAAATCTAATCTATCTTAAATCTATTTAAATTATTTTTTTAGTTTGACATATATCTATCAATCATTCATTCAATGATCACTATTTATTCATTATCAACAATACTGACAATACTAAACTCAATAGTTTTTTTTAGTTTTTAAAGTTTTTAGTTGTCATTAATCATGACATTAGTTTATTTATTTATCTGCCTTAATCTATTAGTAGAAACAGACAGAAATAATTCTATAGATACATAATAATAGATTCATTTTAAAATTCTATCCATATAGAACCTGTTCTTTTTTTCTTAATTTTGGATGTTCATTTTGTTGCACTTTAATTCCCCCCCCCCCCCCCATCCAGATCCTTATAATTTTTTCATACATGTGACTCTATCCCTCCCCCCCCCCCCCTGCCTGTTTAATAGGTTGTGACACTACACACGCTTAGTGTATATGTCACTCTCCTCGCAGTGAGCTCACCTGGCGTGATCACCTGCAGTAGGCATGATCTCTGGCTTCAAATTAGCAGCCTGCACTTCTTTCTTTCATTCATAAATTATACATTCCAGATAGGCCTATCTCGGTCAAGGTCGTGTTTATTCATTGAACAAATCATAGATTTCTTAATCCCAATAATATTTCTAATTACGATTTTGTCTTGAAGAATGTAAAGTAAAGTTTGATATTATATTAATTTAATGAATTCAAAACTGAACACTTGCATCAAAGGTCCAAAAATAGTAGATATACAGATTGTAGATCTAGAAAAAATGTATATATATATCTAGAAAAATGTAGATAAATCTATATAGATGTATCATAATATAAATCTATATAGATTAGATGCAATAATGTACTTTATGTCATTAATAATTACTTTAGAAACTATTCCATCGCTATCATTAAGGACTATTGCATGTTCAGGGTATTAGTAAAGGATATGAACACTATAACAGTAAGATCCATCTTTATAAATAATATTAAATAGAAAAGATCTTAAATAAAATGTTAGGCAAGTGTCAATCACAACAGTCCATGGGACCCTTTTACAAGAAAATATAAAAACCTTTAAATGGGCTTTAAATACTTTTTAAGCATTGGGTATGTGACAAAGCATCATAGCGCACTATTTTCTGGGGTGGAAAAAAAATTATCTCATTTGAGTTCTAAAATTGCTTGTCTTTTTTTTTCTTAGAGGCATTTTGATGTTTTACACCTTATTGCATCAATATCAAAGATGCTTGCATCTCTAAATTGCAGTTCAAGTGGTGATAATGCTGATTTCTAACAAAAATGTGTTTCTTTTTGGGTAGGAATACCCTGAATAATGCATGTGTTCTGAAAGAAAAAAAAATGATATAGCAGATATTTTCATGATAATTAGGATCCCATTTTAAATTTTATGCTTGTCGCAATGTAGTGAACATGTCAGGAATACTGTTCATACATGATCAAAGTAAATATAACAATTTGGACAATTGGCATCGTTGGGTACAAAAAGATTTTTTTTTTTAATGCTGCATAGTGTTTAACTTCAGTTTGTTAATATAAACTCCTATACATGTATGTTTAGTGTGAACTTAAAAATATTCTATATAGATGTTATAATTATTATTTTTTTTACATTTATTTTTGTTCATTTTCTCTTTTGCAGCAATTGGTCTCGCAGTTTCCAGATATCTAAAATGTATCTTCTCACATATTGTACGAATACGCCACTGAAATGGATGTTTTGATTTGTTTTCATTTTTAATGAAAAGATAATAATGGAATGCATTGAATGGTATCACACTTTTGGGTCTAATATAAATGGATGAAAAACAAATCAATGAGCTGTTAGAGTGTTCTGTCTGTTTAGAGCGTTTTGACCAAAACTGTAAAGTTCTTCCATGCCAGCACACATTCTGTAGGCAGTGTTTGGATGAAATTGTTCTCACACAGAAGGAACTGCGCTGCCCAGAATGTCGTGCTCTAGTGACGGTTCGTGTGGCCGAGCTGCCAACTAATATCCTCGTTGTTCGCATTCTGGAAGGTCTCAAAACTAAAGGGCATAGGTATCCTGGTAGCCGGCATGGTCATGTTGGCCTCAGTCCATCTAAAACTGTGACCACTCGGCATGACAGACGACATGAAACAGCTGCTCACCTATCAAAGCTAGTAAGTGTAACCTTTATCCTTTTTATTCTTAATGAGACGATACATTTGACTTTTTTAATGTCACAATATGTTTACTTGATATTTTGATGACTATGATGTCTTGGTTGGTGTTATGATGAGATTGTTCAAACAATGCTTATCTGATGTTTTAATTTTTTATAGTTCTCTCTTTTCAAACAATTTCAGGATACTCAAAACAATATTGTGATGCTTTAAAGTATAAACTCAAAACTGAAATCTTTTAAAAATAAATACAAAAACATTTGTTCTAGAACTTAATTTCCTAGTCTGCACATTTTAATTCATACTTGAGCTTTCTCAGTTTTGTAGTTTGTGACGTTAGTTACATGCATCAAATTTTTTTTTTCTGGCAAAATTTGTGAAGCTCAGTATTTAATTGGATGTGGACACAGATGTTGCATGATGAAACTAGTTGCAAGTGAAAAACAAAAGTATTGATTGACTTTTATTATTATTAGTAGTATCATTATATATATTGCAAGTTAGGAAAGCTTTGACATGTTATCACTGATTTGGGGGTAAATCAATCAATCATAAGTTGAATACATTTCCATAGTTCAAAAGTCAAGAAGTCTTAGTATGAAGTCAAATGAGTAGCACAAGGATTGTATTTATGCTGTGTGAATAGCTTATTTGTTTTTATATCTCCTTTCATTATTACAGGTCTGTGAGATTTGAATTTAAGAAAACTGATATAAAACATAAATCTATACAATAATACACAGATATCCCAGACTTCTTAATGTACTGCAGCCAGAAAATAGATTTAACTCCTTTTTATAAAATTTAATAAATATTTAACAGTGTACCGACATCACAAGATTTATTGATGATCCATAACCAGGATCACTATAGATTTTAAAAATGATCCTTGAATCTCTTAAGATATATATATATATATAATACTGATTCTTGGTATACTGTCTGTATAATGTATGATTTATATATAAAAGCTATAATAATTATTATTATTTTTAGGGGACCCCTTGTGCAGAGGCCTTGTACAGATATGATTCTTTGGAAAAAGAGTACGTCAACATATAATTTATAGTTTTGTAATGATATTGAAATAATATTTAGTCATTGAAAGAGCTAACAACACACCATTTTTACAAATATTCACCATTAATAGTAACAAATATGGGAGGCTATTTAGTAAGGGAGATGACTGTTTACTATATTTTAAACACATTTATGCTAATGGTTTTAGATTTGTTGTCAAAAATTATTATTTTTTTTTTACAATTGTATTGCTAAGTTATGTAAGTTCTGTCAAAGCAATGGCCATAAAACATTAAACAAAAGGAATTATTTTTTAAGGAAATGTTATTTTTTCTTGAGGCTTGGAATAAGATTGATCCTTTACAAAAAAAAATAGATCATTTAGATAATCATTATTAATATGATATCAGTAAGGCGGGTTCACATCTAACTTCACCTACACTTTCACCTATCCTTTGGTCTGCTTGACTGTTGGGTCACCACGCAAGATCTGTCAACCTTCTTTTTCCATTCTTTGATAGAATTTCATTCTGATATTTGATTTTGAGTTTGTGTTTCCACACAAACTGCCTTTGTAACCTTGTTATTTACATGCTTAGAAAATTTTATTATATTCAATAAATTTGACATCACAATTTCATATATATATATATATATATATATATAAAGTCTGATTATGTGAGATTTTGTTTTTAGCAGGCTCATACGTCACTTTCTCAACAATACTGATAGTGGTTCTAACTAATCACACCACATCATTCTTACAGTGACTTCTAGGTCTTGTCCATAGTCTATGATAGTCTTTGATCTAGTCTCACATGCTTTATTTTAAATTCTTAGACCTATATCTGGGTATCTAGACTAGCTTGATTTAGCTAGATTTTCTAGACTTTTCAAATTAGATCTGCTATCATGTCATTTTATTGACCTAGGAATGAAAATACATAGCTACTAAATCTAAGCCTACAAACTGATGTGATGTGTCATGTGAAACAATACTGGGCTAACAGCTCTATTCAATAATTAAAAGTGAAAGGAAGATTTCACACATGATTTGTAGCTTTTCACATGTCTAGTTCTAAATTTGATCATTCCCTGTTTAATTTCAATATGACATTGTAGATCTAGACTCTAGTACTAAATTCTAGTACTAATTAAAAAAACAAAAAAATGATGATTACATTTTTCTAGGTCTGGTAATTGCTTTAGATTCCCAACACTTAGTTGATTAGTCTTGTAAATGTAATCATTGGCTCTGACATCAATAAAAACTTTGTAGTTATCTTGACTGTTTTTTTATTTGCAGAATAATTACATCAGAAAAACAACAATTACTGGGTTATTATTTTAAAAAAAATAAAAAAAATTAATTAATTATTATCTGTAAATTAAAATATGTATCATATAAACAAACTTTAAAACCATATAGGAGTTTCCCTTTAATATTCTTGAAAGTATTTTTGTTTTTAATCAAGACATTCATTATGCTTAGTATTAAAGCGCACATCTAACCTTGTGTTTCAGAATTTTCTTGTGTTCATTTAGTATTATAATCTTGTGTTTCAGTGATCTGCCCTTTGATAAGGGAGACATTATTATACTGCGAAGACAAATAGATGAAAATTGGTACCAGGGAGAGCTCTCTGGGCGACTAGGTTATTTCCCTGCTAACTTTGTTCAGGTAAGCTTGTATCATTTAAAACATTATAAAGCTTTTCTATAACAATATTTCAACAACATACAGGAACAAGTACAATCAAAGTAATTGTGAATATATAATATTTACAACAGAATTTTATCAATTTTTACTATTTGAGATATGAATGAACCATATTTTTAATAACTTAGCTGTAAAACATTTAACTATTGAGATATAAAGGGGAAAAAACCCTTGTGGGATTGTGGGCACAGCATGGCCTAAATTGTGCAGATGTGCCAAAACCCAAAATATCATTAATTTATTCAAAACTCATCGACCGCATGGGGTATTAGTTGTTCACATTTCGCATATAGAACAAGAAATTATCCTTAGAAGTAGACTGAGGTTATCATTGCCACTGATGTATTTTCATTTCTGTTTGTTCTTCTTGATACAGATATTAGTTCCACTACCTCATCAAATCCCACAGTGTCGGGCTCTCTATGATTTCCACCTTAAGGATGAAGCTGAAAAGGATTGTCTGTCCTTTAAAAAGGTGATCATAGCAATAATTATTTCTGACTCGATGCTTATTTTGCAAAGATCGTTATTAAAAATTGATACTTTTTTTTTTCTAATGTAAGTAATTATATTTGTCACTTCCATTGATGTTTGATCAAAAAGTTAGAAGTATTATTTAAATTGTTGAGATGTCATAACTTTTAAATGTATCCTAGGCATTGTATGAAATAGTTGTGTATTAATGAATTGTGTTTGAATTTCACTTTAGGATGAAGTATTAACCGTGATACGAAGAGTGGATGAGAACTGGCTTGAAGGCCGCAAAGGAGACAGAATTGGAATATTTCCCATCACTTTTGTTGAAGTGAGTTTCATAGATTGCACTTGTTCTTGTGTGTTGTTATGTAATAATTAATAAGGAATATGTATGTATGTCCCATAAAAAAATCAAAACGATTTAACCAATCTGATAAAAGTTGGGATGAAGGTTCTTTAGATTATGGTGGATACCATTTAGTGTATGTTTAATGTCCCTCCCACAGCAAGGAGGCCCAAAATATTTTAAAAATAGCTAAATTTAGCTCTATTAAAGATCAAAATTTTTCAGCAAACTGGGTAAAACTCATTTTCGCAGTATTTTATATTTGATATGAATATGTCCGCATAATGGGTAAGGCCATTTTCACATTTACTCTTATTTTCATAGCAAAATAAATGAAATGTGAAAAAACATTCGCCATTTTTGACATACATCTAAAAATTAATCCAATCCACCAGATCAGTAATGTCCAAACTAAGATCCGCAGGTTGCGGGTCATATCTGGCTAGCTGGTAATAAAATTGTTCACTTATTAGAACAGTAATCACTAATCATTCACTTTCATTTCTATGTTCCTCCGTAAAAAATTGAGCCACAACTGTTGTTTTTCTTTTTCTGACAACTATTGTTTTTCTTAGACTCAGTATACAAAAATATAAAATACTCTCCTTCATATATTTCTAATCATCAAGATAATTAGTAGTTGCGAGTATGAAAATATTTTATCTGCATATTAATGAAGTGAAAACAAATGTTCTAAAGCGCATTGTTGAACTATAGCCATGCATTAGCCCTGCCACCCCTTTCTTAACACTTTATCTCTGTAATTATTTGTCCACATTCTGAGAGAATTGTTCAGTTTTCACTTTTGTACATTCTACCCTCTTATGACTAAACTTCGATAACATTTTTGTTTGTAATCAGAAAATGTTGTAACTTTTGGTATAGAAATATAGGAGCATGCATGCTCTTTTTATCTAACATATATTCTAGTTTATAAAACTAAAAATTAATTTAATGAGGGCATATCAACGATGGTATTGTTAATAAGGAGAGAAAGCGTTAAAACATTGGGTGGGGGGGTAGTCTAATTTCCTTTGTTTTAGTAATTATCATTTTTTGTCTTTGTTAAACAGCTGAACGATGCTGCTCGATTAATAGTGCAGACCAAGTCTAATCCTGCACCATCTTTACCACAAAGCTCATCCTCTTCTGCGAATGCCAACAGAAGTGTTCCAGCCAGTGTGTCGGCAGATACCACCCCTTTGCCTGGATCCTCTGTTGCTGCTGTGGAGGAGCTGTCCTGCTCATCACCTTTTACCCCTATCTCTTCAGAGACAGTCGCCACAGTATCCTCGCAGCCTGTCACCGCTGGCTCTTTGTCTCCGGTGCCATTGTCGTCCAGGGCGACGCCTCCTTTAGAATCAGTGCAGCTCAACAATAACCGCCATTCACACAACTCCTCTCCCCTGCTCAACTCATCTCCAGTGACAACAGGCAGTGACTCTCATAACAGACATTCCACCGAGGTAGTATTCCCAGATGGTCTTAGTTCTACCAGCTTAGTTCCAGACTCGGCAACATCAGCCTCCTCTTCACCTTTATCTCCGTTAACCTCTGGAGATCCACAGGGGAGCTCATCCACATATAGAAATGTAAGTCAACTAAAAACAAAAAAAAATTAATATTACTTCAGGGTGCTAGAAAAGAAACCAATTTCTATTGTTTTAACCCTTTGATTATAGAATGTCTATAGAGAATAATATGTGTCATTGCCACTGCCACTTAGTTAATATAAAGGTTGCCAACCAATGATGTAAATAGTTGTATTAGTAACTAGAAGAATAGTCCAACTTTTCTTAGTGGTTTATCCAGAGAAAGAAAGAGTGGTAGAACTTCAGCTTGAAATAGAGATTTATGTGAGGGGCAGGATGGAAGTCGTGTATACAAAATGTGCTTATTAATAATCTGATGCTATGTTTTTTTAATTTTTTTTTTTTCCATTTGGAAACATTGGACCTTGACTTGTAAGAAGCATTGTAAATTTTAAAAAAAAAGCTGTCTTTAGTTTATATGATTTAGTGGAAAGTCTTTCTAAAATGGCCACATTTCATTTATCATATTACTACAAAACATTAATGTTATGTTCTTTTATTGTGTTGATCTATAGACATCATCAACAAACACAGCATCCGAAGTTTGTCCTGACTCTACATCCAGCTCCCAATCTGGATCTTTAACAACCCCAGTGTAAGAGTTATCTTATTATTTGTGGACTAATTTAAAAAAATTTTTTTTTTTAAAGTTTCGGGTGTTTCTGTTTACAAAAAAAATTATTGGATGATTATGACTAACTTAATTGCTGGAACTCAGAACCACAATGCAGGCAAACCAAAATGCATATCAAATTCTGCTAGAGATAAGTATTTTACCCAAGGCTTTATGCATGTGCATTCAAGGATCTAAATCTCATAACTCAGCTTTGTTGTATTTGTACTTTGTCATTTTTTTGGGGCCAATTGAAATATGGTGAAGATATTTTTATAAAACTAAAGAAGGTAAGAGCTTTGTCTATATTTTCTTAAATAATTTTCTAGAAATAAAATTATTTGTTTGTACTATTAAGGATCAACCATGTTTCAGAATTGTTAAGTCCTATTTTCTGATTGCCATTCCCTTTTTAATTCCTTCTATTAGCTTACACTCTCATCATGGGCAAGGGTGGCTGGAAGTCTAAAAATTCCTGAAACTGGCAGTAAAGCTGATAGTGTTACATTAATCTAGCGGATGTCATGGGTTTGATCTCCATGCTGGGCTAATGGATCTTATCAGATTTTATTTGAACGTCAAGTTGGAATTATTTTTTGTTATTTCCTAATATTACTTTTTTTTTCTCTCACATTCCTGATTAGAAACAAGTTCAACAATTGTTTTGTTTTCTGACACAGATATATAGCACTGTACAACTACAAGCCTCAGAAAGAAGATGAATTAGATCTGCTCAAGGGAGAGTACTACAGCGTCTCAGAAAAATGCCAGGATGGCTGGTTTAAAGGGGCATGTCTCCGAACAGGGGAGGCTGGGGTATTCCCTGGGAACTATGTTAGTATGGTTAGGTAGGTGCAGTTTTGTTGTGTTTAATTGTTGCACTAAATATCCTCTTTTTATACATTCCTGTGTATTTGGGCTTGGGCTCCATTATAGATTTTGTCTTTGTTAAAGAAACATTTTGATTTTTTAATTGGCCTGTTAAAAAAAAAGTTTCCTTTCATACCTTGCAACCCATGGAATAGATGATGGAAAGACAACCTTTGCTTTCCCTTATTAATTAAACTAATTGGGTTGACTCAAAGACATCTTGAGGTTCAAAAATGTCTCCACCAGGATTTGAACTAGTGACCCCTTTGTTCAAAAGTCAAGCAAATGCTGAACTTACTTAACCTTTTTTTTTTTTTTCTCTTCTGCTAAACCAAGTAGCTGAAAGGTTTCTTTTTTAGAAATTGTTTCAAGGCTATGGTGCATTTGATTTTATTATATAACACATAATAATAGTAGATTAATATACAGTTACTGGGACTTTAATTATTTTTTTCAAATACAGCTTGCTCTGATTAATGTTTTTATAGTAATAAAACTTTTTTTTATCTTCCCCTTCCCTGTCTGTTAGGCATTCTAGTGCTTTCAAACCAGTTAGTCCTAATGTATTAAACATAAGAGCCAAGGCTCCTCTGAACTCTATGGTGCCTCCTGCGAGTACAGCTCACAGTGAACCAAGATCTACTGGCCCAAGTACTAACTTGTCAAATGAATCACCTTCTACAACTTCCATGGCGCCTCCACTTCTGCCTAGGGTTGCCAAAATGCAGACCTCAGGTATGAACAACTTTTTTGTTTTAAAACAGACATTTATTTTTATATTAGACAACTTGTTTCCAAACCTTTTGACTCCTAGACCTCTTGCCAATTTTTTGTGTGCTTTAGTAGACCCCATTCCATTTTTGCTAATTTGTTAACTTCAAATATCACTTGTGATCTGCCCATGTGGAGTGTCACCAGAGAATGCTGACCATGTTCTCCAAAACTGCTCTCTTTACCAAGACGCCCGTACAAGACACTGGCCCCCAGAACATCCCAATAGAAAGAAAACTATATGGAGAGCTCCCTGATTTGGAAACCACTGCGCAGTTCATCTCATATATTGGTCTAGTCATCTGAACACTCCAACATAAAAATGAAAAAGAAGAAGATGAACATGTAATTTTGTTTACTGATAATGAACTGTAGTGATTTAAAAAGTGAAAAAGCAATAAAACGTTACATTTGTATATATATTGATAAAATTCTAATTAAAAAGAAGCAAAATTAAATATATTGCTGTAAATCTAAGGCAAGCACTCAACAAAAGGCAGGAGGTAATAATAGCCGAGGTATTTATTTACAGCTAGTATAAAAAAACAGGCATGTACTTCAGCTATCAAGTCCCAGATTGTCCTATCTCAAGTGATACCAGTCCTTTTCTATCTAAATACCAATACAGACCACTGACACACTTCCCAGTGCCGCCTCAGGTCCTCAATACAATTCACAGATAGCACAACGGATGGCTCTTGAGCTAAGACAGCCCAAACTCTTAACAACTTGCAGATCACCCCAGGACAACAGTCCTTCTTCCTAGTATAAACATATGTCTTCTTCTCCTTGTGTTGAATGGTGCTCTGATGCGCACCATAAGTGTGGCACGGGAGCGGAGTTACAACAGTATATTACATGAAATCACAATATAAAAAATGCATACTTAATAGAGGGCGAGATGAGCCTGATGCTTTGATAATAAATAATTTTGGCTTTAATTTAATTAGGTATAATATTAATTCTCCTAGGTCAGTGAAGTCCATTTTGTTTTTAAATAAAAATTAATAACTCAAGGATAAAAAGGTTAACATTAGAAATTTGGCTTTCATTCTATATTATGATGGGTGACTTTTATCTTCTCTGTGATGGTAACAAGATAGCATCTTGCCCTAAAGATCTTGTTTCTCAATTATCAACTACTAGCTTACACTCAGTATGAGATGGTCAGTAGGTCCAACATGGCAATTTTAAATCATAGGGATATTGATGTGCAAAGAATTAGTTTCCAGAAATAAAATGTATTTGTATTGATTAAAAGATGTTGTTTTTTTTACAGGTCAGAAGCCACGCTCACCCTCATCGCAATTAACTCCACATCCATCAAGGTCACTTTCCAGCCCTACAGCTCCATCCTCCCCTAAGCATGTCTTCTCACCTCCTCGGCCAGCCTCACCAACATCATCATCATCCTCATTGTTTGGGAGCTTGTCTCGTCCGCTCATCCCAGCCCCTCCCCAGTCCTCCCTGCAGTCAACACCCCATCACGCCCTATGGCTGTCCCCTGGTTGGCAGTCCATGTCAGCCTCTGCCAACATAACCCCACCCAATGTTGTCATGGTAGCAAACAGCTTAGAGCCAACATCATCAGCTCCTGCGAAGGTACTTTGTTTTGTTACATAGCTCTGTGGACAGCTCACTTTGTCTTTGACTCTACTTCATTATAATTGTATTGTAATTGTTTACAAAGGGTTTTATAATTTCGCATAAAAAGCTGATATAAACATCTCCTCCCTTGCACATATAACTTAAACACGACCTTCACAGAACATCGTTGCCCAATTAAATCAGTTTGTCACATTGCAGACTGGCTAGGTCTATTTTAATCCTCTGCAGCTGTCTCCATGGCAGCAAGTCCTAGCTGCTGGCCTGTGTTCTTAAAAATTTAGTCAGCGTTCTTAGAATTGATTGAATCTAACAACCATAAAGGGAAGCAGCTATGATGTCATGATTTAATGGTCGTGGCTTATTTAGCGATGCAGAAGTTTTGGAACAAAGACAAGCAGTTGTAGTACGAATCTCATCGAGTGGAGTTGTGTTATTGATTTGTAGAGCTAGTATCATTATTATATCTAGTTTTATTACGAGCTTGAACGAAGATAGTTAACTTGTATAATTTTATTGTAAATTGTGTATTTTATTCAAGTGATTCCTAGTTCCAGAATTAAAGTTTTGTATTTATTGTTGAAGGATCTTCTTTGTTTGAATTAACACTTATATTTGAATCTTCGGCATGTTAAGTAAATGTTTGAAATAGAAATCTTCACAAAATCATAATATTAGAAGAGCTTTGTTTGATCAACACAATCCTATAGTAACCTCAAGACATCTTTACATCAAAACAAAAGATCTTTACATCTAGCTCTCAAATAAAGACACTTCACACAGTTAAAGAGTTAATCTTCTCATTCCAAATAAGACACACAGAAATTCTAAGGCTAAAAAAACTGCTGTTAACTAAAATCACACAATACAACATAAATAGTGTACTTAAACTGGGATTCTATCATGATATAATTAATTAAACTACCTAAGTGTTGCAGATTTCTTATTGTTATTATCTGATTAACAAAATAATAGACATATAAATAATACTTTTAGAAAAGTTCTGTTGTTGAGTCAAGGTTAGAAACAGTATTTTTAAAGTTAGTTTCTTTCTTTCACCAGAAGGATAAAAAAGACAAAGAAAAGAAAGGTTTGGTGAAACTGTTATCTGGGAAGAGCAAGAAATCTAAGCAGACTTCAGCAGTCACAGAGAGTGCTCCTCCCCTTGCAGTAGTCTGTTTTGATGGTGTTAATCATATGAGGTAAATAGAAAATTGATATTTTAGTGTTTATCTCTCTTTAGTAGCATCTGTTTAACATTTAGCATGTAGATCTATCCCTAAAAGTGACTTTATTGTTAGATTTTGTTATTTTCTTTTTTCTTGCCTACTACAGATTTTAGAGTCAAAATGAAAATTAACAAACATGATAACTATAAATAAAATGATAGTTGTACATTATTTGTTCTTATTAAGAGTATAATATATGTTGTTAGGAAAAAGCCACATCTAGGTATCTGTTATGTGTATAAAAAAACACCACCTCCACATTGTTGAAAAATCATATTTCATCATCGCCATCATTGTGCTCTCATGAGATGAAGCAGTTACTTTTGGTCTTCTGGGAGTGAAATTTTTTGTTTTTAGAGTTGAAGTATGTTTCAGCAAGAAGTACATTGGAGCTCAATTCATCAAGCTGCGGTTGTGTTTTGTGTGTATGTGCATATATTTGTATTTGCATCTGTATTGTTGTTATAGTAGACATTCTAGACAAACTAACTTTCCATTTCTTTGGATCAATACAATTATCATTTATCTTATCTTATATACATGAACCACCTTTACAACAATCAACTACTTTTTTCCCCCCCCAAAACTGATCACATTATCAAAATGTTTAATGTCACAAGTATCCTCATCTTCCTTGAAATAGGTGCAAAGAATTATGAATTTTTTTAATGTTGTTTAATACATGTTATGCTATGCAATCATCATTGACTAGAAAATGTTTCAAAGATGCTCATATGGTCTTAAGAAAGTTAATAGTAATCAATAATTGTATATGATGTAAATTGATTAAGGTTGTGAGTTTGTGTGTAATAATATATAATATAATAATGTAATATAATAATATCACATCACCAGAAAATTCCTCTGTGGAAACTGATAAATGGACTACAATGAATTTTGTTTCTCTTTAAGGAAACTCGACCCTGGCAGTGCCAGAGAACGAATATTTCTTGGTTTCTAACATAATAATAATAATCATCTTATTATCCATAAAAGAAATTTGTCTAACAATTGTGCATCACCCTAAACAAAACATTACAAGTATTTAAAACCAAAACATACATTCACACCAGACTTATTTATTATTTACATATGAAATGTTTGGATCAGATAGTTTAATTGTATTTAATGATTTGATTTTTCAGGGGAACAAGAGTAACATGATGTGTGACCATCTTTTTTTATTTTTTAGCATAATGGCTTTAACTTTTCCCCAACAAATGTCATGGCTAAGTGCCAACAAAAATTCCAATTATACAAATTGAAGCCTCAACCAGCACTCTGTAAATGTTCTGGGTTTAAATTCACAGGTCTGGCTCTTACCCAGTTGAAACAGTTGCCACCTCCTCCAGCAGTAGGTCTGATGCTCACAGGAAGGCAGCTTCATTTGACTCCACCACTGCTCCACCAGTACCAGTGAAACCTAGGCCTAAACCTGTCCCAAGAGAAAGGTAATGTTCATTTTACATCAGCTGCATTACTTGGATTGTAAACATTTGTTTATAATATGGGAGGCATTGTTTTCAAGAGCAAAATTTATTACACCAGGAAAACAAACATTAATTTCTTGGTACATTTTGTTTTGTAGATCTAAATTGAAAAGTAGCATATATTACTAAAGGGCATAGGCTATGAGAAGTGTTAATATGTCTATAAATGGGCTCATATACTGTACCTATATGCAAATTAAACTAGCCCTTTCTTTAAGATAAATTTAAACTATTTCATACTTATTTGTAAATTAAATTATTTCAGAAATATTAGTATATTAAATGTCTCATATTCATTTATATATATATAACTAAAGTAAAGTAAAAGAAAGTTCCCTTTTCAGATCTTCCAATCCAGAGCCAACTTTCCGAAATGTGCCATGGCTAGCACAATGACCAACTGCTTTTACTTGCCCTGTTTAGTGTCAGGTGCCCATTACATTGGATGGACTCAGGGGCACCCTAAAAATCCTGGTCTTCACCAGAAATTTAAACTCAAGACCCCTTGATTCTGAAGCCTAGTGCTTTACAGCTCAACCACCATGCCCCTTATTTAAACTTTGCTTTTCTGTATATCAAACTGCCCCTCTCAAGTTGTCAGTTTAAACTATCTCAGACATGAATGTGAATTAAACTATCACAATACTTGTTGGTTTCAAACAGTAAATTTAAAAAAAAATGTAATCTGACTCTTTTATATTAATTGTTTCCTAAGTTAGGATATAATGACATGCCTTTTGTTTATCTTTCAGGTATTACTGCAAGCATCAATATCCTCCCCAAACTGAGCACGAGCTGGCTCTGGAGGTTGGGGACATAATACACGTTCATCGCAAGCGTGACGATGGCTGGTACAAGGGAACCCAAGAGCGTACTGGCAAGACTGGGTTATTTCCTGCCAGTTTTGTGGAGAAATGTGACTGAAACTGCGCCACTGGCAGACAAACTTTATGGGCAATCTGTTCATTTACCTCAGCTGAAACTTACAGCCTCGTTTTGACTCAATAGTACATAGAGTTTATTGCCGCAAAGGTATTACTGAAGCCAGGAAAGAATGTGTTCTTTCTTGTGTAAACACCCATGAACTGCTCAAGTTATCAAGTTACGCTGCTGTTACAACTTGTTCTCCTTCTCAGTTCGTAGTGAGAGGGTAAGGGTGGTGACAAGCATAGCTCAAAGACGTGTTACCCATGTGAACAGTTATTATCAGGGTAATCATACTTATATTTACAAGGTAGAATTTCAGTGTTTCGTGGCTAATCATTAGCCTTGTAAACATCAACTTCTTTGATGGTAGAAACTACCAAAAAGGAATCTTCATTTTTTTGCCTCATAAACTACACTTCTCCATACTGAATGTGGAGAGCTGGAAAAACTCAACATATTTTTTTTTTCAATGAACACTAGTCATAAAGTTTTATATTTGATTTTTGGTTTGTTTGTTTTGATTCTACTGTTGTCGGGGGGTAAGTTAAACTTGATTGGTCTGTTAAAGCACCACACATGATCACAAACCCATCTCTCTCCATTCCTCTCTTGTCTTTTGCCAGGAGTCTCTGTCATAGATGGCTCATTCATTTCTTAATGTTGTCCTCCCACCCCTTCTGTCCTCCTTTTCTCTGCAGAAAAGTCTTTGTGAGCCTTGAGGCTCTTTTTATCTGGTCTTAGAGTCTTAACTCGCGTTTCCTGACATTGGTCAGGTCCAATCATCTGTGATCCTCTTCTGCATTTCCAGTTTTGTAATATAATCTTCGTATGTGACGCCTGGACTCCATCCTCATCTCAATTCCATGGTTAGGATCTTCCTCTCTAATTCTAAACTTGACCATTTAAATACTATATTATAAGCTACACTTAAATCACACACCCTTAACACTGAAATAAAAACATACACACACAGTTTAGTTAACCAGCTTGCATTCTTTTGATGGTTTATGTATTGGATTTTCTATAGGCAATCTGTTAGTGTAATCCTTTATTTTTTTTATATTGGCAAATCAAAATACCTACCCACTCATGTACTTTGTCATGGTATCAGGGGAACAGTTGGACTGATTCTACCAATGATCAATATTTTTTTTTTGTAATGATCATTATTTCATTGCTGGATCTCTGATCCATTCATGAGTTGAATTAAAGTATATTTTATCATTCTATATAAATACATATGTATAGATCCAACTGTTTGCATTGTTGATATATAGTTCACCCATGAATTTCTAGTTGATAATATTTTCCATATTATTGTTTTGATACCTAAATGTGTATATATATATATATATATATACTTTTTGTTAGATCTAATATTTGCATGCAGATTATAAACTTGACACCAGACAATGAATGGTTTTGAGTGGCAGAAACAAAAATTGTATGAAGTTTTTATTTGCATGAACTTGCTACTTAAGTAAACACAGTCCAATCATGTTATATTTGTTTTCATATTACCTGTTATGGTTCTTGGTAATTAGCTGAGTAGATCATGTTTCCATCAAGTTTTTTAGTTGTCTTAAAATAAGATTGAGTGATTTCTCAGAATTCTCGGCCATGCAAATCTTTTTGTTTCATGATATTCGGAGAAGAACAGAAAAGGAGCATTTTTTTTCTTCTTCTTAAACTGTCAGGTAGAGTTGAGCCTTCGGCTCTTGGAACTCTAGGCCAGCAAAAGTGAACAAGAGCTCCCTCTCACCAGCCTGAATGAGAACAGTGTACGCTTTTCTGTCTGGCGGGTGGGTCAGACACACGGCAAGAGGCTGCGTGCACTAATACCCCTGCCATTTTCCTTTTGTATACCAGGCTAACCATGTGGGATACACCATTTATGTATTGGCCCCTTGAGGAACAGCGCCTGGATTGTGACAGGGTTGTGGGAGCTTTTTTACAACTCCGCACAGTACAATGAGGATGCTCTCGCACCCCCTTAGGCATCCCCATGGGAGTCTTGTTTTGCTACCCTTTAGCCTAATCGTTTCCTCCTACGATCATTTCCACCTGGGCGCCACAATGAAGCAGGGTAGCATGCCCGGGTAAAAGGAGCATAAGACTTGATAGAATATGGTGGAAAATTTAGATCTTTGAGACAGTTTATCTGGATCCATTGTGGTTTGAATCCAAAAGTCGAAGTTCTCATTCAGTTTTGTTGGGCCTAGAACTGAAGGAGTCACCCTGTTTTCTAAAAAAAAAAATGTCTATTCCTCCTTGGCTCAACCTTTTTTATGTTGAACTTCTTGGCACCAAAACTTTTTTCTTTGCTCAAACGGATGTGTGTTCCGCAAGACTTTGTTTTGTGTGGTCTTGGACAGGGTTATTAAATATAGGGTCCACTTTTACTCATGTACTAATTCCCTAGGTCAGCCAACCAAAGATTCTGTTGACCCTGAATAGTGCAGTGTATAATTTTCATCTCAATATGTTCTAAGCAAATGTAAGTCTTCAGTTTAGGAGGATCCAATTAGTCTTCACTGGATCATGCTATTTAGTTTAGTTAAATAAAGGCAAAGCTATTTATCTGTAGAGTTTTATATTGATAACTCTTTTTTTATTCCCGTGAATAATAGCTTTATTTAATATTATTCATTAGTTATTTGATCTAAAAAAGCTTTGTTTCATAAACAGTTTAGTCTCAAAATGATAAAGTTATAACAATTGTATATGTTGAGTCCTAGCTTTTGCATCTACTGATCATCTTCTACTGTCCAGAAAACTTTGCTTAGTATAAGATCTTTTTCTATTATCTTTCACTTCAAACTTGGTTATGCAGTTTGGTTTAAAATTTATTTTTTTTTTTAATGCTCTTCTGAACAAGGGTTATGCCCCATGGCAGCAATTTATGAATTTGCCATGTTAGCTGATTGGTCAGCGTGTCTAACGTCCAAATTAATTTCAAATAGGATAATAATCATTTAAAACATCTGATTCCTTGAGTTTAAACTTCACTTAATAATTTCATCACAGTCCCCACTGTGGAAGTCTATAATCTGTGACTTGATTTCATCACAGTCCCCACTGTGGAAGTCTATAATCTGTGACTTGATTTCATCACAGTCAACTCTGTGGAAGTCTATAATCTGTGACTTGATTTCATCACAGTCAACTCTGTGGAAGTCTATAATCTGTGACTTGATTTCATCACAGTCAACTCTGTGGAAGTCTATAATCTGTGACTTGATTTCATCACAGTCCCCACTGTGGAAGTCTATAATCTGTGACTTGATTTCATCACAGTCAACTCTGTGGAAGTCTATAATCTGTGACTTGATTTCATCACAGTCAACTCTGTGGAAGTCTATAATCTGTGACTTGATTTCATCACAGTCAACTCTGTGGAAGTCTATAATCTGTGACTTGATTTCATCACAGTCCCCACTGTGGAAGTCTATAATCTGTGACTTGATTTCATCACAGTCAACTCTGTGGAAGTCTATAATCTGTGACTTGATTTCATCACAGTCCCCACTGTGGAAGTCTATAATCTGTGACTTGATTTCATCACAGTCAACTCTGTGGAAGTCTATAATCTGTGACTTGATTTCATCACAGTCAACTCTGTGGAAGTCTATAATCTGTGACTTGATTTCATCACAGTCCCCACTGTGGAAGTCTATAATCTGTGACTTGATTTCATCACAGTCAACTCTGTGGAAGTCTATAATCTGTGACTTGATTTCATCACAGTCCCCACTGTGGAAGTCTATAATCTGTGACTTGATTTCATCACAGTCAACTCTGTGGAAGTCTATAATCTGTGACTTGATTTCATCACAGTCCCCACTGTGGAAGTCTATAATCTGTGACTTGATTTCATCACAGTCCCCACTGTGGAAGTCTATAATCTGTGACTTGATTTCATCACAGTCCCCACTGTGGAAGTCTATAATCTGTGACTTGATTTCATCACAGTCCCCACTGTGGAAGTCTATAATCTGTGACTTGATTTCATCACAGTCCCCACTGTGGAAGTCTATAATCTGTGACTTGATTTCATCACAGTCCCCACTGTGGAAGTCTATAATCTGTGACTTGATTTCATCACAGTCCCCACTGTGGAAGTCTATAATCTGTGACTTGATTTCATCACAGTCCCCACTGTGGAAGTCTATAATCTGTGACTTGATTTCATCACAGTCCCCACTGTGGAAGTCTATAATCTGTGACTTGATTTCATCACAGTCCCCACTGTGGAAGTCTATAATCTGTGACTTGATTTCATCACAGTCCCCACTGTGGAAGTCTATAATCTGTGACTTGATTTCATCACAGTCAATTCTGTGAATTCTTCTTGCTTTGATTTCTGTTCAAATGTCAAAATGTTTTCTTGATTTCTTGTTCATGTACCAAGTAGCTCTGATTGAATTCAGTTTCTTTCCATAAATTTTATATTGTATCATCTCTGTCACAGGAAGCTCAGTTTCTCTGAAAGGTTATTTTTCCATGCCACATTCTTGATATCTAAGCGTAAGATCTAAACTGTGGAGTAGAATCCTTTTTTATCTCATTAAAATAAGAAGCCATTTTATATTTTGACAACATAGATTGGATGCTCTTCTTCCATGCATTTTTTTTTTTTGAATGAGCTTGTTGTATTTCCTTCATATGGTATGTTCCAGTCTGATTGAGCTGTATAGTGTATAGAGAGTTGTAGATTGTGAAAAAAGGCTTGCTTCACACCAAGAGGATTCCTCTCTAAGAGAGAAGTTGGACTATGCCCATGTGCATGTCAAGGCTGTCACCACAGGGCATTGTAATCTATATCAAGTGGATTTCTTTGGTTCACTTTGTAATCCTTTTGAGTTGGTGTAAATCACCACCACAAAACAACAGACTGACAGAAATAATAAAATGAGGAGCATTTTAACAACACCCCCCCCCCCCCCCCCCCCCTGTAAGCTGGATTTGAATTTAATACCACAGCTAACATTTAATTTGTCGAAAGTATTTTGCACATCAAACTTTTATTGGTCCCAACTCCCCCCTCCAGAGAATACCCCCCCCCCCCCTTTTTGCACATCTTCCATAAAATAGTTTCTTATATGTTATATCTAGGGTTTCTAATAGTGTAAATTCTGTTTTGAAGTACATTATGGATTTCTAAATAAGTTTGTAGCCTTGTTTGATTTGAGAATGTTCAACTAGAACCTAGTATAACAAGACTTCTCTATTGGACAACTTTTCAGTTTGTTTTACCATTAGCTTTGGACACTTTGTATTCTCTGTCTGGTCAAATAAGAGATTACACTTTTGTTCCTATTATTTGCTCAATTCTATAGAACTCTTCTATTGGTTCATCTACTTTTGTACATACCCTTTTTTCTTTAGCCAACTATTTCTTGGAAACAAAAATCAGAGGTTCTCCATCCTTTGAGAATCATGGGTCATCTAGAATAACTTTTCTTCCCTCGCAGAATACCTATGAAAATTGTGCCCTAATTGTGGACTTCTGAGTAATAATATAATTAAAATAATAATATTATTAAAAATTCAATTATGCAAACTTTTAGAATTTTTTTTTTTTTTATAATGTTTCAAATTTCTTTGCTTTTAAAATGTTAGCTCTATGAGACATTGTTCACAGTTTTGTTTGGTTCAGTTGACACACATTTTCCCCTGAATGTCCCAAACATGTTATGTACTGCTATTAGGACCAGTTCAATTTTGTTTTGTAGAGCCTTTCACAAGTCAGTCACTTGTTGAGTTGTTTTGTTATTTATTTCTCACATGCTTATAACTTTGTTAACTGTACACACACACACATTGTTTATGAAGTGCACTGTGATGGGAGAGAGAGTTCGTCTAGTAGTGTAGGCATGTGTGTGTGTGTGAGTGCTTTGCATGAGAGGAGTGACTTCTCATAAGTAAATGAGTGCTACTGGTCCAGTATTTTACTCTCAAATAATCTCTAAACCAACATGTCTTATGCTCATCCCTACCCTCCCACCTATATACACTGTCTCTTCAGCCTCACTCTGCGCTGGTAAGGTGTTTCTTCCCTTGGGCTCTGTAAGGACCAGTTCTAGTGACTGTCAATAAGTGGACTAAATAAATATAAACGACTTGCTTTTGCTGAAAATCATTGACACAGTTCATTTTTTTTTTTAAACTAGATTATTTTTTTTTTTTTAAAACTCTCTTTAAAATGTTTGCATAACTGGAAACAATGATTTCATACTTTCTGTTTTGATCAATTTTGTGGGAAAAAAAACAACAACAATTTGTTATCATTTAGGTCCGGTTTGAGCTCTTTCCTTATTTAACAAATGAACATTTGTACAAATACTTCATCTAACAAGATAGTTTATACATCCCAAGCTATTAGAGGAAGTCTTAAAAGTGTGCAGAATTCCATTGGTCAGCAAAGTCAATGTGACTTTGCTTTGTAAGCACGCCAACCTTCAACTTAATTTTTTGTGTTACACACAGGACTTTGTATAAACATCTTCCCATCTTTTAGCTTTCACCCTTACTCTTCCCCCTCCGTCCTGAGTTCTGTCCCCTTTCCGTGTCTCCCACTGCTGTGTGTACATCTATAAATAGTCTCTATTTCTGTATTTATTACTTCATCAAGCTGCTTGACTGTAAAGTATTTGGTTCTAGTTGATACAGATCTTCTTCTCATGCAAATTACTTTTTTTCTCATGGCTATTGGAACAAATGTTTATTTTTTAACATGTTACAATGTGAATGATTGAGTTTTTAATCAATATTAGCCTTGAACTACTGATATGACTTGATCAGCTTGGTATGTTTATCTTACAACACCATTGTGAAGTTATGCATTCATTCTCAGAAACAAAATATTTGAACACTTCAAAGTTTCTAGTAATTGGGTTTGGACTTTAAAATCTTTTTTGGTGTGAAATTGAATGTTCAGGTAGCATAGACTTCAGCTATTATGCTGAATGAAAGTTTCTCTACATCCAAAAAAAAAATATGTATTCTTTCCAGCATTCCTAACCATTCTTTTGTTTTAACAGGATGATTGGAGGATTGGGGGACATGAGAGGACACAGGGCATAGTGCTACCTGAACACCTGTTTAAAATACTTGTTTTCAAGGTGTTAGAAACTTCCTCTTTTAACAATTGTAGGAAATTATTTTAGAATTGTCATAACTTCAGCCAATTAAAATACTTTTTTTTACTTACGAGGAGGATATAAAAACATTGTTTTAAATTATTTTTTAAATCAAGCATGAACTATCAATTTTTTACATTTTTTTTTCAAATTTATAATTGAACTTTTGAGAACATAGTTTTTAATTTTTGAATCTCATTTGGCCCTTTCTGTGACTAACTCTGTATGTACTAGCACAGACTTTTAGCCAAGGTACTAGATGGGGAGTCATCCAGGGTACTAGATGGTAATTGTTCTACTGTTCTAGATAGTGAGCACTAGTTGGTAGTCAGCATTGTCAGCTTCCATTGGCATTGGCAACATTGTTTTAAATTGATATTATGTTAGAAAATGAGTCATAAGGTATCACCATGCTTGATTGAAAAGTGTAAAGAGAGGTGTTTGGTATAATGTACATGGGTCTCGTTCACTTTGTGTACATGGATTGAGTTGACTCAACATTCTAAGTCTCAATATACTCTTCCCCAGTAATATCTCCCAATCTGTGGGTTGATTGACATATTTAACTTTAGGCCTGTTCAGATGTATTTATATAGGTCATGCTCATTTTTTAAAATATATATTTCATGTTAAACCACATAACTGATGAAAGCTTATGTTCAAATACATTTTTTTTTTATTAATTGTAAAAATTCAAGTTTGACATGTTCACCAGTCAGTGTGATAGAGTGATGGTTACATCCTGTTTTTTGAATGATTTCATAATCACACAATGTTCAGGATACCATTATCTCCCTCTAGTTGACATTTGTGCTACAAACTTTTCAGTTCACAATAGAAGAAAACTAAAGCTTTACAGTTTTAGTGTTTTACAAGTAAATGGTGTTTTTGTCTAGGCCTTGCTAGAGAACCAATCCATGTCATGGGAGGGGAAGTCATTCAAGCTATTTGCATATTTTACAGTTGCACAATAATTGTGAAATTCACATTCAAAATAAGTGTTTAAATAATAATTATATCAAAATTGAATGAAACGATGACCTATTGTTAAAGATGCTGTTAAAAATGTATTTTTTTTGTTGACATTAGTTATGCTGGCATTGATGGTCCTCACATTGTGTTAGTTTGAGTGATGTAAATAGCAAAAGTTTTTTTTTGTGTTCATTTTCAAATACCAACTGAAATAATTTTCTATTTTTTGTGATATAACCTTCTCTGAGAAGTAAAATAATACTTGACATCACTAGCATCTCTTCTCCAAGCTACATTTAGTGTACAATTAGTTTTGTGGTCACAGTGTCAAGCAATGTTAGTTGTATTGTCCAATCAGTTTGTTCAATGATCCAATCATTGTTTTTGTGCCTAACTGGTCATGTGATGCTTGATATATTTTATCATTCTTTCTAAGTTTTTTTTTTCACTCACTGACAAAGAAGTTGAATAAATAGTGTTAACTTACAGAATAGACAAGTGTTGTTGTTTTTGTTTGTTTTGTTTCTTCTGTTTTTTTTTCAAAGTTTTTTTTTTTTTATTTAGTTGAGCTGGTGTTTTGTTTTCCCTATCAACTAGAAGGCTATAGACTCAGCATTGATTGTATAATCTATCAAAACTTTGTAATCTACTAGAAATGTGTTAGTAGTCATAAGGATTGTCTTTCAGATATCTTTTTTAAACAAAATTCAAGCTTTACACAGTCTGGATCAGAATACTAGTTCAACATCTGTATGACATTTTGAATGGCGGCTTGACATTGTCTTACTTTTGAAATGCTGGCTCTTTGGTTTTCTCTAGGAGGAACATTGACTGACACACTATAAAAACACATATCCAAAGAGTGGTCTCCCTGAAACTAAAGAGTGGTCTCCCTGGAACTTAATAAGAGGGAGCTCTGGGTAGCTGGTTATGTATGTTAAGTGTGAAACATGATTTCGCTATTTTGCCAAAAGATTTTGATCTTCTGTGTGGGAAAAGCAACGTCTTTTGGAACCTTGTTCTTGCCTCATCTGACAGAATTACTGCCGCGTTCAAAGGGCAGTGTCCTTCATCATTAATTTTGTTTTGTTTGTTTTCACCTATCCACCAGAGATAAACAGAAAGTAAAAGAAAGAGACGTAACGATCGACACATCGGCTCGTGGATAAATAAGGAACCAAATGGGTACAGCTTGGCATGGCTTAAAGTACCATCAGTGGTATGCATACTATATTTTAAAAGGTACTGATGTTGGACATACATGAAAATGCTAACATTTGGGCGCTATAGTATTCCGTAGTTTTCAATCGCTACGTCAAAGGTAGGTTAAATAAGAACAATCTGGTATAAACTTTGTCACATGTAAATTATGAGTGAGTCTGGTGTGAATGTACACTTTGGTTTCTTATAGTTATAATGTTTTTTGACTGATGTAATGCACAAATTGTAAGACAAATTTCCATACGGACAATAAAGATTATTATAATTATTAAAAAAACTAACACAGCTTATTAAGTGTAATTGAATCAATTACTTCGAATCAATTACTTTGGATCAGTCCTGTAAATATATTTATTATTGACGTTGACATAATACATCTGTGCGAAATATTTTAAAAATTGTTTTTTGTTTAGCATTTACCTTTCTCAATGCGCTTATGGTTCCATCACTTGACTGAACCAGTTGGGAAAGAGGAAGGGAAGAAGGGGGTATCTAGGTGAATGCTTACATAATCTTTTAACAAATGCAAAAAAAAAAAGTGTTCACTCGGGGCTCAAGAGTCCCCAAAGGAACTAATTCCACTTACAGCACCACATCTGTCAAGTACGATTTCTTTCCCTTGTTCAAAATAATAAACAAAATAATTAATTTCCAACAGTTAATTAACCAATTGTTTTTTTTTTTTTATGATTCTTGTGTTGTCAGGTAAAAGGCAAAATTTCAGCTTAATCCGAGATTGGGTGTGGAAGACATAAGGTGTACGTGTTTACCATACAGAGTGAGTTGCTTTGTGAAAATTGTAACATTTGGGCGTTATAACACTCCGTACTTTTCAATCGCTACGTCAAAGTAGGTCAACCAAGGGAGGCGCCTTGAAGCCATACATAATATATAGCTGCTCTTATAGATCGATAGTGGGAGAGATGAAGCCACGCCCCTAATCTCTCTCCTTCTCTCCCCCCTCTCTTCCCCCTCCTTCTCTTGAATTCTTTCTTAGATAATTCAATAGTCAGAATGACTGAAGAGCCATTCGCATCAATGAAAAGTCAATGATGTTACTGTGACACTGAATTGATATATGTGGCAGACGTAGGCTAACAGAGAACTCTCGCTTTAAAAAAAAGCAGAGAATATTTCAAACAAAATATCCATGTTGAAAACAGAACATAAATTAATACTAATTTATACGTAATTTATATTGGTGTAAATCTTTGGCAATCATGTAGTCAAACGGGACCTCATAGAAGTGGACATCAATGTTGACTACTGGGAAGACATAGCCCTAAACCGCAATATGCGGAGAGATGGTGACAAAGAAAGCTACGAACAGCAAAAAGACTGGTCTGATTGTTAATCCGATTTTTTTCCAAACCCTAACCCTAACGCCCAGTAAACCCTAACCCTATGCATAAACGTGCGTACAGCACACACACATACACACACACACATATATGTATATATATATATATGAGAATTTAAAAAAGCAGCATTTCTCAACATTCAGCGAAAAACATAACAACTGGGGCAGCGCTATAAGGTTCCCTAGTGGGGTTCGGGGCGAAGCCCCGACGACAAAAGCATTTTCTTGCATTCTTCATTGCAGAAACGCATTCTCTTGACATCTACAGCTTATTATTCATCAATGGAGTTCGGGGCAAAGCCCCGACGCCAAAGCGTTTTCTTGCATTCTTCACTGCAGAAACGCATTCTCCTGACATCTACAGCTTATTATTCATCAATAAAGTTCGGGGCGAATCCCGACGCAAAAAGAGTTTTCTTGCATTTTTGAATGCAGAAACGCATTCTCCTGACAAGTACAGCTCATTATTCGTCAGTGGGGTTCGGGCGAAGCCCCGACGCCAAAAACGTTTTCTTGCATACTTTACAGAAGAAACGCATTCTCCTGACCTAAAGCTCATTATTCATACTATTAAAAAGGACTTTTTGAATAATGTTGTACTTGAAAAATATTCTAATATGAATTTATAGACCCTTAATACATTGCAAATAAAACCGATTTGTTCCTTAAGAAGATAAGATACCTCACATATTTAGATTTTGGCTTTGAGGATCGCCGCCGAAAAAAAATTATTCGATGCATAATATTCAATAAAATATAAGTATAAGTAGTGAGTTATAGTCCCAAATTTATTTAACTAGAAAAATATCGGATTGAGTAAAGGTTGGAAAAAGGCGACTATGAAATTATCATTTGGGTTTAGAACTCATCTCAATCATGACTCTTATACTGAAAAATTTCGTTTGAATTCTAACTTTTCCAATGCAAAGTCTTTCTTAAAATAATTATGATAAATTCATGTGAAATTACATAAACTCTGTGTGGAAATGGGAGGGGCGGTTGAGTAAAAAGTTTAATCCTCGCTCCTTTAATAATTTCTGCTAAAGATTGCATTTGGCATTAAAGAATAGGGGTGGGGCGACTCGATATAATAATTTAATTAATAGCATATATAAATTATATTTGTGACAGGTTTTTTTAAATTGTGTAATTTCTTAACTATAATACTAAAAGAAATAATATTGGTTTGTCCGATGGGGGAAATGCGATTTAAATTTACTAATGATAAAATTTGAGATTAGAGTGTGGTACGATATAATATACAATGGGTTCACATATCAATACCTAGTTTATATTATATAGATATTCAACTAATTTTGTTCACAAACTATGATTCTCCATTAAAATAGGACCGCCCTCCCCCACACTCAGAGGGCTAGAGTGGGGAGGGCAGTACATGCAATCGCCCTCCCCCTCAAGATACCAGAACGGGAGCGACATAATATAAAATGTATATATTAACTCAACTTATTTTGTTCACAAACTATGATTTCTCCATAAAAGTAGTACGCCCCCCCCCCACTCAAAGGGTTACAGTGGGAAGGGCAGTAGAAATATTCGCCCCCACCCCAATCGGCAAACAGGGAACGACATAATATACAGATCGGTTAAAATATCAATAGCAAGTTTTAATCATATAGATATTTAATTGATTCTGTTAGCAAGCTGCGATTTCTACAAATAAATTGGACCGCCCCCCCCCACTCGAAAGTGTATGGGGGGGGGCGGGATTGATACCATCGCCACCTCCCGACCCCACCAAATCGGCCAACATACTAGAGGAGGGGGGGGGGGGGCGAAATCATCTAAAAATAGGTTGAAATATAAATAATTAGTATATATTTTTAACATAAGTAATAAATTGTGTGAATCCTATAGTAAAGTTCGTCTTAATTATTCCAGTCGTAAAGTGGTAGTTTCTGGAACACCTTTTCAGGCCTCAGGGGCACTAGGGCTCCGCGGAATACAGTTTGGGACACACTGTTCTACACCATCAAAAACGAATACTCCCTGTTCTCTTCGTTACCTTGGAAACACAAACACGCTCTCCTTCACACTCAGTTCTGGAAGGAAAGCGTGCCAACGAAAAATGGCTGGTCCCTCTACCACAGCGGTTCTTATCTTATCTTATATTATATAATACAGACGTTACTTCAAAAAAGATGATTACGTCGTACGCGTCATGCATTTAGTCATGCATATTAACCAAAAACTTAAATTCTGCTAAGTCACTGGTTTTCCTGGCTAGCTTAGGCAACTCATTCCATGCTCTAATAGCACTACGGAAGAAGGAGTATTTGTACAAATTTGTCCTAGCATATGGGACGAGGAATGTGCCTTTATCTTTCTGAGTCTTTCTGAGTATTTTATTAAATTTTTGTTTTTGTATTTGAAGATTATGGTTCAGTGTTTTATGTATAATTGCTACTTTACTTTTGAGTCTTCTGTCCTGAAGGCTTTCTAAATTTAGTGATTTTACTAAAAGTGTTACTCTAGTCAAATGTGAATATTCGTTTGTTATGAATCTCACTTCTCTATTTTGTGTCTGTTCCAGTTTCTTAATGTTTTCTTGAGTTGAGGGGTCCCAAACAGGGGATGCATATATTCTAATATTGGCTGGTTCTCAACCTTTTCAACTCGGCGACCCATATTTACAATTCCTCACTTTGCCGCGACCTTCAAGCAGTAAATTATTTTCGTTCTTAAGTAACATTAACTTTGTTTTGGCTAATGTTACAACATATCACAACATATCACAACATATCACAGTTATAGCGCTAGATGCCACAGTTTGTAAGTTTCTCTCTTATTAGTTGAATTCGTTGTTGATCTTTGCCGAAACTCGCCAATATATTGTAACTGTGATGTCGGGATTCTTTAGATGTATCTCATACCAGGATGTTAGGGAAACATTTTTTTTTAGAGCGCACAACTTAAAAACACTATTCGACAATGTCGACCCTGGGAAGATACTGGGCTTTGTCCGGGAGGTGGGGTTGACTACGAAGATCTGATTTGTGAAATTGTGACCCTAGAATATTTACATAAGATTTTTACTAATTATTACATTATTTCTAACTTTACTACTTTGTTTTTAATGATTTAACTGAATGGAATTTATCTCTTGTAAAGGAGAGTAATCCTTGAAGGATTACGGGCACTACATGGCCAAAATTGTGCCGATGTGCCAACACTGAAAATCCTTAGATGTATCTCTAGATCTAAATATGTCTTAAGTGATTCAATAAATGAAGATTCTTGTAATTCAAATACAGAACTTTAATTCAAAACTTAGAACCATAATAGTATTCAGTATATACAGACATAAAACTGTATCAGATGAATATCTTCTTTTAAGCTCAATGGCAAATATAAATTCAGATTAATACTAGATCTAATAAAACATAAGACTTGTCACTGCAAGTTACTAAAAATAAAATACGTCCTATCTCTATGAAATTTCCTCCACAACTAAATCTCAATACCGCTTTATTCCAAATCATCTCCTTAACTCCACCCCTAACGCTTGCTTTAGCCAATCCAATTACTCCTCGTCTGATGATGTCATGCGTAATTCTTGACACTTCCACCTGACACAATATTATAATTGAAGGCCTAATTTTAGTAGCATTGTCCTCGTCAATAATATTCGACGATATCTGATTTGCATTGCCAAAGCTTTATGCTTAGTCATGAAACAATATGTTATAATATGTTACAATATGTTATATTCTTGAAACACAACTCCTCCTTTGCAGACACTGCGCCCACCTTTATGAAACCGTAAACCATATCCTCTTTGAATGCCCCTTCCTAATCCACCTTAGGCAGACCCTACTTCCACTACAGCCCAACTTAACCAACACCCTGTACGGCAGTGCTGAACAACTGAAGAAAACAGCACACTTTTTTTCCTTGGCACAGTCTGCAAAAGATCTGACAGCTTGGCAGCAATAAAGCTGGCTAGAAGAAGAAGAAGAAGAATTTCTATTAATGAGCTCAATAAACTATTTCTGTCTGCTAAACATCTTCAACTTTGACTTTCATTGGAGATCGGACAAGTGTAAACGGGATATTAAGTAAATTTGGAAAGTTGGATGAAAGCAAATGTTCTATTACAAAATTATCAATTGCAATTGATCCTTGCATGACATTTTCCATTGAATTTTGTAATTTTAGTAGCATTGTCCTCGTTATTAACTCTTTCTCTCCGTAATTATTTACCACATTCTGGTGGAATCAACGTTGGTATCGTCAGTAAGAAGAAAAAGAGTTAATATTCGACGATGAATCACAAACCGAGTTGCGATGACTTTTGGTGACTCATTCTGTTGAAATTCCGACCAACATTCTTCAATACTTGGAGCACCGTCTCTGCAGACACCACTCATATTTGTCAAAAATATTTTTATACTTTTCCAAAAATGAATCAATTTTCTCTAACCCCAACACAGTATGACATAATCGTTTTAAGTGGATTGCAAACATCTTTCAATGGCCAATATCTATATGCCTAACTATTCCTCTAAAATACTGGGTATCCATGACGACAAAATTCGGATGCTAAATGGTTTCAGTACATATTTGGTATGTGGGTGCGGCCATGCATGTGTAAATGTTGGTGTGTATTTGCTTTTAATTTTGGTTGGTTATCCTTTAGTTGTTGATATGCTAATCCTTGTATCATTTTTTTGTCTCTGATGTTTTCAATAGTTATGTAGTATGTCTTTGCTATTTTCATTATTATTATTATATTTTTTGTAAAGTAATTAAGCATAGGTAAATCATGTTTCAAATTTTATCTTTAATTCTTTATGATTTAATGGTTGTGAAATGTGAGAACATACACATAAAAATTAAGTAAAATAAATAAATAAAAAGGCCACAAAAGAGGCTGGAGGGCCCAAAAGGAGAGGCATATAAAGCCCAAAAAAGAGGCCTAAGGCCCAAAGATTCCTATGATGACAAAAGCTAAAATTGAATAGCGCAAATTCTGAGGTTTCCTACTTAAAAAAAAATGGAAACGATTACTTGAGGAAGTGATTAGGCTAAATGAATAGCAACACAAAACTGCTGTGGGAGTGTCTAAGGGAATGCGAGAACTTTCCCATTGCACGGTGTGGAGTTGAAAGAGAGCTTCCACGTCCCTGTCGATAATCCATGCGCTGTTACTCTAGGTACTATTACACTAATGGCGAGTCCTGCACAGTTAGCTTGGTAAAACATAGGAAAATGGCTGGGTTCCCGGTGTGCTCGGCCTTCGACCATGTATTCTAGTCCATGCGCCCGGAGTGCCTGATACGTCGGAAATAGCAATGTCTTACATAGGCATTGACTTGGACCTCTTCCAGAAAGAACGGTTTGTTCAAGCAGGCTTACATGCATTGAGTTCGACGAGCCTTCGGCTCAACTCTTTTGACAATCAAACGGTACTTGTGCTTGCGTGTGTAATATATATGAGGCGGAGAATTTCAGAACAATGTTAACTTAATTGTTGTGTTAACCGGGAACTTGCGTTTTTGTCTTGTGTGTTGTTGGCAATGTAATCTCTTCTACTGAAAAAAAAAGGCGGACCTTATGCTTCACTGATATCTTAATAAATTAGTAACTATTAATACTAACTCTTGACCTTACAGGCAACAGTCCAGAGCTTTACAACACGACCAGACGTAAGTATACGTCATGCATTAATGCGCATTAACTTAAAAAATTAAAAATATTTCTGCAGGGACAACTAAAATGTTTGAAATCAATTCTGATTCAGTTGTCTACAACTGTCTATCCTCGTATAACAATACAACTTCTAAATTCAAATGAAAAAAAAAACTTTGTATAGTCAAGTTTTACATGTTAGAATTTACCCCCAAAAATCCATATTTCCTATTAAGCGACCTCTGACTAATCGTCTATCGACCCCAACAGGGTCTCGACCGACAGGCTGAGAATCGCTGCTCTACCACCAAAGCGAATGCCACCTTTACCTGCATTATATGTGGACGGAAATGTTACTGCGGAAGAGGGTCTACAGTCACGTGACATCTGGCTACCAACCAAACGAAAGGGAATCAGAAGGGATGAAGATATTTATAGACAGATCGAACGAGAGGACGTAACAACAGAAGTCTTTGGTCTTCGGTTCTTCTCGTCCACACTTTTCGCAGGTGCCGCCTCTGTAGCACAAGCTCGTATCGTCCCTGCCACGAGGGTCACAGATTATGATTCGTTTTACAGCTTCCTCCCCCCCCCCCAAAAAAAAAAAAAAACAACAAAAAAACAGGTGTTTTCACAAAACGGAACACTGAATGTCTTCCACCTCCCAGGTACGACCTTCCACAACACCGCAACCTTCCTAACAACATCACAAAGTACCTCTGGATCTTCACGCTCCTCTACTGGCCTGTCCTCTGGCAACCTTCACTTCTCGTTCCTCTGATTGGCAGAGCGGAACACTTTCTGCCTTCTCGCTGTTGTCCTTTATGCTGGGCGGAAGACGTTATATTAATACAAAGCATATAACAAATCACTCTGTCTGTCAGTCTGTCTGGTAAAAAAAAAGTTTGTACATGTTATTTCTCCCAAACCCAATTTACGCACAGTAATTTTTCACCTCACAATTCCAGAATCAATTAAAAAAACAAACCATTTAGTTAGTTAACTACTGATAATAAACTATTTTGTTTGGTGTCTCGAACAAGGGAAAAAAATTGTTATTGACTGAAGTGGTTTAAAAGTTTATAAGTTGAATTAGTCCCCCTTTATAGGTTGTCGTCTGAGTTTTAGTGTACAAAAACCTGAAAAATCAAATAGTAAGACGAGACTATAGAAACAATTGATAACTCTACAATCTTCCTCTCATAAGCTCTCCACTAGCAGAGTGATTACCATGGTGGCTTGAGAAGCATGAGAAGGCTTGAGTCATAAGTTCGAATTCAGTATTTTTGTATTGTTAGTCAAGCGTCTAGAGATATTACAAAATTAATTACATGACTGATCCAAACTAATTCATACAAGTACGTTTTAGTATTTTTTTCAAACTTTTTTGTTTAAATTTTTAAAACGATGAGTCTCTTAATCTTATCTTATAAATTTTTAAAACGATGTCTCTTAATCTTTTTTATACATTACAGACATTCTTTTAAAAGAGTAATGCGTGTTAATCTAATCTTGTCTTTATCTTATCTTATCAAATACAGACGTTATTTAAACAAAAAAAAAAGATGATTACGCCCTGCGTGTCCCGAGGTCAATCTCGTCATGCAGTCGTTGGTTTTCCTTGGCTGATTCAGGCAACACATTCCATGCTCTAATAGCGCTAGGGAAGAAGGAGAATTTGTACAAATTTGTCCTAGCATAGAGAGAAATTGTAGATTGTTCGCACAAAGCAGGTTTACAGAAGGCCTATAATGGACAAGACAATGATAGTAATAAAACAATGGGTGTAAATGCACACATCTTCATAGGTAAAACATAAATTTAAAAAAATAATTACTGGATTAATAAAAAGCAAATTATTTTTAAAATCCTTAAAAAAAAAACTTATCTAAAGAGGAAGAACTTCGTACTTAAAACATAAACATATTATCTATAATATACAAGTTATTTCCCTTATTGGATATCAAACAAAAAATTAATTACCAATGATTAATTGATTAATCGACTATTTTAATTTATTTATTCATGCTTTGTTACGAGCAATAATTGTTAAAAGCATCAACTTGAGAGTGTGTAAGGGAGAAACAGAGTTAACGGTCATTTAAGGGGACTAAACCCGACAAATTTAACCATATCTGTGAATACTGAATTATTAACTTCCCATCTTGGTATCAAACAAAATAATTAATTACCAGTAATTAATTGTCTAATTGATTACATATTTTTACTTGATTCATATCTTGTCTAAGCCAATGAATAATTGTACGAAGTTTCAACTTGATCCCAGAATGGCTGTGGGAGAACTAACGTATATACACTGAGTTGATATAGCTTTGTAAAAAAAAATCGTTGGGGGTAGTCTAAATAATTCCATGCTTTGATTCGTCATGGGTATTTATTAATCTCTTCCCAGAAAAACATCGAGGCTGGATCGTCTCAACCAAGTTTGTAATTGTAACATTTCAGGGGTTGATTGTCGATAATATATGCGCAAATATACTGTATCCATAGCGCTAGTATAGATACTTAGATATTAGACTCATGATGTGAGTTATCGTTCTTGTTTTGATAGACCAGAATAAAATCTACAAGTTGTTTCATACCTAGGATGTCATCTATTTCTTGTGTTCAATTTGTAAACTATCTTCAGCATCATTGAGGGAGAGGCGGTCTCGTGTCGTGTGTTTATTTTTTTCCAGCGTAAACTTTTTTTTTCTCGAAGAGATATTTTGACTGACGCGATGTTTGTTTTGGCTCATGAATAAATAATTTGGTTTTCATTCGCGCTGTCCACGTTCTATCAGGCAACAAGATCAACCTAGGAAGTAGTCTTTTGTTGTTGTTGCTGGGGAAGGGGGGGGGGGGGGGAGAGGATAAGAAAAAAAAAAGAGATGGAGAGAAGGAGATGTGGGGGTGGTTGATTTTAAACTGCTAATAACGCACGAACTTAGGTATTGTCACGTATAAGACCATACTTAGACAGGTCCTGCCGCGCCGTTCGGCGCATTGGGCGGCAAGCTGTCTCCACAAAGATCTGTCACTGGCAATGTCTGTTCAGGGGTCCTCCATGAAGGTGTGGCGCCAAGTTATACGAGGACGTCCCTGCGGACCATAACCACGTGATTATTTTTAAATTAGGTCTGAGATTCGGAACAACACAATTTCTAGCGACTTCCTTCAATATGTTAAAATGGTCTTCAAAAAGAAATGTCTAAGAGCGCATACACATATACACACACACAAATACATTTATTGCAATGTATATCTATCGTCCAAGTTTATCAATAGTACTTTTTATGGTTTCAAGTACCTTTTCTGTTTACTAAACCTGTAAATAAAAACATGCCATGAGTAGGTTGACCATGTTTCACTTCCGTACAGCAAGGTGCTCAACACACAGGTCCGGTAGACTTGGGCTTTAGTACTGTTAGTCAGCAATATGTTGTCCCAGACTCTTTTCTGCAGCCGTGACATGGTGGCCATTGCCTTGGCTATCCTGTTGTTTATGTCTTTATCCAGTAGAGTGTTGTTGGATATGATGGAGCCAAGGTAACAAAAGTGATCAACAATTTCTAGTGGTTGGCCATTAATGCTTACTTGAGGTGCAGTGTTTGTGTTTTGGACAAGTATCTTAGTCTTGCTTTGACTGATGTTTAAGCCGAACTTCTGGCAAGCAGCAGATAATTTGTCAACCAGGCACTGTAGCTGAATATCAGAATCAGCCACAATAGCTGCATCAGCAGCATACAGAAGTTCCCTGACGAGTAGCTTCCTAACCTTGGTTTTTGCCCGCAGCCTTGATACATTAAATAGTTTTCCAGAGGATCTTGTATGGAGAAACACACCTTCGTTTATGTCGTTGTACGCATAATGCAGTAGACAGGAGAAGAATATGCCAAACAGGTGGTGCGAGCACACATCCCTGCTTGACACCACTGCAAACCTCAAAAGGTGCTGATTGGGCTCCATTGAATTTGACTGTGCATTTAGTTTCCTCGTGAAAACACTCAATGAACTGCAGTAGTTTGGGAGGGCAACCGAGTTTGAAAAGGCCACTTCTGTTGACCATGTCAAAAGCTTTAGTCAGATCAACAAAAACGATGTAAAGGGGTCTGTCTTTCTCTCTGAATTTCTCCTGCAGTAGTCGTAGAGAAGATATCATGTCTACAGTGGATCTACCACTCCTGAATGTTTTCCACCTCCGATGCCTAAGGCGGATCTTTAAAATAAGGTGGCAAGATAAGATAACCAATGAGGAAGTGCTACAAAGAGCAGGGTGCCAGGATATCCGCTCTGTTATCAGCAGCAGACGCCTTGGCTGGCTTGGCCACGTTCGTAGAATGCCAGTAGGTCGACTTCCACAGGACATCCTGTATGGCGATCTAATAGAAGGCAGGAGAGCCGCTGGTCGCCCACTTTTACGTTATACGGATGTATGCAAACGCGACAAGAAGCTCTTCAAGATCAACACTGGCAACTGGGAAGAGGTGGCACTGGACAGATCCTCATGGAGAGAGAGCATAAAGGAAGGGTCAAAGATTGCAGATGTCATACACAACAGAAGCAGAAAGAAGGGTGAAAATGCAACGGCGCCTGGTGATTATATATGCCCAACCTGCGATCGCAGCTGTGTATCAAGGATTGGCCTCTTTAGTCACACAAGAAGTTGCAAAACGAAAAGATCGTCTCTCAAGACGTAAAATGCCATGGAAATAAAAACATACCTCTTCTTTTTTCTCCTCATCTCTAAATATTTGCGCCGTCTTTACCTTCAAATGGCGCTGTCGTTTGTACACATCATGTATTGAAAAGCAACGGCATCTCTGTTTGCATTGACTGATTTCTTCCCAAAGCTCTTTCGCTGGAGACCCTCACTTGAGTGCGATAGATTTACGCCATTGTGGTGGACAGATTTACACACTCGGGCGACTGGAACACCTTGCTCATACTCTCGTGCCCACAGGAAAAGATTTGGACAGGTCTGTTTGCTCACATCTCCATCTTCGCGAGTGTGTGTGTGTGTTTGTTAGTTTGTGTTTGTGGAAATGGGGCATTGGGTGATCGAGGGTTAGTGTGTGTGTGGGTAAGTGATTGAATTTGGGGGTGGTTGAATGAGCGTGAATGCGAATGTGTGTGTGTGTGTGTGTGTGTGATAGCTATGCAAACAAGATTTTCGTTTATTCTTAATTTAATAGTGCACTTCGAATGCACATTTTTTTTGTCTTTGAGTATTAATAAATAAAGCAATGTACCTTTAGTCATGACTTAAGTTTTTCTAGATAGAAAATATGTTTGAAGATATACAAATAATACGTTGAACTTATGGGATAAGAAATTGGCCAGTATCTTTCTGGTGTTTTTTAAAAATGTTTTTGTGTGTGTGTGTGTTTTTTTTGGGTGTGTTTTGAGTGTTTGTGTGTTTTTTTGTGTGTGTTTGTGTGTGTGTGTGTTTTTGTGTTGTTTTTTTTTGAGTGTTTTTTTTTTGTGTTTTTTTTAATTTGTAAGTTTGGTTCCTCCATGTTGTTGTTGCCGGCTAGAGATAAAAGTTTCCCTTTGCATACGTCTCAAAGAGCCTCTGATGTCCAGTTCATCTCCTGGCCTTCACGTCTGGCTCAGCCATTGGGTCAATGGGACCTGACAGGAGAAATTACAAAGGGTAGCAACTGGCGCCAATACCAGTAAGCTTCGGACTTAATACAAGCCTTTGCTTCCAAGCAGCTTAATCCAAATATGGAAAAGGCTTCGGAGGTCAACCCTGAGACATCATCAGTAGCTGGCGACCTTTAGACAACTTGCAATGCATATTGCTACATCTGTGAAGAGCCTTCGACTCCTCTGATCGCAAACTGTATCGGCACTTGCAGCAGCATGGAGGTGGGTGAACTGCTTTGTGGGCGACATCGTTCTGGTCATAGCTAACACCCAGGCATTCATCTCAGTTTTCTGCGATGATCCATAATTGTTTGGCGACTGAAGGATGCCACATTGTTTGTGATAAAACTCGCAGCTCTATACTTGCAATACACTTTTAAATTTCCCCTTACAGATCTTGTGATCCATGGGACAGATGATTTAAAGGTAATGTTTCTGTGGCCCACGGTTAACGAGGTTGTCATGTGGCTAGTACAACGACCAACCGCCGTAAAAATCCCGAAAGTAAAAATCCCAGTCTTCACCAGGATTCGAACCCGTAACCCCTGGTAAGGAAGCCACTTAGATACCACGCCTCAATACGGCTTTAAATCCCTGAAAAAAAATACAAGAAAGAATTTCTAGCCTCTAGGATTACAAATCAACAGCTCAGACTTGTAGCCTTCAAAGACAAATTTAATATATTCACTCACCCGTTTACAAAGTATGCCATGATAGAGCTAGGCAATAAAACCACAGCAGTTTCGATAAAGATAGCTAAGGAAACTCTCCTTTCTCGGATACAACTTGCACACCTACACAGCAAGTGTTAAGAAATGCCGCAGACGTACAATGACGTCATAGCCGTGACATTAAAAAAAAAATAGCCTCGCCTTAAAGAGTTGCACGCGCCAATTTAAACTTTAAAGATTGTTGAGACAAGGGCTGCCTCTAAAAGAAAGAAAGTTGTTGTTTTTTAATATTGAACGCGGAAATGACTGACATGAAACACTAGAGGTCGCTGTGTGCCGCCTCGAGAAATGAGAGCCTTGGTGACAAGTATAATCTAAAAAATGTCACAGGATCCACTTACCCCAGGTGACAATCAGTGTGAAGTGAGGGAGCAATCTGTGAATGTTTCTGTGTGTGTGTGTAATCTGCTATTTGTTTACCTTCGTATTTGTACGATGTGGTCTACATTCTTTAAGCAATAAAGCACAAACAAAGAAGAGAAAGCAACATAAGGAAATGTGGGATCGATATCAAGAAGCCTTAGTTAGGTCCTCCCGCGCCGTTGGGCGCATTGGGCAGCAATTTCTCCACAAATCAACAGCTCAGACTTGTAGCCTTCAAAGACAAATTTAATATATTCACTCACCCGTTTACAAAGTATGCCATAATAGAGCTAGGCAATAAAACCACAGCAGTTTCGATAAAGATAGCTAAGGAAACTCTCCTTTCTCGGATACAACTTGCACACCTACACAGCAAGTGTCAAGAAATGCCGCAGACGTACAATGACGTCATAGCCGTGACATTTAAAAAAAATAGCCTCGCCTTAAAGAGTTGCACGCGCCAATTTAAACTTTAAAGATCGCCGCATTGGGCGGCAATGTCTCCACAAAGATCTGTCACTGGCAATGTCTGAAGCCTCCTCCCACCTGGTGTTCACTGTTCTGAGGTCCTCCATGAAAGTGTGGCGCCAAGTTATACGCTTTCCTCGTATTGGCCTCCATTGCATCGCAACTCTTGGTATGCGTAGTTCATTTTGTCGGAGAACATGTCCGGCAAACATCATGCGACGCTCTGTCACAACCTCACTAAGTGTTCGACTTCCATTTCGGCATAGGATTTCCTTGTTTGAAAAATAATAAAAAAAACAACAACATAAGGAAATGAAAAGAGGAAGAATCCTGGAGATTTTGAGATCTAGAGACAAATGAGCTAAATGATGGACCCTGTTGTGAAAGATCCCTGTTGCCAACTAATCAACAACAATTAATTTGTAGCCAATAACTTTTCTGAGATGAAAGAGCTAGGACATCTGACATTGCAATACTAAAAAGTACTTATAAATCTACTATATGTTCGCGAAATACCACTCATTCATCTATTAAAAGATCTCTGGAACCACCAAACGGATTCGCATGTACTTTAGTACACAGGTTCCTTTTTACCGTTTAGATGCACATCATGAAAAGTTTATATATATATATATATTAGCAGTTTGAGCGTGGCAGTGATCAATAAACAAAATTGATTTCCTTCTTTTTGTTAAAGCATATTTGTTTTCCCTACAAAGGAAACAGCTGCTTGAATATGTATATATATATATATATATATATATATGTGAGTGTGTGTGTGTGTTGATATTTTCTTTTTTGTTTTGTACCTCGAAAACACCAAACATTTGGCACCGTGTTCTGTATGGGTGTTTGTTGACAATGTCTGTAGTATCTTTTAAGTTTCAACAGCAGAAGTCTCTTGCTAGGTAGGGACTTGTAAGAATGGATGCCTGGTCGTGTTTTATGGGCTCCATTAAAAAAAAAAGGCGCGAGATCACATAATCTATATAGTAGCATTGAGTTACCACCCTTTGTCTCTCCCCCCCTTCCTTCCTTTCGACTCTCGTCTGCTTTGTCCTCCTTACCCAAGAGATTTCTTGGATTATCTCCCTTGCGCAGACTGTCGTCTCTAAGCATCTTATACGTTTGCTAAAGAGCTGAATTTGAGCTCCCCAAGCGTCTCATAATGGATCGAAGCATGCACTAACTTTAGATCTAGCTGAGGTGGTCTGTCCATTTTTTAGAGACTTGTTTTCTCTTAAAGTTGACAATCACTTGTGATTAAAAAAAATTTCAGATTTAAAAAAAAAAAAAGCTTTTGCAACAAACGCTAAAGATGCAGACGTTGTCTAACCGTTTAATGGCCAGATAACCGTGACCTTTTTTTAAAAAAAAATATTGCCAGATAAGCTTGACTTTATTTTTTTTTCAAAAACATCAGGTCTTTTGAACTTTTATCGCAATTTCCTTGTATCTTATAATAATAAAGATGGTCGCAAAGTGGCCAGTGATAATGGAGGATAATAGCACGTTTGATTCTCGCGAGAAGAAGAGTGAAATGGAAGAAAGCAGAATCTACATAGGGCTTAGGCCTACGTTTGTAGCCCACTTAACATATCCTTTTCACTGAACGAAGTAAGAAGCCAGGGCCGGTCTTACAGATTTCGGGCCCCTATGTGAAACGGATTGCGGGGGGGGGGGGGCCCATTCTGGCTTTTGATGAGGATAATAAGTTAAAATTAAGATAGGTCTTTGCATTTTATTGATACTTTACTAAGAACAAAATCACTATCAAATTAACTTTACGAGCCATCTACAGTAGATAGAACTTCTCCAACATAAAGCCGATAAACATTCAGATCTGCCTTTTAGATTTACCATCGACTAGCAAAATATCGCTTGTTTTATTTTTTTGAATAGGTCGAGATAGACTTCGATTCTTTATTTATATGCCAGTGACTATAAAAGTAAGTTAAGTATTTGCTTCTTGTTTTGGTTAAAATTCGGCTTATTATCAATTTTTTATAAAAGAAAGCTGACAATGCCGTTCTTGTTTTTTTTCATCGCGAGTAGGATTGGCGTTGTCCATATTGAATGACACCCTGAAATGTCACATTTGTCTGTTTTTAGGGAAATTTGCATCAGTTTTCAGAGATTATTAATAATTTGAGAGGATTTTCGTACTTTTGTGTGTGTGTGTATTTTACCATTTCAAAATTTCAGTAACCTTAAAATGGTTTATTTTAATAATGTACACCTAGAATTTGCGCGGGGCCTATGTAAGTGGGGTCACACTGCAGGTTGCAGTGGCCTAAGACCGGTCCTGTACGAAGCGGACGTGAAACAGTAGTTGTTGTTTAAATATGCTGCATGTCAAGATGGTGACAACTTGGAAGGAGGTAATAATAGCCGATGTATTTATTTATACTTACAGCTATAAACAAAATGTTAGACATGGACTTCAGCAATCAAGTCACTTGGAGCAATGTCTTAAGTTATACAAGTCCTACTTAACACTTCCCAGTGTCGTTCCAGGTCCTCCAAATAGTTCACTTGTAACACGCAGGACGGCACTAAGACCCAGACAGTTCAGATTCCTATAACTTCAGCCGGATCTACAACAGTCCTTCAGCCGGATCTACAACAGTCCTTCAGCAGGATCTACAACAGTCCTTCAGCCGGATCTACAACAGTCCTTCTAGAATCTACATGTCTTCTCCTACTCTTTTTGAACGGTGCTCTGATGCGCACCATCAGTGTTATATCTTATAAAATACAGACGTTACTTCAAAGAAGAAGATGATTACGTCGTACGCGTGTTTCTAGATGGAACTAGTCATGCATGTTAAATCAATGACTTACATTCTGCCAAGTTATTGGTTTGCCTGGCTGACTCAGGGAACCCATTCCATGCTGTAATAGCACTAGGGAAGAAAGAGCATTGGTACAAATTTGTCCTAGCATATGGAACAAGGAATGTGCCTTTATCTTTGTGTGTTTCTAAGTATTTTATTAGGCTTTGTTTTTGTATTTGAAGAATATGGTTCAGTGTCTTAAAGATTCCATTATATCGCCCCCAGATATCTGTTGACTCCATATCGCTTTTTCTTCTTTTTCTATCTGATAGTATTTGATAAATTAATGAACGATAGACAGATAAAAAAAAACACTTATTCTTTTAATTTGAATCCATTATTTTAGGCAAGATTAAGATAAAAAAAAAAAAGAATGTTTTAAACAATCAAAGCTTATCTAATGGAAAGAACCGCTCATTACTGCCATTTGTATGGAATTTATAGGGTTTAGCTCCCTCTATATTTAAAAAAAAATTCATTAGTACTAAATGATTAAATAATTCGTTAATTTTTAATTGATTCATGCATTGTCATCGACTATGAATAATCGTCCAAAATTGCAACTTGATCTGAGAATGGGAAGGGGGAGAAAAAAAAATTATCAAAACGTAAGAAGGGGACCAAATCCATATATATAATATATAAATATCTACATCTCTCATTTAGTAGCATTTATTCCCCTTATTTCGATATCAAACAAAATAATTAATCACCAACTAATTGGTTAATTTTTTTTTATATTTTTTTTATCGTGCTTTGTCAAATCAATGAATAATTATGCTTTGGAAATGGGAGAAAAAAGCATGTTGAAACTTTTTACCAGACAGACAGAGTGAGTTGATATAAGCTTTGTATAAATATAAAGGACACGCAATTACACTTTTTTTTTTGAAAAGTTTGTCTTACAAGATATATAAGCTATCTGAATATTATTGGTGTTTGACTGTCCAAGAGAACAGCTGGTGATATATTGTCAGCATTTTGTGGGATCAAAATAGCTTTGGTATATTTGCATGTATGTGTATGCTATTTGTCTGTGTATATGTGTGTGCTTGTGCTAGTGTGTCATGAGTATGTGTGTCTCGACTCCAGCATGTGAGTAACTCAACATGACGATAACTGTTGGTTCCATTTCGACCTGAGCTCTTCTGACCAAAATGTCGGCTCTAATTAAAGACGATCCGTCCAGCAGTGTTCTCGATGACGGCGCTGAGGCCTAAGGAGGGCCACCTAAACCCAACAATTAGCTGTCAATCTTAATCTGTCCGGCACCTCCCACCAAGAGCCGACATCTGTCCCTATCTGCAGCGGGCCGACTCCATTAAAGTCTCATAGCCAGGGAGCATCTTGGCGTTCCAAACTTTCTCGCGAATCTAAATCCTTTTTTTTTTCGGTGTCAAAGGCGATGCTTGTTTGTTAAAGACAGATTGTCCAAGAGAACAGTTTGTGAAGATCTGGGGTTCGGATCTCATTCTGGCATCTGTACGTACTAGTATGTTATAGTAATGTCTTCATTATTGCTTTGCTTTTCGTTTATCCTTTATATAAAGCCTAGGTCGAAATGTTCCTATTTAAATATTAACAATCAGTAAATAAATCATGATATGAACACCTCTAATTATTCCTGTCTTGTCAGTCTTTCATGACACCCTCACACCAAGTGCCACCAACACTATGGTCAGATAGTATACACACACCTGTATGTCTGTCATCAATAATGCAACAGCATTAAATGTGTTGAGTGGCGTAAACATGTGATGAATGCAAGAAGTTGCAGTGCTACTTACGCAGAGTGCAATGTATCACGTGACATGTCCTTCGCTATGTGACTCAGATGGGACCTATATATATTGAAACATATCAACAAAATATAATCAGCAGCTCTATTTGACACTTCATTGATGTCCACTATATTCGAAATAATGGATGACTTTTTAATGGGAGAGTAGGGAGGGGGGGGGGAAGGCTCATTAAAGGTGATCCTATAAAGCATGACGCGCTCCAGAAGTGACCGTATTAAATTTTTGAAATGTCTTACTGTGCAAGAGTGATACAGTCAAACCTGATCATAAAGTAAAGTTCCCCTTTCACACCTTGTGGTCTATAGGGCAGATGATGTAAAGGTCATCTGATTCTGTGGCCTACGGTTAACGAGAGTGTCATGTGGCCAGCACAACGACCAACCGCCTTTACTTTTCCCTCAACTAATGTCAGGTACCCATTAGAGCTGTGTGGACTCAGAGGCGCTCGAAGATCCCGAAATTAAAAATCCCAGTCTCCACCAGGATTCGAACCCCGGACCCCCGGTTTGAAAGTCAAGCGCTTGTCAATTTTTTGCTATGTACAATGTCAGACATCTTAACCCCCACCCCTCTTTTTTTTGTAATTATATACTCCATGACCAATCTTACGAATGTATAGAATTAGAATATACACTAATTCTCCCACTTGGGGTGAACGAAATAATATAACAGTTTAGCCTATTTAACTCTGCATGTATGTCTAATAACGAAGCACTTTTCACAATTGAAACGCCAAGCGCTCTTTGTTTGCCCGCGTCGTTTTCTTGGTTCTTTTGTTAGTTCCAATACTTTATACTAAAGTCGAAATACACATGATATAAATGAGACAAGAGTGGATCTGGCAGGGCTTTGGGCTTTTATAGAGGCGAACGAAGATCTGGCAGTGCTTTGGGCTTTTATAGTACTGGAATATTGAGTAACCTACATCAACTTTTTTTTGTGAGAAAGAGACAGACAGGCAGAGTGAGACACAGAAAGAGAGCTAGAGAGAGAGAGAAAGGGAAAAATAGAGAGACAGAGAAAAATAGAGAGATACAGAGAAAGAATGAGACTATGAGTAGAGAGAGACAGAGAGAGAGTATATTTCAACCAACAGTTGAACACTGGCGTAGCTAGGAATTCAACATCATTTGGAGGCCCGGGGCTTGACCTCTTTGGGGCCTCTGCATGTTGCGTAATGTTTAATGTAAAAACAAAAGTTAGAACACTGATTTTGGTAGCCCCCCTTCTCATGTGGGGGACCGAAGGATTTTCGAATTCTCCCCCTCCCCTTCCCCCCCCCCCACTCTAGCTCCGCCACTGCAGTTGAATAAAGCAGTTGAGTACAACACATGCTACATACTCTGAAGTCTATTTCACAGCCTAAAAATATAAACCTAACGCATTTCTTAATTAACCAACTTAATGGTCAACTTAATTGTTCTCCCTACTAAAGTTCTAGCAACTCAACCACAACCCCTTCCGCTCTCATCGCCGATATGAACTCTGACCCCTACACATTCAATTGATGTCGACAGTTCGAGACCGCAACACCCCCCCCCCCCCCCTCCTTTCTTTTCCCACGTATCAAACTCAAGATTCACAATTTCGTCAACTGCGATCCTTTCATTGTCCCGGACCCCGGGGCTGTTTTCCTGACACTTCAACAGCGCGGGAACAATGATGGTCCAGATTTTTTTTTTTTTGCGCCGCCAAAGACTATTAAAATGTTATGTAATTGTTCTTCGGGCGGCCATTTCTAAAAGGAGGTGTGGCAGTAATAAAGGAAACTCATTGGCAAGCGGAGATAGTGTTCTCTTGATTATGAACAGGGGGAGATAATTGTTCGCACTTAGAAAGTTTGAGAATAGAAGACGCCAGACAATATTTCAGTCTTTTCGATTCGTAAAAAAAAAAAAAAAAAAAAAGCATCCATATTTTATTTTTTAAATGCAGATTAAAAATCACTTTTGTAGATATTTCAAATTATTGTATAATTGCTAAGAACTAAATATATAAACGTTTGCATTGATTCATTTCTATTATTTTTTCTATTATTAGATTTGAATTTTAATGACAATTTCTTCATGCATTCCATATGAAAACCCATTACATTTAAATCAATTCTCATTTAAATAAAATAATTTAAATAATTTTATTGCAATTAAATTCGATTCCTCTAAATCAAATCGTGAAAAGGGAATTTATTCATTTCAATCAATTTTGTATCTAAAAATCTCTGTAGCTGAAGCGACATAACAAGGCAAGCACTAACCTGGAACCCCCAAGTAAAGAGAAAGAGAGGACGCACTGGAATATATGGCGCCACGATCTGGAAGCAGATATCAAGGAGTTGGGCAAGACGTGGGGACAGTTGGAGAGACTCGCCCAGAACCGAGATGTCTGGAGGAAGCTAGTTGGTGGCCTATGCCCCAGAAGGAACCACGGGCAGAGATGAGATGATGACTCTGTTTACTTGTCTATGTATCTATCACGGAAATGGCTATATATGAATTTCAGTTATTTGTTGATTTAGATATAGACGGACATGTTTTTAATAAATTGCTTAATTTTATTTTTTCACTGTTTCTTTTTACTATTTTTTAAACTCCTTTCGGGCCACTAAAAAAACAACAACTTTGCCTAGGGCCTCCAATTATCCAAGGCCGGCCCTGCTGCTAGTATCTGAACTTTCCATTACTTCTTGGTGGTCATAAATAGATTGAATATTGAAACTGATGAGAGTACAACCCCCGCCCTTATTTTCTTCCCTCCCAAGCAGTTATTATACATTGCTTAGTTCTCGCTAGAGCTGAGAGTTGTGGAACTATAAAAATATAAACAGGGTAAGACGTGGATAGATAAAACTCACGAAACAAACAAACAAAAAAGCAACGTGTAAAATTTAAGATTTTATTTATCATATCACGAAAAGATATTTTGTAAAAAAAAAATATTAATTCAAAACTAATAGATGTTCTTAAAATATAATTGAACAAAATAAAATGGCTATGTAAAACATAGAATGAAAGTTCTGAAAAAAATTCACATTGTAAACGAAACAATTAAAATATAAACATACACTAACGATTGTGTGGAAGATAAAAAATCGTAATTGTTCCGTATAATTATTTTTTATCTTAATTTTTTTTTTTAGATATTTTTTTTTTTTAATTTTGAAAATTATAATATTGTTAACAATGTTAAAAACTGGAAACTGAACCTTTTTCAAGTCATGCGCAGAAAAATTAGGAACATAGCAATAAAGGAACGAAGCGAGCTATCATCGATAAATTGCACATTAGTAGATCATTTCCACAAAAGTGAAAAATAAAATAAATAAATAATAAACACAAATATTGTGGACTAGTCAAAATAATTTTAAATATTAGAGAAAAAAAAATACAATTCGTAAAAGGAATGGTTTTAATAAATCGGAATTTCTCTAAGAAAAACAAAATCAGTAAACTGGAATGCTACGAGCTGGTGATGTCAGTTTTTGGTCTAACAACTTAACCTTTCACCTTGCAGGCGTGATGGTCGAAGGACAAAGCGCTTAGATAGAAACGACTGATCACGAGTTTGAAAACCTTGGCTTTGAACTGATCAACTCTTATGGACACATTTTTGGATAAAGTCAAGGAGGGACGATCGTTGTGCTAATTACCTTCTTTAACGGCCGAGCTACTGTGTTTAATATTTATAGCGGGAAATGAACACTAATTGGCCAGATTTTTTTCATGTTAAATAAAAATAAACATTTATATTATAAAATACTAAACTATTATTAAAATATCTTTCTAGTGGAATTATTGTCAATTGTGCAGGGCCGTAGCTAAGAATTTGCCATCATTTGGGGTGCCGGGTGGCTTGACCTCCTTAGGGGTCCCTGTATTTTCATTTATATTCAATATTTAATGTAAAAAAACCCACTTATTTGGGCCCCTCCCCCTCAAGTGTGATCCCAGGGGATTTTCATATTCACCCTCTCCCTCCCCCACCCTAGCTACGCCACTGCAATTTTGAAGCTATTACAGTCTCTAAGAGTAACAATTTAAAAAATGTGTATTGATTACTATAAATTCTGGCTTTAGAATTTTATTAAAGTGAAACTAAAGACAATTTTAACATAGTGCCATCGCTGTTACAACTATAAAAATAGACATGAGAATATTCCTTTCTTATTTGATAAGAGAAAGACATCACGTTATATACGCGTCAAGATTGCCGCAGAAATGTAAACAGGATTTTTTTTTCTTCACATATAGGCTTCTGGTAGCTACGGGCTCTGCACATATAGGTAATAACTTAAGAGGATCATTCATTTCCGGTACAAGAAATTTCCATAGCTTTTGATCTCTATCCATTAATTAGTGTGGGTATATATATCCCCATCAGTTACTAGTGTGTTATTACATAAAGTACTTCGCGAGTTCTCTTCTGTTATGATTTCCACTTTGTAAATTATTTTTATTTTATTTTAAAAAGAGTAGTTCCTTTTCACAATACAGGAGTTATCAGAATACTATTGGCTAAATGGTTATCAGATTTAATTTATAAGAATAACAAGATAAATTAATTACCCAAAACCAATGCAAAAACATAAAATATACAATTTCAGAAAAAAAACTAGATGCTTACTTCCCTTCACCAATACCTCTATTCTCGATTTAGCTCATTTCTGTTCTCTTCGTTTGTGTTCTCATAGAAATGACATCCGCTAGAGTATCCATGGAAACATACACGTAACAACTCCCAAGTATCGTCTTTAATACACGAGTAGGCCTATATAATGCTAAAAACACTTGAGTTATCTCTCGTGGACAGGGGACAAAGTAAATAAAGGTGCGTTATTAAATAAAAGTTTTAAAAAATGATTTCTAATAATTATTTCAATGTAACCAGGACATTGAACAAGGGATACACTAAATTTAAGTACATCTTTAGAACAAAAAAAATAACACAAAATTATATGTCTGTCGACGCATTTGTATATATATATATATATATATATATATATATATATATATTATCAAATACACAGCAGTGTGTTCAAAATACACACACTTACATATGCTTCAACCAAACGCACTTGTAAAAGCAGAAGTCCACACTGTGCCATGTACAGGTCACATGGTGGTCATAGTTTTACAATTCCTTACTAAATATTTTATACATTGAAGATGACCACTGGTCAGTGCATACAAAGGTCATTAAAATTAAACGTAAAATTAAAAGCACCTGTAACTACGTGTTGTTATTATTAATATTATGGAAATGACCTAATTTTCATTCTATGACACTGCCAGGGTCGAGCTTCATTAAAGAGAAACAAAATTCATTGTAGTCCTCTTAACAGTGTCCACTGAGGAACCCTCTGGTGATGTGGCAGGTCAGCAGTTGTACTGCCCTCTGACAGGTAACGAGAATCTTCTAAGGGATTCTGGGGCCTCGACCATATTTGCGAGTTCAGTTGTCTCTATTACTATGTTATTGTTGTGAGTTGTTTCTTTGTTTTTTTAATATTATTATTAAAATCTAGTACATTTATTTTATCTCATATCAACTTGACTAAAAGTTCTATTTAGTCTTGTTCACAAGGAAGCTTTGCAAGTTAAAAGATAATACGCCTACAGCGGTTTAGTTGTCTACCAGCAATTTGGTGCTACAGGTCAACGACCGTTAAAAACGCAAAGTTACTGATAATGAAATCATTCAGTTCAAACTTGAATGCACGAACATGTTGACCCGTTTTGGGATAATTGGTATTTTATTTAGTGTTCTTCTGCATCTTTTTTTATACGCACATAGACTGCACCACTCGATATACACGGCGCTCGAAAAAGTGCTATATCTGATGCACAGTGGTTCTTAGATCCATGAGTCTTGCGGCCAGTGTACAGAGTTTTTTCTTAGAGCAGTCCCTATCTCATCTGTGATTTCAAATCAACTTGACAATGTAATATTCAGTTACAGATGCTATAGAGTCTGAGTATTTGTATTCAATGCATCCATTTATCCAACTGTGTGCATTCCAGTGCAATATCAACCTCTCTATCAGTTGAAGTGTTATTTACATCAATGTGCAAAACCAGTGATACTATTTTTATCAGTGCTATTTACATTGCTGTGCTCTAAGTAGGTTGTAAAGAAAGAAAGTACTTTACATTCTTACAAACAAGATTACCATTCATTCCAAACAAAAAATAATCATATGGTTAACATTCTAAAGTCTTACATTGTGCATGTGGTTCCCTAGACTTGGTATATACATCCTATAATTATTTATCTAAATGAAGATAAAACATGGGGGCAGAAATATGAATATATTTACACAGTAATCTCATTTTGTTTTTAAATGTTGAGCCTCGAGTTGCAGAGGCGAAGACATTGACTTAGAGCTGGGTGGACTCAGGGGCGTCCTAAAAAATCCTGATATCCAGGATCTCAGTCATCGCTGGGATTCAAACTTGGCAAGCTTAGGTTTGGAAGTCAAACGTTTACCCCTAAGCCACCAAGCCCCATGGAAATTCGTACAGTTCGAAAATGTAGAGTATTATGGCGTTAGTTGAATTTTTTAAAACCGCGCACCTTGTCTCTAACATTGTCTAATGTGACACTCTAAAAAAACAAGATCCCGCATCACATGAAGCTCTCTACTTCTGCTCATCGCAAAGTTTAAGAACACTGTACATATTTCCGGGTAAGTCGCTCTTGTGATTCGTGACTGTTGCCGTGGCAACATTAATCCTGAAATATTTAGGCCAGTGTTAGTCTTTTAAGAAAAAAAAAATGTTTGAAAAATGTTATCGCGTTTAAGGAATGAATTTATGATGGTGTGTATGTGGAGGGGAGGGGGGAATTAGTGGTTGTGACGTCATTGCCTTATCGGGGAAACGATAAGTCAATCTTGTCTGCTGGCTGAGCTCTTTAAGTCATATTGACTTGACTTTTTAGAGGGATTATCTTGCCCGGCTCCTAAATTTACGTGGCTATCTCAAATTTTGATTCGATCTCTGGCTTTCTCCAATCGATCATTATCCTTGTCCTTCACTAAAGTTATCCTCGTTCTGACTAGTGATAACACAGAGCAGACGATTGCAAACAGGTGAATTACTTCCCTTGCTGGGAATTTCCCTCTTTTTCTTTCTTTCTTTAATTTTTTTTCCCCTTTCGAATTTCTCACGTCTGGAACTGTTTCTATGAATGTTTTTCAATCCATGCGTATAAACATAGGTCACACGTCAAGGTGATGTTGTCAATGATGTCCCATGGTCATGCCTGCAGCTATTGATGAAAACTTCATGCGTTTCTGCTTCTGTCGCTGACTGCAGAACCAATTTCACACGTCTGGAACTGTTTCTAAGAATGTTTTTTAATCCATGTGTATATACATAGGTCACAGGTCAAGGTGATGCTGTCAATGATGTCCCATGGTCATGCCTGCAGCTATTGCTGAAAACTTCATGCGTTTCTGCTTCTGTCGCTGATTGCAGAACCAAACGCGGACAACGTTTTTCTTTAAGTCAAGCTTCTCCGCTATCTGCGCGATCTTCTCCCCGGAAGGTCGTGGTTGAACTGCAAAGTAAGCTTCCAGAGATCGCTTCTCCGGAGCTGCAATAGAGGTCCTCTTTCTCTTTTTGTCCCCGTTGAGGCCGTTCTCAAGTTCCGCCTTCCTCTCTCTCGCTTGCTTCTCGGCGTCCTCGAGCCAAGTCTGCAGGATTGGTTTCAAAGCGATCATGTTATTGTGGCTCAGAGTGAGAGACTCAAATCTGCAGATCGTGCTTTGGCTGAGGCAGCCCACTCCGGGGATTTTGAGGTTAGCGAGGGCGGCGCCAACGTCGGCTTGGGTTACTCCAAGCTTAATTCGCCTCTGCTTGAACCGCTCCGCGAACATCTCCAGCTCGCGGGGGTCGCAGTCGGACTCGTGAACGCCCTGGTGGTGCATGCTCCCCGGGTGCGGTTGCAGCCCTGGGTGTGTGTTGACCACTGATGACGGGTGTGAGTACATAGGCGGATACATCTGGTGATGTTGAGGGTAAGTGGGCCCACTGGGCACCATGAGGTTGTTGTGGTGCTCCGCCATGGAGCCGACTGGTCCCAGCTGCATCCCAGGGGGACCGTTAGGCGAGCCTGTGAGCTGGTCAAACATTGACTCGGACGGTCCAAACCCATGATGCTGGTGTTGGTGGGGATGGTGGTGTGGATGGGGATGCGTAGACATCTGATGACGAGGAGGACCACCATTGTGTCCAGTGAAGTCAGGCGTGTGCCCGTAGAGGCCTTCAGGCTTCATCAACTGGTGACCCCCCGACGGCTTTGAAATATCCATAACTCCCATAGCTTCGGCCCTGGCCAGGAAGCCATCATCCAAGCTGGAGAAGAAGTTTCCCTGTTGATAAAAAAAAACCTGTTATAAGTAAACATGAAAAACGAACCTAATCACCTACTCACCTAAACACTTATAAGCTAACTAACTAACCCTAACCCAAGTTAGCCTAACGTGTTTATAGTAACCTGCCTTCACTTTGGTTACGGCCTAAGGTGGGTGCATTCTTTTCAAGTGGAAATTCTCACTTCCCAGATAGCTCGTCGGAAAAATGTTGTTCCATTGTCGAGAAAGTTGTACCAAAGATTACAATAAACATTTGTTCCCAGTCAATCGAAAAAAAAGATTCATTCTGACATTAGATTTATAGTCAAAAGCTGTAGCGTTCATTTGGATATCCTTTTTTTTGTTTAACAATTCCTGCTATTAACTCACACCTTTTTTATAGTCAGCAGGTGGAAGGGAGATGTCTATGTCATGGAAGATGGTCAAGACATGGAAGATGGTCAAGACATGGAAATGGTCAAAAAGTAAAAAAAACTCAAGTAAAATCATTTCAATTTCTATCTAAAACTTCGTACATAGAAATATATAACATAGTTGATCAAAACATCGCTCTAATAAAGTGAATACCCATACTTATTAACGTTTTTTTCTCTTTATTTTTCAAAGACAAAATTAAATGCTAATGTTAACTCTTTCTCTCCGTAATTATTTTCCTCATTTCGAAAGTATTATTCATTTCGCTTTTTTTTTGCATTTCACTATCCTATTATGGTTAAACTCCAATAACTTTTTGTTTATCAGAAAATGTTATATTTTGGTATTAACTTGTAGGAGAAAGCATGCTCTTTTTACACAACACAAATTAAAGTTTATAAGCCCCAAAAATCCTTTTAGTTTAATGGGGGTCAAATCAACGTTGGCATCGTCAATTAGAGAAAGGGTTAAGTCCAGCTTTTAGCGGACGTCTAGTGATTCATGTTTAATACGACAAACTGAAATGAAAATATTTACCCATAAATCTATATTTTCTGTATAAATTCGACAAATGTTCACCCCTCAAAAGTCCCAAATTATTTGGAGGTACCATCTTGACCTTTGGTCATCGCAATGTTTTTGGAGAATAAACATTTCAGACCCCCTCCCAATTCCTAGATTGCCTAAATAAGTTCATTAATTGACCCACATCCTTAATATGTATAACACTTTGATACATATCCCTTAAATCCTTATTATCATAATCCTTATTGTTATAAAGAACATTGTTGGTGGCGAGGGTGGGCGGAGAGAATGTCTCTGGGTAACGGGGAGTGTCATAAAGTGACTTCAAATCATTAGTGTATGGAGACGGGGGTTGAGAGGGCGCGCCTTCAGACAGCCTGCATGAACAACTAATCGGATCCTGGTCAAGACAGGAGTCCTCTTTCTGGCGCCCCATGGGGACGCCTCTGAGCCCTAACCATCTCTAATGGGCACCTGACATGGCTGGAGACAGTTTTTTTTTTTAAAGAACAAAGATGTTGATATGTTGAGCTGACCTGACAATCTTATAGTCTAAAAAATTATGTCTGTGGGCATAGGACTAATACTGGACTTGGAAGCGCATTTAAAAAAAAGGGAGTTAATATAAAAGATGTAGCAAGCAATAGAAGCGAGAGATTATACATGATTATGGAAAGTAACCTGAAAATAATTCACAAGCGGTTAATAATAATACTGGAAATGTCATCGAATCGGAAGATTAAGGATGAGTGCAGTGTTTCACGAGGCAGTAAATATTACACAAAACACTAAATCATAATTAACAAATAAAAAAACTAAACCTAATAAAATACCAAAATATAAAGATAAAGGTACATTTCCTAACTCATATGTCTATATGTTAACTCAAAAATAAGTTATATCCAAAGTGCAATGAGAGCATTGAATGGGTTGCTTGAATCAGACAGGAAACCCATTGACTTAGCAATGTTCAAGCCTCTGTTTAACATGTATGATTAGATTAACACATGGGCGTAATTATCTTATCTTTTGAAGTAACGTGTTTAATTTATAAGATAATATAATTATTCAAATTTGCCAAAGAAAGACACAAAACTCTCTTAAGCTATGCATGTTTCCTAATTAAGTAACAATTTTTAGAAAGGGCACTTTTATTAATAATTTATTCTTTCATCCATGGCAGTAAGTGTATAAAAAAAAGTGATGCACTTGTGAAATTCCAAAAATGGTTCACGCGTTTCAAAAAGCTACAAGTTATGTATCTATATATATAAACACTAAAACACACACACACATATACACCCAGGGTCTCATGCACCAGGGTCTCAGAGTAGAACACAAAAAGATTAAATAATGTTTAAAAATATCTATCTATCTATCTGTCTGTCTGTCTGTCTGTCCGTCCGTCCTTCCGTCTATCTATCTATCTAGCTCTATCTATCTATCTAGCTCTATCTATCTATCTATCTATCTATCTATCTATCTATCTATCTATCTATCTATCTATCTATCTATCTATCTGTATGTCTGTCTGTCTGTCTGTCCGTCCTTCCGTCTATCTATCTATCTATCTATCTATCTATCTATCTATCTATCTATCTATCTATCTAATACAATTGTAACAAGGTTGAGAAATTATCTTCAGTTGTTCAGAAACAATCAATTACAAATAACCTGAAGATGTAAAATATGTAGGTCAGAATGGATTTCTCTCTAAGAAAAAAGAGTTCTATACCTTGACCTTTTTTTAAATTTAGAAATCTAAGTGTTATTTAAAAGTAGAAATATAATCATTTATTAATGAAAAGTATTTAATTTTTAGCTAGTAATTTAAATACTATGTTCACCCAAGCCAAGCCCTAATCGTTTGAAATCGATTTCCTTATCTCTAAAGGCTAATTCATTAATGACAAAGAAAAGAGAGAGAGAGAGACAGAGAGAGAGACAATGAAATAGAGAGAAGGAGAGAATAGGAGAGAGAACTCGGATACAAAATGTATTGAAATTAAACACATTCTATTTTCTTTTTCTGTTTGTTTTGTAAATGTTCACAAGACGTAGCCACTGCCTCTCCTGCCTCCTTACGCCTCAGAAACGAGGCCGAGAGCGCAAGAGAATTAAGTCCAATGATGGATGATGCTCATTCAGGAGACTTCAAGTCGCCCTGATGGGATAACCTCAGATGTCGGCAGAAACGGGAGAACCCGATAATTACTGTAAGACTCTTCTTTAAAACAAACACTGCCTTTCTTTCTCTTCTTTCGTGTTTATATAAAAAAGAAAAGTTTTAGTCACATGACACGTTTATGAAAAGAGAAGAAAGAGTTTTATTTCACACTCCAAGTTTTTGTTCCCTTTTCACTGTCAACTGTGAAATTCAATAAAAATTGTTAACATGAAGTGCATGAAAAATATCTACGTTTTTATACGTAAACATTTATAATTGTCTAGAGATAGCTGTTGTTTATTATTACGAAGAGATTGAGAGAGAGAGTACCTTAAAGAGATCTAAAAAAAAAAACCTACTAGCATTTAACAAGGCCCATTGATTTGTTCCCAGGGTGTTACTTGTTGCTTTTTTTAATCAGTTAAACCCCCACCCCATTTTTTTCGAATCCACTTTCAATAAAATGGTAGGAATTACATCTTTTCCAGCTTTCCACTCACTCACAAATTTCCTGGCATGAACCCCCTCCTTTTTATTTTCCTTTCCAATAAAACGGCCCGGATTGTCCTTCTCAGTGATTATACTTTTGGCCCGTAAATTCTAGTATATTACTTTCATTTGGAAAGGACCACTTTATATATCTACTTTTGGTCCGGGAATTCTAGTATCACTTTTCTCGCCCCTCCCTGGTTATGGATATTTTTATTTGGTTCATCGTTTGGTATGGGCTCTAGACTGTCGTTTCAATGTTACCGGGATCGAACCTTATCGACTGTCATGTCTCATCATCTTCTTTCCGGAGTGTTGGTGTATGCTGTATTCATCTTTATTTCTGAAGGAACATTCAAAACATGTCAAACAATTTTAGGTCATATTCCGCCCATTAATCCTCCAAGGACTATCTATTCCTCTACCCAGAAAAACCTAATTGGGATGCTCGATAATAACGTAATAATAAAACCCCGCGGACCAACAAAAAAAACTGTATTCTATCTTTGTTATTTTGTCGGCTTTTCAGGTCATCATCAAAATTTTTGAAAGGTTCTGCGTTGTTTGTTTGGCCGTAACAAATTTCTAAAATTATTTTTAAAGCTATTGGCATGCACAGTACTGTCTGTCCTAAATCTGTTTTGTAGACCAGTAAAGGGGAGGGGAAGGTAATTGAGTGAATGTTTCAGAGTTGCTTATAGGCGCTCAGCAAGCACAATTTAGTTCGAGACAGGACTCGAACCCCTATATAGGCCACCAATCGGTTTATGTCACTCAACCACACATCCCACACTTAGCTACACATCCCTCTTAAGTACGTTTTGTTGTAGCACCAGCAAGATTACCCCATCTCCCCATGTTTGCGTATACAATAACCAAATGAAGCACAAATAGAATCAAAGTTCGATATCCTTCTTTACAATAAAAGAAATTTAATTTTTTTTCACATCTAACAAAAGCTCAATAAAACCTCACATTTGGGAAAAAAAAAGCATCACAGTACATACATATGGACGCCATCTGTTCTTTGATTTCAAAAATTAAGGTTGAGTGTAGTGTTTCATCTAACTATGCAAGCCCAGTTGTGACCTGAATATTTTACACATCTGATATATCTATTACAATTGTATTAGATAGATAGATAGATAGATAGATAAATAGATAGATAGATAGAAAGATAGATAGATAGATAGATAGATAGATAGATAGATAGATAGATAGATAAGATAGATAGATAAGATAGATAGATAAGATAGATAGATAAGATAGATAGATAAGATAGATAGATAAGATAGATAGATAGATAGATAAGATAGATAGATAAGATAGATAGATAAGATAGATAGATAAGATAGATAGATAAGATAGATAGATAAGATAGATAGATAGATAGATAAGATAGATAAGATAGATAGATAGATAAGATAGATAGATAAGATAGATAGATAGATAAGATAGATAGATAGATAAGATAGATAGATAGATAAGATAGATAGATAAGATAGATAGATAAGATAGATAGATAAGATAGATAGATAGATAAGATAGATAGATAGATAAGATAGATAGATAGATAAGATAGATAGATAGATAAGATAGATAGATAAGATAGATAGATAAGATAGATAGATAAGATAGATAGATAAGATAGATAGATAAGATAGATAGATAAGATAGATAGATAAGATAGATAGATAAGATAGATAGATAAGATAGATAGATAAGATAGATAGATAAGATAGATAGATAGATAGATAAGATAGATAGATAGATAGATAGATAGATAGATAGATAGTTAGATAGATAGATAGATAGATAGATAGATAGATAGATAGATAGATAGATAGATAGATAGATAGATGAAAGATAAACATGAAATAAAGGTATATGTCAAAGATATCAAAAGTAGCATAAATTCTTAAGACTAGATAGAAGATAGGATTGGATTGGTTTGTATAAAGCAGTGAGATTCATAACAAACGAATATTCACATTTGACTAGAGTAACACCTTTAGTAAAATCACTAAATTTAGAAAGCCTTCAGGAGAGAAGACTCAAAAGTAAAGTAGCAATTATACATAAAACACTGAACCATAATCTCAGAAAGACACAAAGATAAAAGCACACTTCATGAACTAGGAAAATTTTTTACAAATGCTCCTTCTTCCATAGCGCTATACAACGTCTGTATTTTATAAGATAAGGTATAAAACAAATAGAATCTGATCGGATTGCATAGGATCTGATGGAATCTAATCAAATGGGATCGGATATGATAAGATCATATCTTATCTAAACCTCATTGTAACAGATCAGATCGAATCGGTTACGGATCTCATTAGTTTCCAAGGAATCGTTATTTAACAAAAACAAGATTACAAAGGGAGTTTGTGTTGCCACACAAACTCAGAGGCGGCCCCCGTGGAATATGTACAATATGTCAGAAGAGCGATTTCAGATAATCTTTTGGTATTGAGCATTTTCATTTAGGCCTAAATGGAACTAGAATGAGGATGTAGATCTACCTAAATTAAACTACTAATTTAGTACTCTCAAAATCTATATCTACTAGATCTAGATCTAAAATATAAATTTTGAAATAATGTGGATGTAATTTAGATAAGATTTATATAAAAAACAACAACAAGATAATGAATTAATAGACTAATTGCAAAATCTAAATATTAAAATAGTAGATTAGTTTTAGTATTTTATAACATTGCAATATTGACATATTGACAATCTAGACTTTGGAAAAAAAATCTACACTTTAAGCCTAGAAACTAAAATTATAGATCTTGATCTAGTCTAAATCATGGCTGTCTGGTAGTGCGGTTTCATTCATCGATGGTCCCAGGTTCAAACCCTGCCCGCTCCTATCCACCGTCGTCCTACGGGAGGTTTGGACTACAACTCTGAAGGAACATCCGAAACATGTAAAACAACAAACATTCTAAACTAGACCAAGAAATTCTAGATCTAGATTCTATAATGATTTTAATTAGAACTTAAATCTAAATCTTGTTTTAAAAATCTAGCTCGATTAAGAACAAAAATCTAGATCTAGTGTAAAAAATCTAGATTAGGTCTAAATCTATTATGTCTTTTTAAAATGCGAGTCACATTACGAGGTTTAATAAACATTACTATACCGAGTTGTTTTAGCATTTAAAGAATTTATTCCATACGACGTCAAAGGAAAAAAATCCACTACGTCACACGGCCTAGTTAGACTAAAACATATCATCTATACGAGCAGCTTGTTGAGGGTTCATAGACATTAGTGCACCGAGTGATTTCTTTAAGCATTTCATTTAAAGAATAACTCCATATGACGTCAAAGGAAAAAAATCCAATACGTCACACGGCCTAGTTAGGCTAAAAATGTCATCTATACGAGCAGCTTGTTGAGTGTTCATAGACATTGGTGCACCGTGTGAGATCTTTTAGCATTTCATTTAAAGAATTAACTCCATATGACGTCAAAGGAAAAAGATTCCATTACGTCACACGTCCTAGTTAGACTAAAAATGTCTTCTAAACGAGCAGCTTCTCGAGGGTTCATAGACATTGGTGCACCGAGTGAGTTCTTTTAGCATTTCATTTGATGGGCTAGTTAGACTTATATTATATATATAAATAAAAGGATTAAAGACGCTTTTTTGTTTTGTCTGTCAGTTTGTCTGTCCGTTATGTTAATAGCGAGAAAAAAAAGACTAAAAGCTGTTGAAAATCGGATTAAAATTAATTTCCCTTCCGAAACATCGCATTAGTTTTAAGTTTCTATTGTAGATTGTTCCGGATGTTTATATATTTATAGTGAGAAAAAAATAAGAATTCCAGATTAATCAAATGTCGTTAATTAAATTTCTGGGACGGCCTGTTTTGAAAATTAGATGTACCATACCCTAATGGAGATTTTATCAAACCATACTTTGGTGTTAGGAAGTCGTTTTTCTTAAAAATCAGAGCATAATATTAACGATAATTAGATTTTTTAACGTTTTAGATAGAAAGTTAAATGTAGTGTAAGAGAGAAGTGCGATTTTACATAAATAGAGTTAAACTATTTTTCATAAAAAATCCGTAACAGCCAATTTTCGTAAATGAGAAAATTATTAGTTTTATTTATTAGAAGAGGAATTTCTAACATTTATTAGCGTTGTTAGATTTTTCAAATAAAATTCGGATTAATTTTTGGCGACGATTTGTAAGAAAATTAAGGTAATGTAGGTCGATTTCTTTTTTGAAACAAAATCCGAAACATTCTTTACCGATTAAACAACTTTTATTATGTTTCGGCAAGAAAATTAACTGTAAAATAAGTCTAAAAATTGATTTTCAATAATCGTTTCTAGTAAATTACTTTCTTTTTTTAAAATCCTAAATAACCTATTGTCGATATTTTTGAAAAAAAAATTATTATTTGACATAAATTTGTTTTTTATAAAACAATATCCGGAACAACTTTATAGTTATAAAATATAAATCCGTATAGATATTTTTATTTAGCATTTTATGCTATTTACATTAAAAAACCGGAACAATATATTAAAGATCATGTGTTTCTTGCAACGTTTAAGCATGGAAATAAAATCTACTATAACTTAGAAGAGCAAACAAATATTCATTGGCATTGATTTGTTTTTCACAAAACATCCGGAACAATCTATTATAGATACTTTAAACTATTGCAATATTTCTGAATGAAAATAAAGGTTAAATCAGATTTACAATAGCCTCTAGTGTTATTTGTTAATCTAATCGTGACGGACGGACCGACCAACAGACAAAACGCACAAAAAAAAAGCTTCTTTTATTCGGATGGGGGCACTGAACAAAAAAATAAATAAAATCTGATTTTTTAAAAAAGTTTAAGGAATTGGTTTAGTACTGGATCATGTTGCGACGTTACGCTACTGCACGAAAGTCGCTGCTTAAAAAGTCCATTTTAAAAAATGTGCATGATATTTACATACAAAATGCATTATTAGCCTTTATAAACAAACAGAAATGTTTTCTTTTAATTTTAGCAGCTAGTTAACTAAAAAAAAAATCTTTAAGTATTATTTATATTTGTTGTAAACATTTCCTGTACATTTTATAAATATATTTGACTTAGTGATACTGAAAATACACAAAAATTATCCATCTTTGTTAGCATATTGTAACATTGCCTCCCTTACATTTACGTAATTGTTTTAGAATTGGTTTATTTTTATGAAAAAATCGCTTCCATAATTAATTTTATAAATTAACGGTTTGCTTTTAGAAAACCAAAAGTAGCCGTTGAAGCTAAACTTTTCAAGCCGGATTTAATGATAAAATAATATTTTTCATATCTCTTCTAGTTTTCGAGATCTGAGTGTGACAGACGGACAGACAGACAGACGGACATTTTGCACAAACCTAATAGCGGCTTTTTCCCCTTACGGGGGCCGCTAATAAAAGGGCTAGAATAAGGATCGAATCCACGATACTCGCGTTATAAGAGCGACACTGTATTAACCCTTAAAGTGCTGAGCTTTTTTACAATGAGTGCAAACAAATGGAATTACAATTCTAGTGTTTAGAGGAGGGGTTCTAAACATGTGGGTCGCGACCCCCTTGGGGGTCGATTGACGATTTGCCAGGGGTCGCCTAAGACCATCGAAAATATAAATTGTTATTGTCTATGCTGTACGTGTGAGGGTAGGGGGGTCGCGGCAGAGTGGGGGATTGTAAAAAGGGGTCGCCGAGCATAAAAGGTTGAGAACCGCTGGTTTAGAGGCTAAACTACCACACGCGTCTCAAGGGTTAACTTCTTTGCCAGTTTTGGAAATCTCCAGACTTCCATCTACCCAACCTTTTCCATCTGACGTTTTCCCTTGTCTCTCTCACCTATGAAGATATTATAAGCCAGTGGTTCCCAAACTTCACTAGGGTTCCGCGGAACACAGTTTGGGAAACACTGGTGTAAGCAAATAGTAAGAACTGATAAAAACGGTGCTAGTGCTAAAGCAGGTGTGTCTCCGTTGTGATTTCTTACTAAGAAAAAAGACAAAGTGTCAATTAAATTTATAGTCAATGAATTCTCCCTGGCAAAATAAAAATCTTAATTAGAAATATGAAAGACGCACATGAGAATGACGCCAGAACAACTGTCAGTAGTAAATATAAGAAAGTCCGAAATTCCATTATTTGTCTTCTTCTACAAATGTAAAGGGAAAGAAAAAGATCAAGATGTATATATGAACTAGAAATCAAATGTAGAAATACAAAATATAAAGTTAATGGAAAACGAAACAAAACAAATGGAAAATGAAAAACTTTATCAGACGAGCGATTCTTCTCATAGAGATGGAATGTCGCCATTTCCTCGTGTCTTTTATACCCAATTCGAAATCATCTCTTTGAATTTACTAATTAAACTTTTTTTTTTCTTTCAGTAGATTAAAATGGGATATTTTGGGATATAATAGAAGAATTATCCCTTATATAATTATAGAATAAAACAAAAATAAATAACGACTAAGGGAGAGAAGAGAAAAAAAAAAGCAAACCAAAGCTAAAGGAAAAGGGCGATAATGCGTTCGACGTTACGGGAAATGGCGTTGTGGGAAAAGAAATGAAAGAGACTTTTTATATGAAAGGGGGAGATAATTTTGTAGACGTTGTATAAGACTGTGGGGGTGATTGGTTTGCAGGTAACTAGGATTCCTTCCCCTTCCTCTCAGCTCATCAAATATTCAGGATGCCCCTCCAGCCAACCGACGTCACCTGACCCCGCTGAACTGAATAGCTAATGAGCGGGAACATTGGCTCGAGTCCCAGCAGGATTCTTTCCCCTTGATAGAGTAGAAGATGTTACGGGTTGGTTCTTTCCCCTTCTTTTGTATACCCACTGAAGCCATTTTCTGACCAGAGATGCAGAAACCTGTTCATCCTGCAGACGAGGAAGATAGAACCTTTTACCGCTTTTCTAAAACATAATTTAAAAAAAAAAGATACTGAATGAAAAAAAAAAAAAATTAAAAGACTGGATTAACTTTTCTTTGTTCTAATAAAATAGAACACGGACTTTTGTTGTTGTTGTTGTTGTTGTTGTTGTTGTCAGTTGTCTTATATGTCTGTGAGTGTTCTGTAAAGCAAACATTAATTGTGGTAATAGCTTGGGTGAAGGTGAATATTTGTGACGTATATTACTGGCTATTTGCACATTTTTTTGTGTGGGATACACTTGCGCGTGAGAGGGAAGAGAAAAGGGCGTATGAGAAAAAACAAGTGAAAATGATTTTATCTGGGTATATATCAAAACTTTGGTTCCATCATTTGGAAAGCTTTACATAGACATAGAAAAGAGCAGTAACTCCAGCCGCTGCTGTTCCCTTTGTGCGAGCTCGTGAATGTGTGAGTGGGGGAATGCTGGGAAATCATTGAATCAAAGAATAAAGAGAAGGCTACTAAGAATGAACAATGAATAAAATCAAAGAATCATGGGATGCTATCAAAGAATGATGGGATGCTATCAAAGAATGATGGGATGCTATCAAAGAATCATGGAATGCTATCGAAGAATCATGGGATGCTATCAAAGTATCATGGGATGCTATCAAAGAATCATGGGATGCTATCAAAGTATCATGGGATGCTATTAAAGAATCATGGGATACTATCAACAAGTGATCGAATGCTATCAAAGAATCATGGGAAGGCAAAAAAAATAAAAATTATATCACGACTATTCAAGTTTTTTTTTACCACACCAAATATTTGGATAAAAGCGATATAAATAATAAAAATAAAGCGTGCATTGCCCTACATGGCCTATAACATTGAAAAGGAAAGATGCAAAGATATAATAGCGCGTCTATCTTATCCTTTTCACATCATTTTAAAAACAAGGTGAACTAATACAAATTTAGTTAGTATACAATGGAAACAATTTTTAATACGTTATTTATAGTACTCAGGATATTTACTGGAGTCTAACCAATGCTTTAATATATTACATATGAAAAAAAAAATCTCACATCGAATTTAAATATGTGTGCGTTGTAATAAACGGAAGTTGTTGTTTTCTTGATTAAAAAACACAATTATTTCTAATCACTGGATCAGTCAAATATTACGAGCAAAACAATAATAGTAATAAAGCACAGCGCTGAACGGAGGGGAAACTCCCGTCATCTCAGAGTGGCACCTCCGCGGAAACATATGTCTGGAAAAGCAGATAGGCTAAGAATAAGAATGAAAGCCTCCAATTAGCTACCCCAGTATGTTCTAGCGAACGTACCTGGTGAGGATGGAAGAAAGGCTTGCTAACCAAGTCCGATCAGTCGCATCGTTCCACATCGGGGCCATGTTGGCGGTGATGGTTCCTCCATGGAAAGCGATGGTACAATATAGAAATATGGAGTTTGTCCTCTCGTAGGCTCTGCCTCCGGCCTCGCATGGGATGAGGGAACCCATTTGCCTCGCCTCAAGTGACCAATAAACAAACGGATGTGATTAAGATTTGGACAGTTCAACGAGGTACTCTAGACTCGATAACTAAAATTAAACACGCAAAGTAATAGATCAATCTACAAAACCAGGTTGCACACTAAGTGTATTTTTTTTTTAAGAATTTTAAATTTCTTTTATACAGCGCATCTTTCATACTTATAGCTTGCTCGGTGCGCTACAGTCCAATGTCATTTGTGAATCAGTTTGGGGGGGGGGGGGGAGGGGGAAGGTATCTGGGAGAAGTGTTCGTGCTTCCTTCTAGACGCTCAGCAAACACAGCTCTGGAATACGAACCCCCTTTGTTAGGTGGCCAAGCCCGGCAAGCCTTACCCAAAAGGTTCTAGCCTCTCGTGCACACATCCTATTCAATCGTTTGCCATAGTTCTGACCTGAAGTTAACTGTATTAAAATAGTACATTAATAATACTACAATTCCGACTCATCTGTTTTGACTTTTGAGTTCCTGTCCCCCCATCATCATTTTTCAATACTTGCTCATACTTCAAACTACATTACATTCACTGTTTTCGGTTACCCGACAAAAAAGCGCGGACAAAATAGCAACGTAATATAGGGCAGAACAAATATTTTTAATTTAATTTTACCATTATTATGCATTGATTTTTCAGAAAACAATCAGGTAAGGTAAAAGCTACGTTTGAAACATGTAAAAAACTATATAAAAAAACAAAAGTATAGTTCCCCTACCAGACCTTGCGATGATGACAGATGATGACATACGTACATATCTAAACAAAAGAAATCAAGACCATCAGTGCTGGGTATTTTTTTCAATCTTTAAATCGATGGGAAAAAAATACTAGTACAATTCAATACCATTTCTTAAAGTACTTTTCTTATACGGGGAAAAAAATATTCAAATACATGAGAACCAAAAAATATGTTTAAATAATAGGGAAGATGAAAAAAAAAAGGTCGAAGAAGATTTTTAAACAATGATAACTATAGATTTCATGTCATTAACCCAGTTCCCAGAATGATTATGTAAGGGTTAAGATAATCTGTTATGTTTGAGTTCTTTGGTCCGAAAGTGTGCATACTAGTACAGTTAATTTACCCGATGTGGATCCAGAGGTACAATTTCATCATATTATTGTGAGATGTGATTTGATCCGTTATATGATGACATCTTGGTAGGCCATTGATTTCGATAAACACTTGTCTGACTTTATAGAGCTATCGCGTTATTGGTGTTTAACCATTGGTACGAGTTTCATCTTTCTAACTTACATTATTCTACCCTTGATTGGTAATGACTAGATGCCTATTTAGCTGGTCACCGAACCAGAGATTTAACAGGGCGACGCCATCTATATTCGCTGACAAAACCTGCTGATTGAACTGTTTTTTGGTAGAATTCCAGGAACCCTTTTGTTTCTATTCTGTAAGTAATTAAAGCACTTTTTGTTATTTAATTTAAAATAAATATTTTATTTCTTTAATGATCAATCGAATGTCTTTGCTTATTATTTAAAGAGCAAGGTAACTGTTCTTCAATAAATTCCAGCACACATTGAATTAGAAGGCATGGAAAAAGCAGACGTACTGGCCAAAGATGGAAAAATGAACAAACAAATGAAAATCCCTCTCTACCCAGAAGAAATGATGAAAATAATAGAGAGTAGAATAAATGAGAATTAGACCAGCTCACATCCAAATTACAAGAAAAGGACGCCTATTATAAGCTATCTCGACATGACCAACGCATAATTTTTCGACTCTGAACAGGACACAACAGAATGAGACAAGATATGTTCCGGAAGCTTAAAGTCGGGACGAGCGAAACTTACCTTTGTGGAGCATCACCAGAGAATGCTGACCATGTCCTTCCAAACTGCATACTATGTTAAGAGGCCCGAACAAGACTCTGGCCCCAAACCTTCCTATAGAACAAAAACCATACGGAGAAGTGTCTTATCTGGAAACCACTACGCGATTCATCTCAGAAACAAGATTACTGACCTGAACCCTGACATGTAAAAGGAGAACGAAGAAGAAGAAATGGAGAAGTTAATTCACGTAGTGGCCTAGTAGTTTAATATTCCCGTAGTTTGTGGAACAACATTTACAGACCTTACTTTGTCTAGAAAACATTGGTTTGATCTTGGTGTTATAGCTGAGGATTCAGTTTTTCAGCTAAATGCTAAATAACATGAATAAATAGGTATTTTTTTTTCAATAACAAAATTAAAACTTATTAGAAAGGAGTTAGGCATGTTTTTTTATATGTGGAACATGCGCAGTGGCTAAGCATTCGAACTTCGAATACTGTGAAGGCAAGTTCAAGTGAGATTCACACCCAACACTTTTTTTTTGTCTATTTTATTTTCTGGTTTCCAGAGTTGTTTAATCTAAGCGTATTATTTTTAGCATTATTTTCGCCTTTTTTTAGCGGCCTCCGAAAGGGGAAAAGACGCTATTAGTTTTGTGTGAAGTGTCTGTCCGTCTGTCCGTCCGTCCGTCCCGTTTAGATCTCGTAAACTAGTTTTAGGTTTAAACATTTACATTCATATTGACCACTGCTGTGTTTGAAAGATATAAGGTGAAAATCCTCAGTCTACTAAAGCAAGATGAAAGTCTGGAAGAAAGTTTGTGGCCCTAACATTAAACTTGTGAGTGCCACACGTAGGCCTTACATTGACCAAGAGAATTCACACAAGTGTGTAGTGTTATTGATTTACATACCACTCACGATTTTATTTCCCATTAGATTAGTTCATTTTCTGTATAAAAACAAAATTAATTTTTAATTACGACTAATTAATTAATTTGTTGACTTTTTATTGATTCATGTGTTGGCATCGAGTATGAGCCAATATGCGAAATTTGATGAAAATAAGATGAGTACAAGTGGTCAAAAAAATTGATTGCAATAATTCCAATATACGCGATATATTAAGAATGACACAATTAAAAGCGTTGAAATAACAGATAACAACAGGCAGCCGTGATTACGAACAAACAAACTGTGATTGTCAAGGTCGGAGGTCACGTTTTGCTACTGACTTAAAATACTAAAATACTAAAATTTTTTATTTAAAATATATTTGAATTAAAGGCTATAGTTCAAAGTGATTATTTGTCCAAAAAAATAAAATTGTTGCATTAATAAGACAAATTGATGTATGTTTACATGCGAAAAAAAAACACACAATTAGCAGCATTCATAGTTTGTAATGATAGCAGTGTGCTAATTATTTTAGTTCTTACAAGTCCCTATTATATTTCATGCTAAATGTAGAAAACACAGGACCTAATTATTTCATGTATTCCATATTACATTTAGGGGGCGCGGTGGCTAAGCGCTTGGCTTGCGAACCTGGGGCCCTAGGTTCGAATCTCGGTGAAAACTGGGATTTTGAATTTCGGGATTTTAAGGACGTCCCGAGTCCACCCAACTCAAATGGGTACCTGAATTTAGTTGGGGAAAGTAAAGGCTGTTGTTGTGTCGGCCACATGACACCCTGCTTGTTAACCGTTGGCCGAAGTATCAAACCGAAAATCATCATATAGATCGCAAGGGGAACTTTTACCATACTTTCTATATTAAAATTAGACAATATTGGAATATAGGGCCGGATTCAAAGGAGGGGAATCCAGGGGCCTCCACAAAATAGGTAAAAAAAAATCGAAATTTCGACGGGGCAATAACGTTTAGGCCTACGTTCTTATGACACATTGCAATTTAGTGACACTACTTTAAATGTTTTACTGTAGTGGTTAAGAAGTGACCGCTTGTAACGTGCTCGTAATGTAAAGCTCCGGATTTACGGCAGTCCGTCATTCTAGGACCTTACCTTCCACAAACTCAAGAATATACATTTTTTTAAACTTAGACATACATATTCAATAGTTTAATATTATTTTTAATGAAGGAAAATTTGTTTAATTTACAAGTACTCTGTTTCTTTGTTCTAAAATCTGGCATGCGTTTAGATATTAGTACTATTATTAGTACTATAGTACTACTATTATTATTATATTAGTACTATTATTTATAAATGAATTTTTATTAAACGTTACAAACAAAAAAAAAAGTTTCGCCTAAAAAAAGTTCTGCTCCTGGGCCACCACATACTTAATTCCGTCCCTGCTTGTATTCCATATTACATTTATATCCTTACTTCATTTGTCGTGGGAAGCGAAGACATTGCCATCCCTAATACTGAAGTATCCATTTACTTAAGTTTTGTTTTTACATTTAATTTTTGAGTTTTATAAGTGGTCGAACTGTCATAGCAGAAATACAAATATTAGACATTTTCAACTGTGGCGGAAATACTGTAAATAGCTAGCTGTTTTTGATGTATCCGGTGTACAGAAAAAAAAAAAGGAATTATTGATAAGCTATGTGATTTGATTTTATAGGTATATATTAAATTCTGACACTTTTTATCACCGCAGAATCAAATTTTCTAAGCTCATTGGTTTTTTTTTTTTTTTCATTATTTAATTGATAACATTGAAGCTTAGTTTTGTTGACTTAGTCTAGTTTATCCTGAAAATGACCCCAATAAACAATAAAACAAGGGGAAAATACTTAAAAAACAACAACAACAAACAAACAAAGCGTATATTTAGGGTACTTGTATCTATTTGTTCGGATCAGTCATGTAATTAAATTTGTAATAGATCTAGACTAACAATAAAATAGAATTTATAAAAAAATATAATAAAAAGGGGGAACGACCTGAATTCGTACTCATGGTTCAAGCGTTCTCAGGCTTCTCAAGCCAACACGGTAGCCATTTTGCTAGTGCATAGCTTATGAACATGGAAGATTGTAAAGTTATCTAGAGTTTCTATAGTCTCGTCCTATTTTATCAGGTTTGTGTTCACTAAGAATTAGGTGACGACCTATAAAGGGAACTAATTCAGCTTATACCACCACTTCAGTCAATTACAATTTCTTTCTCTTATCTTATCTTACAAACAGTTAATTAACTAATTGGTTATTTTTTAATATTTTTTTTAATAGATTCCTGTGTTGTCTGGTAAAAGAAATAAGTATGCAAAATTTCAGCTTTATCCGAGATTGGGTGTGGGAGAAAACACCAGACAGACAGACAGACAGAGTTGATAAAAGCTTTGTACAAAGAAATTTCTTTGTAATTTTATGTGTCATTGTCAGTCTGTTTTATTAGGACGTCCATTACTATTTTAAGTGTTCATTAGAAGTATCTCAATTTGATCAATCTTTGTCTGATTTCCTAGATTTATATCATGCGGTAAAATCTCAAAAGCGGTTTGGAGAGTTTCTCTGTTGAAGACATACTGTAGTAAATCAAAAAAAAACATACAAGATACAAATTATAAGGAGAACTATTTGAAAGAATATAGCACAGTAACGTGTCAACCTACCGATGGAGAAGGCATACATCTCATTCTGTCGGGCGCCGGCCCCCAGTGCCTGTTGGGTGAGTGCCTGCCCCCGTGGTGAGTAAGTGGGGCCGGGGTGACCCCGAGGGCCGGCTGTTTCACATTCATGGAAGGAAAGACGCAGTGGTGCGGTCCTTGCCGCTCGTAGACCGCGACCGCCAGCCTGAAGCCTGAGTAGTAGCGGTCCTATTAGGTTTTGTGAAGGTCCACACAAGGATCCTCTCTGACCCTCTCTGCCCTGAACGTACTGTTAATAATTAGCTTTTATCACACGATCCTCGTATGTCGACACATGTAACTTTTTTTTTTTACACAAACTAATGTAACTAACCAGATGGGCTTTAAATCTTTATATTGTCACATAAGAAACAAATAAACTTTCTGGAAAAGTGTAAACCAAATGTACTTTGGGGACTTATGTACAGGAACCTTAACTTTACAGTTATGGAGCTTGAAGTACTAAACTTTAAAGCAGTGCTTATATTTCTTCTTTCCAGTTCGTTGTTTGTACTATATTCTTACTTGTATTTTTAATTGACTTTTAGAGTCCATGAAATTGATCGCAGTAGTGTAGTCTTCGGTAGATTGGTGCCAGGTTTTAGGTAAATATAAAGATTGTGATGAACGCACAACTTAACCATCATAGTACTCTTTTGTTTTTAAACTTTCAACGTTTTGAAGTCATTAAAAATTTATTTTGTTATTATAAACCTGATAGCGGCGACTGTATCAAATCGTGCCCCGCGTGTGCGCGAGTAACGTGGAGAAGTTATCAGCTTGGTGACATGGCACGTGACAGGACATCGTAATGATCCTCATCAACGGACACAGCCATTTGATCCCAGGTAGGAATCGATGATTAAACGTGAATTTGATCCCAGGGCGTTTGAGACGTATCTTCCGAGAGGAGTGAAGTTTCCGTGACCACCGCCCTGGGCGAAGAACCCATACTGAAAATCCAATTCACGACTTTTTTTGTTTTTAAAGATGTTGATATAGATCTATGTAGCTTGCGGTTTTACTATCTACTAAACAGATCCGATTTTTTAAGTAACACTGGACACATACAATTAATATACACTTTTTTTCCCCTAGAAAATGTCTGCACAAACACTGGTTTTACAGAATCCAAACACTTTTCACTTTTAAAGGTTTTACCACAGAAATCGTGACCAAGATTTGTTGTCAAAGACTCAAAAAGAATATTGAATTCCTTCACTGAAAAAAGTATGAGTCTATTAATCGTTCAACAGATACCTCGGCATGCATAATATGTTTCAATCAATGACGGTAGAATCGCGTGCAACGTTACAGCGTTTGATCTTTTGCGGGCTGCTATTGAGAAGGCACTCTATAATCCCCCTTCAAGAAAAACGAAAAAAAAATAAATATTCACACTCAATAGATAGGAGAGTGGTAAGGAAGGGGAGAGTACTCCGTAATCAAACTCATGAAGTTTTCATACAAAATAAATATGGCGACACAGCCCGCTCACAACGTCCTTACACTCGCTAGAATTTCACGTGCATGAAAATTTCATGCGCTCACAAGAAGCTAAGGTGAGTAAAATGGTTGGACCAGACTCCACCATGCTGGAAGTGGTGGGCTGGTCAATACGCAGCCGCACGCGCTGTCAATCAATTCCAGAGCCAGCCCCCCAGCAATACAAAAAAAAAAAAAAAAAAAAAAAATTCATTCCGCGGTGCTTTGGACTTCTGCCTTGAGTTCTCTGGCCTGCAATGAATTTCTCATATCCCAGCATTCAGCGCGCTAAGTCCGCTGGGTCGAATTACGTCACTCCGTCTGGAACCGGAAGCTCGTCCAACCATCTTTGTACTCTATACATGGGCGGGGCTAAGCATAAAATAAGAAGGGCGGGAAGAAAAAAGCTTTTTTTAAAAAAAAAAACAACTAAAAAAAAAAAAAAAAACAAACAACGTCACGTGTCAATTTCGTCATTACTCGGTTGGTTTAATCTCCGGCTATCAGAAGGAGGCTGCACTTGTGTAAAATTGCTGTTTACAGTTTAGGGTCTATGTATAATTTAGTTCCCTCAACAAGTTGTGATCCTTGCATCTTAAAAACTATTTCTTAACATTTTTTTTTTAAAAGCTTGAAGAAAAACTTTAAATACAAGAAAGTAAGAAAGAAAAATAGGAGACATACAAAAATGAACATTATATTTGTTTTTAAAGGCTTGTAGTCGTTTTTATGTATGTATTTCCCTTAAAAAGTGTGGAAGCACTACTGGCTTAACAGACATCCTGCATAGCTGCAAAGGGTTAATGGATTGGTAACCATAAAAGAACATTTGGATTCATCGACAGAAACATTACGGTACCCTACAAATCTTTGATGAACACACTATGTTTATCTGGTAGAAATGTTCAGCAAGTTATTTCTCCCGCTTCCTGTTCTCGGATCTAGCTGAAACAATTATTTCATTGTTTTCATTTAGTTAATTAAATAGTGGTAATTAATTAGTCGTGTTTGATGTCGAAAAAAAGAGAAATATATCTTACAATATTATGCCTGTAAATTACTTACATTTTTTACCATATTTTGGCGAAGATAAACGGTAACCATATTTATAATAATAATAATAATACAATAATAATAATAATAGTAACAATAATACGACTTGTCGTTACACCAAAGATGAAGCAAGAGTCTAGTATTTCATGTGACTACGAAGGCCCTGATGTGAACTACAAATTTTGCCACAAAACCATTTTCTGCAAAGGTTCGAAGTTCCCTTTTCGTCAACTTCTTTATCTTCGGTAGTAACCTCCCTTTCGGTCTCAAATGTGTACAGTTTCCTTAGTAACAGTGCAAGTGGAATACATAACTGTACTCTCTAACCAAATGCGTTTCTCGTCTAGAATCGGACACAATTATCTAGATCTTTTGTTGCCATCGGCGTATTGGTTTATACTCTTGTTTTATAGTAAGGAAGACGTCATCATTCTAGAGCAAATTGAATATGCCTGCTTTCTGAACAGAGATTTTTTTATTTTTTTTAAACCTGTCATTGTGTAAAATTTAAGTGGTTTCAAGTTTTAAAGAACTGTCAGACCCACTCTGCTCGCACCCCCTAAGCTCTGTTTCATAGCATGTGATCGGTAGATAGCCAAAGTTATTTATTAGGTGAAATGTATTGTTGTAAATGAATATTCTGCATGAATATTCTTCAGCGCGCACTAGGCTGGGGTTCACTGTTGTGGTGGGCTGGGCGGCCAAAGCTAGAGAATATCAGTAGAAACAAAGTCCGATAGCGAAGTTCTGTTGCGGCCCTGGGATCTACTAGTAAGTTGTAATATATTTCTAAGGGAACCGGACCCAAGGGGGATTCCGAGATTAACCCACAGAGAACCACAGCTATCGATATGGGAGGACATCGTCTGAGATCGGACAGCACAGAGACTTTGTGCGCCTTGGTAAGAAAAAGATCAAACGGGCTGAGGTGACATTAGAACAAAGAACAAAAGCTGCCCTGACTGAAATCCCTGGGCCCTAAATCAGACTCATTACAGCAGCGGTTCTCAACCTTTTATGCTCGCCGACCCTTTTTACAATCCCCCACCCTGCCGCGACCCCCCCCCCTCCCAACACACACATACAGCAATAGAAGAATAGACAATAACAATCCATATTTTCGATGGTCTTAGGCGACCCCTGGAAAATCGTCAATCGACCCCCAAGGGGGTCGCGACTCACAGGTTGAGAACCCCTGCATTACAGTGTAAGAACGGTGGCCAATTCTGCTGCTGAACAATTAACCTAATTTTGCTTCTACCCTGGACTCATGGAGAAGCACTTAACACCAGGTGGTTTATTTCGAAGTATCCTTTGATTTATGGAGATAGAAGGGACCGTACGAACATGTAAGTAGTAAATCTATCCTTTTGTTATTTTTAATTGTAAAATCAGTAAAACAATTTAAAAATGCATAGTTGAAAAAGTTGTTCTGAGTTCAAAAATGTGTTTTATTTAGGTGAAAATTCTAAATTTGTGGTAGCGGCGTGTATACCACAGACGTACACGTTAATTCTCCCACTTTGCATTCTCAGATCGAGTTGAAACTTTGCAGTTATTCATTGTTCCTCACAAAATATGAATCAATTAAAAAAATAATCAATTAATTAGTAGTGATTAATGAATTTAGTTTGATACTGCTTAAAGGAAATAAATCTTGCAGTATTGATATATATGGCTATAATTACACAGTTATTCCCTATGATAAGCTTTGTATTTTTTATATTTTGCTTGTTTTCACCGATTTCCAAACATAAAATCTCAAGTTTCTAACTTGTTTGGCTTACAGAAGGAATTACAACTTCTGCTATTGAAAGGGCTGTTTTCTTTTAAGTATCTTTTTTCTTGTGCGATACATTACTCGGATTAAAAATGAAGACATGATTCTTGCTTTTTTAAGAGGATTTCGTTTAAAGAGTTGAGACTAGTTGAGAGATATATCATTAAGGACAAGGGAGATACTGTAAGAAGAGGACTTTAAACGGATTTGAGAGAAACTCTATTCTTCTCAACATGTGTGAGTTTTAATTTTCTATAAAATCTGAATTATTTGCGCCGGTCCATACCTTTTTTTTGTAGTCGGTAACAGTCGGGGATTTCCGGAATACTGTTTAGCTCGTGCTGACAAACACGTGCGCCGCACGAGCCTCGCGCAAGGACCGAACGGGATTTCGCGATAGGCGTTGGTGGCGATATTGAGCAACACACAACTTTAGGGAAAAAAAAACTCTAACTATGTCGCTTTGTTTGCTCGATAACAGGTAATGATCTGGAAGTCCCTGACTGCGATCATCTTCAACACGTGAACGACGTACCCCCTTCTTTGCGTAAACGTCCGCCCTATCTCTGAGGCGCTACTCCCTTATTGTCTGCCGTGACTCTTAAACGACGCCTCATTGCGTGGAAGTATTGCCTGGAGAGTTTAAGAGCCAAGGGGGAAAACTTCTGATCCTAAATAGTTACTTTTTCTTTTATTCCAACTCAGTGAAAAGTAGTTTTTAACCCTTTTTAATTGAAGAATAGGATACAATAAAATGGACGATATTGTAGAAGTTGTACTGTATATAAAAGAACAGTGATGGCCTAAATACGGCCCGCGGGCCGAATCCGGCCGCGACGTGATTCGATCCGGCCCGCCGAAACGTCAGCACAAAGTGTAGAAAATTCCCTTTTCAAAAAAAAATAATAATAATAATTAAAATTAATGTTTACCTACGTTAGACCTCACTTTTTCTCTGATGGATTGGTACCATGGCCTTTGTGTGTTAATGAAATGGGTCTCGAAATGTAAAATCTACTAGGAAATGTTAACAGGTCTTTGTTTTTTTTGTTGTTTTTTTTTGTGTGTGTGTAAAATGATAATATGTCAACATATTTGTTTTAGAAAGAAAGTGTGAACATTTTGAAAAAAAAATCAACAAACAAACAAACCAGCAAACAACAACGTTTAAACAACATTACAAACAAATATGGCGCATTCTTGATTTGAACCGCAAACCAAATAAAAACTCAAACATCCCATTAATTAATGTAAGTACTAGATCCACGGGTTTCGAACAAAATAGTTTGAGGTCAGTTAAATTTCGTTTTTGTACCTTTTCGGTGATATGGCCCGCGACACGAGGGTTGGAAATTAAAATGGCCCGCAGAACAAATTAGAATCAAAGTAATAGAAAGACGCTTGCATCACCTCTGTGTTAAATAAGTATACTCTTCATTGAAGTACTTTGTTGTGAAAGCCACCTATACAATATCCGCCCTGTACAAAATCCGCCCTGTACAGTGTCTAACCTGTTATCATTTGTTTTAATCATAAGTTAAACTCTTCGTGTTTTGTGATTTTCAAAGCATTGAAACTTATACTTTATTTCTATTCACTTCTTTACTATACATAGGTTACTTTGAATTTGCATTTCTCGTCTCCCTCGCTCTCTCCTTCTTTGGTTCCCCCCCCCCCCTCTCTCTCTGTGTCTCCTTCTTTGGTTCCCCCCCCCCCCTCTCTCTCTGTGTCTCCTTCTTTGGTTTCCCTCTCTCTCGTCTCTCTCTCTCTCAGCCTCAAATAATCTAAACATGAAATACGCACATCGCGTACACAAGATTGGTTTTACGTGTTCCCGTGGTTTCTTCCTCCCGCAGGAAGGTCGGGGGGATAGCGTCGGGCAGGGTTCAAACCCACGGCCATCGAGACGATAGTCCAGATCGTCAAAGCATCTACCCTTGTACCTTACTGAACTGATCAGTTCATTTGTTTCTCTGAGAGCCCCCACACTTCATGGACTCGTCCCTGCTTTGTCGGCCATGTTTGCACCAAGCAGACGATGTATGAGGGCGCCCCGTTTCAGGGGGGGTCAAAAACTGAACGTTTCACTTCAAGTGTCGGGGATTGTTTCCTCGCCACCAGGGCGCAGTTGTCCACTTCACAGATGAATCACGACGAGGGCGCGCACCACTCGACGGCATAGGTCTAATTTCAATGGAACAAGGACAAAACACGATGATGTATATTTTAATAAAACAACAAAAACTCGAGCTAGATCTAGCAATGCATTGAGGATTAAATGCTAAAAGATTGTTACTGAGTGGATGGCTCCCTCTGCTGGACGACAGCGCCACTCTTCCTCTACATTCTCTCCCCTCACCTTTTCAATTACCTCTAAAAGCAGTGTCTCTTGCTTTAACGATCGAATATAACGGAAAAACGACGGTGACGCTTTCATACATTGTGGGGTGAATTATGAAGAGGGCGCGTGGGGGGCTGGAGTGGAAATACGGCAAAGAAGGGAATGGGCGGAGGGAGCACGAGCAGAACTCATCAGAACAGGTGTTAAAAATTTCGCTTCATTACCTTCTTACCTGCATAGTCTAGAGGTAGAATATGCTAATTTTTGCAACCAAAAAAAATCCTTAATTTTTACATTGATTTACTGAGAACATTACTATTTCGGTTGATGAAAGTAGGGTGATGGGGGTCAGGGATATTTGATATTGTGTTGATTGTTCTGGGGTAGAGGATACTTGTATCATTGTTATGTCTTTTATGGATTCAATGACAAGATGGTTAGGTAGTATGTCTTTGATATTAAATAATGTTTCTGTTACAAAAAAACAAAAAAAAAAACATGTTACCAGTCGTTCTCTAGCAATTCTATTTAAATTCAATAGGTCCAACCTACATAGGCATCATAGGATATGGCAGTTATGCAACAACTATTGCAGTCAGAGTCCCGAAGATGACTCTGTGGTCAGTTGTCACCACCACCTCTGCTGATATCTCATTGGATCAGTGTTACACACACACCCCAACCCCCTGTGAGGAAGGAATATGAAGTCTCGGCACCCTTGTTGCAGGCCACATCAAGACGAAAACTAGAGGAAGCCAGTAAAATCGAATCGGCCCCAACTGGCCGGCCATTGTCCTGTGACTGTATCAACAATAATAATCCAATGAATAAAGCACAAAGCAAGGGGTGCTGATCCATGTATGTATGTATGCATGCATGCAAGTCCCGCACAGAAATCAAAATCGATTGATCAATTCTGATAAAACTTGGCCTAAATGTTCCTTAACTTGTGGCAGAGACCGTAGTGTATCTTCAATGTTCTCCCACAACCCGGGGATTAAAGAAAATACCCAAATTTAAGAGCGAAACACTTAGACAAATTGGCAAACCCGGCCCGCAGCCCGCGGGTCATATTCGGCTAATAATAAAATATAAATTGTATTTCTGGAAACTTAGAAACTTGTAATGAAACAATAAATCAATATATACACTATGTTTAGGTATTTAGAATGACATTCAAATCATTGTCATTGCAGCCATATAGCCGTTCAAAAAATGACTTTTTAATTTATTTTTAAAATTTATTTCCATTTAACTCTCTTGCAACATCTCTTCCCTCCCCCCCCCCTTTCCCAAAAGACTGACATTTTGCAGACGACCCATCGGTTGACATTGGAAAGGTTACTGTCGCTGTGGTGCCAGTTCTGTCCGCTCCTCAGTATAGAGCTGGCGAGACCATCGAAGCTCAACAACTTTTGCTGTCCTCTAGTTTTGTTTCGTTTCTGAACGAATTTTTATGTCCTAGCTTTTTATGTCACAAGCGTCAGAAGGTGTTTTTTTTTCTCTCTCTCCCTCTTTCTTTTTTCCAATGCATCCCCCCCCCCCCCCGCCCATGCGCATGACCTTTATAGCAATAACCCAATCGCCAATCACTTCCGCAGGGCGACATTTTCCCGCCAATTCTCACAGGACGGTTCATCCATTAGAAAAATGATCTCTGCATAAGGTTGGCATTTCTGCAGGATTTTTATCGTCTGGTGCCGCGCAGCAATGAGTCTGAAAGAGGAAAATTTCGACATTTTCTGGTTCACAATTTTCCTAACACTTAATTTAATCGCTTTTTTTTTTTGTTTCTATCTTGTTTTTTAATGAACCGATTTTAAAAGATCGATCTACTCATAATTTATCAATACAATCAAACATTGGAATCTAAACTAATATTCATAGCTTTGCTCCCGCATCTATCTATCTATCTATCTATCTATCTATCTATCTATCTATCTATCTATCTATCTATCTATCTATTTACCTATCTATCTATCTATCAATCAATCTATCTATCTATCTATCTTTCTATCTATATTTATCTATTGTTCAGGCTTCCGCGCGGTGTTGATGCTTGGAGGTATATCTAGTGTAAATCTATGTCTGACTGGAAGTAATGCGGAACTCGAACTACTTCAGTAACACCGGCGAAAGGCCGAAACAATCAATATAGGTAGTCGACGCTGATGCTGTTTTACAAATACATTTAATAATTAAGAAGGGAATCGTCCGATGTCAGCTATGTCCGTAAATCCGTATATCTATGCTACTGCTCTATACGAAGAGTCTTCTTTCTATCGTCACTAAGAGCGTTCTTGTTTTTTAAAGATCTGTCACGTGACTTGTCGCTAAGTAAAAATTTCCCCTTATTCCCGAAACAAATAACTAATTCCTAATCATGTCATAACACTATCTATCTATCTATCTATCTATCTATCTATCTATCTATCTATCTATCTATCTATCTATCTATCTATCTATCTATCTATTTATCTATCTATCTATCTATCTATCCATCTATCTATATCTATCCATCTATCTATCTATCTATCTATCTATCTATCTATCTATCTATCTATCTATTTATCTATCTATTTATCTATCTATCTATCTATCTATCAATTTATATCTATCCATCTATCTATCTATCCATCTATCTATCTATCTATCTATCTATCTATCTATCTATCTATCTATCTATCTATCTATCTATCTATATATATATATATATATATATATATATATATATATATATATATATATATATATATATATATATATATATCTAACCCTAATTTATCAAAACAATCAAACATTGGAATCTAAACTAATATTCATAGCTTTGCCCCCCCCCCATCTATCTATCTATCTTATCTATCTATCTATCTATCTATTTATCTATCTATCTATTTATCTATCTATCTATCTATCTATCTATCTATCTATCTATCTATCTACCTACCTATCTATCTATCTATCTATCTATCTATATATATATATATATATATATATATATATATATATATATATATATATATATATATATATATATATGTCTATCAATCTATCTATCTATCTTTCTATCTATCTATCTATCTATCTATCTCTACATTTTGTACGGTGATCTAACAGAAGGCTGTACATCCATTTGGCTGGTCATCCATTTGTACGGTATACTGATGTATGCAAACGCGACATGAAGCTCTACAAAATCGACACTAACAGCTGGGAAAATAGTGGCACTGGCTAGAGTCACATGTAGATCGAGCATAAAGGAAGGGTCCCGGACTGCAGATGCCATAAACAACCGTAGCAGAAAGAAGAGCGAAGGGATACTAGCAACGGAACCGAGATGCAACAGAAAGATCCCAGGCACTACTTACAAAGACCGCATCACGAAAGAAGAGATAAGAAAACAAATTAATACACTGCAATTGGACCTCACGATGACCTGCTAGCTACTGTCCAAAAAAAAAAAACGTAAACTCAAACTTTATGACAACATCACAAGGTCTTCCCCGGCTCGTAGGGACCTTGCTTCAGGGAACAGTTGCAGGAAAAAAAAAAGAAGAGGCAGACAGAGAATTTTATGGGAAGACAACATCAAAATATGAACAGGCCTGTCATTGAATGAAATTCTACCTTAAGGCAAAGTACAGAGAGATAGACGGTTGACGGATCTTGTGCAGTATGCCGACGGTTCAACTGACTAAGGGATAAGTAAAGAGAGAAAGACGGTTGACGGATCTTGTGTGGTGCCCCAACGGTTCAACCGACTAAAGGATAGGGGAAGGCGATACTGAAAACGTTCTCTAAATCGGAACATGCTCAGACTATGAGACGTACATATGATACGATTTAAACTTTACGTCATTATTTAGGTTGATAGGGAAGATATAGTAAAAAAGAAACTTTTTGAATTAACAGTGGACGCTGTTTACAGTGTTTCGCTTCTCTTTTAAAGGAAACTCCGATAGTTTTGACAATTTTTTGACTTATTATATAACGGGAGACCATACAGCAAAGTTTACATTCTCGTAAAAGAAATATAACTTGGTCTATGCAGTTAGATCTAGGATCTTGTAAGCAAAGAAAAAAAAAGCGTATTAAAAGTAGATTTACATGCTTGACTAACCACGGCAGTCTGTATTGTCTCGCCAGACCACTCAACACACAAGAAACACTATCGTTTGGTTGACTTGTCATGACCGACTACACGTAGTCTTGACTAGCCTTACACTGACCAGTTTGTTCGAATCAGTCAGACACAGGATCTATTTACTTCTTGGGACAAGGAGAGGCTATTAGGTGAAAATGTTACTTTTTCTCTCGAGTTTGTTATCCTAATACTTTTAGATCTATCTATACATGTAGATATATAACTGTATTATAGCTCTGGACTAGGCCGTCACTAAGCCTAACAGCCTAACAGCTACTGTAAGAATGAAGCGATACTATTGGTTAAATCTAGTTTCCTTTTCAGTATTGTTGAGGGAAGTGACGAATGCCTAACCTACAAACAAAATCTCAAAGAACCCCATTTTTTTTTTGGAAATGTCAAGAATTTACTGTCTAATTTATTAAATATAAATGCTTCTAAGCATTTAAATACAAAATGGTAAAATGTTTACTATTATAACTTTTTACACAGAATTTAAATATGTCAATAGCTCAAATTTGAAAAACCAAGGAATTTCTTTGGGGACAATGCTAGAGAAAGATTGTTACCTCATGAGTACAGTAATTATAAAAAAAAGGACACTCCTCCCTTTTACTCGCCAGAAGAGGTTCTCGAGTCTACTGATCATTTGATATGCTGGGATAGGCCAATTTTGACCGACAAAATTTTAATCGCCTTGATCAGCTGTGGACACTGAAAAGGGACTATAATGAATTTTGTTTCTCTCTAACGAAGCTCAACCCTGGCAGTGCCAGAGAATGAATATTAGTTCGTTTTAAACATAATAATAATAATAATAATAATAATAATAATAATAATAATAATAATAATAATAATAATAAGAAGAAGAAGAAGAAGAAGAAGAAGAAGAAGGAGTAGGAGAATGTACTTTCGAGTCCAAATTTTAAGGAAAGGAACAGTATTTAAATTGGCTTCAGTACGTGACCTAAATATTTTTTCACTATATCACGTAGTCAAAGCCGTTGTCTATTTGAGTTGACCGTCTGCACGTGTCTTTGAAATTAATTGTATTGGAGAACAAAAATGTCCGGGTAACTCCCCCCACCCCAACACCCTATTTTTGTTCCAGTGTATCCTTGCTCCCCCCCTAACGTTGTAACTCCTTTTTTGTTTTTCGGTCCCGAGTCCCAGGGGTCCCCTTATAAACTATGTCGGAGAGCGAATCATCCAGAAGTTAGTTGACAACTTGTCACATCATGTCAGGGCGCTACGATGGACTGGGGAGGACAGCCCAACATGTTGTAACGACACCCTGTGTTCGAGCTCACGAGTCCCATGTCTGCCCTCCATGAGGTCATTCCCACCCCCTCTCTCCATCTCTCCCCCCCCCCCCTCTTCCCTTTTCTAGCGGCAGCAACGATAGCTCACTAAATTTAGCACCTCGGCTTAATTTGATTAAAAAGTATTAATCGTCTGCTGACTAGGGCGACCTCTAATCAATGGCCGGGTTCCTGTTAGTCATGGCAACACTTGCTTCCGAATCCAATAGTTTAATATACATGTTTTACAAATTACACATTTATTGAAATATTTAAAAAAAAAAAAAAAAAAAAAAAAAAAAAAAGGAATAATTACAAAATTGAAACATTGTTTCGTTATTTAAAAAGAGGGAACCAAAAAAAAAGTTATTTTTTGGTGCCCTGTCAGGAGTTCTCAAAAACTGTACTGAAGGGATAGGCGCGACAAGGCATGGAATTGTAAGACGACCTGACCGGGAAACAGACGTCCCGTATTAGACCATCTGTCAGATAATTTCGTGGGCTGGGGAGGTAACTGTAAGGTACCATGGTTACAGCAGTATCCGATACATCTATTGTTTTGTTTTATATAACAGCAGACGGCGCAATGACACCAACATTACGAGCTAGCAGACAATCCAATCCAGAAGATATAGTACCACCATGCGCGCGCACATCAACACACATACTTCAAAGACGAAATTTGGCGACATTTCACAGTAGGACTATAAATAGAACTTACTGAATATTGTTATGGCACGACTAGGAATTAATTATTTGTTTCGGAAATAGGGGAAGTTTTTGACTTAGTGACAATGACGTGACTAGTAAAAACAAGGATAGGGTTTTAGAGACAGAACGAAATAGCAGCCAGCGTAAACAGACTACCTTCAGGACAACGTAGACATAAGTAACATTTTATGAACGTAGACATTCGATGGTTCCCTTCATTGCTTTTAAACTTGTTCGACATTCAGTATCAGCGTGGACTATCTTCTACTAATTGTTCGGCCTTTCGCCGGTGTTATTGGATTCTGCATTACGTTGTAAAATGAAAAATGAATGTTGTTAAATGTTTTACATGTTTCGGATGTTCCTTCAGAGTTGAAGATAGTTTACTTCCTAGTCCAAACCTCCCGCAGGACGACGGGGGATGGGAGCGGGCAGGGTTTGAACCCTCGACCGTCGATAAATCCGAACGACACTCAAGCGCGCAAACCGCACGACCAGGCAGCCATCCTTTGAGTGTAACCTAGGTGTATTTGCATTAGACACCACGGAGGCGCCTAACAATATACAGGTCAAACGAACAAAATGTAATTTAAAAAAAAACAACTCATAGGAAAGATGTTTTAAAGCCACTTGATTGCTGAGATAGCTACTATACAGAGCGTTAAGTATCGTATTCAACTCTTAATCCATAACAAAAAATACAATAATGTCTACAGAAGTAAAATTCACCCAACTTTAGTATCGACGGCTTACGATAGAATCATGAGGCCAGCACAATGACCGACCGCATTTATTTTAACTTATAATGGACCTCGCTCTAACCCTAACTCTATCCACGTGTTGGTAACTTCGAGACTTCTTTTAAACATTGGGCAGATGACATTCAAAAAAAAAAAAAAAACTAAGGAGATTCTTGACTCTGGTATGTGTACTTTCATGTACACTCTTGCATGTGGTAAGTTATGCATATATCAAAGGTCACGTTGTCAAGGTTCAATTAAGCTGGAAAAAAATACACTGTGTCGCTATTTTTGTGAGTATGAAAATAGAGACCGGGCCGTATAAACGCAACTGTATACGGCTACATAGACATTTACCCCTTCAGACCTTGCGGCAGATGATTTAAAGGTAATCTGTTTCTGTGGCCCACGGTTAACGAGGGTGTCATGTGTCCGGCACAACCACCAACCGCTTTTCCACAACTAACGTCAAGTACCCATTACAGCTGTGTAGTCTCAAAGGCACCTCAATAATCTCAAACTTAAAAAATCCCGTGTTCATCAGGATTCGAACCTTGGACACTTCGGTTCGGAAGCCGAGCGCTCCACACTCAGCCAGCGCGCCTCCATACAGCAACATAGTGGAATGCATTTTGTTCGAATATTCTCTTCTCTGCTGACTCAAACTCTAGACCTTCGGTTCAAAGTCAAGCGCTCTATCCCTCGATCATTAAAAAACGCATTTCCGGGCGATTGTTGATCCTTTTTTTTTTATTTGTTCTAAATTTGTGGAAAGGAAAGATTTGGTCAAAAGTCAGAAATTCCCCAACCTGGTTACGAAGTTGATAGAGCGCCGAGCTAATAATGCCAATGTCTTGGGTTCAAACGTAAAAAAAAAACGCTTCGATTCTACCAACAATTTTTAAAAAGTCAGAATAAATGTAAACATTTTTTGTTTCTTTTACATATAAGTTTTTTTTTCAACTCGGAACACCCCGCCCCTTTACCCCACCCCTGCGGAAATACTCTACCTTCTTTCCTAGCACTGACCTAGACAATCTACACAACACTTTTGTTTCCTTCCTTTAAATACTCATGTAGCTTCCATAGATGAGAAAAAAGAAGTTCAGATCTAGGAAAGGACGTCATAGCTGGAGGACTCCTTTCATCTGAAACTATTTTTAAGTTGGATGCCATAAGTCCCCGGAGATCAAGTCATACATAATATATGTCACCGGTTTAAAGTGGCCAGGACGTTTTTCTTTATTGTAATTGTAAAAAGAGAGAGAGAGAGAGCGAAGAGAGAGACAGGGAATGAAAATAGGAGACGGAAAAAGCGAAAGAGAGAAACAAAAAGAGAAGGAGAAAATGGATAAAAAGGGAACAAATGCTCAAAGAAGAAATAACAAGATATAGGAAGAGAGAGATAGAGAGAGAGAGAGTAGATAAAGAGAAAGAGGAAAAAGAGAAACAAGGAAAGAGAGCGGAGAGAAAGTGAGAGGAGATAAAGAGAAAAAGGAAAGAGAGAGGAGATAAAGAGAAAGAGGAAAGAGAGAAACAAGGAAAGAGAGAAAGAAGGAGACAGGAAAGGGAGTGGAAAGAGAGGAGAGAGAAAGAGAGAGCGACGAAAGAAAAAGCGACGAGAGAGAGAGACGGAGAGAGAGCGACGAGAGAGAGACGGAGAGAGAGCGATGAGAGAGAGAGACGGAGAGAGAGCGACGAGAGAGAGAGAGATAAACAGACATGCAATGTTGAAAACGTAAACAAATGAAATAAATGTTTCAGTTACCATAGCAACAGTAATACAGAACGCCTAAGACGTCCCAATTCACTCAATTGACTGTTCAATCCATTACCCTCTGTCCAGAAATCTATTACACAGTACGACAAAACACTTGCATTTTAACACACATCCCACACACACACACCCACACACAAGCACGCACACTAAATTAGGAAAACGACTTCCGACTTCGTAGCGTTTCAACTTTCTTCTTAGCACACCTATAAGTTATATGTCATGTTTATTTATAGTGCACTGTGCATTGAAACGATTCTATAACGACTTAATTTCAGGTGACCAGACGTCCAGACTTTGGCGTGACAGTCCATCTTTGAACCGTCTGTCACGCTTTTCATAAGATGCCGTGCGGGACTGCCAGTGTCCCGCTTGCATAGAAAAAAGTCGATCAATGTCGCGCTTTAATTTTAAAATCTTTTTTAATCTTTTGACTAATAACTTCAAAGTGCTGCCTCGAGGCGTTTTCTTCTTGATCATGCTGACTGCATAGCAGGCTTCTCTGTTAGCGGCATGGGTAGTGCTTTTATTTTACACCATCCCGCCTTCTTAGAAACATTTCGTCAGCACGTTTTCTGTTCAGTCTTGGCGTGTTGTCGTTCCACCTGTTTCTCCCTGGTTTCTGACGCACATGTGGATAAAACCCAACATCTGAATGCGAATTGTAATTTTCAATTGGAAGTTTCTGGTAAGCCTCCATTAATTTTGGATCGCGCAGAAAGAAGATCCATCTTAGAATACGTTTCAGTAAGCCTGCCCTTATTTTGAGTTGTGTGTGTAGGCCTATATTGTATCTGTAGGCTTATATTGTGTGAGTAGGCTTATATTGTCTGTAGGCCTATATTGTGTGTGTAGGCCTATATTGTGTGTGTAGGCTTATATTGTGTGTAGGCCTATAGTGTGTGTACATTGTATGCGTGTACATTCTTATGTGTTGTAATAAAGTCTAAGCTGTAGAAAGCAATATTGTTGATACAAATATAAGACTGTTCCTTTTAGGTCCCATGATTGACATGTGTGCCGCTTACCATCCACGAATACCTGGTCACCATAGTACATTTTATTTCACAAGTTAATTCATTCAGTGTATATACTAATGCTACGTCTGAGTTTGTTATATCACAAGCTTGGAACGGAGCGAGGGTATCGTTATTCGTTGCTATACTTTGTACACTACTCAGTATTTGATACATCGCATATCATGATGTTAGTATTAACTCATATTATAATTTGCATTATGATCTCTTTAATGTTTTTTACAATGTTCAAATTAAAAAAAAAATAATTGTGCCCCATTTGCTTAATTACTGCCCTTTGACAAGGGGAAGTAATGACGACAGAAGGAAGATCACATATTACTTTTTGTTGTTGTTCGAACTCTCTGTTTAAGTGTATGAGTAGGTGTGTGTGTGTGTGCCAGGCATAAAATACTATTAGAAGGGGAGCGAACAATAAAAACAAGAAAACTTTTCTCCACCACTTCCGCTCCCGTTGGCATAACCTTTTTTTTTCTCTGTCACAGGTCACCGACAAACAGCACTTAGCACGATTGCTTTCCCTTGGTACTTGAGCGCTCCAGGTGAATTCTTGCACCCAGGTGAGTGGCGCCCGCCAATCATCGCCCCAGGTCCGACCCCCCCCCCCCCCGGCACAGACACACACACTATCCACTTTCATAAATGACTTTTAAAATATCGTCCTTTGTCCCACTCCGGGTATCGATGTCATTATGAGGGCTCACAGATCTCACTTTTAACCATCTTGTTTCCTATTGTCCAATTTAATGTCTCAAGCGCGGGGCGACGGAGACAAGAATTGAACCCGACCTCCTTTTGTTGGGCTAGCAGTTGTTTGTGCCCTTAGAAGCCACCGCGTTGATACAGTGCCGCGCCAGGCAAGCGTTGAACCGAGAACACGCTTGCAAAAGAAGCCGGTATTAATCTCGTAATGTCAGTAGCATCGGGGCAGCGACTTCCGAGAATGTTAATGGCCAATATCTGCATCAAAGATTAGAATCGAATACATTTTAAATATATTAGGAGGGCTTCACATCTAGCTTTGAAGTCGGACAAATAATAGTTGGATTTCCGTCTCGTATTCTATTGAAAAATAAACAATCAATATAGACTTTGGACAGGTAGCTATAGTTTAGATAATTGTAGGAATTTTATTATAATTATTTAGATGTAAAGAAGCTATATTTTGAACAAATATAGTAGAAGTTATATACTTTCTTGTTTCGTTCATTTTTTGGTTGTACCAAATCGTCAAGTTTGGGCAGTTCATGAACAATGACAACTTGAACTGTTGTATAAACCGTAAACGTATGTTAGTGTCTTATGTGTTGTTGGCAATGTAATCTCTTCAGTACTGAATTTAAAAAAAAATTAAAATAAAAAAATTATGTCCTAGGCATTATGGGAGAAAGAATAAAATTATTAATTGCAATGACCACTCTAAAGACTCCAGGATTTCTAGTTCGGATTCATTCTTGAAAATCTTGTACACAACATTTAGTAAAGATCCCCGAAGGGCCATCATTCTCATAGACGGGAGATAACTATTAATAGGTAGCTATTTGTTGTATCATATATATATATAATATAAGGGTCTTATACTAAGTTATGTATATTAAAATGTACTTTATAGCACTGCAAAATCAAATTTCTAAACTGTTCGCCACTCTTTTTTAAAACTCTTTTTCTTCTAACTGACGATACCAGCGTTGATTCCACCAGAATGTGGTAGATAATTACGGATAGAAAGAGTTAAATCATCAAAACGTGGAAAGTGGATAAGGTTTTAAAGGTTCGCTGTGTAACAGTAGCGCAACTAAACTTCAGTTCGTTATTAGCTATGGGCTTTAGTTAAGGTCGAAACGAATTCAATCGCAGAGCAGTTCATCTCACACCTGCAGCTGATGTGTCCAAAGGAACTGTAAACATCCAATACAGTATTGAATTTGTAGCATCGCAGGTTCCGTGAAATGCTGTGTGCCGCAAGTTACCTAAGGTCCACCAACTCCTGATTTTTCCTGAAGGTTGACTTTCCAAGCCTTTTCTATTATTGAGTTAGAGGCGCAAGATAATGAAGCTTTGGATTCAAAGTGATAAGCTCGACTTTTAGTCTTGAGATATTTAGTGGGGCATTACTGACCGTTAATCTAAGCATCCTTAACATTGTTGATTACAATACCTCTATTCAGGTCGCACATTCTGAATGGGTTGGTTAAACCTTCTTGGTGGGTGAACTTGGGTTGGATGAAACGTTTCTCAAAAACCTCTCTAAAGATTTTCCTAGAAATTTGACAGATGGTGTATATCGTAGAGGAAATGGTTGCTTGCTGGTTGGCCACACTGGGAAATGTCTAGTTTGACCGTTATAATTTTTCAAAGTATAAAAAAAAATAATTTAAATTTGGACTTAAAAATATTTACCTTGGGAGAGGAGGTGAAAAAAATGTCCCAATTTGTTTTTAAAAAAATCTAACATTCATTAGTTAGAGCAAGATAATATAAGTTGTATGAAGGAGGTATTGTCTTTTTTTAAAAAAGTACTTTTATATTTGTCTTGTTTACTTTTCTTAATTTAACATCTCTACCAGTTCTTTACTTGTCCTTGTTTTAAAATGATTTTCTTAAGACGACATTACCGAGTCTACACTCTGATGTATAAAATCAGATGCATGTTCGTTTGGCTAATAAGTTAGCAACATAGGAAAAAAATGAAGAAGAGGAATCTATGTGTAGAAATGTGGAGGCGATGTTACGGAACCCATTTTTTTTTACGTGTTCCTCCAGAGTTGAAGATAATCTTCTTCCTAGTCCATACCTCCCGCAGGACGACGTGGGATGGCAGCGGGTAGGATATAAACCCGGGACCATCGAGACGACCGAATGACAGTCCATCGAGCATACCGCACGACCAGACAGACACATAACAATAACTTTAAGCAGAGCTCAGAAATTTGAATTTGCAGTGCTAAAAAGTGCTTAAAAAGTGCTAAAATATAAATATGCTTTCTAAAAATACGTAGCTAATCAATATTTCCGGTTTTTTTTTCCACACGATACACTGAAGATTTCATAAATGAAAATCCTCCTTAAAGAATCCATTAGTACCAGTATATATGAAGAACAAATGGCGTAATAATCTTGTTATGTTATATAAAGTAAAGTTCCCCTTTCAGACCTTGTGGTCTATAGGGCAGATGATGTAAAGGTAATCTGTTTCTGTGGCCTACGGTTAACGAGGGTGTCATGTGGCCAGCACATTAGAGCTGGGTGTTCTCAGAGGCGCCCGAAGATCCTGAAGTTAAAAATCCCAGTCTTCACCAGGATTCGAACCCCGGTTCGGTAGCCAAGCGCTTTACCGCTCAGCCACCGCGCCTCCTGCTATGTTATGAGTAGAAAAAAAAAGTACCTTTGGGCTGTTACCCTACCTGCATTACAAACCCAAACAGACCTAAATATATGGAACGGGAGCTTTCCATTCTCCAGTCTGAATTGTTCAATCGATTTCTCCAACAAGAACATTAAGTTTAGTTGTAGATAGAACAATCTCTTTGTCCTGTGCGTGTTTTGCAAAACAGTGAGTGAATTACAGTCACCATTCAGTTTGTATTCAGTCCTCTACCTGTACAGGTTGCAGTGCAGGTCCGACACAGGTCACTAATATCAAAAGTTGGCATGTCACAGCCAGTTGGTGCCGGGGTTGTTTTTTTTTTAACAACCTGGGCCGCATCGTCACTTAACTAGATTAATCGTATATCCGAAACACACACACAAACACACACACGACGATACTTTGGTTTCGATAGGAAAGCTTCCTGGGCTTTTAATTATAACTCAATCGCAAATGAGATGTTTTGTTAATGGATCAGCATCAGTGGGTCTCAAAACTAGAAGAGACGAGGGGACAGTCTCAGCTTCAGTTTACGTCAATGATAACACTGTTAGGGTAAAAAAAAATTAATTAAAACTTGCCCTGGATTGAGAACGCTACAGCCTTGAGGATTGACACAAAAAAATGAATACACGGTAAACATCCGCCATGACATATTTCCACGGTGATATCAATTCACCGTATAGCACTCGAGCACAGCTACAATCTCTTAAAAAACTTTTTCATGAAAGATGCCTTTCCAAAACACTCACGATTCTTAAAGATAACCTGCACCCATTAAACCACTGCTACATCAGATCTGAACGAGAAATGGTCGTTTCCTTTCCATTAGGACTAAAGCAGAAAGATTTAAAAACTCATTTATCCCACTTCCTGTTGGGGTGTTACTAGGTCATCTATCGTCATCTAGAAGTACGAAGAAGTTTAATTTAAAAAATCGCTGTTTATGAATGTGCATGTGTTTCCTGTGTGAATGTTGTTCGTATTTGTATCTATATTGTTATTGTTACAGTAGTTACGCTGACGTGGCCAATCGTAGTCAAACTGAATTTCCACTTGATTGGACCAATAAATATTATCTTATCTTATCCGCCATGGCGTACTTCCACGTAATATACATCCGCCATGGTATACTCCCGCCATGGTAAACTTCCGCCATGGCATACTCCATGGTGTACTAACGCCATGGTAAACTTCCGCCAAAACAAACGGACTATCTCACTTTGTATTTCTCTCATCGTAAATTGCGAGACTGTTTTTCTTATAACTCAGATTCACCAATGACCTCTGGTCATCACACTGACCGGTAGTTTAAGGACAGTCTCACCATCTATCTAAATATAATTTTATTTTATGATCAGAACTTTATTTTGCTCAATGCCAATGAATTCGAGAAAAGAGCACGGAAACAGGTCACGGTTGATGGCCATTGAACAATTTATTGACAACAGAGCTCTACACTGTAGTCAATTGATTAAGACTCCCTGTACCCCGAGAGGCATGAGTCAGGAGTCATCAGGAATAGAGTCCAGCAGACAGCTATTGTTTCCAATCTCACACAGAATTAACAAATAACGAGTACGTACCCGACATGTTAAAAAATATCAATGTCAACAAATAGACTTTTGAATCAAAAACATTATTATGCCTTTTTTGAATTACCAAAAAAATATATCTTTTTAGTTTTACCTCTCTGTGTAAGATGAAAGATTATTATTATTATTATTATTTTGACGTGAAATATCTGTGTTTCGACTTTTCATGATTATAATTTATCGATATGGCTGGCTGGTCGTGAGTTATGCGCTCTGGACTGTCGTTTGTACTTCTCAATGGTCCCAGGGAGTCTGCAATTTTTCCACTAACTCCAGAAAGAACGCACGCACACACATATTTTTTTTTTGAGAGGGGGGAGGGAGAAAAGAAATCCCCCACCCTCTCCCGAAAAAATCCTGGTTACGCCCATGATTCAAACCATGGACCCTCTGGTTCGAAATCCAAGCGCTTTATCACGCAGCCTCCCATTTTTAGTGATAAGTCTTTTTTGTAATAATAAAACTTTTAGCAATTCGACTTTTAGTGACATGACTTTTAGTGACATGACTTTTAGTGACATGACTTTTAGTGACATGACTTTTGGGGACATGACTTTTAGTAAAATACTGATAGTGTTAAGATTGGGTGTCAAGACATTACTTTTATATAGCCTCTGTGAAACAACAATTTGTTTGTTGGAGCATTTAAAATGACTTTCTTGTGTTATACTTGTTTAATGCTACTCACGTGACCAACGACATACCATACTAGGAACTGTAGGTCTCTAAGGGAGAATGAGAAAGTCACTAAAGACCATCCTCGTTTTGGTAAAAATCTAGAGAAACTTTTCTGGAACACAAAATGTGTGGCTCATTAAAAGATCTTGTAGCGTACAAATGACCCCGTGGACAGTGCAGACTGCTCTAGATACATATTAATGAACTGCGCAGACGTTGATCTGCGCACACTAACACACATACACACATTTTTGGCTTGTCCGATGCCAACGCGAGCACTTGAGATGATATGTCACAAATCTCATGAAATATGACCTATCTTCGACGAGGAAGACTGGAGGCTACTCATACTTTTTTTTTTGTAGTACAACATTTACCCCCCCCCCCCCCTTTTTTTTCTCACAAACACACACGCACGGGCCTCTCACCACCTCCTTGAGTTTCTCAATCGTCTCACGGCATCGACCCGAGGGTATCTTTAGGCCCCTGGCCGTTGCGTGAAAGAGCACGGATTCTGTTTGTCAGGTAGCGTGTGAACGAATCCAGCACGGGCCTAGCAGTGTTGACCAATGTCTCCCCCCACACCACCCCCTCACCCGACAGTCGATCTTCTCTGATACTTCTCGTGGACCACACCTGGGGAGGTTCCCAACAGGTAAAAAAAAAACTGGAGGCGATCTTGTCAGTTTAGGTAATCACTGTTATGTTATAGTCTATGAATCATTGGCGATTTGAGTGTATGGAGGATAACTATAAATAGATAAAATGAAGAAGTACTTTAATAGAAAGACAACTCTAACACATTGTTGTTTACAAATAGTGTTTTCTAAAAAAAAAAAAAAACACAAAATCACAATTTAGTGTTGCATTCAGTCTTTTGATAAAGAAGATTATGTAACTAAAAATTGCAAAATAATAATTATGAGACGAGAGTACTCTCATTGTTAATGTTCAATTACTAGATCTAGATCTAAAAATTAAATTATATGTTACATAGGTTAGGGTTGAAAAAAAATTAGCTCTACTTTTTTTTTAGCTACTTTACAAAACAACGCCTTGATCCAACTTTCTAAAAATATTTTCACGACATTTTTCGTAGTGTTAAAAAGTCTCCATGTTCAGTCTAGATAGAGTAGATATAAGTCTAGGGTTGACGTTCTGCTCTGTAAGAAGATACACTTGTCGTTAATCTTCGAGCTCAAACTGAAGCCTGATTACTAGTTGTATAAATGAGGTATTCAATTTGTTAAAAAAGTATTTTTATACTTTTCTTTTGTTTTTTCTTTCTTTATTATTACTCCAATTCATCTTATACCTTCACCTGGACAAGGGTCTTAAAAACGGCTCTAACAATTTTCCTAGAAATTAGAAAGTTGATGTATATCTTTGGAAAAAATAATTATTAGTTCCTCGGCCACACTGGGAAAAAACTAGTTAGTGAGTGATCTAAAACTGAATATAGACAATACATGTACAATCCATTTCTAATTGATAATCTAAATGTGTAAGTAGCGTATAGCAGTCTACAAATAGTCTTCTCATAACCAACAAATAAAAGTTTTAAAAATAGTAACTGAATTTTTTTCTAACATAACAAAATCACTTTTATCCTTTATTATACTTTATCATAATAGACAATATACTTAAAAATGTATACATTAAAAATAATCACTAACACAAACACCGGCCTCATACACAAAATCTATCCTTGTGTGGTATCGATATCTTATTAATTCGTGGAATCGGTCAAATATAAGTGCAATTAAAAACTTGCATTATTCTACAGTAACACTGTACAGTATAGAACGTGGGATTAAAGGAACTTGTTACGTAATCATTTCCAATTTTCAACATCTATCTCAGTACTTCAATAAAATAGTCTTTTTCTCTCCATCGTCCCAGCGCCGAGTGCTCCACGCTCCCCCTGGAAACTATGTTGAGAATCTACAGGGGGGGGGGGGGGGACAGGGATCTATAACACTCTAGCCCAGGCTACACCCCATTGATCCACGGGGGGGGGGAAATAATTGGCGTTAATTTGCTCACGTTGCGGTAATTAGACTCCGCGAGCCTTTTGTTCACATGTGGACGGGGCCCGAGCGAGTTCTGCTTTGCTCCAGATCCTGGCTGGGTTTTTTTTTTTTTTCGTTTACTTGTTTTTCCCTGTTACAAAAAAAAAAAAAGAAGTGTGGGGGGGGGGGGGGGGGGGGAGTGTTTGATCACTTTAAATTGGTACCTTCACCAATCACTCATTAAAATACAATCTCGGACACGCTAATACAAAGCTACCGAAACACGAGCGCAAAGAAAACTTGGATGTCTGCGACCAAAGCCCAGATAGGATCACGCTCTGAGATTGAAGCTCCGAAACAAAAAAAAAAAAACAAAAAGGGGAATGTTTGATCTACTCACCCACTCTCTTTTATACCTCCCTCCTCTTTCTCTCTCTCTCTCTCTTCTCGCACTCTCTCACTCTCAGTCCTCCCTGAGACCTTTTTCTGTTTGCGCAGTGGTCTAATTACAGGAAAGATGAGTAACGACAACTCACGTTGAATCTCTCTTACACAACATCCGGGTTACCGTTTTTTTTCTTTTCGGTATTTACATTTACCTTTGTGTTTGTGTCAATCTGTGTATGTACATGTGTGCGTGCGTGTGTGTGTGAACGTGCATGCAGTGACCAATCACAGTCATTGTTTACGTTTCCAGCCCGCCACAGATATCTAACGAAGCCTCCCGTGTTTGACAATTCAGCCCCCCCCCCCCCCAACCCATTTCACCTTTCTTGAACTCCCCGGCGACATCGCTTTACGGTGTCTCTTCCCTGTCCCCCCGGTATCTTTACCTCTGATCGCTTATAACAATATTTTGTTCACTGCATACACATGAAGTGATTAATGAACGCCCGCTGTCTTTGTCTTGTGTGTGAGCCATCGCAGCAGATCATGGACCAGAAACGGATGGAAGCGAGGCTGTATGAAAGAGGAAGAGATTGCCGAAAGCAATGAGAAAGAGATATAGAAATAGAGTGGGAAAGAGAGAGAGGGAGCGAGAGAGACATTGAGAAAAAGAGACTAATCAAAAAACAAAACCTATTAAAATACTCAGAAAGACACATATAAGATATTTCTTATTCCATATGCTAGGACAAATTCATACAAGTTCTCCTTCTTCCTTAGTGCTATTAGAGAATGGAATGGGTTGCCTGAATCGGCCTGAAAAAAACAACAACTTAACACAGTTAAAGTTTCTGATTAACATGCATCGTTAGATTAACAGATGAGATGCGTAGACGCATTTATCTTCGTTTTTTGAAATAACGTCAGTAATTTATAACATGATAAGATAAGATAAGATAGAATCAGAGTGGGCAAATACTAGAGACACAGATATGACAACAAAGACTAATTACTTTAAAACATACACATACAGATAACATATAGAGTCCACATGCCATCTGTGAAAAAAACATAAATTCACACAAAACTCACATAAAAAAACACACATACAAACACATGATAAGTAACATTTAAAAAAAAAAGTAAAATTCTTGGAAACATCTTTTTAAGTAGTGGATATAAATTCGGATTCGATATAAAACATAATTTATAAATAATTGGATCCCACAAGTAAAAGTAACAGCTTGACTAGTCACACTAAATAACCTTTTAAGTTCAAAATTCCAGTCTTCTTTGGGATTCGAACTGCATTGAACGCAAGCAAGGAACATCTAGAGATGACAAGAACATTTTAAAGAGAGCGATGAAAAATAAAACCGAAACAAAAGATCGATTCGAACTAGAATCAACATCCGGTTTTCTTTGTACTGGTAGCTTCTTGCACGATTATCTTTCAATCCTAGGATTAACTTAAAAAGGAGAGGTAGCTCATACTAATAAATCATATCTTATAACTTAACTAAAGAAATATCCTTCCTTGAAAATGACTCACTTATTCTTGGAACGTATTTTTTAAAACCCTTTTGGAAAACTTGGATGAATTTGTCGAATATAGATTTTTAAACGAAACGCCCTGATTTCAATTGGCTGATATGTGCTCGAGGTTATCGGAGATTTTCTTGATAAACTAAACAATGTCAAGGACGCTAAATTTCACTTTTGCCAACTGGATACAAAGAATTGGGCTAGAGGAGTATTTCCCAAAACTTTTAATTAACGGAACATTTCGCACGTTCTTAGTATTGAACTGAACACTTTGCTTATTTTTTTAAAGAGAAATTAATTCATGTGGTGGCCTTCTAGTTAAATATTCCCCAATAGTTCGAGGAACACCTATTCAGGCCTAGCGAAACACTAGGGTTCCGCGGAAAACAGTTCGGGCTATAGTTTTAAAGACTCAATCTCAATGCGTGGAGGTTGATTTTGGAATCCTATCTCCTGTATTACTGCTAGCTAGTCCCTCGTTTGTTTTGAAATATGTTGTAAGACTAAAAGTCTAATATTTCCTCCTTATTTTGCTATTGTTACAAATGGAAGAGCTCAGAAAATTTAATTCTACGGTGCTAAAAATATTTTTTCGTACATTAAAAATACACTTCTTATTATCACTTCCTTTATTTTGTACACCGGATACACCAAAAAGATTCCTTATTTTTTTTTTCCGCCATGTATGAAATTTTCCAATATATAGGTTTAGAGTTTCAAAAAAACATGCCTCCTAATTAAAGGTACTAGGTATTCCCTTACTTGGTCTTCCTCCCACTGAATCTAGTTTTATGTATTATCCAGTTGACTAGACCCACAGTATCTCTTTTCAGCCGACAAATAAAAAAAAAAGCTTTTTGAAAAGACATTTTGTACGTTTTTATCACTAAAGGAAAACGTTTGAGTGACGTGAACGCAACGATTGATGATTTCATTGCGCAGTATTAAGAAAGCGATTTGTTGTGATTTAACGAGGTCATACCTAAGAGATATCTGGCAGACGATTGCGGGGGAAGGTGGAGCTACAAAGAGAACTGAGGTAAAAAGAAACTCATTATCTGTGTGTGCGTTTATATGCGAGTGTATGTGTGTGTGTGGGGGGGGGAGATAGAGAAAGAGAGAGAGACAGACAGTCAGGCAGAGCTGAGGAGGTTTGAAAGAGAGATCGGATGAATAAAGATAGGGTAGAAGACTTAAAAGTAAAGCAGCAATTATACATAAAACGCCGAACCATAATCTTCAAATACAAAAACACAATCTAATAAAATACTCAGAAAGACACAAAGATAAAGGCACATTCCTCGTCCCATATGCTAGGACAAATTGTACAAATACTCCTTCTTCCCTAGTGCTATTAGGGCATGGAATGGGTTACCTGAGCTAGTCAGGAAACCAATGACTTTGCAGAATTTAAGTCATTGGTTAACATGCATGACTAGAGACATGACGCGTAGGACGTAATCATCTTTTTTTTTTTTGAAGTAACGTCTGTATTTTATAAGATAAGATAAGATTTTATAAAATACAACTTCACATCCATATTAATATCGACACTTAACTATCGGTGAAGACTAGGATTTTGAATTTCGGAATTATTTGGGTGCCCCTGACCCTGAGTCCACCCAACTCTAATGGGTACTTAACTTTAGTTGGAGAAAGTAAAGGCGGTTGGTGGTTGTGCTGGCCACATGATACTCTGCTCGTTAACCGTTGGCCAAAGAAATAGATGAACTTAACATCATCTGCCCCCATAGATCGCAATGTCTGAAAGAGAAACTTTGCTTGTAATTATTACACTTTGCCATTACATATATTTCGTATGTATGTTAAGGTTTAAGAGTGTTAGCGACAGTCAGGGCCGGGCTTAGGCCAATCTGACCGATTTCTCCAAAATGGGCCCCGCACCTGGCAGGGGCCCCGCGCCTGGCAGGGGTCCCGCAAATCAATATATATCATTCTTACTGAAATATCACGCCACAGAAAGTTAAGAAACAATGATTTGCATTCTTGATCATTGGGAAATCCGAATTCCGAGGCTGCATTATCGTATTTCCGCTACAAAGACTGAGATGTCTAGCACTATATGTTTTCTCTATAAAATGACTAACGGGTCAGAAAACATGACCTCTACTTTTGAAAGAAAGGAATCTTTTAAAAATATCGAAATGGCGGAATATTATAATTATACATAACATTGTTTAAGGTGGATAGCTGCATTGTTGGGACACTCATACCAGAAATGGGGCACATACTTCCTTAGATTTAAAACATAGAAATGGGTCTATTCCTTGTCCTGAGCAGTTGGAATGGGGTAAGGGCATGAAAGAAGGGGGTATCAGGGAGTTGCTTATAGTTGTTTTTTTTTTACAAACTTTTCTTTCTACAACTAATAAAGGGGACTAATTCAACTTATACCACCTTATCAGTCAAGTAAAATTTCTTTCCCTTGATCGAGATACCAAACAAAACAGAAAAAAATTAGTAATAGTTAATTACATATTTTTTTATTTATTCTTGTGTTGGCAAGTAAAAGAAATAATTTTGCCGAAATTTCAGCTTGATCCGAGATTGGGTGTCAGAGAAATAACGTGTACAAACTTTTTACCAGACAGACAGAGTGAGTTGATATAAGATTTCTTATCTTATATAATACAGACGTTACTTCAAAAAAGAAGATGATTACGTCCTACGCGTCATGCATTTAGTCATGCATATTAACCAATGACTTAAATTCTGCCAAGTCACTGGTTTTCCTGGCTAGCTCAGGCAACCAATTCCCTGCTCTAATAGCACTTGGGAAGAAGGAGTATTTGTACAAATTTGTCCTAGCATATGGGACGAGGAGTGTGCCTTTATCTTTGTGTCTTTCAGAGTATTTTATTAAATTTTGTTTTTGTATTTGAAGATTATGGTTCAGTGTTTTATGTATAATTGCTACTTTACTTTTGAGTCTTCTGTCCTGAAGGCTTTCTAAATTTAGTGATTTTACTAAAAGTGTTACTCTGGTTAAATGTGAATATTCGTTTGTTATGAATCTCACTGCTCTATTTTGTTTCTGTTCCAGTTACTTAATGTTTTCTTGAGTTGAGGGAGTCCCAAACGGAGGATGCATATTCTATTACTGGCATAACCAAGGTTAAATAGCAGTTTAGTTAAAAATATATTTTTCTTTGGACCACTAGATACGTTTCTATAAACTTTAAGCTTTTCATGTTGTCACATTAACGTGACTGTTGTAACATGTTGATAGTGGACAGTCTTTTTTTTCCCCACAGATACTAGCGACAGCAGTGGTGGTCACTAATGACGCGGCGGCCATGTTTATTCGGTGCTTAATGAGTCACGATGACTTTTGGACGTTTTCTTTGAGAAATCACCTGGTGGGCAATGATTGGCTGGCCGCCTTGCACGTGATCAGCTTCGCACGTGCACTTCCACGCGCCAGTGACAAGTCTAATATCACGTGATACACTGTCGCACACACACACACACGCCTAGCAGGGTGGTCTAAGACATCTCGAACGTTGAGAATCTCCCCCCCCCCCCTTTCTCTGGCTATTGTTACCAATGGTATTTTCAATAACAACCCTCCCCCCCCCCCCGGCGTAGCTCACTCCCCCTCCCTCATTTCACTGACCCCAACCTCTTCCAAACTCTCTTCTCCCTCCATCGATGTCATGTCGAACGACATATGTCCTCCTATGTTGACGCAATTCCCGAGTGACCGGAAGAGAGGAAGAGAACGCCACTGTCTAGCAGAGCAGGGTGTCAATGTAACGGGCTGCCCCGCTTCCCCTTCACCCTCCCCACGTTCAAAAATCCTTAAAGCCAGAGCAATAGGGCTCGTGGCCCCTGGGGATATCCAATTTTCACCACTTCCGATAAAATGTTTGGGCTGTTTTGTATTGTCCATTTCCGAAATGTTTGAATGACATCACGAACCTTTAACGTGTGACCATGCCATCGTCTTGAAATGTACATCTTAGTTTTCACACCCCCAGACATTCTAAGTAATGTTGCCTATAACACCTTTGAGTTAACATTTTGAAATAAGGGGCTAGATCCAAGAACGACTATCTCTCGGGGGCGATAAATCTGCATTAGCTTGGCGGCTGGTTTTATCTGCTTCTTTCTTTTGATAAACACTTTTTTTTTTTGCTTTTACAATCTGTAGTTTTCTTGATAAACTAAATTTTTATTATTTTAGAAGTTTATTAGAATGTTTCATTTCTTAAGCTTTAATGATTTAAAAGGTTTCTATTAATATTTGAATATCTATATTACTTTTAATGTTATATACATCATCATTCCGTGTCATCACATTGGGTACTACATATATTAGTCGGTGTGTACAAGGAAGTTCATTACATATCAGTAGCTTCCAGTTTCTACACAGAAAAGTAAATGTGCCAAAGGGGGATAATTTTATCCGGTATCAGAAAATTGGAGAACATTCAATTTCTAATTTAGCTTAGGAGCCAAAACAATAGGAGAGAAAAATATATAGTTCAAACTTATCAAGCTACTCGTATCCTTTGCACTTCTAAATAATTATTGAATATTAAATTATAAGGTGTATATTTATGTAACATAAAGTATGTGTTCAATCTTTTCTTGATTTCAACTTGAGGATTGAACAATTTTATTTCATAAGAGACCTCCAGGCACCCACTTAAATATTGCGTCGTTAGATTAAATTTCAGGAGGTACCAAAAAAAAGCCAGTGACGTAGCAACCATGGCGCAAAAGGGGACAAAGAGGTTAATTGCCACGGGGCCCACAACCAACATGTGCCCAAACGGGCTGGTCGACGGGAAAACATGTGTTGGCTGTAAGAATATACATTTGTTGTTCTTCTTGTGCATGTATCAAAATGATAAAATAACATCGAATGTCTATTTTCATGCTTTAGTATAAAGCCCATTTAAGGAAGGTAACTTTTAAACCGTCAATAGAGCGTATTATTAAATTCTAACCTATTAAATTGTTAAAATAATAAATAATAACAATAATAGTAATAATGATGGTTGTTTAAACAGTATGAAAGTGCTCTACTATAGAAATTATGTTTGTGTTTATTGTTGTTAAATTGTTATTGCTTACTTTAATATTACGGTAAATATCTGCTAGTTGAGATACATGAAATAATATTATGAGATCACAGCAAAACAACTGTGTTATTCACAGAGTGCAAAATAGTACTAATCTCGTCTACCTTGACTTGCTACATTGATTAAATAATTAATGAATTATATTGGTTCATGTAACAATATTCAAATACAAAATAAATTTAAAGTTTCCAAAGAAGGAAAGTTGAAACGATCATGCACTATATGTTAACCGTCTATTATAAGTCCTTAGTGTTTGCTATCCCATCCGAAATTTTAAAGATCATTCAAAGTATTTTAGAAATTAGTCATTGGTAATTGAGCTCTATATAAGAGCGGACTTTCTTGTGAATTGGATTAATGACTATTGTCAAAAATAAAAACTTAATCTCTATGGATATATCACAAAGTCACCAGGACTTGCAAAAAGCTTCCTTCAGGGAACATTACCAGGAAAAAGAAGAAGAGGACAGACAGATAAAGCGATGGGAAGACAACATAAAAAAAATATATATGGGCCTGTCATTGAAAGAGATTCTATCCAAGGCAAAAGACACTGAGGAGTGGAGTAAGACGGTCAACAGATCTTGTGTGGTGCCCCAACGGTTCAACAGAGTAAGGGATAGGTGAAGGGATTTAGTTGACTTAAGGCGACGGGCAATCTTCATTAGCGAGGGGGGCAAACTGATTCTATTGATGCCCATGCGAGGAGTGTGAGAGGGAAGGGAGGGAGTGGGGCTCCGTTTATATCTGGAGAGAGAAGAGAGAGAGAGAGAGAGAGAAGAGAGAGACGAGAGGTGTCGAAACACTTGCCAGGTTTTTGGGGCCAGTTCACACCTCCAGCACTCTGGCCATCAGATTCCACTTGTCATCCTCATGGCTCATGGAAGGGCTCAGACATTTGGGGAGGTGGGGGGGGGGGCTCTTACAGGAGCTTTATCACTGTGTGTGTGTGAGTATATACGTATGTGCGTGTGTGTGTAGGGGTGAGTATTGAATGGGGCGCTGATGGTAAAATTAGGGGGTGAGTATTGAATGGGGCGCTGATGGTAAAATTATTAGTCAAACCAGGGTTAACACTTCAAATCGTTGTCTTTATTGAATTTCAGGGCCTCTTTCGCCATCAAGCTCCCCCCTCCCTTTACACCTCTCGCCAACACACACTCCGGCTATAGTACACCCAAGAGTAAAGTGCTATATATAGCTGCTTGGTATTGAGGAATGAACCGAGCACCACCAATCCCATAATGCACTTTATGTTTTTTTCTATATCGTTTTACAAAGCTTCTATCAACGCACTCTGTCTGTCTGTCTGTCTGATTTTTACACGTTATTTTTCACACACCCAATCTTGGATCAAGGTGAAATTTTGCACTATTATTTCTTTTATCTGACAAAACAAGAATTTATTTTAAAAAAATAGACCAATCAGTCAATTAACTATTGGTAATTAATTATTTTATTTGGTATCGAACAACGGAAAAAAGTCATACTTGAAAGATGTGGTAGTATAAGTTGACTTAGTCCCCTTGAGGAGTCTTGAGCTCTGAGTTTGAATTCAAGTCGTAGCCTACAACATTTTTTTTATGTATTTAAAATGCGATCATGATAACATTCACACAGATACCCCCTTCTTTCCAGCTCCCCCTTTCCCAACTGGTCCAGACACGTGATGTGATCATAGCGCATTGATAAAGCTAAAATCATGAAATTGCGCTAAACAAAAATAAAAATATTTCTAATCGCACAGATTTATTATTGTTACTCTAGATCTATTACAAATTGAATTACATGAATGATTCAAACTAATTGCTACAACTACCCTCAATATAAGCTTTGTATTAAACAAAATTTAAAAGAAAATGTTTTTCTTATTGTATTTTCAGAAAAAACAACGACATCAAAGTAGATAAAAATCAGACCAAGTTCGTGCTACTATTGTGGACATGCTTATAACAATAACGCAAAAGTGACACGGGTACATACTGAACAGAGAGGGATTTTTAGAGCTGCCTGGTGATATATGCAGCCAAAAAATATAAAGATTTTGGCAAAAAAAACATTTGAGTTTAATTAGAAATAGCAGCAAGTGTGAAGAATAAATGAGAATCGGACCAGCTCACATCCCAATTACAAGAAAAAGGACGCCTATAATTATAAGCTATCTCGATATGACCAACGCATAATTTTTCGACTCAGAACCGGACACAACAGAATGAGACAATATATGTTCCGGAAGCTTAAAGTCGGGACGAGCGAAACCTGCTCTTGTGGTGCTTCACCAGAGAATGCTGACCATGTCCTTCAAAGCTGCATACTATATCAAGAGGCCCGAACAAGACTCTAACCCCAAAACTCTCATACAGAAAAAAACTGTACGAAGAAATGCCTGGTCTGGAAACCACTTCGCGGTTCATCTCAGATATAGGATTACTAATTTAAACCTTCCGACATGAAAAATAAGAAAGAGGAAGAAGAAGAAGCAGTAAGTAGATTGTTTTTGTTTTATTGTGTTTGACATGTTTTGGATGTTCCTTCAGAATTGAAGATTTTTGCATGCTAGCCCAAATCTCCCGCAGAAGTGCTGGGAAAAGGCAGCGGCAAGGTTCAAACCCGGGACAATCGAGACGTTGGTCCAGAGCTCATACCATACTACCCAGCAAATATATTTTATTGCGATTGTGAATTGATGAAGTACAGGAAATCTTGCAATTGCGATTCCTAGATAATGAGAATGCAATACTAACGGAGAAGAAAAATCGTGTAACTTTATTATAGTTTACTTAGTGACCGCCAACCCGTTTCGGACATTTTTTTTTTACATGTCGATTTCGTTTTTAAATAATTTTTTCATTTTTTTTTTTTTTTTTGCTTGAGGAGTCGGAAAGCCCATTGTGACCGGCTGGATTGGGACCTCGGTTTAAATGTTGGGCAATGCTGTTATGGTTTTACAGCAATGGTGCCCAAACATTTTTCGGGCATGTAAATTTACAGGCCGTTTCGCCTCTATATATCATCGAAGTTCTAATGCAGAAAAATGACACCACAGTATGGGATGCAGTCAAACGGCCGTTAAAGCTTTTTACTGCTGAGCTGTGAGTTCTTTTGCAGACTGTGCCAAGGAAAAATAGTGTGCTATTTTCTTCAGTTGTTCAGCACTGCTGTGCAGGGTGTTGGTTATGTTGGGCTGTAGGGGTAGTAGGGTCTGCCTAAAGTACCAACTTAAGCTACTATGTTTTAGTATCAATAATAATGCCTACAGTATTAAAAACTGAGGAGCACATAGGCATGTACTATGTGGTATATATAACTCTGCGCTTTCGGCTCCTGAGCCCGCGTATGACACTCACCCCGGGTCCCACATATCCACTCGCACGGGGGCCCGCGTACTGCTAAGGTAGCCTTTGTATGACATATTCTTATATATTACAGACGTTACTTCAAAAAAGAAGATAATTACGTCCCATGCAATTCATATGTCAATCTAATCATGCATGTTAATCTGTGATTTAAACTCCGCTAAGTCGATGGTTTTCCAGGCGGATTCAAGCAACCAATTCCATTCTCTTATAACACTAGGAAGAATGAGCCCTTGTACGAATTTGTCCTAGCGTATGGAATAAGAATACTGAGTTTAATAAATAGAATTCATTTCAAATGTGTAGCATATGTATTAAGGTATGCAGATTACGTAACGTCAGAAGCACATACAAATAAATTGTTCACTTTAAAAAAAAAAAAAGATTCAACTTTTTCTGATTTCAAGTGTTGGGAAATTACTTGTCTGCGTCTCCAATTACTGTTCCCGCCATTTTAACGCCCGCCCCAGCACTTCCCTTCTCCCCTTAAAGCCCAAGTAACACTTTCTAGCCGCGGCTCCCGCGTAGCTCAGTTCAGCACACACCAAGGGGTGGATAATCTAATAGTGTCATTAGCTTTTCTCTATTAGAATTGTTTCCCCTTCCAAGAAATAATCACCTCCATTCTCCGGTTCTTGGGAGGGAACAAGATGGAATGACAATAAAGAGAAGAGGAAAGAGAGACGGAAAACATCCCGCTCGTGTTATTTCTAAGTTGCCTCACGCGGCGAACAAAATTAGCAGTGTTTTTTTTTTTTTTTCACAGCACTTGTTTTCCCGTCTGCTTTTGGACCTGACAATCTACGCAGGATCTAATTTACGAAAATTTCCGGAAACCGATCATCTTAGGATGAAACCGTAAGAAATTTAAAAACAATTTAAGAAAAGACGGTAAAAATTTATACAATAAAGAGGGGAGACAAGAAACGAAAGATTTTACAAGCAGATGACAACATTTTTTTTTTGGTTATAGAAAATTAATAAATTTATTGAGGCTATTTAAATAAAATAGATTTTAATCAATCAATTCAGAAAACAAATGAACAGAAAATCGATCTACAATATAATAATTATTATACAATAATGTAAAACAACTGCTCGAGCGTTGTTGTGATCGCTAATTATTGGGAGGTTCCTAAACATAAATGTTACTATATATAGCTCACCTTGCAAGGCAAAAGTAATCGATAAACTTCATTAGATCAATTGCCTGGCAGAATCCACATAGTCCGTATGTAAGGAAATACAGACGAGAATTATGTCCCCTTGTCCGGGCGCCAGACGCGAATATCCCACACAAGCCCGGCCCCTGGCATCTTGTGACGCAAAGGAGCAGAACAGAAATTAGGCAGAAGGTCATGGCCATTAAAACCGACCTTTTAATTTGTAACAAGTTGTAAGTTTTAAAACAAAAAATCCTGACGGCGAAAATTCTTGACGAGATGGAGTGGCGGTCAGAAAGAGCGATTAATTGTGCTGTTGACGGCGACAGACACAATTTTTTTGGTGTTGGTGTTTGGCAACAATGACAATGGCGGCTACCTGCGGTAACGACTTGTGTCCCCTGCTAAGTTTGAACTAAAGAGCAAACGTGAAGCTCGAAAGATGAAACACGTAGTGGTTCTCTCGCTCTTTATACTGTTTTCAAGTCTTGGTGCATCAATATTTGAGTGGAATTTCATAAATAATAGAGCGATCGCCTTAGTTTTTCAGAGTGGGGGGGCCACAATCAGCAACTCATTGGTGGTTCTGTGTCGGACAGCCGAGGTAAAGGGGTGAGGGCGGACAGGGGTGGAGCGGGTATGTCTGAGGGGAGCAAAAGGAGCAGGAGATGGTGGTTGGCAAAGGGGCGCCGGGTACGTCTCAAGGTGGCGGCGGTTTGAAACAAGACGTCCATTGTCTATAAGGCCAATGTGCCTTGCTTTAGTGGAACCACGATCAATGGTGCGGTTGTATCAGAAAATCAACGACTAATTATAAGTACAGTATTTTAAAAAATCCTGACAGAAATTAAAAGCAAAATTTACAATGCTTTCACGCCGACGAAAAAAACAACAACTAACATGTTTAATAACTTACTAATTTACTAATAGCAAACCAAAAACGGTTATTGCAAATAGTGCCGGTCTAAGACATTTGCAAACTAGGCAACAGCATAGGACCTTCATAGGGTGTCGGCCTCGCAGTGGACTTTTAACAATTTTTTTTTAAAGAAGAAATATTAAAACATGTGCCCATTGTTATTGTTTGAGTTTCTAGGTTTTAAATAAATTTCGTAATTTTTTTTTTCGCTGTTTTTTTTTTCTTTTCTGTTTACTTGGGTCCACCAAATTCACTTGGCCTAGGGCCTCTAAAAATCTTAGGCCAGCCCTGTTGCAAGTTATTTAGCCACAGGTAGGCGTTGTTTCAGTAAGTCATGCGAGAAAGGTTTAGTTTCTTGAACTGTTTAGCCCCATAAATCGCTGGTGTCGAGAAACGCCCGAAAAGTGTAATTCTAGAAATCTAAACGTTATATTCAGTGATGCTCAACCTAATTTGACTTGCGGGCCATTTTATTGCCGACACTCGTGTCGCGGGCGACAGCAAAGAGAAGATAGAGAATAAAAAAAAATAATATTAAACTAATTTTATGAGAAACCAGTGTATCTAGTACTTTTATTCATTAATGGGATATTCCTGATTTTTATCCATTCACATGTTGGAAAAGGGCTTCATTTCTCTACTTAAAAATGTGGATTTTCTACACTTTGTTAAAAACATTTCGGCGGGCCAAATGAAGCCAAGTCGCGGACTGGCCCGCGGGCCATATTTTGGGCATCGCTGCGTTATATTGATGCCAAATATGATACTTGCATGAAGCAGTGTTTGTGGCTGAAGCTCATTCCTTAACTCTTTCTCTCCTAACTGACGATACCAACGTTGATTCCATTAGAATGTGGTTAAATTAATTAAGAAACTAGGGTTCATGCTCATTATCTCATTTTCGTTTATAGCTCTTTAAGTGAATGTCGCTTCTATGTGAAAATGGCTCCTACATGAATGTCACTTCTATGTGAATATGGCTCCTACATCAATGTCACTTCTATGTGACTATGGCTCCTACATGAATATCACTTCTATGTGAATATGGCTCCCATTTGAATGTCGCTTCTATGTGAATATGGCTCCTACATGAATGTCACTTCTATGTGAATATTTCTCCTACATGAATGTCACTTCTATGTGACTATGGCTCCTAAATGAATGTCACTTCTATGTGAATATGGCTCCCATTTAAATTTTTAGCTTCTATGTGAATATTTCTCCTACATGAATGTCACTTTTATGTGAATATGGCTCCCATTTGAATATGGCTCTTAAATGAATGCCGCTTCTATGTGAATATGGCTTCCATGTGAATATGTCTCTTAAATGAATGTCGCTTCTATGTGAATATGGCTTCTATGTGAACATGTCTCTTAAATGAATGTTGCTTCTATGAGAATATGGCTTCCATGTGAATATGGCTCTTAAATTAATGTCGCTTCTATGTGAATATGGCTCCTATGTGAACATGGCTCTTAAATGAATGTCGCTTCTATGTGAATATGGCTCCCATTTGAACATGGCTCTTAAATGAATGTCGCTTCTATGTGAATATGGCTTCCATGTGAATATGGCTCTTAAATGAATGTCGCTTCTATGTGAATATGGCTCCCATTTGAACATGGCTCTTAAATGAATGTCGCTTCTATGTGAATATGGCTTCCATGTGAATATGGCTCTTAAATGAATGTCGCTTCTATGTGAATATGGCTCCTATGTGAACTTGGCTCTTAGATGAATGTCGCTTCTATGTGAATATGGCTCCTATGTGAGTCTGGGTACTTTGTGAATATGGCTCCTACATAAATGCTTCTATGTGAATATGGCTCCCATGTGAATGTGGGTAAAATGCGAATATGGTTCCTTTGAGAACTTGGCTGCTTTGTGAATGTGGATACCATGTAAATAGGGCTCAAAATTGAATGTGACTATAATGTGAATTTGTTTTCGCAGTTTAGAAGCTATGGTGTCATGTGATCAGAGGTCAAACAAATAAACAAACAAATAAAACAAACAAGGACATCAGATTAGTTTTGGGCGGGGTTCATGTTGACTGCACTTCCGACATTTTATTTGAAATGACATAGAAAATGTCAGATGACTTGCAATCATTGACATTTCGATATAATCCTTTACCCAGCCTTCACCACAACCAGTGCTGGTCACGCCGTGAATCAACATTACGCGTCAGTGCTCCCGCCGCGTAATAATTTATGAAAGCAATGTCTCATTGTGGTGTCAGAAGGCAAGCGGTATCCCTCCTCAGTCCCAAAAAACAAACAAAAAATCTGTATAACTGTGTACTATCTGTATCAGTTAGCCTAAGTTTATTTATCTACATGGTATGCTGAACGTGGCGCCTAATTCGGAATCCGAATACTGCGGGTACCAATCAAACCAGTAAAATTAAAATTAAATTTTACAATTTTATTTTAACACTTTTTTTTTACAATATAGTTATTATGAGCAAACTAGTTTTTAAAAAACGTATGTAAGATGCATCTTTCCTTTCTATATAAAACAAAATGAATCAATCACCACTAATTCATTGACTAATTGGTTAATTTATTGATTCATTTATGTGTTGTCTTTAATAATGAACAATTTTCAACTTGATCCTTGAATGGGAAGAGAATAAAGGTTTACAAGATTTGTGCTAGACAGACAGTGAGTTGACATATAGAATAATAATTAGCTTTGTTTGATTTTTAAAAAATAATACGTCAATATGAGATAACATGATAACTTTCCCTAGGTATTATGATATTTTGTTTGAGTAACTTTGTGTTGTTAAGTGGAGAAACGGAGAACATATGATCTAATATTGGCCATTTTCTACATCATAACCTCAATGGATCTTTGGCTAAATCTTTAAAAATTATACTTTGTATCTGCCTTTAGTTTACTCTGCAATAATCTCAATTCGATTCACTCTAAATACATCTCAGAGTCAGACACATCAGAATGAGACAACATATGTTCCGGAAGCTGAAAATTGGAACTTGCGAAATATGTCCTTGTTGAGTGCCACCATGAATGCTGGCCTTGTCATGCAAAACGACATTCTTTATCAAGAGGCCCGAACAAGACACGTCCTAAAACAGCCCTAAGGGAAGAAAACTATATGGAGAGCTCCCTGATTTGGAAACCACTGCGCAGTTCATCTCATGTATTGGTCTAGTCATCTGAACACTCCAACATAACAATGAGAACGAAGAAGAACATAAATAGACTAAAACCTGCGTTACATCTCTTTCTGACTTACTGTCTCAGTATGTTACACTTTGAATCCCCATTGATTTCTTCCTTTTATTACACCATACTTAAAAACACTTTTTTTTTCAAAATTCATTTTCTTAATACATCAGCCTTTGAATCACTCTTTGCGTTCAAGTATTTTTATATGAAGCGAGCGAAGAGCACTTAAACAAAAATTCTTGCAGAAATATTGCTGGTCTAATTTAGTCGGTTTTAAGGAGCTAAAGTCTGCCTCCGTTTCGAGCCTCTTTATCCTCCCAGCCTGTCATCCTCCCTCATCCTCCCTCCACCTCCGTCCTCACTTCGACCTTTACATTTTGTTGTCTTGTCGAGACAGCTTTTTACACCAAATCCCAAAGGAAGAAGCCCCCCGGAGGAATCAGCCAATCGCCGACGGGGAGAGTTAGCCATTAGCGTTGATTGGTTGCCCCTAATGGCCAGAGTGGATTAAGGTTACTTCACAGTGGCCACGTTGGACTGAAGACTTTTACTACTATGAGAGTACTGTCGGGACGGGTGGGGGGAGTTTGAAGTGGGGGGGGGAGGACGGCTAGGGGAGGAGTGTTAGGAGGGGAAAGATAAAAAAAAATCTTCTATTAAAATATACATATATATCCACATAGCATATATACCAATATAACATTTATACCCACGTGACATATATGCTCTTAAAAAATATAAAGTTCCCCTTTCAGAGGACCTTGCGGTCTATAGTGCAGATGACCATCGACCGAAACCACCACAACGACCAACCGCCTTTACTGTTCCCCGACTAATGGAGCTGGGTGGAATCAGAGTCGCCATTTACCTATACCTATACCTTAGTCTGTTGGACAGTTGGGGAACCAAGCAAGACTCGTCGACCGTCTTTCTCCATTCCTCCCTTTCTTTTGCCTTGTTTAAAACCTCTTTCAATGGCAGGACCGTCCATTCTTTTATGTTGTCCTCCCATCGCTTTGTCTGTCTGCCTCTTCTTCTTTTTCCTGGAACTGTTCCCTGAAGGAAGGTATTTACGAGCCCCGAAGATCTTGTCCATTTCTTTGTCTATTTCATGCTGGTCATTTTCAGACACATTGTTACGTATATTGTTATTATTTGTAATTTTGACTGCCTTTGTAGCATTTGTGTTTTATGTCTAAACAAAATAAAATTGTTATTAATTGACACGCCGTCGTGTCTTAATTTACTTTCATTATAAGGATAGTATGATAGTAGTTGACTATAGAAATATTTATCTGCAGAATAGAATAAAGCACTTTTTTAATCTAATTTCAACCTCATGGTCGATTTGACAAAAAAATATTGAGACATGTCTTTCGAACTGACATGCCTACCATTAAGCGGACACACATGGTCCGTCAACGAGTTTGTGTATATGTGTGTATACATCTATCTATCTATCTATCTATCTATCTATCTATCTATCTATCTATCTATCTATCTATCTATTTATCTATATCTATCTATCTATATATATATATATATATATATATATATATATATATATATATATATATATATATATATATATATCTTATCTTATATAATACAGACGTTACTTCAAAAAAGAAGATGATTACGTCCTACGCGTCATGCATTTAGTCATGCATATTAACCAATGACTTAAATTCTGCCAAGTCACTGGTTTTCCTGGCTAGCTCAGGCAACCCATTCCATGCTCTAGTAGCACTTGGGAAGAATGAGTATTTGTACAAATTTGTCCTAGCATATGGGACGAGGAATGTGCCTTTATCTTTGTGTCTTTCAGAGTATTTTATTAAATTTTGTTTTTGTATTTGAAGATTATGATTCAGTGTTTTATGTATAATTGCTACTTTACTTTTGAGTCTTATGTCCTAAAGGCTTTCTATATTTAGTGATTTTACTAAAGGTGTTACTCTGGTTAAATGTGAATATTTGTTTGTTATGAATCTCACTGCTCTATTTTGTTTCTGTTCCAGTTTCTTTATGTTTTCTTGAGTTGAGGAGTCCCAAATGGAGGATGCATATTCTATTATTGGCCTAACCAAGGTTAAATAACATTTTAGTTTTATGTTCTTATTTGATTTATAGAAATTTCTTTTAATAAACCCTAGTGCTTTGTTGGATTTTGTAATAGTTTCATCAATATGTGGATTCCATGACAGTTTTTCATTTATTATAACACCTAGGTATTTTGCATTTTTAGTCTGTGTTACTGGTTTGCCATGAATAAGATAAGTGGAATTAATTTGTTTTAGTTTTTTTGTTACTCTTAACAACTGACATTTTTCTGGGTGGAAAGACATGCTCCAATTTGATTCCCATTTCTGTAATTCATCTAATTCTCTTTGTAAAATATCTGTGTCTTGTGTTGTTTTTATTGTTCTATATATTATGCAATCGTCTGCAAATAATCTGACTTTTGTTCCTGAAGTAATGCAATTTGGTAAATCATTTATGTAAATTAAAAATAGTAGTGGACCCAAGACTGTTCCTTGAGGTACACCTGAGTTTACTGTTATTGGTGTTGATTTAGAGCCATTTATTATTACAGTTTGTTCTCTCCCTATCAGAAAATCTTTAATCCACTGATGCAGTGGACCATTAATGCCAAAATATTTTAATTTTTTAAGCAAACTATGGTGGTGAACTTTGTCAAAAGCCTTAGAAAAATCTAGTAAGATAGCATCTATTTGTTCACTATTATCTAAACCTTTAGAAAAATCATCAATTAGTCCTATTAGTTGTGTTTCACATGATCTATATTTCCTAAAGCCATGTTGGTATGGTGTGAGGACATTTTGTTTGTCTAAGTGGTTTATGATATTGCTACATATTGTGTTCTATGATTTTACATGTGATGCTGGTAAGTGATACTGGTCTGTAGTTTCCTGGGTCAGATTTTTCTCCTTTTTTTAATAGGGGGGTAACATTAGCTTCTTTCCAGTCCTTTGGTACTCTGCCCAGGTTAAGTGAAGCCTGAAAGAGTATTTTGAACACTGGGGCTAGCTCATTGCTTAGTTCTTTTGAGTAATCTAGCTGGAATACCATCTGGTCCAGACGCTTTATTTGGTTTGGTGTTGGCTAATAGTTTTTGAATTCCATTTTCTGGTACTACTATATCTTCTATGTTGTCTACTTGGTTCAAATTCAGTAATATGTCTTTGTCTCCTGGGGCTGAGAATGCTGATGCAAAGTATTTGTTCAGGATGTTTGCTTTAGTTTCATTATCATTAAGTATTATGTTATGTTCATCTTTTAATGGCGCTATGCCTGTTGTTTCTATTTTCTTAGACTTAATGTATGACCATAGATTTTTGTTGTTATCTTTAGATATTACATTGTTTATGTATTCACTCTGCAGCTGTCTGCTTACATTTTGGGTTTTCTTTCTGCCTTAGTTTCTTTAAATTTTCTATATAGGTTTTCCTTCTGTTTACAAAGCTTCTTTAGTCTATTATTAAACCAGCATTTATTTATTTTGTTTGATGTGTAATTAGTTGGTATATGATTTTCTATAATGCTTTTAAGATGGTTTTTAATGAAATTCCAGAGGTCATCGACTGGTTGGTTAATGTCTTTTTCTAATAAGAATGTTTGTTGAAAGTTTAATGCAGGTTGATGTAGTTGTGTTAGGTTACATTTATTCCTGAGTAAGATTTTTCTTTTGGGTTTTGAATTGGCTACTGCCTTTATCTGACTGTGTATTTTTATGATCTCATGGTCTGATAGACCAGGGATAATATCATAATCAACTACTAATCCAGGTCTGTTGGTTAAGAAGAGATCTAATGTGTTGTTTAATCTAGTTGGCTTTTTAATGATTTGATCTAAACTTAGGTTGTGTAAAGTGTCTATGAAAAGCTCATTTATGTCCTTAAGGTTTTGGTGTTTATCTATGGTTAGTGTTTTCCAATTTATATCAGGTAGGTGGAAATCACCCATAATCCAAAAAACTGCATTTTTATTTGTTTCTTTAAGTGTAGTAATCTGATTACATAGTTCCTGCATGTATTCTAAACTAGAATTTGGTGTTCTGTAAATGCTGCCTATTATTAGGGATGCTGAAGTGGTATTAATTTTACAAAATGTTGATTCTATATTTTTTGAGTTAGGTAAGGTAATTTCTTCTGCTTTTTATTGCTAGAAGAACTCCATGATTATCAGCCCTATCTTTTCTAAAAATTCCATAATTACTATTGAAAATTTCTGCATTATAAATTTCAGGATGTAGCCAAGTTTCTGTTCCTGCAATTATGTCTGGTTTCTCACATTCTAATAAAAATTCTAAGTCTGCTGTTTTTTTCCTAATGCTTTGAAAATTTATTACTAAGGTTTTAAGGTATATATATATATATATATATATTGTTGCAGAAGTAAAAGAGTTCTCTAGCGATGTCACAAGATGAAAAGTTGGTTAAGTCATAGCACTGTTGTTCTATTGTTAGAAAATATTCAAGTACTTGTGATGAAAATTGATACCGAATCGTGAATGGGAGAGAATCAAGAAAATATAACAGTGGGTAGAAATTAATTGAGAATCTAGTTACTTACCATGTCATTGAGATCTTTATACTAGAGGACCTTAAATTATTCTGACAAAAAGTTAAATATTTGTTTAGATCAGTGGTTCCCAAACTTTTTTATCTCGTAGACCCCTTGCCATTTTTTCTGGCTTTCGGTAGACCCCCTACTTCACTTGTATTGAATTTAGCAAATTCATCAAAACATTTTTAAAACAAATTTCTAACTGTTGTGAGTTAAAGAGTGATAAACTAATTTAAAACCACGCACATCATACGTCACAGAGATCTTCGTATGCCTATAATGTCCCACAGAACCCGTGCCAGGGTCCATCACAGCGCGTATGGCCCCCGTTAGGGAACGAATCGATGGGGGGAGGTTTGGACGGGTTAGCAAGCCTTTGTTACATCCCTACCACGTGCAGTGTACAGTCTCTCGACCGTACTTGTGGTAGCCCACTGAGAGCTATGTGCACTACCGTACTTGGCCTATCCGTTTCCCTTGGCGGACGTTTCCACGGAGGCTCCACGCTGAGGCGACGGTAGCTGGAATTTCCTCCGTTTGCAGCACACCTAGCAGAAGGAAAACTGAATTCAAACTGTGCTGCCTTGCAGCTATACCCGAACATGGGAAAGGTTTCGTGGGTCAACCCTGTTAAAAATAAGGAGCCGGCGACCTTAAATTAGGCAGTTTGCAGCACACACTCTGTCAGAGCCTACGACGCCTCTGATCCCAAACTGTATATATGTCGTTTGGAAAGAATTACAAAAGAAGCTTTTGATTTTATAACTTATGCCACAGATGTGACCTTGATCTGTATTGTTGCTTAAAGAAATTCGTTTAATAATATAGATAATAATAATAATAGATTTATAGATTTGTGTAAAACAGTTATTGAAAACTACAACGGCTGGTAAAATCAATGTTTTACCTAGAGTGTTTTCCGTATTTTGCTATACATGTATTTAAAGAGATTTTGTTAGACGCTCACAAACTATTATCTTCTCTATATGATGTCGAAGAGAGATTTGGTGGGTCTATTCTGTTCTGATACGAACGTTTTTCAAATCTTTATCTATTTTGTCAGGTTGCAGGCATTGTCTCAAATGATCCTCCAGCACAATTGATTTCATATCGGTATAAAAAGGCACTTAGGCAACCACTAGCATGACAAGTAAAGGAATAAATACCAATTTTAAATAATCAACGCTGTATAGTCTACATTCTTTTTGTTAAACATTGGTTGCATGTAGAAATTGAAATTAGATACAACAATTTTTTGTTTGAATGGCAGGATAAATATTTAAAGGATTAACTCTAGTACAAATCATATATTAGTGTATGAAATAATTACATTAATTTGATGTTAAAATTAAAGTGACGACTTTAATTTAATTAAATGAAATCTATTATCGTAGACCCCCCCGTGGACACCTCATAGACCCCCAATTTATGTTTTCCCTTTCGTAGACCCCTTGGAAGTCTTCGTAGACCCCTGGGAATCACTGGTTTAGATCGATAAGTTCGAACATTTTAAAAAGTCAATCGAAATTTAAAACACTTTGCGTGTACATTATAAACGTAGTAACGCTCAAACGAAGATCACAAAGTAAAACAAACTAAAAATAGTTAACTCAATACAAAACATTGAAAAAAAACGATCGTTGAAAGGGAGGCTATCGAGTAAATTTTGCATTCAAGTAAACGACTTTGTGTGATTGTTTCCCTTGCGCTCAATTATAAATGAGACGCTTTTTTGTCGATGGAAGAAAGATGATGATTTGTCCCCGACCAGTCTAAACTTGATACTGAACACAATGTCATAAGTTACACTTCACAGCATTCGTCTTGATTACTTAAAGGAATATAAAAGACTCTACTATCTTTAACCCATGACACTCAAGGTATATTTATTGAATAGCAAGACAATCATTATAAAGACTAGCCTTATTTTTTAAAAATACTTTTGTATGTTTCAGAATTCAAATTTATACATAGGGTAGAAAAAAAATCAACATTTTATACTCATATGAAAAAATAAGGGAATGGTACGCTTATCATACCTTGCGATCTATGAAGGCCAGGTGATGTAAGTCTCATATGTTATTATGGCCGACGGTTAATGAGAGTGCCATGTAGTCAGAACAACGAATAACTGCCTTTACTTTTCCAAAGTATGTCAGATACCCATTAAACTTGGTTGGACTCTGGGGCGCCCTAAATAAATCCCAGTTTTCACCGGGATTCGAAACCGAGACCTTTTCGGTTTGGAAGTCAAGCGAATTATCACTCGGCCACACTATATTGTTTTTAGACACACACAACATAACACCTGCAAAATACATAACACCTGTAAATACATAACACCTGTAAATACATAACACCTGTAAATACCTAACACCTGTAAATACATAACATCTGCAAATACATAACATCTGCAAATACATAACACCTGTAAATACATAACACCTGTAAATATCCTAATAAGAAGTTACCCTGAACTTTTTTTTTCTTTTGTCCTACTTTTGTCCTACTCATGGTTGACTTCTGTCCTTTTTTGTTTGTTATACTTTGTCCTATTATATTATCATTTGCAGACGGCATGTAGATACACGTATTTTCATTTGCAGACGGCATGTAGATACATGTATTTTCAATGGAAGAAGGCATGTAGATATACGTCTTTTCATTCGCACACGGAATATAGATACTGTCAAGGGGAGGTATGGCGAGAATGAATGTTACTTTGATTTTTATATGATAGTTATATCCCTTTCTTTATGTATAGGCCCAGGTTATGAATGTGAACAATCTGCACGTGTTATGAACTGAATGGTTAAGTCTTCCTTGAAAGTGCGAGAGAGTGTGTTAAGTTAGTAAGGTCTTGCTCCCGGTCCAGGAAGGTTGGATGCTTACTTCCTGGACTGGTATTTATGTATTATTTACTGACAGTTAATATAATTGTGTATTTTATTAAGTATTAAAGTATTATTGGCATTTCCATGGATATCTGAGTTGGAGTTAAAGTATATCTAGTAGTAATTGTTCTTATTAGTATTGAGTATTAAAACCCCTAATGAGCCAAGTCTAAGACAAACAAGAAATGAACCCTGACAGATACATGCATTTTTATTTGAAAAAGTCTTTTATTATAGATACTAATCTGACACGATGTTTCCCCCTAATCCTCGTAAACTGCTTATGCTGATTTAAAAAACAAACTCGTCGTGTGCTCATTATTTATAATCATACCTTCTTTCCGTATAATTTAATTTAAATGAACGTTTTTAATCATAGACACCCTTAGAAAAGATACCAACAACAGAGTGTCACAGTCTCAGTTGACATTGCATCATTTAATATTCACGTCATGTTAAGAGTTTAAAAGACACGTGGAACTCTCCTGATTTAGAAAACAGGAAGTAGAATGAAAAGTTGACTTTGAGGTCAGTCAAGTCAGTCAAGTTAGTCAAGTCAAAAGGTATCTTTTAGACCGGATGGTCAAGTAATATTTTGGTCCGGGACGGACAGTAGCGACTTAGAAAAGTCGGTAGTATTTACAGTTAGAAAGTAACTTGTGGGCAGTTGTTGCCAGTGCTCCTTTTGAGATATGTATTATTATTAAGAATTATTCTGTACAGTGTTACCCGCTGAGATGCGGACTTGATTTGTAATTAACGTATTGGATATATTTGATACCGCTGTTATGCGGATAGGACTGTTTATTATTTCTTGACTTGTAGCACTAACAAGGAGTGCAGTATTATTATTATTATTGTAGTAAAATAAACTTCATATGTGTCTGCTGAAACGGTTTGTCAGTTTGTAGTATTTGTCTTGTCACGTGTCAAGAGTACTCCAGGAAGCAAGAACCCAGCATTCCACGACATTCGCATTCTGCGACGTTACACCATTCAACGTCATTTACACAGGGCTAGACATTCCTTAGAGTGGAATACCAAATAGAACGTGGTGACGCAGTGTACTAGATGAAGCCGAGAGGACGGTATAGAGCTTGGAAGCCATTAAAAAAAACTAGCAAGAGACAGTGGAGAGTGGCGTGTTTTTACTGAGGCCCTATATTCCACGAGGAACTCAAAGGAAAGATGATGATGATGATGAATCACAGACATTGGTTTATGCTACTATATTTTTAATATGTTAGTAGACTGATGTTTAGTTTCGAATATAAGAATTTAATATTTTTTACGTATTTCTTTTACCTTCATGTGACAATCTTCAGCTCTCTCCTCTCTCCCTGGTAACACTAAGTTACACCCCACCTACATCTCTTTTGGTTCAACTTTGCAGCACAGTACAAATGCGTTCATTAAAGTGACCTGTGAGTTAGAAGGAGAGAAAGAGAGCAAGAGAGAGAGAAAGTGAGAGGACGAGAAATATAATGATAGAGTGAAAGAGAGGGAAAATAGAAGGAAAAGAGAGAGAAGAAGAGAGAGAAGAAGAGAGAGAGAGATAATGAGGACGAAGAAAACAGAGAGAAAATAGTAGATAGAGAGACAGAAAGGAAGCACTTTTTTATATACATTTTAGTCTGTAAAATACGATTAGATTGATTTATTCAATGTCTTCAATCGATTGGATATTTTAGATATTATCGCACCCGAAACACACTCTAAAAAATGAAACAAATGTTTAATATATTGAGTTAATTATTTTCCTGTCAATCGCGTGAATTCCGTGCACTTTGTTCGCATTGTCTATTATAGTTTACAATAATAGATGCATTTTTTTTTTTACCTTGAAAGCTATTGTACAACTAGTTTTTAATGTCCGCTAAAAAAAAATGGCGCGCGCAGAGCAAATTGGGAACGTTGGTGGGTGTCGTCTGCCATTCACTTCCGTTTTATTTCCTTTTTAACAAATTAACCAAGGGAGACAACGCTAGTATTAATAGCTCACAAGAGACCCAAGTGATTTGCAAGAGTTGACCTTTCCTGTTTACATGTCCAATCAATGTTATTAAAAAAGCGCGCCCTTTCCCTCCCCCCCCCCCCTCCATAGTATTTCCCCATCCCCCCGCTTTTTTTTTTCTTGAATTCAATCGGACTTAAATTACCCATAAATCAAAGAGTAGCTCTATGATAGAAGAGTTGTTTGCATCGTTGAACAGGGCAGGTGGGAAGAGAAACTACCCGCGCCCACATACTCCCCTGATCCTACCCGTAGTCTGGTTCCCCCTCCCCCTCCCCCGCCCCCTCCTTGTCATCCGTTCTTGTTCTTACGGAGGGGGGTGGGGAGGACCCTACCCGGCGCCTCCGTCAGTGTTTTGTTGCTGTTGATGGAGTCTCTCAACAGGTAAGTGAAATACGAACACGTCTGCCGACACAATGGAAATGAATACCGCGCCAATTAGTGAGATTGGGAAGTAACCCGACATTTGTCTGACGAGGTTAGGGTCATTGTTCAGGATGTAGGCCTACTCCAATTTGAGAACCACCATAAATATAACCAGCCAAATTAACATTTTAAAAAAGGTTATCATATTGAAATTGATGTATATTGAACTTAATAGAAGTAGCAGTTGATACAGATCGACGCTGGGTTAGTCTTTATCGAAGTTGATACAGATCAAAGTTGAGTAGGCACCTATATAAATCGATACAAATCGAAATTTATATAGATCGATGTTAATACTTCGAATTCCTCAAGATATGTGCATTTTTTTAAAAAGAGTTTTCGCTGATCAACGCACTGTCTCACATAGTACATAAAGAAATAGCCGCCGTCAACTCAGTCAGAGGCATTCTTCACACTCTATACAATCTGAAGAAAATATCTCTACGTCTGAGAAATATGCTACTTAACTATTTCTCTCCTAATCGACGATACCATTGTTGATTTTAACCTCATTAAATTTAATTAACGTTTAATTTTTCAAACTTGACTTTGAAATATATAAAAAGAGCATGCATTTCCCTTTAATTCTATACCAAATACAACATTTTCTGATTAAAAACAACAAAGCTATTGAAGCCCAATCATAACAGGGGTAGTGAAATAGTAATGAGCAAATGAACAATTCTTTCAAAACATGGAAAAATAATTACGGAGAGAAAGAAATAAATAGTTTAGCGTCACAGTTTATCACAGATTTGTTTCATCTTTAAACTTATTGCCTAGTTTTTAAAATGTATTTTGTCTTGTATCTTTTTTTCTCCGTCCTTTTTAACTTTTTCTCTCCGTAATTATTTACCACATTCTGATGGAATCAACGTTTGTACCGTCGGTTAGGAGAGAAAGAGTTAAGGCTTTGTACTTTTTTCTGTCTCTACTAGATGCTCTCGGGACTCTGGTAATACACTATACACATTTAGCAAGGAGACTGCGTTGATTGTGTGACATCCTGCTTGGATTGTTGAGTCTCATGGGTAATTGTTGTGATTGACATGTAACTGCAGCGTCAGATTGACCTTTGCACGTGCTGTTAAAAGTGGGCTCGGATTCCGCCGGAAATAAGGCAAGGGGGCCGGCCCAAGAATACCTGGAAGAGGTCGCTCAAAATCGAAGCTGAAGATACTGGATTGACATGGGGGCAGATGAAGAAATCTGCTCATTACTGAATACGGTGGAGAGGTGATTGAGCAGATCATGTAAAGGTCATCTGTTTCTGTGACCCACGGTTAACGAGAGTGTCCTGTGACCAGCACAACGACCAACCACCTTTACTTTTCCCCAACTAACATCAGGTAAACATTAGAGCTGGGTGGATTCATAGGCGCCCAAAAGATCCCGAAATTTAAAAAAATCTACACCAGGACTTGAACCTGGGAAACCAATAGCTGTACCACACACCACCGTAAAGGAAATGTTAGTTCTACCTTAATGTTCGAGAAGAAAGGTTACAGGGCATCCGTCTAGCTAGCTTCACCACGTTTATTGTTTAAAATTGTTCTATTTATTAGAAATAATACGATTAAAACCTTTAGTGTTTGTCTTAAAAATATATACATGGAATAATAAAGTTTAGCTTGAAATAACAAGACGATGTGCTGAGTAAGCTATAAATGGATTCAAAATGTGTATGAATTTCAAGTGTCTAAGCCAGCTTGTGGCCATATTTCGTGTTAAACAAATTGATAAATATTACTTGAGTTTGTTTCTGAAGTTTAGTGGAGGTGATCGAATGATTATATGTGTCTCTAAAATGGAAAGCATAAGAATCAGGATCTAGATTTCTAGTGCGTAGAGGGTGAGGGATAGGGCGCTTGGCTTCCGAAATTAAACTAATTTATCAACAACTGCAGTCCTCTGTACTCACGTAGCTTGACCTTCTCCCATACTCTCCCCCCTCCCCCCTTTTCACATCTTTCGACCCTCAGAACACCTATGTCACCGCGTTCGCTGTCCATATGTCCTCTGGTTCTCATTCATCTCTTATTAGCAGACCCTTACGTTTGGCCTCGTATGGCGCTTTGTTGTTTACGCATGCGTGTGGCCTGTTCATGGCTGATTTTATTTTGCTTTAAGAGCCTCTGGTCCAGCAATCACGCCCACCCCACTCTCCCCATCTCTTTCGGCTAGCCGCTTACATTTTTTATTCTTGTAATCAATCAAATTTCGGAGCGTCTGGTCACAACGACAAATCGAACGGACCAATCTTTCCATTATACATGAGTAGTCTCGCTGGACAAATGGTCCAGTCAGGGCTTTACGTTTTAATTGTCAGCTTGCTTTTAAATACAAACTGGGAGCTAACTCTCGACACTTGAGCTAACAGGGTGATGTTATTGTTAATGAAATTAAGAGATTGCGTCATTAGTTCCTGCGCTCCTTTTCTTTCTCTTTGCCCATGTCGTCACCAAAAAAAAAAAATGAAAGAGACTTGTTTTTAATCATCCACCGATGTATTTTATTGTTAGGAGTGCGCTTGCGTGGCCATAAAATTTACATTACTAGCCACGTGACCGTCCCATTGTATCTTTGTAGCGCTTGCGTTATTTCCCCCCCCCCCCCCCATGGTTTGTTTCAAACGGAAAAAAAATGTGTACAAAATTGAAAGAGGAAAATTATGTGTTGGCAAGAAAAGGGGAGGCAACTCAATTGGTACATGAATGGTTATTTATTTGGCAGAACCAGTGAATGTATGTGCTCGCCCTTTATTGTAAGCTCGGCGCATGCGCGAACGACTCCGCTTAAGCCGCACGCAACAGAAGGAAGATATGCCGTAACATTTCCGGTCGCGGGGTGAACATGTGCAGTGCGGGGTGAAGGGGCGGAAGAGGCGCCTGAGACGGGCGCAAGACCAGAAGGTGAACTGTGCATACCTATGCGCCCTCGCGTCAGGTGACTAAAAGGCACCAATTTTTTTTTTAAAACTTTCCAATCTTCTCAGCGCCCTTTAAAGAGTCATGTGGAAAGCGCCGAAGTCAGGAGTCTACGAAGTGTGACTAGCGCCGCCGTAGGTGGTGGAGCCTGTCAAGTGACGCGTGCCCGAGGGCGACCCCCTTCTACCTTGGGTGTGCATATATTTTGTGTCAGTGGAGACGTGGCAGAAAAACTTTGTCAAACATGTGACAGATATATAGGAGCGTGGACGGCACGCGCCAACGATGATACTATCCCGTTAGATGGCAGTAGAGTAGCGCGGGCCTTTTAGAACGAGGCTGCAAAAGAAAAAGATTTTTTTTTTCTTGGGGAAAAAAAAGGGAGGGGGGGGGGGTTTAGTACCGGGAAAATAAAGAATAAAATTATAAAGTTAATTTTTTTTATGAAAGGGAGGCTACTAGCTAAAACATTTAGGCTACATGCCAGTTGTTTTTTTAACGAAATAACAACCATTGACATTGTTTAACAGAATAATTTAAATTTTTAACATAATCTGTGATATTTTTAATTATCTCCATTTTGGGGCTGGATTTAAACGAAACGAAATAAACAAAATAATTTTAAAAAAGGAAATATCATAAAGAATTAATCATACATAAAGAATACACATTATGCAGACACATTAGACATCACTACAAAACTGCTAGGCCAACACCGTACTCTTTTGCTCAGAGATAAGACCTAGCTGGTTGGGAGGGGGCTGTTGTTACCGGTCGTTGGCTTGTAGCACCAAACTGCTGGTAGTAAACTAAGCCGTTGTAGGCGTAATAACTAAAAAAAAACAACTTCAAATAACGTGAATTGCTTCCCTGTGAACAAAATCAAATAGATATATAGACCTAAATCAAGTTGATTTAAAATTACTATAGTAGACTTTACTTTAATATATTTCAACAACGATAAATAAGGTATAACACTTTCAGTTTCACGTTCTAGAGTCGTCTGTCCTAATTCAGACTAAGTGACGACAATGCCACCTATTTTGCATCATTCACAACCAATCGCCAACCTCTTCTCACCGTAATCATAGAAACACACACACACACAGATCGGCCTAAGGCCACTGCAACCTATGCGGCCGCAGTGGGCCTCGCACTTTCATAGACCCCGCGCTAATTCTAAATTATTTATTAAAACTTATAACAAGGTTCCCGCAGACTCCTGATTTTGCATAAGCTCATGGAAATCTCCTGAAAACATTTTTAAAAAATCGCCTGAAAAATGGACACATTTGTCATATTGAGGTGTCATACCTGAGGCCAACAATTCACGAAGATAGATTGATCAATTCGGCAATTTTTTCTGTTGCTATTGAGCGTGATCTATGAAGGACACAGAATTTTGATGATATACTGTATGACTTCGCTACACGCTATGCTCGTAGAGTTAAGTTAATTAAGTTAGTTTGATCGTGATTTTGTACTTAATAAAAAATGAATAGAATGCAAAGACGAATTTATTTTCTAACACAAAATTTTGATTTTCACTTATTATCCTTATCCCTGCACAGACTGGGCCCGCGCAATCTTTTTCGCATAGGGCCCAGCAATTGTTAGGGCCGGCCCTGCACGCACTCAAAAACAAGGTTTAATTTGCCACCGTTTTTTTTTTTTCACTTTTGATTCCTAGATGAATTGATCTGTTATTCTTCCTATATATACGGGGGCGCGATGGCTGATCGGTAAAGCGCTTAGCTCCCGAACCGGGGTCCCGTGTTCGAATCCTGAAAAAGACTAGGATTTTTAATTTTGGGATCTTTGTGTGCCTCTGATGTCCACCCAGTTCTAATGGGTACCTGATGCTGGGGAAAAGCAAAGGCGGTTGGTCGTTGTGTTGGCCACTTGACACCCTCGTTAACCGTGGGCCACAGAAACAGATGAACCTTACCTCATCTGCCCTATAAATCGCAGTGCGTATTATTTTAATCGAAAACAAAAATGATGTTTTTCCGGGAAGGTCAGGGTTGTGCTATTAAAACTAACCTAACTTTTTTATTTATTATATAACTTAACATATTTAATTTTATTTGAAAGGAAAATGAATGGGCTTCAAAAGTGTAAAAAACTAAATATAGTGTTTAAGAAAATATTTCTTATAATAAGTTTAAACTGAGAACGAAAAAATATATAACAAATTCTGTAAAAAAAAAAATCTATTTGTGAAAGATTGAACCTTATTATTCTACATTTAATCTATAAATATTGAAAAATCACAAACCTAAACAGTATATGTCAATTCTTATTTAATAAAGATGAACAAATTCATAAAAATTGTAGAGAGGCAATATTTTCGTGCTATAAATTTAAAATACTTAGAATGATGTAATCAAAATTTGTAGTAATAATTTAGAGAAATAGTTTCACGACACGACTAGGAAGTGGGGCTATAATAAAGTAAGGAAATCTCTTCAAACTCAGTTTTTAATTGTGCTGGCTTTGTAGTTGAGAGATAATTCGCTATAAGTAAATGTCATATACCCACTATAGTGTTGGATCTACCATAGAGCTTAACAATATATTTACAGACATTTCTTGTGCTTATTTCCAGGGTTGCTATAAGAATTATATGAAACAAAAAAATAGTTTCAATCTTAGAGCACTTTCGCAGCACTATGGAAGAAGAAGCTCTATGGGGCAGGTGATGTAAAGGTAATCTACTTCCTAGTCCAAACCTCCCCAATAGAGAACGGGAGACGGCAAGGGGGGGGGGCAGGTTATGAACTCGGAACTGAATATATAATTTAATAAATGTTTAGTTGATCAAACTGTCAGGAGCTACAAAGGTTTAGTTGAACAAACTGCCAGGAGCTACAAAGATTTAGTTGAACAAACTGTCAGGAGCTACAAAGGTTTAGTTGGACTGTCTGGAGCTAAAGAAGTCTAGTTGGACTAATTGCCCGGGGCTACAAAGTTTTCTTAAACTAGCTATCTGGAGGTACAACCAAACAAAATTCTGAGCTACAAAAGGTACTATGCAGGTTGCATTATAAATGTTTTGGTGATTTTTTTTTACCTAAGCTTGCATACAATCTATTATTTATTAACTGGAGCTAGATCCTAACTTTGCTAAAACAGATCTATGCTACCAGTCAGAAGCTATAACAAGATTTAGTTATAACAAGCTAAAGCTATAACAAGCTCAAGCTATAATTAGTAAGGCAACTGAAAAAAATCATACCCCGCCCCTCCAAAAAAACACGCGCACACCCTGCTTATTAATTAACAAATTGTTAATTGTAACTTGATAACTGCATTGCTTTATATGCGATAGGAATACATGTCAGTCTATAGTTATGCATTAGGAAAATGAATCATTTAATAATTGAAAGATATTCAATCCCTTCATTGTGCAGGGATAGTGTCTGCGTTATTTGTTGGGGGGACAATGATCACATTTAGCCACAGTTTAATACTTCAACTGATGGCATGGTCACACACATTCAACCAAGGGCTTTCAATTAAACCTCAGAGTAACAAGGAACATAATAAAATGTTGTTGTTTTTTCAACCCAATCCTCATTTATGAAGCTGATGTGTTTTTGTTAACAGCGATTACTTCGCTACCAATAACAATAGTATAATTATTTAAGAAAAAAAGTGAAATTAATTACCCCCGCCCAACCCCCCACTCACCCACCCGAAAAAAAATCCTGGTTACGCTCATGTTACATCTACTCATAGAGGATTCTAGCCTAGTGATATAGTTTTAGACTTAGAAACATTAAAAAACGGTAGTTTAGGCTATAATACTGGATCTAGTTATAGATCTATTATTGATGAATCTGGTTTGGGGACTTAGTATTGATATTGTGTATTGAAAAATCATATAAGTATATACATTTAAAATAGTAAAAGTTTCCCTTTCAGACCTTGCGATCTACGTGGCAGATGATGTTACAATCACCTGTTTCTATGGCCAACGGTTAATAAGTAGGGTGTCATGTGGCCAGCACAACGACCAACCACTTTACTTTGCCCAGTATCAGGTACCCATTACATTTTTGTGTTCTCAGGGGCTCCCTAAAAATCCGGAAACTCAAAATCGCATTCTTCACCGAGTTTCGAACCCAGGGATCCCAGGTTCGGAAGCCAAGCGCTTAACCACTCAGCCATTGTGCCCCCTATTAGATACACATGTAGCCTTTATTGTCACAAACTAACTCTAGTAGTCCATGTAATGATTCCTAAAAAAGAACTTGCGCAAAATGTTCCTGAAAGTCTATTTATTTATTCAACTCTTTACTGAATACATGCTGAAATTCCCATTGACGTATGTTAAAAATAGATCAAATTTATTATATTTTGAAAAATTAAAACATCAAACCAGAAGTTTCCCGGTATAATCAATTAGCTAATACGGTATTTTTTTCAACCAAAGATATACACAACCTGTCAAATTCTAAATGAACATCTTGTGATCCGTTCTCGAGATGCGTGTCAAGCCAAGTGGATTCAAAAATTCCACCAATGAATGTGCAATCTAGTGAGCGGGATTGTGATTATATTTCAATTATTGTTGGTGGAGCTGACAGTGAGAGGACCTGTAGGCTTAATAAAAATAAAATAGTTTGTGTTTATGGTGACGTCTGTCATGAATATAATTGACATCGGACCCAATGGGATTGTGTCAAAACACAAACTGTCTTTGTTTTACGTTGTAGCGAAATGTTAAAAAAAAACAGGGGAGGCAACTGGCTAATACATGCATAGAAGACTGTGAAAACTGGACATTGGCAAGCTTGTACGCTTTTTGCTGAGCTACAATTATCTCCATTCAACTCATACCAACTGTAAGTTTAAAAAAAAAAAAATTGAAAGTTATCTTACATACGCATAATGCATAATATACACACGCAACGTAATAAGCTATACAATCAATCAAATGTCATAACATAGATATTATATATATATATATATATATATATATATATATATATATATATATACATAGATAGATAGATAGAGTGAGTGAGATATAATCAAACACGGAACCCTCCACTGCTACATAGAGTTTCTCTGTTATTTTTAGATATTTTATTTAAGTTGCTATCATAAAATGTACATCTCGTTCGTAGAACAAGTTGGATAACACGATCTGATGGATTATTAATTTTAGCGTGTAATGAAATAATCCAATCTATTATTATATGAATATTGTATGGTAATACAACCCACCCAATGTATTGTATATGACCTAATCTATTATCATATAATTAAAATGAATCCATTAAACAAGAATTTACTAGTCTACGATAAAATATACTATTAAATGACCAAAAGCACACGTTGTTCAGTCTAATGTGTTTCAATATGACGGAATATATCATAAAATGAGCATATCTTTTACCATTCGTTCATACGTAAAGACGGCCTATTCCATTACTGTATTAACTCTTTCGCTCCGTAATTATTTTTGTTGATTTTGAAGGACATCTTCATTTTACTCATTACTATTTCACTACACCTGTTATGATTGGGCTTCAATTACTTTATTGTTTGTTATCAGAAAATGTTGTATTTGGTATGGAATTAAAAGGGAAATGCATGCTCTTTTTATATATTTTAAAGTCAAGTTTAAAAGTTAAACATTAATTTAATGAGGTCAAATCAACGATGGTATCGTCGATTAGGAGAGCAAGAGTTAATATTTACCTGCAGATTATCGCATTATAAAAGTAACATAATCAATGTAATACCCATATAGTGAAGTTAATAAAAACATACTGTATAATAAAAGTGTTTTTTAAACGATAAATTGTACCCAGTAATTCACTTATAAGTTGAAGCGGTAAGAAACTATAAATAGTGGGCCCACTATCACCGGACGAAAAGGCTAACAGAATAGGCATTAGGCGGAAATCTAGAATGTCCAACGGAGTCACTAAGGGAGGCCTGGGTAAGCAAGGGAAGTAATTCAACTGCCAAGATTAATTTTTCACAAGCCCTTTTAACAGAATGTCGGTTCTGATTGATGAAAGGAAAAGATTAACTTAAATATATATGACATGGAAGGTGCTTAAGACACAAGGCTGGGAGTGGGGGGTTTTGAGATGGGAGGATGGTTTAATCTTACTCACTAACCATGGGCTATGCGTGAATGCCCACATACATTAAGCCTGGTCATAGTACAGTACATGCCCATTTGTCCTATACTTACAATATGTGAATCTGTCCCACTTATAATAATATACATATTGAATTAGTTATGGTGAAAATGTATGTACATATAATGAATAATATATTGCTATCAACATAGATAGAAATCCCAAACACTTCGTGAGTTTGCATGATAAACAAACACATGACAAAGAATCTAAAATCCTTAAGCCCCTTAAAAAGTTAATCAGAATATGCTGTGGTTTCAACTGACCACTTACCTGATGTGGCATCTGAGAATGATGGTAGAGTCCATACGACGACATTTTACCCCAACTGATGTCAAATGTCACAAGATGTCACTAGATGACCTCTTTAAACGCAAAAAAAAGATATCGGTAACAAAAGGTCGAGTCAATCCTCAAATAGAAACAATTTTTTCCACACCAAGAGACCAAAAAATAATGATAATAAATAAATAAAGGTCAAAGGTAAGTCAAGCTTCTTTACTAATTCACTATAAGAAAATTTCTTTTCTTTTTCGAGTCCCTCTAAAAGAATGATGAGTTAGATAATAAATAACACGTCCGAGACATCTATGAAAAAGTTATTTGTTAATAAATTTTTGATGGTCTGTAGGCTTATATCAAGAATAGTAATAATAGAAGTGGAAGGGTAAATTTGATGACGTCCTAGCCTGGACTGTTACTAAAGGTTTATAAATCTTGCATATGGTTAGGCAACGAAGGGCCCACAACGAGGGGCCCACAACGAGGGAGCCAGGTAAGTTCATGTTCTTTTCCCCGTCAACCCCCCCCCCCCACCCCATTTACCATTCACCCCCCCCCCCCCCCCAATGTACGTACACTAAGCCCGTGAGCGCTATTGGGTGCAGGTCGTTGCTAGGCGGAGTTGTATTTAAGGACCGCATGAATTATGCGTGAGCATTCGTGCGCGTTCCTTGTCGTGGCGTTGAGTACCTGAGGCCTGATTGGGTGAAGCAGAGAAGCTAAGAAGTCGCAGGCTTGGCTATTGTTTAGATGAAAGTGTCGGGGAGGGAGCACAGTGGAGGACAGATGGGCGTGGACGCCAGGTAAACACACACACACACAAAAAAGGTGACTGACGAGTTGAGGGACCTGACTGCGTGTGCGCATGCGTTTCTTTTCCTTCTGGAAATCATGAGTAGAAAACTTAGTTCAATTCACGTCTTAATGCCTCAAAGGTCAGCACTTCTTCTTCGTTCTCATTTCTCATGTTGGAAGGCAGGGCCGGTCCTACAGATTGCTGGGCCCTATGCAAAACGGACTGCGCGGGGTCTAGTGTGGATAAGGATAATAAGTGAAAATAAAGATGTTTTGCTAGAAAATAAATTCGTCTTTGCAATTTTTCACACTTTACTAAATACAGATCGCGGTCACATTAACATTACGAGCCATCTAAAGTAGAAAGTAGTTCTCCAATAAAAAGCCGATAAAGATTCAGATCTGACTTTTACTAAAGACAATGAAATTATCGCTTTTGATTTTTTTTTTAAAGAGACCGAGATAGATTTAGATCTATATTTATTTGCCAGTGACTTTTACATTAAATAAAGTACTGGAACTTCCTGTTTTGATAAAAATTCGCCCTATTATTATATATATATATATATATTCCGATTTTTTTTTTACATCGCGAGTAGGATTTATGTTTTCCATATTGAATGATACCCCAAAATGACAATTTTGTATATATTTCAGGACATTTTTAGGACTTTTTAGTATATTTTAATAATTTCAGGACACTTTCATGACTTTTCGTATACTTTGCAATTTAAGGAGATTTCAAAGAGCTCATTGAAAATCAGGAGGCCGCGAGAACCCTGTTATAAGCTAAAATGGTTTAATTTAATAATTTCCAACTAGAGTTGGCGCGTGGCCTATGAAAGTGCGGGACCGACTTCGGCCGTATAGGTTGCAGTGCCCTAAGGCCGGCCCTGTTGGAGGTTTCAGGTCAGTATTCATATATCTGCGATTAACTGCTCAGTGGGTTTCCAGATCAGGCAGTTCTCCGTATAGTTGTTTCTTCTATAGGAGGGTTTTGGGGTCAGAGTCTTGTTCGGGCCTCTTGATATAATATGCAGCTTTGAAGGACATGGACTCTTATATTTTGGCAGTAAAAAATGTTCTAACATCGCACTCTTATATTTTGGCAGTAAAAAATTTTCTAACATCGCACTCTTATATTTTGGCAGTAAAAAATGTTCTAACATCGCACTCTTATATTTTGGCAGTAAAAAATGTTTTAATATCGAACTCTTATATTTTGGCAGTAAATAATGTTCTGACATTGCACTCTTATATTTTGGCAGTAAAAAATGTTCTAATATCGCACTCTTATATTTTGCCAGTAAATAATGTTCTATCATCGCAATCTTATATTTTGGCAGTAAATAATGTTCTAATATCGCACTCTTATATTTTGGCAGTAAATAATGTTCTAATATCGCACTCTTATATTTTGGCAGTAAATAATGTTCTGGTTTCTTATTCTTAAATTCTGGAGATTTTCACGATAAACTAAACAATGTCAAGGACGCTGAATTAAACCTGTTTGTTGCCAACTAAAAGAAATAAAGAATTGAGCTCTAAGTTTAACAATATCCAAAATGTGCAGCAGTTGATCTTCGTATCCAATCTTCTTTACTACCGCTAACCCATTGTTTTTTTTAAATAAGTCATATGGAGAAAGTCTAATGCTTCCTTCATCCTGAAATTATTTAGTGCTAAAAACTGGCAAAAATCTAGGTCATTAGGCATATAGTTTTCCCGCCATGTTTGAAAGCCTCCAATTTGTCCGTATGGATGTTCTAACATCGTACCCTCAAGGTTTTAAAATAAAAACATAAAAGTGGCTGAATCGCTCGTCTCTGAGTCTAGCCAGGGAGCCCCACTTTAAGCATGTGGTACAATGAAGCGTCGCTTGCACTGATAAACTAACTACCTTTTAAGTGTCCTATAGAAAAACATTATTTGCAGACTCTCACAGCAGATAATTCATTGATATGATTTTTTTAAAAACAAAATCTTTACATGAATTTAACTTTTAGACATTCTTACAGAAATAAAGACTCTGTGTCCTAGACCTTATACATCCTTCAAGACGGCAGGGGAAGGTCGCTGGCCATGGGCACCCGCAGGATGTTTTGCAGAGGGGAAGGGTTTAAGGTACTACCCATTGCTCAAAGTCGTAGCCTCAACTTTCTTGTTATAATATTAAAGAAAAGAACTCCCCACCCCCCATTCGGGCCATCATACCTTATCGTTCTTAAATACAAAGTAAATACTTTCTTTTTCATGAATTAAAAAAATAAAATAAGAAATAAAACAAGTGAACAAAGTATTTACTGTACACATTGTTCACTTTATCCGTGAGGCCCGGGCTTTCCTACGTTCGATCAAACACGTACATGGTTGGCCATCTATTCCATACGCCTAGGCTTATCAACTACTCATTAACCAGTGGGGGCACTACTTGTTCAGTTGCTAATTAGATGTTAATTGCTTTGATGGTGCGAAAAACTGACTAGAATTTGGCTACTCAGAATCCAGGAGGATGCGGGCGGCCATGGGTCTGGCACCATTGTGAGAACTGTCAAAAGCGTAGACCACACGATCAGGTTAAAAACTGTTACAGAAACCTTGGTTCTTTACAATCTCGTCTGCTGTCTGTCCATGAAACTGGAGCGTCGTTAGTGATACCACCAAGACGTTACATCTACCACAAAGACTTTTTAGCTACCACCCAGACATTGCGGCTACCATTAAGATATTATGGCTACCACCTTGGCTTATGGCTAACATGAAAACTATACAGCCGTCATCCAAAAGTTCATCTTTGATCTAAGATAATACTTGCTTGCTGTGATCTATTGGACAATGCTGGAAGTGAATCCTGCCTTTGAGTTAATTAGAAACGAAAGAAGCGAAAGGAAAACGTAACGAAGGCAATGCTAATACAAAAAAAAATAATTAAACATTATGATGGCTTGTAAAACAAATAGAGATATGTGGATAAGTAATCACGAGTTTATTTCTACATTTCTATACATCATAGAACATTACGAAAAAAAAGTAAAATATTTGTAAAAAAAAACAAATAAAGCATACTTAAAGTTAACTTAACACTAATTTTTGTTTGTCATTGAAAACAAAAAGTAGCGGGATGTATGGCTGAGGGACGGAAACCTGTGAAGATGGCTGCCTGGTCGTGCGTTTTGCGCGCTGGATTGTCGTTTGGATTTATCGATGGTCCCGGGTTCAAACCCTGCCCGCTCCCATCCCCCGTCGTCCTGCGGGAGGTTTGGACTAGGAAGTAAACTATCTTCAACTCTGAAGGAACATATGAAACATGTCAAACAAACAAAGGTGGTTCGAATAGGAATTCAGACTTGACCTGAGTTTGTGTTTGCTGAGCGCCCAAAGGCAGTACGGAAACCTTCTCACCGATACCATCATGGCCCAACAGAGCACTATGAGCCTATTATTACTTTACTATTAGAAATATGGGCTATATAAAAGCAATTAAAAAATAAAGAAACAAAAAAAAAAGCAGTATGGGGGGACATGTTACTCTAAGTTCCGAATTCTCCATCATTAGAAATTATTTTCATGTTGACTTCCTTTATACGCTTTTCTTTAAAAACAAAAATAAATATAAAAATTGCACTTGGAACTTTCTTGAAAAGTTTTGGCTATCAATGTAACGTTTGAGCTCCGTTTAGGGTTGCAGTTTAATAAAATAAAAAAGGAGAAAATAGCATGTCACTGTTGGGTAAATCCAGCTCGAATAAGAGTGAAAACATTCGTTAAGAAAAAAGAATAATATAAAAAGTGTTTTTAAAACTCCTACTTTCTGTTCAGATATTATAGCAACTTAAGCATTCATATTTTATTTTGATTTTGTAACAGTTATTAATTACTATTTATATTTGTTAAATATAAAAACACAGAAGTGGCGAAAAATTGGAAGTTGCCAACTATGTAAAAGTAACAAAATTAAGAGCACTAAAACCTATCAACACTGGTAACACATAGGCCCCCATATAAAACAATTTCTTTATTCTGTACACCGATTTCACCATACAACGGATACGTATGCAATGTATATAATATACAATGTATCACATAATATAACTACTAACACAATTAACTTAGATTTAACACCGTTAAAGGATAATTACATCAGTAATCAATAAAGCGAACTTTCTGAAATTTCAGCTCGATAAGAAAATGGAAAGTAAAAAATAATACAATTCGAGAATGACGAGAGGGAGAGTTAATAGCAGAAGCTCAGCAAAGGAATAAAGCGGAAGTATTCATTTTCATGTAACCAGTTTTTTGTTTCGTTGCTGAGCCGTAAATTCTTTTGGAAACCTTTGAATAAGCAGTCCAGGAGACTTATCGCAAAGCGATTTTCATCTGGAATTATGAATTTTGAACTCTGATCGGTACCTGGCGTTAATTGAGGAAAGTAAAATATTGGTTGGTCAGTGTGCTGGTCACACGACACCCTCGTTCAACGTCGGCCTAATAAACAGATAACCTCTACATCATCTGCCTTATAGATCGCAAGTACTGAAAGGATATTTTTTACTTTTACTTCCGATACTGCTCTCTACGCCGGGACCCCCTAACCTCTAGCTGCTAGTCATGGGCCCCCTTATTGGGGCTCTCTCAGTTCGTAACAATCGGGGGCTTCCATCGTCAATTTATTTTGCTTTTACAGCTCATCCATATTTAGTTTCACCCGTTGCATTTTTGAAGATCTATGTGAAAGAGGCGCATGGAGAAAGGGGGGGGGGGGGTAGAGATAAAGCGTGTGGGCTATGCGCGAATGTGTCAGTTAAAAAAATTGTGACGTCTGAAAAATAATGACACTGTTGGTATCTGTACAGACGTGACCAATCACCACTTTGCAAAACTAAATTGAAAGGGAGCAAGAGGACCGCTTGCCTACCCCTTCCCTTCAACACCCCCCCCCCCCTCCTGAATGAATAATTAAAAACTGCTTTCAATAACTGACCTTGAAAAAAAAAAAACAGTGCCAGAAAAAAGTTTTCCTGAGAGCCCTAGATGTATTGAAATACGACAATGGAGACAATTTTATCGCCGGTGAGTTTGTGTGTCGCTTCAGTCGGTGTCAGCGATGTCGCTGATAAAAGAGCTGTTTAAAACATAAAAAAAACACGGATGTAGTTTGTTGAACCTTGGCGGTGCATTACTGTAATGAAATTAACAGAAGTGTGCAAATATTGATTGCGTGTAAATCACACTAAACGATTGTTTACCGACAGATTAGGTTTTGATTTTTTCTAAAACGGAATGCAAATATTTTTGTGGAGAGTACTTACGAAAGAAATATACACAATATATTATTTAGTACCACTGTATTACTTGTATAAGTAGTAAGTAAAGTTCCCATTTTAGATCTTGTGGTCTATAGGGCAGATGGTCATCTGTTTCTGTGGCCTACTGTTAACGGAGTGTCATGTAGCCAGTACAATGACCAACCGCCTTTACTTTTTTTCCCCAACTAATGTTAGTTACCCATTAGAGCTGGGTGGACTCAGAGGCGCCCAAAGATCCCGAAATAAAAAATCCCAGTCTTCACCAGGATTTGAACCCAGGAGCCCGGTTCGGAAACCAAGCGTTTACGCCTCAGCCTCCGCGCCTCAACTGTATAACTAATTCTACGTAAATATGTTTGTGTTTTGTGTATAAGGAAATAATGTCATTTTCTTTGAGTTCGTAAATTAAAGATGAATGCAGTATTTCTTATGACCACGCGAACCCAGTTGTCACCTGCAAATCTTACCACATCTAATGCTGACAAATCCTTTAAAAACAACAACAACAAAGCTTACCTAAAGGGGAAGAACTCCGTCCTTAAAACTATATCAACCATTAACGTACAAGTTATTTCCCTAATTCGATACCAAACAAAATAATGAATTAACAATAATTAATTGAGATTTTTTTGTTTGTTTATTGATTCATGTTTTGTTAGGTAAAAATAATTGTTTAAAGTATCAACTTGATCGGAGAATGTGTTATAGAGAAATAGCGTTAACAGTCATTTAAGGGGACTAAATCCAACAAATTTAGCCCCTGCTTTGAATACTTGTTGCCATTTAACGATAAAATGAGTTACCTGTAATTAATTGTCTAACTGATTACTTTTATTTTATTGATTCATAATAACCGTGCAATGTTTCAGCTTGATCCGAGAATAGCTATGGGAGAAATAACGTGTACACACTTTTTACCAGACAGACAAACAGACAGACAGAGTGAGTTGATATAAGCGTTGTAAAAAAAACAACTTCTTTTAAGTAACTTGTTAAATTGTATAGTATTACGCAATCATTTCACACATAGCCGTTCCACAGCCTCTGAAATAAAAAAAAAATATAAGATCAATTAAAATATCGTTACAACATAATCCAAATCTCCCCCCCCCCCTTCCCCCCCCTCCCAAACATTTTTTTGAAATGACGGTTAATGTATTCATTGTCCTTCATTGTACATAAGTCCTTCTTCCCCCCAATGTGTCTCTTCATCCATTGTCAAAGGGCCAAAGTAAACAAACTAACAGACGCAGGGTGGCACTGTTACCCATGACCTAAAAAATTACCCGGTTAGAAAAACAAATGTTTTCCGGGACATTTTGTCAACAGAAATTAAAAAAAAAAAAAAAAAAAAAGTGCACACAATACTTCTAATCGGATGCGTTCCGGGCGGTCCGGACTGGTCACGTGTCACGGACACGCGGCCCGGTGAAAGAGCGACCTGAGGCCTGACTGCTCCGAGTCGCAATTTCATGACAAGTTGTGACAGTTGCAGAGTGAAGAGATGTGTCTGCATGGGCCGCCGTCCAAAATATCATTTTTGCTCGTGAGTCCATTTCCCAGATACTGCACTCCTCCTTAGTAGTTTAGTAGTTCTATTGATACCCCCTATCCCCCCCCCCCCCAAAAAAAAAGTCACTGTTGATCTTTTGCTCTTGGGGATTTTCACACCAAAAGGTAATCCCAGGATTCACAGCGATCTGCTGTTTGTTTGCAATTTGATTTTTGAGAATTCGTTTTATGTTCTTAAAGCTATAAAACAAAATGAAGAAAGAGGAACAAAGAAGAGAAAGCGATAGGAAGAAATGTGTTGGCGATAGAAAGAAGATTAAAGAAAAATATGTAAGAAAATGAAAAGGGGGAAGATTGAAATAAACAGACAAAATAAACAAGGTCAAGGACGCTTTATGTAAGGGTAACTTCTGCTAATTAAATTATAACATTTTCTTTGTGTTACAAGCAAACGAGCTTAGACATTGGATTCAACGCATTCTTCAAATGCTCAAGTCATTATGTTTTATTAAAATAATAATAATAATTTTATTTACAAAGCGCTGTTAACAAACAAAATGTAGGCTCAGGGCGCTGTAATAACATTACAAACATAAACACAAGAGCTAAAATGACAAACAAATCTAAAACAAGTTCTAAACAGGTAGGTCTTAATGTTCTTCTTGTATGTAGTGTAGCATGTTGTCTGCCTGAGATCAATGGGGAGTGAGTTCCAAACCTTTGGTCCGTGCACTGAAAAAGCCTGCAGACCGTAGCTTTTGAGGGAGAAACGTGGCACCACTAGAAGAGTCCATGGAGCGCCGGGCTCTCTGAGGGGCATATGGGAGTGATCAGTTCGCTAAGGCACAAGGGCATTTCTTTATTATAGATACACTGATGACAAAGTGTAGTCACCTTGTAGTCGATTCTCGCTTTCACAGAATACCAGCTTATCAATACTTCCATATTCTGTATACCGGATACACCAAATAGCTTGCTTTTTATACATTTGCAAATCTCCAATTAGTAGCCAACGTATGGTTTTTAAAATATTTCATTTTGGAAATTTTTACCGCATAACAATTGCGAGATTTTTCATAAAATTGATGCATCCGGTGTACGAAATACGGAAGTATTGATAAGCTAAGTATTTTTTAAAAGTTAGAACTTTTTTTAAGCACTGTAGAATCAAATTTTAAAATAAATGGAAAAGTAAAAGAAGTAAAGAAAGAGTAGTTTACTAATGAATCACCATTAGTATGAAAATATCCCATGGAGCAAACATTAACAAACAGACGAAATTATTTTGTTTTTAATCGAGTATTCTGAGCCGAATATACTTCTAAATAAAATGTTGCCAACTTTTTTTTTTTCCAAAAGAGAAGATCACCAATCTGGCACTCAACACACACACACACACAAACAAATAGACAAACTAATGGAGGGGTGATTATAAGTGATCAATATAAAAAAAAAAAAGTCTCCACTTGTCCTTAATTATCTCACCTTGAGTCCCCCCCCCCCCCCTCCTTTCTTTCCATATCGTCTGCTCTTCAAACAACTGAACGGTTTGTTCCGTTTATGATCTTTTTTTTTTTGTTTTTTTTGTTTTGATTTGCCAGGAAAGGCGTAGATCTGGAGGGAAGGGGGGGTCGGGCCGAGGGGAGTACGAGTAAAGGGGAGGAGAAGGAGTTATGTTTAAGTGGAAGCTGACGAGTTTTAATAGCGGTCTTCCGCGTTCATGCGTCGAGTCTCGGCGCCCTGCGCCCTATTCGTAACTAGCTCGTAACGGACAGAGCTGGGGTAGCCCCCCTGTGGTCAGCGAGGCGAGGTAATAAGTCGTGGCATTGTCTAAGGGGGCTGGGGAGAGCGGGGGGGGGGGCAACGATTCGGAGGGAAAAAACCAGGACCATTAAGATTTATTTCAGCGCATGTTAGTCATTTCGAATTGCCTCCCCTCCCCCCTCTTCGGGCGCCTCTTTATTTCTAATCTGAAATTGATTTAAGTCCCCTTTATGGGATTTGCTCTAAATGTCTTCCCAGCTCAGCTTTGATTCAGTGCTGCATTACTCAAAAGTGACGGGGAATAATGGGAGGGGCGGGGGGTTACCAGATTGAAACACAGCTTCAATTCAAGATTAGATTGTATCGAATCTAATATAACATTTACGAGAATCGACAAGAGAAACGATTCAACAAAAGCCTGAATTAAAAGTTTAATTCTATGAGTACCTGATCCAGGAATCTCGACTGTAAGGTTTCCTTGCTGTTTCTTTTTTTGATAAATCAAAATTTGTAGAATTAAACAAACAAACAAACAAAACAAACAAACAAACAAATATTTACTTCCAGTTTTACTGAAATTGTTAGAAATCGACAAAAAACTTGTAAAATGTAATTAAAAACCCAATGATAATAATAAAAATACCACTATCTCATAATTTTAAGAAAACTGAGCTGGAAAAAAACGAAAATATCGGAACCTTGGCTTGGAGATTAGGCGTTTATGGAAATCATCTAAAACAACAATATACCCCATTGTTATATCTACCAAGGGGATAATAACAACTGACCTCACAGATACCTTCAAGGCCTTTGGCATTCCTAGGAACATCTTCGTTGCCTGTCAGAGGGCGGTACTGCTGGTGGAAACTAATAAAGGGACTACGATTAACTTTGTTTCCCTTTAACGAAACTCGACCCTGGCTGCGTCAAAGAGTGAATACTCGTTCTTTTCTAACATAATAATAATAAGAATAATAGCTGGTTTCTGTTCACATAAGAAAGGGTATATACCAGGGTGACTCACTATCTCCGCTCTTGTTCGGCCTAGCGATTAACTCACTATCTAAATTAATCAAGGCACTAAAAACGGTTCTAAATGTACAAAATGTGTGTGCCAATTATTATTACTGGATGATTTAAAGCTATATGCAGAAACCGTGCAAAAGTTACACACCTTAATCAAAACGAGAAAACGCTTTAGTGACGATATCTGTTTGTCTTTTGGCCTGGATAAGTGTGGTATCATAAGCATTAAAAAGAGCAAGCAGCCAATACTAACATTGCATTTGAAGGCATCGAGGTTTAAACTCTGCCTCTCTATATAAATATCTTGGAATAAACCAGAATGCCAGCATGAATCATAAAAAAATTAAAAGAGGTCTTTCTTGGCAAATACAAGCAGTAAATAAAATTCTCAACACAAAACTATCTGGCAGTAACCTCATCACTGCAATAAATAGCTGGGCCGTCCCATTTAGTGTAATCAAATTATCAGATACCGATCTACATGACATTGACAGACTCACGAGGAAATTATTAACCAAATTTCGATGTTTACACCCCAAGTCCTCCACCATAAGGCTATACCAGCCCCGGAAGGATGGAGGCCGTGGATTGCAGAACATCTTCAAACTGTAAGACGCAAGTTTCAAAAATACGATCAAAACTGCACGCCTCCAGCACTGAACTAGTTTCCTTCCTACGCAAATACGACTATGATGCGACCCCTCTGAACCTAAACAATGTTGATGTTAAAGTCTGTTTGGACGACGTTGGGCCTGAGATTCGCCAATGGAAAGAAAAACCACTCCAAGGAAAATTCCCAGCTTTACTAGATGGGGACAACATGACAAGGCTGCTTCCTTAGCATGGCTAAAAGCAGGTCATCTCTACCCTGAAACTGAAGGCTTTGTCACAGCAATACAGGACAGAGTAATTAGGACAAAAAATTACGAGAAACATATCCTAAAACTCAATATTGTTGACAAATGCCGAAAATGTGGAAATGTGGGTGAGTCAGTTGAACACATAATGGCAGGATGTTCAGCCCTATCGGAATCTGCCTACCTAGGTCGCCATAACCAAGTTGCAAAGCTAATACACCACACTTGCCTTGACACACAATTTAATCGGTAAGGATATTCCTCCTTATTACAAATACTCACCACAAGAGGTTCTCGAGTCTACGAATCATCAACTGTACTGGAATAGGCCTATTTTGACTGACAAAACGGTAGACTTTAATCGCTGCTCATCGATAAAAAAGAAAAGGCCGTTACCATTATTGACATCGCGTGCCACTATCTCATAATTAAAAAAAAAACTGAGCTGGAAAAACAACGAAAATTTGGGAACCTAGGCTTGGAGATTAAGCGTTTATGGAAATTATCTAAAACAACAATATACCCCATTATCATATCAACAGAGGGGATAATAACAACTGACCTCACAGATACCTTGTAGGCCCTTGGCATTCCTAGGAACATTCTCGTTGCCTGTCAGAGGGTGGTACTACTGCAGACCTGCCACATCACCAGAAAATTCCTCAGTGGAAACTGATAAAGGGACTAGATGAATTTTGTTTCCCTTTAACGAAACTCGACCCTGGCTGCGCCAGAGAATGAATGATCGTTCTTTTCTAACATAATAATAATAATAATAATAATAATAATAATAATAATAATAACAATAATAATAATGTAATAACGGTAAGTAACCCATTTTACTAAAATCTTAAATATATCTTTAGCAATTAAAGAAATAAAAATAATCATAATAAGGCTTTGTTCGAGTCCAATGATTAATGATGAATGCAGTATTTCATGTGGCTACGCAGCCCTAGCTCTGACCTACATATTTTGCCGCAATCAGGGCAAGCATAACCATTGTCCGCCGGTGGTCGATTAAGATTTTCTCTTCACCGTCTGCGTTTGTCTTCGGCAGCGGATTTTGGTCTCATTTGCGTTAAATACACAGCAGAAACAATTCCCGTTATAAAAATGGGCCAAATACTTACCCCATTTTCCCAAAAGTAGGAGGTATCTTTTCTGATTTTTAGTAAAATTTAATACATGCTTAAAGCATCTGTTTTTTTTTAATCCAGATTTTTATAGTATCTATGTACATAAAGACAAGTTACTTAAAGACATTTTTTTAGCGTGCATTAATAACAGTAATGATAGATACTAAACTTTAATAAATGATAAATAAAAATGTTTTACATTTATATCTATAAAAAAGATGGCTTTCATTGTTGTTGTCAAAATAGTTTTTTTTTCTAAGTATATTACTAAAATATGTTACTGTGTTTAACTTTGTAAATAAATCAGGTCCGGATTAACACATAGATAACACCCGCTTTAGATTAGGGCCTCGCTGTTGTTATATTATTCAACGCTCGTGTCCATTATGCTTAAAGTATCGAAACCTACTTTTTGACCTGCAACGCTTACCAAACAGCAGACTCACAGGGCCCGCCCATGAAAATAATAATTACATGTCTAAGTAACATAATTGTATTCTAAAAAAAACTTATCTAGTTTCATAGGGGAAACAGCCTGAAATAAATCTATTCAAACATTTTAAACTATTATGTAATTTTTACACACTAATCAAGGAAATGCACAGTAATCGAACTCATTTTATTTCCCATGTGTAATCGCCTTTCCACTAAACAAGGTGATGCTCAGTATCGAATCCATTTTCATGCTGTGTAACTAATCGCTTTCACTCTAATCAAGGAAATGTTCCCCAAACGAATCCACGTGAACTCTTGCGTAATCGACTATCTACAAATCAAGATGATGCTCGGATGAAAGCCTTTCCCATACTAAGCATGCACTTGGCACAGCTATTGTTATTCACACCGGAGTTGTTTGCCCTTCAATTACCTCCCCCTTTGAGTGTTTGTGTGTGTTTTCACGCGTTCAGTTCAGGATCTTTTAATGTGATGAGGTTGTTTGTTGTTGTTTTTTTTTGCGACCTGGATTTGTGTAATACTATACCTTGATTGTCTGAGTTTTATTTTTAAAGAGGTCTGTGTTTTTTTTATGTGTATGTCAATTTAAAAAAAAAAAGGAAATTAAATTCAAAGTTGTGTGTGTGAAGATTGATCCCAGGCAAACAGTTTAATATATTTTTCAATAATGTACAACCAGACCCCCCCCCCCCCAAACCTTTCTACCTTTCTAAAATATTTTTATTTAACTCGTATCTTCCTGAAATCTGGACACGAATCTCGAAACAGCTGTAACGATTTTACTAGAAATTTAACAGTTGGTGTATATCGCTGAGCCCGGGCATGCTACCCTGCCTCATAGTGGCGCCCGGGCATGCTACCCTGCCTCATAGTGGCGCTCGGGTGGAAACGCTCGTAAGAGAAAATGATTAGGCTAAAGGGTAGCAAAACAAGACTCCCCTGAGGGGTGCCTAAGGGGGCGCGAGAGCATCCTCATTGCACTGTGCGGAGTTGTAAAAAAAGCTCCCACAACCTTGTCACAATCCAGGCGCTGTTCCTCAAGGGGCCATTACATAAATGGCGTGTCCTGCACGGCTAGCCTGGTATAGAAAAAGGAAAATGGCAGGGGTCTTAGTGTACGCGGTCTCTTGCCGCGAGTCTGACCCACCCGTCAGACAGAACAGTGTACACTGTTCTCATTCAGGCCGGTGAGAGGGAACTCTTGTTCACTTTTGCTGGCCTAGAGTTCCAACAGCCGAAGGCTCCACTCTACCTGACAGTTTAGAAAGAAGAAAAAGAAGAATATCGCTGAGAAAAGATTTACTAGCTCGTTGGCCACACTGGGAAAAAAAAAATACATTTAAATTTGGCTAGAGAGCGAGAAAATACTTACCTTGAACGGACTAGACGTCTTCGGGTATTTCCAAATGTGGGCATCATTCATTCATGAGTTTAGTAAATTAGTATTCAGGAACATTTTGTGCAGTTAAGTCTCAATCTAAATGCCCTAAGCTTTCATTCGAATAAAGGTCTAGTAGATATTTATACATTCGCTTAACGAGGATTAGGTCTGATCAAGTGTGTCTTTATCGGGCTAAAAAATATTACTTTGTGTGTGTGTGAAAAGTTGTTTAAAGAGAAAACGAAAGCATTAAATGCCTCTTAAAAAAAGTTTACTCAACATTCTTATTTAAAGCACTCATGATGTAGACTCCTACACTCTAAATTAATAGGATAGCAAGTTTTCCTTTCCTAAAACTAATTTTTGTAGTGAGTATAGATAATGTCCTTTTCCTTTAAAGAATGAAGTTCTGAGAAATGAATATGGAAATTGGAAGCTACATTGATATTACTTTCGTATTACAGTTTCAATTAGGTGCCATTCATGATTCTTCAAGGCTAGAAAAAAATGAGGTTTAAACTCAGTAGCCTACATAGCTCCTCTGAAATAAACTATTTTGAAAAATTAAAAACGGTCAAAACAGTTTTCTTTTAGGTAGTTATTTTTGTACCAAAGTTATAAATCAACTTTAAAAAAAATCTAACATGCATTAGCTATTAAGAGAAAAAAATCGCGTCCTGTTTAGTTATTAAAAAACAACCTATTTATGATATCGAAATTCCGATATCATATTATTTTAGATCTCTCGAATTTCGAATGCATAAACACATATTTTATGAACATTTCATATTAAAACAATTTATTTCTTTTATATAAACTACTTAGCAGTATTTTTCATAAAAGTGGTTTTAGAAATATGAATATTAACAATGCAATCCTATTTATTAATAAATCTCCGTATCCTATGGTATCATGTCGTTATTCGGCCTTACAACTCAATAACATTGGCAGCACGTTCGGTACATAAACGTCTCTTTTTGTTTTGGCGGAGATGTAGTTGTAGTTGTAGTTGTAGTTGTAGTTGTTGATAGTTTGTAGTTCAGAGCTTCTGACATTCCTGCTGAATATATTGAAACCTGCCTTTTAAACTGCCAGAGTTGACAACTTCGGGGGCCGATTTTGAGTTTTTGTTTTAACACAAACTTAGTAACCTTGTTTTTTTTTTGTGTTTTTTTTTATTCAAGTCACTTCTTCATGGAGGGTGGACGCAGATCTTAAAAAAAACAAAAAAAAACGTCTCTAGAGATTTTCCTATGAATTTAACAGTTGATGTATATTGCTGAGAAAAGAATCACCAGCTAGTTGGCCACATGGAGAAAACTCTAGTTTGACCGTTATAATTTTTCAAAGAAAAAATAAATGAATCTAAATTTGGCTAGAGACTAAATCTAGGTCTAGATCCGACATCGATTTTGAAAGGAGTATCACGTTCTTGAAAAGACTTCCGAATGTACGGCTTAATTGATTCAAGACTTTAATCAATTAATTTTCAGGAAAATTTTGCGCATCGTCTTCTAAGTCTAGATCTAAATGCTTATCATTGGGATATTAAAAGGTGTACAAGATCTATACATTCACTTAACCAGGATTCTATCTCGGGGAGAAGGGGGGGGGGGGTAAAGAATGTTTTTAAATCTAACACTCATGTATTTTTAAGAGAAAAACAATCGCCAGTACGTGGCATAAAGGAAGTATTGTCTTTTAAGAAAAAAAAAATTATTTTTAATGTTTCTTGTTTCTGTCCTCTATATGGTGGATAACTATTTTTGGCATTTCTGTTGTACGAAATATAGAGTAAGTATTGATGAACTATGTATTTTAAAAGCATATGTGTCTGTTTGGAACTTTAAAATCAAATTTTAAGAGCTATCGCTTGTAACATACACTAAAAAAAAGTGGTTTTAAAAATATGAATATTAACAATGCAATCCTACTTATTAATAAATGTCCGTATCCGTGTCAACATGGATCTTTCAAAATGACGTCCTGGATAATTATAAGTGTCTAATTCTAAATATCTCCCAATGTTCCTTGTTTTTCTTTCATGTTTTTCTTAAGTTATTGTATATCGCCCTCCAGTAGACCAGCTGACCAATGAAAAAAAAAAGCGAACTAAAACTGTATAACTATAACACGAGGTCCTCAGTGCACTCAAGGCATTTCTGCAGGGAACAGTACCAGGAAAAAGAACAGGCAAACAATTAAAGTGATTGGAAGAAAGAAGCCAACAGTGAAAGTGATTGGAAGAAAGAAGCAAACAGTGAAAGTGATTGGAAGAAAAAAGCAAACAGTGAAAGTGACTGGAAGAAAGGAGCAAACTGTGAAAGTGATTGGAAGAAAGAAGCAAACAGTGAAAGTGACTGGAAGAAAGAAGCAAACATTGAAAGTGACTGGAAGAAAGGAGCAAACTGTGAAAGTGATTGGAAGAAAGAATCAAGCAGCGAAAGTTATTGGAAGAAAGAAGCAAACAGTGAAAGTGATTGGAAGAATGAAGGAAACAGTGAAAGTGATTGGAAGAAAGAAGCAAACAGTTAAAGTGACTGGAAGAAAGAAGCAAACAGTGAAAGTGACTGGAAGAAAGGAGCAAACTGTGAAAGTGATTGGAAGAAAGAAGCAAACAGTGAAAGTGATGCTAAGAAAATATCAAATTATGGAAGGCCAAGTCATTGAAAGAGATTCTAGTCATAGCAAAAAGATAGGAATGGAGATGGTCAACAGATCGTGTGTTGAGCCTCAACGGTCCAACAGACTTAGGTATTGGCGAAGGTGTTTGTGTGGGCGCAGGCGCTCGTGTCGACGACAAATGAAGAGCAGCGCCTGCAAAGAAGCAAACAGTGAAAGTGATTGGAAGAAAGAAGCAAACAGTGAAAGTGATTGGAATTAAGGAGCAAACAGTGAAAGTCATTGGAAGAAAGAAGCAAACAGTGAAAGTGATTGGATGAAAAGAGCAAACTAGAAAGTGATTGGAAGAAAGATGCGAACAGTGAAAGTGATTGGAAGAAAGGAGCAAACAGTGAAAGTGATTGGAAGAAAGAAGCAAACAGTGAAAGTGATAGGAAGAAAAGAGCAAACAGTAAAAGTGATTGGAAGAAAGAAGCAAACAGTGAAAGTGATTGGAAGAAATAAGCAAGCAGCGAAAGTTATTGGAAGAAAGAAGCAAACATTGAAAGTGGTTGGAAGAAAGAAGCAAACAGTGAAAGTGGTTGGAAGTAAGAAGCAAACAGTGAAAGTGGTTGGAAGTAAGAAGCAAACATTGAAAGTGATTGGATGAAAGAAGCAAACAGTGAAAGTGACTGGAAGAAAGAAGCAAACATTGAAAGTGACTGGAAGAAAGGAGCAAACTGTGAAAGTGATTGGAAGAAAGAATCAAGCAGCGAAAGTTATTGGAAGAAAGAAGCAAACAGTGAAAGTGATTGGAAGAATGAAGGAAACAGTGAAAGTGATTGGAAGAAAGAAGCAAACAGTTAAAGTGACTGGAAGAAAGAAGCAAACAGTGAAAGTGACTGGAAGAAAGGAGCAAACTGTGAAAGTGATTGGAAGAAAGAAGCAAACAGTGAAAGTGATGCTAAGAAAATATCAAATTATGGAAGGCCAAGTCATTGAAAGAGATTCTAGTCATAGCAAAAAGATAGGAATGGAGATGGTCAACAGATCGTGTGTTGAGCCTCAACGGTCCAACAGACTTAGGTATTGGCGAAGGTGTTTGTGTGGGCGCAGGCGCTCGTGTCGACGACAAATGAAGAGCAGCGCCTGCAAAGAAGCAAACAGTGAAAGTGATTGGAAGAAAGAAGCAAACAGTGAAAGTGATTGGAATTAAGGAGCAAACAGTGAAAGTCATTGGAAGAAAGAAGCAAACAGTGAAAGTGATTGGATGAAAAGAGCAAACTAGAAAGTGATTGGAAGAAAGATGCGAACAGTGAAAGTGATTGGAAGAAAGGAGCAAACAGTGAAAGTGATTGGAAGAAAGAAGCAAACAGTGAAAGTGATAGGAAGAAAAGAGCAAACAGTAAAAGTGATTGGAAGAAAGAAGCAAACAGTGAAAGTGATTGGAAGAAATAAGCAAGCAGCGAAAGTTATTGGAAGAAAGAAGCAAACATTGAAAGTGGTTGGAAGAAAGAAGCAAACAGTGAAAGTGGTTGGAAGTAAGAAGCAAACAGTGAAAGTGGTTGGAAGTAAGAAGCAAACATTGAAAGTGATTGGATGAAAGAAGCAAACAGTGAAAGTGATTTGAAGAAAGAAGCAAACAGTGAAAGTGGTTGGAAGAAAGAAGCAAACAGTGAAAGTGGTTGGAAGAAAGAAGCAAACTGTGAAAGTGGTTGGAAGTAAGAAGCAAACATTGAAAGTGATTGGATGAAAGAAGCAAACAGTGAAAGTGATTGGATGAAAGAAGCAAACAGTGAAAGTGGTTGGAAGAAAGAAGCAAACAGTGAAAGTGGTTGGAAGTAAGAAGCAAACAGTGAAAGTGGTTGGAAGTAAGAAGCAAACATTGAAAGTGATTGGATGAAAGAAGCAAACAGTGAAAGTGATTTGAAGAAAGAAGCAAACAGTGAAAGTGGTTGGAAGAAAGAAGCAAACAGTGAAAGTGGTTGGAAGAAAGAAGCAAACTGTGAAAGTGGTTGGAAGTAAGAAGCAAACAGTGAAAGTGGTTGGAAGAAAGAAGCAAACATTGAAAGTGATTGGATGAAAGAAGCAAACAGTGAAAGTGATTGAAAGAAAGAAGCAAACAGTGAAAGTGATTGGATGAAAGAAGCAAACAGTGAAAGTGGTTGGAAGAAAGAAGCAAACAGTGAAAGTGGTTGGAAGAAAGAAGCAAACAGTGAAAGTGGTTGGAAGAAAGAAGCAAACAGTGAAAGTGGTTGGAAGAAAGAAGCAAACAGTGAAAGTGATGCTAAGACAATATCAAATTATGGAAGGCCAAGTCATTGAAAGAGATTCTAGTCATAGCAAAAAGATAGGAATGGAGATGGTCAACAGATCGTGTGTTGAGCCTCAACGGTCCAACAGACTTAGGTATTGGCGAAGGTGTTTGTGTGGGCGCAGGCGCTCGTGTCGACGACAAATGAAGAGCAGCGCCTGCAAAGAAGCAAACAGTGAAAGTGATTGGAAGAAAGAAGCAAACAGTGAAAGTGATTGGAATTAAGGAGCAAACAGTGAAAGTCATTGGAAGAAAGAAGCAAACAGTGAAAGTGATTGGATGAAAAGAGCAAACTAGAAAGTGATTGGAAGAAAGAAGCAAACATTGAAAGTGGTTGGAAGAAAGAAGCAAACAGTGAAAGTGGTTGGAAGTAAGAAGCAAACAGTGAAAGTGGTTGGAAGTAAGAAGCAAACATTGAAAGTGATTGGATGAAAGAAGCAAACAGTGAAAGTGATTTGAAGAAAGAAGCAAACAGTGAAAGTGGTTGGAAGTAAGAAGCAAACATTGAAAGTGATTGGATGAAAGAAGCAAACAGTGAAAGTGATTTGAAGAAAGAAGCAAACAGTGAAAGTGGTTGGAAGAAAGAAGCAAACAGTGAAAGTGGTTGGAAGAAAGAAGCAAACTGTGAAAGTGGTTGGAAGTAAGAAGCAAACATTGAAAGTGATTGGATGAAAGAAGCAAACAGTGAAAGTGATTGGATGAAAGAAGCAAACAGTGAAAGTGGTTGGAAGAAAGAAGCAAACAGTGAAAGTGGTTGGAAGTAAGAAGCAAACAGTGAAAGTGGTTGGAAGTAAGAAGCAAACATTGAAAGTGATTGGATGAAAGAAGCAAACAGTGAAAGTGATTTGAAGAAAGAAGCAAACAGTGAAAGTGGTTGGAAGAAAGAAGCAAACAGTGAAAGTGGTTGGAAGAAAGAAGCAAACTGTGAAAGTGGTTGGAAGTAAGAAGCAAACAGTGAAAGTGGTTGGAAGAAAGAAGCAAACATTGAAAGTGATTGGATGAAAGAAGCAAACAGTGAAAGTGATTGAAAGAAAGAAGCAAACAGTGAAAGTGATTGGATGAAAGAAGCAAACAGTGAAAGTGGTTGGAAGAAAGAAGCAAACAGTGAAAGTGGTTGGAAGAAAGAAGCAAACAGTGAAAGTGGTTGGAAGAAAGAAGCAAACAGTGAAAGTGGTTGGAAGAAAGAAGCAAACAGTGAAAGTGATGCTAAGACAATATCAAATTATGGAAGGCCAAGTCATTGAAAGAGATTCTAGTCATAGCAAAAAGATAGGAATGGAGATGGTCAACAGATCGTGTGTTGAGCCTCAACGGTCCAACAGACTTAGGTATTGGCGAAGGTGTTTGTGTGGGCGCAGGCGCTCGTGTCGACGACAAATGAAGAGCAGCGCCTGCAAAGAAGCAAACAGTGAAAGTGATTGGAAGAAAGAAGCAAACAGTGAAAGTGATTGGAATTAAGGAGCAAACAGTGAAAGTCATTGGAAGAAAGAAGCAAACAGTGAAAGTGATTGGATGAAAAGAGCAAACTAGAAAGTGATTGGAAGAAAGATGCGAACAGTGAAAGTGATTGGAAGAAAGGAGCAAACAGTGAAAGTGATTGGAAGAAAGAAGCAAACAGTGAAAGTGATAGGAAGAAAAGAGCAAACAGTAAAAGTGATTGGAAGAAAGAAGCAAACTGTGAAAGTGATTGGAAGAAATAAGCAAGCAGCGAAAGTTATTGGAAGAAAGAAGCAAACATTGAAAGTGGTTGGAAGAAAGAAGCAAACAGTGAAAGTGGTTGGAAGTAAGAAGCAAACAGTGAAAGTGGTTGGAAGTAAGAAGCAAACATTGAAAGTGATTGGATGAAAGAAGCAAACAGTGAAAGTGATTTGAAGAAAGAAGCAAACTGTGAAAGTGGTTGGAAGTAAGAAGCAAACATTGAAAGTGATTGGATGAAAGAAGCAAACAGTGAAAGTGATTGGATGAAAGAAGCAAACAGTGAAAGTGGTTGGAAGAAAGAAGCAAACAGTGAAAGTGGTTGGAAGTAAGAAGCAAACAGTGAAAGTGGTTGGAAGTAAGAAGCAAACATTGAAAGTGATTGGATGAAAGAAGCAAACAGTGAAAGTGATTTGAAGAAAGAAGCAAACAGTGAAAGTGGTTGGAAGAAAGAAGCAAACAGTGAAAGTGGTTGGAAGAAAGAAGCAAACTGTGAAAGTGGTTGGAAGTAAGAAGCAAACAGTGAAAGTGGTTGGAAGAAAGAAGCAAACATTGAAAGTGATTGGATGAAAGAAGCAAACAGTGAAAGTGATTGAAAGAAAGAAGCAAACAGTGAAAGTGATTGGATGAAAGAAGCAAACAGTGAAAGTGGTTGGAAGAAAGAAGCAAACAGTGAAAGTGGTTGGAAGAAAGAAGCAAACAGTGAAAGTGGTTGGAAGAAAGAAGCAAACAGTGAAAGTGGTTGGAAGAAAGAAGCAAACAGTGAAAGTGATGCTAAGACAATATCAAATTATGGAAGGCCAAGTCATTGAAAGAGATTCTAGTCATAGCAAAAAGATAGGAATGGAGATGGTCAACAGATCGTGTGTTGAGCCTCAACGGTCCAACAGACTTAGGTATTGGCGAAGGTGTTTGTGTGGGCGCAGGCGCTCGTGTCGACGACAAATGAAGAGCAGCGCCTGCAAGAAGCAAACAGTGAAAGTGATTGGAAGAAAGAAGCAAACAGTGAAAGTGATTGGAATTAAGGAGCAAACAGTGAAAGTCATTGGAAGAAAGAAGCAAACAGTGAAAGTGATTGGATGAAAAGAGCAAACTAGAAAGTGATTGGAAGAAAGATGCGAACAGTGAAAGTGATTGGAAGAAAGGAGCAAACAGTGAAAGTGATTGGAAGAAAGAAGCAAACAGTGAAAGTGATAGGAAGAAAAGAGCAAACAGTAAAAGTGATTGGAAGAAAGAAGCAAACAGTGAAAGTGATTGGAAGAAATAAGCAAGCAGCGAAAGTTATTGGAAGAAAGAAGCAAACATTGAAAGTGGTTGGAAGAAAGAAGCAAACAGTGAAAGTGGTTGGAAGTAAGAAGCAAACAGTGAAAGTGGTTGGAAGTAAGAAGCAAACATTGAAAGTGATTGGATGAAAGAAGCAAACAGTGAAAGTGATTTGAAGAAAGAAGCAAACAGTGAAAGTGGTTGGAAGAAAGAAGCAAACAGTGAAAGTGGTTGGAAGAAAGAAGCAAACTGTGAAAGTGGTTGGAAGTAAGAAGCAAACATTGAAAGTGATTGGATGAAAGAAGCAAACAGTGAAAGTGATTGGATGAAAGAAGCAAACAGTGAAAGTGGTTGGAAGAAAGAAGCAAACAGTGAAAGTGATTTGAAGAAAGAAGCAAACAGTGAAAGTGGTTGGAAGAAAGAAGCAAACAGTGAAAGTGGTTGGAAGAAAGAAGCAAACTGTGAAAGTGGTTGGAAGTAAGAAGCAAACATTGAAAGTGATTGGATGAAAGAAGCAAACAGTGAAAGTGATTGGATGAAAGAAGCAAACAGTGAAAGTGGTTGGAAGAAAGAAGCAAACAGTGAAAGTGGTTGGAAGAAAGAAGCAAACAGTGAAAGTGGTTGGAAGAAAGAAGCAAACAGTGAAAGTGGTTGGAAGAAAGAAGCAAACAGTGAAAGTGATGCTAAGACAATATCAAATTATGGAAGGCCAAGTCATTGAAAGAGATTCTAGTCATAGCAAAAAGATAGGAATGGAGATGGTCAACAGATCGTGTGTTGAGCCTCAACGGTCCAACAGACTTAGGTATTGGCGAAGGTGTTTGTGTGGGCGCAGGCGCTCGTGTCGACGACAAATGAAGAGCAGCGCCTGCAAAGAAGCAAACAGTGAAAGTGATTGGAAGAAAGAAGCAAACAGTGAAAGTGATTGGAATTAAGGAGCAAACTGTGAAAGTGGTTGGAAGTAAGAAGCAAACATTGAAAGTGATTGGATGAAAGAAGCAAACAGTGAAAGTGATTGGATGAAAGAAGCAAACATTGAAAGTGATTGGATGAAAGAAGCAAACAGTGAAAGTGATTGGATGAAAGAAGCAAACAGTGAAAGTGGTTGGAAGAAAGAAGCAAACAGTAAAAGTGGTTGGAAGTAAGAAGCAAACAGTGAAAGTGGTTGGAAGTAAGAAGCAAACATTGAAAGTGATTGGATGAAAGAAGCAAACAGTGAAAGTGATTTGAAGAAAGAAGCAAACAGTGAAAGTGGTTGGAAGTAAGAAGCAAACAGTGAAAGTGGTTGGAAGTAAGAAGCAAACATTGAAAGTGATTGGATGAAAGAAGCAAACAGTGAAAGTGATTTGAAGAAAGAAGCAAACAGTGAAAGTGGTTGGAAGAAAGAAGCAAACAGTGAAAGTGGTTGGAAGAAAGAAGCAAACTGTGAAAGTGGTTGGAAGTAAGAAGCAAACAGTGAAAGTGGTTGGAAGAAAGAAGCAAACATTGAAAGTGATTGGATGAAAGAAGCAAACAGTGAAAGTGATTGAAAGAAAGAAGCAAACAGTGAAAGTGATTGGATGAAAGAAGCAAACAGTGAAAGTGGTTGGAAGAAAGAAGCAAACAGTGAAAGTGGTTGGAAGAAAGAAGCAAACAGTGAAAGTGGTTGGAAGAAAGAAGCAAACAGTGAAAGTGGTTGGAAGAAAGAAGCAAACAGTGAAAGTGATGCTAAGACAATATCAAATTATGGAAGGCCAAGTCATTGAAAGAGATTCTAGTCATAGCAAAAAGATAGGAATGGAGATGGTCAACAGATCGTGTGTTGAGCCTCAACGGTCCAACAGACTTAGGTATTGGCGAAGGTGTTTGTGTGGGCGCAGGCGCTCGTGTCGACGACAAATGAAGAGCAGCGCCTGCAAAGAAGCAAACAGTGAAAGTGATTGGAAGAAAGAAGCAAACAGTGAAAGTGATTGGAATTAAGGAGCAAACAGTGAAAGTCATTGGAAGAAAGAAGCAAACAGTGAAAGTGATTGGATGAAAAGAGCAAACTAGAAAGTGATTGGAAGAAAGATGCGAACAGTGAAAGTGATTGGAAGAAAGGAGCAAACAGTGAAAGTGATTGGAAGAAAGAAGCAAACAGTGAAAGTGATAGGAAGAAAAGAGCAAACAGTAAAAGTGATTGGAAGAAAGAAGCAAACAGTGAAAGTGATTGGAAGAAATAAGCAAGCAGCGAAAGTTATTGGAAGAAAGAAGCAAACATTGAAAGTGGTTGGAAGAAAGAAGCAAACAGTGAAAGTAGTTGGAAGTAAGAAGCAAACAGTGAAAGTGGTTGGAAGTAAGAAGCAAACATTGAAAGTGATTGGATGAAAGAAGCAAACAGTGAAAGTGATTTGAAGAAAGAAGCAAACAGTGAAAGTGGTTGGAAGAAAGAAGCAAACAGTGAAAGTGGTTGGAAGAAAGAAGCAAACTGTGAAAGTGGTTGGAAGTAAGAAGCAAACAGTGAAAGTGGTTGGAAGAAAGAAGCAAACATTGAAAGTGATTGGATGAAAGAAGCAAACAGTGAAAGTGATTGAAAGAAAGAAGCAAACAGTGAAAGTGATTGGATGAAAGAAGCAAACAGTGAAAGTGGTTGGAAGAAAGAAGCAAACAGTGAAAGTGGTTGGAAGAAAGAAGCAAACAGTGAAAGTGGTTGGAAGAAAGAAGCAAACAGTGAAAGTGGTTGGAAGAAAGAAGCAAACAGTGAAAGTGATGCTAAGACAATATCAAATTATGGAAGGCCAAGTCATTGAAAGAGATTCTAGTCATAGCAAAAAGATAAGAATGGAGATGGATGGTCAACAGATCGTGTGTTGAGCCTCAACGGTCCAACAGACTTAGGTATTGGCGACGGTGTTTGTGTGGGCGCGGGCGCTCGTGTCGACGACAAATGAAGAGCAGCGCCCCGCTCCGCCGCAATCAGAGGGGCACGCGCGAACACTTGAGCACATCTTGGGGGATAACATGTGACATCACGGATGTTTGTTAAGGGGGAGGGGCACCGGCTTTCAGAGGGCAGCGATCAGGCGCCCCCCCGGAGTGACATTGATTGGAAAGTATTATTTCGTTAAGGGATTGGGGGGGGGGGGGGGGGGCAAATCTGATAGAAGTGATAAGGAAATTAAATTATGTTTTTTATTTACATTACATTTACACAAAAAAAAAAAGTTAAATTAAAGAAGAAATAAAAAAAGTCTCTTCGTGGTAAATGTAGAGCTTTGCAATGTAAAATGTATCTGTTTGATATTATCTCTTTATCTCTCTTTCTCTCTTTCTCTCTATCCCTCTCTTAGTTTTATTTTCTTTTACTGATTTTTATTTTCTCTCTATTTTGTACTCTCTTTTTTTTTCTTTTGTTTTTCTATATATTTTTTTTCTCTCTTTTTTAAATTGTTCTTTTTTATGTCTCTCTATGTTCTCTCTTTGCTGTCTCTTTTTTTTGTCTATATAATTAACATCTCATTCGTTTCACATCTCTTCCGATGTTTCGCGTTGTTTTTTTTTTCTGATTGCTTATTAGTAGTCGAATTGTCTTTTAAAACTCATTTAGTCACTGTTCCAATCTTTCATATCGTACCTTTATACCTTTCTTATTTTTTCTTCTCTATCTCTCTCTCTCTCTCTCTTTTTCCGTTTCTACTTCTCTCTATGTGTGTCTTTTTGTCTCTAGATGTTTTGTTTTCCTCTCTATGTCTTCTCTCTTTTCCTTCTTTCCCCCTAAATTTGTGTCTCTCCGTTTCTCTCGTTATGTGCATCTCTTTCTTCCTCTGTTCCAACTCTCTCTCTCTTTCTATCTCTCTCTCTCTCCCTGTCTCTCTTCACTTTTTCGTATTTCTCTGTAATTAACCTCCCCCCCCTCTCCAAGTTATATATATCTTTCGGTCTCTCTGCTCCCACACCCTCGTCATTACTGCTCACTTTTACCTTCCCCCCTTTTCTTCTCTGTTTCTCTCCGTGTCTCTCACTCCCTATTCTCCAATGTCTCGAATTCTCGCTCTATCTCTGACTCTCTGTCTCTCTCACTCTCTGTCTCTGTAATCTCTCTTTCTCTCTCACTCTGTCTCTGTAATCTCTCTTTCTTTCCCACTCTCATTCTCTGTCTCTGTAATCTCTCTTTCTCTCACTCTCTGTAATCTCTCTTTCTCTCTCATTCTCTGTCTCTGTAATCTCTCTTTCTCTCTCACTCTCTGTCTCTGTAATCTCTCTTTCTCTCTCATTCTCTGTCTCTGTAATCTCCCTTTCTCTCTCACTCTCTGTCTCTGTAATCTCTCTTTCTCTCCCACTCTCTGTTGCTGTAATCTCCCTTTCTCTCTCACTCTCTGTAATCTCTATTTCTTTCTCATTCTCTGTCTCTGTAATCTCTCTTTCTCTCTCACTCTCTGTCTCTGTAATCTCTCTTTCTCTCTCACTCTCTGTCTCTGTAATCTCCCTTTCTCTCTCACTCTCTGTCTCTGTAATCTCCCTTTCTCTCTCACTCTCTGTCTCTCACTTCCGTCGTTCTTCCAAAATCATTCAATTCGATGAGGTTTCCGAATACAAAAACAAATTGAGAGTGACATATGGCCCCCCTACCTGGCCCAGGTGAGACAATCTGATGACAACATTCAATCAACCAACTTCCACTCAGCAAAAGTGAAAAATACCCCCCCCCCCCCACAAAAATAATAATAATAGTAATATAAAAAAAAACAATATAGGGCATTTCTATTTTTTTGTTATCACCGATCAATGTAAGCCTAGACCCTAGTCTCTTTTTTTTTCTGTGAGACAGATCTCCCTCTTCCAGGGCCGTCTGTTCACTTATTGGTTAAAAAAACAACAACAAAATACAACTGAATATCATTTAGTGCTTCATTGTTTGGGGCGCGGTGGCTGAGTGGTTAAGCGATTGGCTTCCGAACCTGGTTCCGAATCACGCGGAATATCGGGATTTTTAGGGCACCCTTGAGTCCACCCAACTCTAATAGGCACCTGTGCTGGCCACATGACACCTTACCCGCTAACCGTTGGCCAAAGAAACAGATGAACTTAACATCATCTGCCCTATAGATCGCAAGATCTGAAAGGGGAATTTTACTTTTCTTTACTTGTGGTCTATTTGAAATGCAATAAGAAACTCATTTCGCCAAATCTCAATTGGACAGCTCGGTAGATAGAACATCGCGCTAGTAAGACGAATGACGTGAATAACCTCCATTATAGTCTACTAGCCTTTTTTTTTTCTCTTTATTTTTCAATGACAAATTAAATAGAGCTAATTCAATTTCTATATTTAGAAATATATTCGTTTTTCTACATTATTTCTTTTTTTTTTCTTTCCTGTCGATTATCCTCTTTGCGTCTCAACCTTTGATGTCCCCATGCCATGAGAAGCGATCATGGGCTTAAATTTTCCCTGTTGTAGATCTTTTCTTAAGAAAGTATTGGAAGTTTCATGATAACTCTCGTGTCACTCTCACGGCCGGTCCTAACAATTGCGGGCCCTATGCGAAACGGATTTGTTTTAGAAAATGAATTCGTCTTTGCATTTCAAGTATAAAATCACCATCAAATTAACTTTAATTTATGAGCCTTGCTTGTAGCAAAGTCATACAGTATATCATCGAAATTCTTATTCCTATATAGATCACGTTCAATAGCAAGAATTGCCAAATTGTTCAATCTATCTTTATAACCTCTAAGTAATTCTTGTGTTACGTATCTAGGTAACAATGCCTAGATACTATTGTTTTTTTTTCTTGACCTGTAGGTTGTCTGCCCCTTTGTGTAATAAGTTTTTTTTATTCTTCAAGAGTCAAGCCACACAGACAGTGACCGGTCCTTGACCTATGTGTGTACCTCTGGTTGAAAGGAGGGTGTTTTTTTTTTTTTTTTTTTCTTCTGTCTCTTTGAAGAGCGTTCTAGATCTGGGTGTTGATGACTTTCTGTTCTAGAAATTACTAGATATCGACGCGCGGTAGATTATATAAAGACCGCTCGCGTAACGTTGACGGACAGACATACGGAGACAACCGTGAGACAGAATAGCGGAGACATTGCGTGACCCGTGCGTGGTATACCAATTGATCGTGTAAGTTAAGATTTTTCTTTTTTCAAGGCCTTGCTTGTATTTGTAATTATATTTTCAAACTCTTGTATTGTAATATTTTTACATGCCATTTTTGTAAAAGGGTTTTGGTCAACCCTTCCATTTTGTATTGAGTTATATTATGATTAAACATTAAGTTGATATTTTACCTTCCGATTTCTTGTGTCATATTTTTTTTTGTTATTCATTGTAAGTCTTTGATTAAATTCAGACTTAAGATAAGTGACACAACTGCTTTTCTATTGTCACGTTCCCCTAGGCAAGCCATTTAAAAGTAGAATTCAATTCGTAATACGTGACACTTGATATATTAAATAGATCTAGCATTTTCATTCTAATTCTAGATTAAGATCTCTAGACAGGGCCGGAGTCTCCACAAGTAAGGGACCACCACAAAAGAGATGAAAATATCCGAATTTTGAAGGCTCGGAAAGTTTGTTTTTTTGTTGTTTTTTTTTTCTATTTTTATGGCTGGCAAACATTTCGTAATTAAGAAGTGTTCGCTTCTAGCATGCTCGGATCGGAATAAATAATACAGATCCGGATTTGCCAAGGGCCTTACCCTCCACTAACTCAATAATATAAACTTTTTAGACTAAAATATGCATATTCAGTATTTTTTAAAACGAAAGTGGAATAAATTTACAAGAATTTTATTTCTTTTTTTTCTAAAACATAACGTGCTTTTAGATATAATTATTTACATTCATAAGTGGATCTTTATTAAAGCTTTTGAGAAATTGTAGGGGCCTTCACAAAAATCCTGCCTCGGACCTCGAAATACTTAAATCCGGATCCGTCCATGTCTCTAGATCGAAATATGTAAATAAAATAATACCACTACTGTTGTTTTTTAGATTTAGATCTATATGTGACAGTGACTATTGAAGTAAATAAAGTACTGGAACTTTCGTTATTGGTTAAAATTTGTCCTGTCATTACATTTTTATTAAATGAAAGCTGACAATTCCGTTTTTTTTCAATATTGAATGATACCCCAAAAATGATAATTTTGTTTCTTTTTCAGCAGATTTTTTATGAGTTTTCAGGAAATTTTAATAACTTCAGGAGATTTCTATGAGTTCCTGGAAAATAAGTTACAATGATTAAATTTAATAATTTACACCTAGCAATAGATTGGGGTCTATGAAAGTACAGGGCCCACTGCAGCCACATAGGTTGCCCCCCCCCCCCCCCACTTCCACTGCACAGCTCTCCACAAAATAGTCGTTTAGGAAGAATATCACAGGGACCCAGCTCCATTCTAATGCTCCCACTTTCTTGGCCACTTTATAAACGACTTCATAAATACAGTCAGACAAAAACGACTTCTACAAACTCAGAACTGCACACTAAAGATGAGATCGTATTATTTTTTTATTGCTAAAAAAAAAACCATTGGAAATAAATAGAGGGTGGAGAGGGAGAGAGAGAGAGAAGGATACAGGGCGATATGTCGACTTAGATACTGTGTTTAATTGCCCGTCTATTTCCAGAATTCAATAGCTCTCTCCTTTCCCCCACTCCCAAATGTAATAGCTTTAAATTTAACTCCATTTTTTAAATGTAAAACAGAGACTTTTAACTTAATGTTTCACGTCTACTGATCCAATCAACGTATTTATGATTCAATCAACTTTCACCTTTCACCTCCCAGTCACCCTTTCAACCCTCACTCACCCTTTCCATTTTTAATCTCCCCCCCCCCCCCCCCCAATTTTTAAATCCCCCCCCCCCCCATTGCTTTACCTTTCCGTCACCTGTACTACATTGACATTTTATAATCTCTGCACAAATTATCCAATTAATATGTAATTAGGAAATTCAAACAGATCATCGGGCTGTGTCTCCTCACTTAAAAGGAGAACAGAGGAACAGCTGCCAAAGTTAGTGATCCTTGCTCCCAACTTTTCGTTTCCTTCGAAATTCTCCTTTGTCGGAAGACAGGTCACTTTTTTTTTAAAGTTGCATTTTTTTTTTAACATGTCTGTCGCCATGGATGGCTGACCACGAAAACAGTCGAAGAAGAAAGTGACGCAACATAACAAGTAACTACGCACGAGAATCTTGGTCGAGCCGGTTTTAGGGCTCAGGAAGCCTCCAATTATTTCTTAGCTTTTCATCTTAATCTTGCCTTTATTTTTTTTGTTCAATAAAGAATACTTCTGTTTTACCAAAGCTAGATCTAATCATTTTTTCCGAATACACTATTCAGTTCATATGGAGAGCTGCAATAACAAAAAATAAACAATAGCTTAATAAACAGAGACGACTTAAACTTTCCTAAGAACAAAACACACACACACACACACAAACACACACACACACACACCTACATACATACATACATACATACATACATACATACATACATACATACATACATACATACATACATACATACATACATACATACATACATACATATTTATATATATATATATATATATATATATATAGATAGATAGATAGATAGATAGATAGATAGATAGATAGATAGATAGATAGATAGACAGACAGATAGATAGATAGATAGACAGACAGACAGATAGTCAGACATTGTGGTTGTGAAATGTGCATTGGAAATCTTTATGTGCATCTCCTTCTAAACCTCATCAAAGCAAATAATACTGATGAATGAGTACTTTATGTACTTTATGTACCGGTAGTTTGCGGCAAGTCTCGCTTTAAACATGAGGGGTATATTAGGGTGCGGGTTGTGCGATTTAGTTTTTACTTATTTTGTAAGGTGTGCGGGGTATACGCGTGTGACCCCGGGATGGGGGGTATATGCGCGAAAATACGGTAAGTATAAAACATAGTGAATATTAAAGAATTAAGTATTTAAAAATTTCAAGATAAATATATATATATATATATATATACAGGGCTTTTTTTTGTCACGGTACGCTCCGGTACGGCGTATCGGCACCTTTTTGAATTTTTTTTTTTTACTTTTCCTGTATTTTAACGTATATTATTAAGTTTTAGTAGTTAAAATTAAGGCTATCCACTACGGAGTACCGACACTTAATGACTGAGTACTGGCACCTATTTTTTTTAGTTTTACAAAAAAAAGCACTATATATATATAATGTATAATGTATAAATAATGTATAAAACATATTGATCAGGTATAAAGTATTAAAATTTTTAATTTGATGCGCACGAACATAGGTAACTAGAAAGAAAAATATGTTTTTTTTTTAAGTCTTATCCACATAGATTTAATCTTAATGATCAAAAAAAAGTAAATAAAGAAAAAGTTCCATTTTCAGACCCTGTGGTCTATAGGGCAGATGATGTAATGGTCATCTGTGGCCAGCACAACTACCAACCGCCTTTCCTCTTTTCCAACTTATGTCAGGTACCCATTAGAGCTGGGTGGACTCAGAGGCGCTCAAAGATCCCGAAATTAAAAAATCCCAGTCTTCGCCGAAATTCGAACCCAGGACTCCAAGTCCAGAAGCCAAGCGCTTTACCGCTCAGCCATCGCGCCTCCACTTTTTTAATAAATAAAAGAAGACGCACATAAAAATACCAATAATAAAATTCCAATCATAAAATTTGAATCATAAAATTCCAATCATAGGAGGGGGGGGGGAGAGAACATGTGTCATCTATATTTCATTTCAATCAGCTGCTCACTCTCTTCTTCTCTGACTCTCGATCTACTCCACTGATTCTGTTAGCCGGGAGAGAGAGTGGGTCGCGAAAAGAGGGGAGAGGGGGAGAAATTCCACAGATATGCTTGACTAATCAAGAAGTAACTAGTGTTGGCTATCTTTCGTTTAAAAGACCCCCCCCCCCCCTTCGCTCGGCCACAACTACTTGGATGGTTCACAATAAAATCCCGCCCCCCCCCCCTTTTTTTTTCACGTGACAAGAATAAGAACACTTGCCTTCTGTTCCAATGACGTTCAAACTTCTGTTTCTTTATACTCTCTCTTTCTCTCTCTCTCTCTCTCTCTCTCGCACCCTCTCTCTCTCTCATTCTCTCTTTCTCTATCTTTATCTTATTAGTTTCACTTTATTATTTTTTTCTTTCTTTCTTTCGCTTTTCCTTTTTTTCCCCTCCCTCTTTCTTTCATTTCTCTTTAGTTCATCATTTCTCTCTTTTTCTTTTGTTATATATTTTCTCTTGCATTGTCTATGGTTGTCTCTCCTATTCTCTTTCTTGCTTTCTCGCACTTTTTCTCTCTTTTCTTCCTTTATTTGAGTATCTTTTTTTTTTCTTTCTTTCTCTCTTTCATTCATTCATTTTTATTCATTTTTAATCTCTACTTCACAATTCTTTTCTCAAATGTCTCTTTAATTTACCTTTTATTTTGTAGTCTCAGTGTATCATTTCCTCTTTCTTTTTTTTTCTCTTTCTCTTTCTCTCACTATTATATCTTGATCTCTTTTTTTTTCTTTCTCTCTATATCTCTCCCCCATTCTTTATTTTCCTCTCTCTCTCTCTTTTGTTCTCTCATTCTCTCTTTTGTTCTCTCATTCTCTCTTTTGTTCTCTCATTCTCTCTTTTGTTCTCTCATTCTCTCTTTTGTTCTCTCATTCTCTCTTTTGTTCTCTCATTCTCTCTCTCTTTTGTTCTCTCATTCTCTCTTTTGTTCTCTCATTCTCTCTTTTGTTCTCTCATTCTCTCTCTTTTGTTCTCTCATTCTCTCTTTTGTTCTCTCATTCTCTCTCTCTTTTGTTCTCTCATTCTCTCTTTTGTTCTCTCATTCTCTCTTTTGTTCTCTCATTCTCTCTTTTGTTCTCTCATTCTCTCTTTTGTTCTCTCATTCTCTCTTTTGTTCTCTCATTCTCTCTTTTGTTCTCTCATTCTCTCTCTCTTTTGTTCTCTCATTCTCTCTTTTGTTCTCTCATTCTCTCTTTTGTTCTCTCATTCTCTCTTTTGTTCTCTCATTCTCTCTTTTGTTCTCTCATTCTCTCTCTCTTTTGTTCTCTCATTCTCTCTTTTGTTCTCTCATTCTCTCTTTTGTTCTCTCATTCTCTCTTTTGTTCTCTCATTCTCTCTTTTGTTCTCTCATTCTCTCTTTTGTTCTCTCATTCTCTCTTTTGTTCTCTCATTCTCTCTTTTGTTCTCTCATTCTCTCTTTTGTTCTCTCATTCTCTCTTTTGTTCTCTCATTCTCTCTTTTGTTCTCTCATTCTCTCTTTTGTTCTCTCATTCTCTCTCTCTTTTGTTCTCTCATTCTCTCTTTTGTTCTCTCATTCTCTCTTTTGTTCTCTCATTCTCTCTTTTGTTCTCTCATTCTCTCTTTTGTTCTCTCATTCTCTCTCTCTTTTGTTCTCTCATTCTCTCTTTTGTTCTCTCATTCTCTCTTTTGTTCTCTCATTCTCTCTTTTGTTCTCTCATTCTCTCTTTTGTTCTCTCATTCTCTCTTTTGTTCTCTCATTCTCTCTCTTTTTTGTTCTCTCATTCTCTCTCTCTTTTGTTCTCTCATTCTCTCTTTTGTTCTCTCATTTTCTCTCTCTTTTGTTCTCTCATTCTCTCTCTCTTTTGTTCTCTCATTCTCTCTTTTGTTCTCTCATTCTCTCTCTCTTTTGTTCTCTCATTCTCTCTCTCTTTTGTTCTCTCATTCTCTCTTTTGTTCTCTCATTCTCTCTTTTGTTCTCTCATTCTCTCTTTTGTTCTCTCATTCTCTCTTTTGTTCTCTCATTCTCTCTTTTGTTCTCTCATTCTCTCTTTTGTTCTCTCATTCTCTCTTTTGTTCTCTCATTCTTTCTCTCTTTTGTTCTCTCATTCTCTCTTTTGTTCTCTCATTCTCTCTTTTGTTCTCTCATTCTCTCTTTAGTTCTCTCATTCTCTCTTTTGTTCTCTCATTCTCTCTCTCTTTTGTTCTCTCATTCTCTCTTTTGTTCTCTCATTCTCTCTCTCTTTTGTTCTCTCATTCTCTCTCTATTTCCCACCTTCTCTCTCCCTCTCTCTCTCTCTCTCTCATTTTATCTTTCATCTCTTCCATTGTTCCATCCATCACTTCCAGCGATCTCTCATTAAATTTTGAAGAGATAAGACATCTCCTCCCCCCTCCCAACTTTATAACTCCCCCCCCCCCCCCAGACACGTCCCCCTTCCCCCCTCATCAAGTAGACCTGACATTGAGCAATGGAGGACAGGTAAGGCAGGTAACTCAAGTCTAACGTTCTAGAATGGAAGATTTCCCCCAGGAGACGAAGAGAATGAAGGCAGAAGATTCACTCACTGACCAACACTCTGGGTGGCACACACCACACCACCCTTACCCACCTCCACACCCACCCACTCTCCTAGAGATGTCGCCTTCGTATACGATTTCTTTACATGTCAATGACATCCTCCTCTTCAATTTCTGCGTGTGTGTGGCGGTCGAGGGAAATATTGTGTATAGGCGGCATCGCTTTCTGGTGTCTTACTATCGATAGAGACACGATAGGAAACAAAGCACCACTAAGTATAGAACAAATTTCTGATAGTGAGCACAACAAGACGCGACTCCCTCACAGTGTTAATTAATTGTAAAACTCAATAGCTCCTACCGCAATATGGTGCGTCACTTCGAGTATTAATACAGTAGAATGCGTTGGGACGCTAGCAACAGTTTTTTTAAAACTTTCCTTATAAGAAGAGCTCATCAAGTCTCGTTTAGAACGTAAAGAAGAACGTGGAGAATATTTTCATGTAGTGCAAATCAACGATGTGCTTCTCCATAAAGACATTAACAACAGGATAGCCAAGGCAATGGGCACCATGACACGGTTGCAGAAAAGATTGTGGGACAATACCTTGCTGACTAACATCCGATGCCAAAGGCGGATCTTCAAAATAAGGTGGCAAGATAAAATAACCAATGACGAAGGGCTACAAAGAGCAGGGTGCCAGGACACCCAGTGCGTTGTCAGCAGCAGACGCCTTGGCTGACTTGGCCACGTTCATGGAATGCCAGCAGGTCGACTTCCACAAGACATTCTGTATGGTGATCTAACAGAAAGCAGGAGAGCCGCTGGTTGTCCTATTTTACGGTATACTTATGTATTAAACGCGACATGAAGCTTTTCAAAATCGACACTAACAGCTGGGGAAAAGTGGCACTGGTTAGATCCACATGGAGAGCGAGCATAAAGGAATGGTGCTGTTCATCAAGGATTGGCCTCTTTAATCACACATGAAGTTACAAGAGGAAAAAGATTATCTCTCGAGATGTAAAATGCCACAAAACAGGATGTGCATTGCTTTTTAACTATTTTTTATACAATGTTTTTTTTCAAACGAACAGGCCAGTAACACAAAAGTTTAAGCCCCACCCGGGAAATCAGTTTTTTTCCCTCAGCTTTTTTTTGTTTTGTGTTCCTTTTTATATTCTAAAGGCATTAATTTTTTTTGTTGTTTTTTTTTTTAAATCTACAGATGTCGTTCTTTTATTAAAAGTTGTCAATTTATTGACAAAGTCTACAATTTTTACGTTTTTCGAAATTTTTATTTTTTCAAATTTTTTTTTTTTTTTTGCTATTTAGACTTACCTTTCATTGCTTGGGGTATGTTAAGTTTTTTCAAACCGGAAATCTCTATGAATATTACGACATTTCAATAAATCTCATTAAATCTTTTACAATGGCTATAAAAGAATCAGTATAAAACAGATTGATTAGAACACAGGAAGGGTCTACTCCCCTCCCCGCCAAGTGCTTGATTTACCTAAAGCTATAGATTAGGGCACCCCACTTGCTCGAGGCCTTTCCATTTAATGATTCCAGGGATATTTTCAATCATTTTAAAGAAAGAGCAAAGAAAAAAATTGCCTTACGTTGATTACAATTGGCCCCATTACTCAAATAGCTTAATGAAGTCGAAATCCGGTCCTGGCTCGGCAAGCTACTGTTGACAAGTAACTTTGCTGCTCCGCATTATGCACTATAACTCCCAAACAAGTCACGTGACACTGCTAAACACATTCTCCCTTTAGGTCTCAAATCTGGAAACACTAATGTAATTTAAAAAGTCTTCAAGGTAGAAGACTCAAATATAAAGGGCACATTCCTCATTCCATATACTAGGACAAATTTGTACAAATGCTCCTTCTTCCCTAGTACTATTAGAGCATGGAATGGGTTGCCTGAGCCAGCCAGGAAAACCAATGACTTGGCAGAATTTAAGTCATTGGTTAACATGCATGGCTAGATGCATGACTCGTAGGACGTAGGCTAACAATCTTTTTTGAAGTAACGTCTGTATTTTATAAGATAATATGTACACCACTGTTTCTGAATTTCTTCAAAGGCGACACCGGGAATCATAGTTTGAGCGAAGCTGGGTAATGTATGCACCAAGTAATGCGGTCAAAAAGTAGGCCCAATATGAACATATTCCAACCGTAACAACAATTTTTAAACAATAACAATTTTATTTGTTTTGCCACAAAGCGCAGTTGCCTCAGAGCACCGGTACTACAAAGCACAGTTGCCTCAGAGCACAGGCGCTACAAAGCACAGTTGCCTCAGATCACAGGTATTACAAAGGCTATCAAAATGACAAATAATAACACATCCCCCTTTCAGACCTTGCGATCTATGGGGCCAGATGTCTAGATCTTATTGTCATATGTTTCTTTGGCCGGCGGTTAACGAGCAGGGTGTCATGTGGCCAGCACAACGACCTATCGCCTTAACTTTCCCCAACTCAAGTCAGGAACCCATTAGAGTTTTGGTGGACTCAGGGGCGCCCTGAAAATCCCGAAATTTAAAATCCCAGTCTTCGAACACGGGACTTCAGGTTTGGAAGCCGAGCGCTTAACCACTCAGCCACCGCGCACCAAATAATAACAATATAAACATAATCAAGAAGAATACTGATGAAAAGTAATAATAATGTAAGTAGGAACGCGTCCATCTAGAGACATCCACACATAGATAAAGATACGCCCTCATTTTGTCACACATATGACCGTTTATCTTATATAAATCTGTCATTATTTTTCAGGAGTGTATCACGCATGGATAGTTGATAATCAACATTGTTCTAATCAAAATATAATATTACTCATAATTATTTATTAGCATAGTCCGGACATTGGTTTCGATATTTATTCACCAATAATATTTTTATTCATTCATTAAACATATTGCGTACGTTTTTAAATATGCTGATAATCGATAGCGCGCATATTTTTTTTAATTTCACATTTCCCCCCATTCATATTCAAATTATAACAGAACGCAACAATTTTTTAGTTTAAATTAAACTTTTCATTTTGGGTAAAACTGTAGCTAATACGGTGGTTAATTAGATTCACAGGAGACGGTACATTCCCTTAGCATTTACTGTAGCCAACGAAGGGAAGTTACCATTACAGTAATCATTAACTTCCATTGGAAACTTGAAACCAGTGGTAGCTTTTTACAGGATTGGTAACGGGAACATCACGAGGCTACATGAACATCACGAGGCTACATGAACATCACTGGGCTACATGAACATCCCTATTTTGAAAGTAACCCATTTTTAATGCATTAAATGAACAAAAAAAAAAGAATAAAATGATTTAAATTACAACGTAATGACGCATGAAGATGTTAATACCAAATGACATTATTGATACCAAATGACATTGCTATTACTAAATGGCATTGTTAATACCAAATGACATTGTTAATACCAAATGACATTGTTAATACCAAATGACATTGTTAATACCAAATGACATTGTTAATACCAAATGACATTGTTAATACCAAATGACATTGTTAATACCAAAAGACATTATCTTATAAAATACAGACGTTACTTCAAAAAGAAGATGATTACGTCCTACGAGTGCTACTCTTCAAACATCACTGGGCTACATGACCATCACTGGGCTACATGATCATCACTGGGCTACGTGATCATCACTGGGCTAAATGATCATCACTGGGCTAAATGATCATCGCTGGGCTACATGATCATCGCTGGGCTACATGATCATCACTGGGCTACATGATCATCACTAGGCTACAAGATCATCACTAGGCTACATGATCATCACTGTGCTTTGCCGCTTCCGAAAGCAAGCGCAACTTATACCATGCAAATACATTTTTCCGAGTGATGCTACTGCTCGTCGTCACCTTGCATACTGTCACATAAACACTTGATTTTTTTTTTCTTAGCGAGAAAGTGAAGCTGGAAATGGGCCCCAGAATTGCACAATTCTTGAATAGCCCCCAAGTAATTCAAAGATAACGATTGAATCATGGATTGGATATAGTAAAAACAAAAACAAATGGACTCAACCCAAAAGGAAACATTAATTCCAGTGCTGATATAGTTTCAGGAAAGCTCTCATTATGCCGCTCACAGAAAATAATGGTTATCTATGAACAATTTTATCGTTGTAGCTTTTAAGAGTTTCGGTCCTTGGTTCTCAAATTTCTCCCCATCCCCCATCGCCCCCAACCTCTTTTCTAATTCCAGTTCTTAATATTTCCTTGGAAGCTAGCGCTATGAAAGAGGGAGCCACTAGTCCTATCATTGTTTCCTGACTTTGAAACAAAAGTTTAACTGTGCCATAGAATTGCGAAGCCTCCCCCCCCCCCCCCCCCCCACAATCCATCCACCTCCGTTTATTTTCCAAGAGTTTTAATATTTGATAAGACAGTCCAGCGAAGGTGAACTGTACTGAACCCCACCCCCTTTCTCCCACTTTTCCCTTGTCTGCGCTGCACTGGGGCGGCAGAGCCTAGCGCGACGGTGGTCATTGAAGCGTGGGGCCGCGTTCTCCTACTGTTTCTATTGGAACTAGGGTTCAATTATTTACATGTCTGTTCAATAAGACTATCATCTACCGTTACAGGGAACACACACACACACATATATATATGCACAAACACACATACATGCACTCGAAGCCACATATTTGTACACGCACACACATGCATGAACACGCAGACACCTATCTTCCACTATTGTTTTATATCTAATACATCTACATATTCTATCTATGTTTCTTTCAGATCATTTGCTCCGTGGACTAAGGGGTTATGTTGTGTCTGGATCGGATGGTCCAGTTATAAGCCACCATATTCTAAGTCTCCGTGCTGGGATTACTCCCTTGTAGCACGGCCCAGGTATCCGGCAGTGTTCTCCGTATAGTTCGAGATCCCCCGCATGTAACAGTTCTATCTTTTTCAATGCTAAACGTATCATTAAAACTGTTTTTTCAGCACCTTACCTTACCATACATTACCTTATCCTATCTTATTCTATACAGACGTTACTTAAAAAATGAAGATGATTACGTCCTACGCGTCATGCATCTGGTCATATATGTTAACCAATGACTTAAATTCTGCCAAGTCATTGGTTTTCCTGGCTGGCTCAGGCAACCCATTCCATGCTCTAATAGTACTAGGGAAGAAGGAGCATTTATACAAATTTGTCCTAGCATTTGGAACGAAGCATATCCCTTTATCTTTGTGTCTTTCTGAGTATGTTATTAAATTTTATTTTTGTATTTGAAGATTATGGTTCAGTGTTTTATGTATAATTGCTACTTTACTTTAGAGTCTTCTCTCCTGAAGGCTTTCTAAATTTAGTGATTTTACTATAGGTGTTACTCTAGTCAAATGTGAATATTCGTTTGTTATGCTTATAATAGTTGAGAACAAGTTAAACCATTTTATTCCATCCTCGCAGAGTCAACATCGACGGATGGTAGAACAAAAATAGGCTTCTATCGGACTACGGCCTGCACCACTACCGGATCCAGAACTTTGGAGTGGGGGGGGGGGGGCGATTTTTTTCCAAACCCTAACCCTAACGCCCAGTAAACCCTAACCCTATGCATAAACGTGCGTACAGCACACACACACACACACACACACAAACACACACACATATATATATAAAAGAATTTAAAAAAGCAGCATTTCTCAACATTCGGCATAAATAAATAAATATATATATATATATACATATATATATATATATATATATATATATGAGAAATAAAAAAGCAGTGTTTCTCAACTTTCTGCGAAGAAAAAACCCCCAGACATGTTGAGCCCTTTCTCTTGAAAGTTTGGGCTCCTGGAGGAGAGCTGTAAGGCCATTTAGTGGGTTTCGGGGCGAAACCCCGACGCCAAATCTTTTTTTTGCATTCTTCACTGTAGAAACGCATTGTCCTGTCATCTACAGTTCCTTATTTATCAGTGGGGTTTGGGGCAAGGCCCCGACGCCAAAATCTTTTTCTTGCATTCTTCACTGCAGAAAAGCATTCTCCTGATATCTACAGCTCATTATTTATTAGTGGGGATCGGGGCGAAGCGTTTTTTAGCATTCTTCACTGTAGAAGAAACACATTCTCCTGACATCTACAGCTCATTATGTATCAGTGGGGTTTGGGGCAAGGCCCCGACGCCAAAATCGTTTTCTTGCATTCTTCACTGCAGAAAAGCATTTTCCTGAGATCTACAGCTTGTTATTTATCAGTGGGGATCGGGGCGAAGCCCCGACGCCAAAAGCGTTTTTTAGCATTCTTCACTGCAGAAACGCATTCTCCTGACATCTACAGCTCATTTATCAGTGGGGTTTGGGGCAAGGCCCCGACGCCAAAATCGTTTTCTTTCATTCTTCACTGCAGAAACGAATTCTCCTGACATCTACAGTTCATTATTCATTGTATTAAAAAGTGACCTTTTCAATAATGTTTAAATTGAAAAAATATTCTAATATGAATTAGAAAGGCCCTTACTACATTGCAAATAAAACAATTTGAAGATACCCCACATATTTAGATTTATGCTTTGAAGATCGCCGACGAAAAAAAAAATTAGAATAATAATATTTTTTTAAACATTTTGTTCAATAAGCATGTTTGTAACTTTGTTTTGTTACTGAACTATAATTCTAAGCTCTAACAAAAAATTTCGGAAGTGGGAGGAGAAATTAACTGGACCAATTAGACTCTATTCTAAATTTGTTTGCATTTTTAGGATTGAAGCATAAATTATGAGCTAAAGTCCCAAACTTATTTAACTAGAAAAATAGCAGATTGAGTTTGAGTAAAGGTTGGAAAAAGGCGACTAGGAAAAGAATATTTGGGTTCAGAACACATCTCAATCGTTACTCTTGTACTGAAAAATTTCGTATGAATTCTAAATTTTCCAAAGCAAAGTCTTTCTTTAAAAAAATTACGATAAATTTATGTGAAATTGCATAAACTCTGTCGCTATATTTGACTATTCTGATTTAAAACATCATGTTTTCGTCCGGTAGAATGAAAACGATTAATCCTCGCTCCTTTTTATAATTTCTGTTAATGATTGTATTTGGCATTAAAGAATTGGGGTTGTGCGACTCAATATAAGAATTTAATTTATAGCACATATAAAATATATTAGTGACAGATTTTTCTTATAATTTTGTAATTTCTTAACTATAATTCAAAAAGAAAAAGTATTGGTGTGTCCGATGGGCGGAAGGCGAATGCATGTATCGCCCCTCCCACCTGGTACAATTTTTTTTTTCATTTTATATTTACTAATCATAAAATTTGAGATTAGAGTGTAGTACGACATAATATACAATGGTTTCACATATCAATACGTAGCTTATATTATGTAGATATTCAACTAATTTTGTTCACAAATTATGGTTTCCCCTTAAAAGTAGGACCGCCCCCCCCCCCACACACTCAAAGGGTTTTGGTGGGAATGGCAGTAGATGTATTCGCTCCTCCCTCCACCCAATCGGAAAACAGGAGAACGACATAATATAAAGATCTGTTACAACACCAATAACACGTTTGAATCCTATAGATATTGAATTGATTCTGTTAGCAAACTGTTATTTCTACAAATTTATTGGACCGCCCCCCCACTCGAAAGTTTATGGGGTTGGGGGGGGGGGCTGGATTGATGCCATCGCCCCCTTCCGACCCCACCAAATCGGCCAAAATGCCTGATGGGGGGGGGGGGGCGAAATAATCTAAAAATAGGTTGAAATATAAATAATTAGCATATATTATTAACATAAGTAATAAATTTGTATACAAAGTGTGTGAATTCTGTACTAAAATTCGTCCGCCCCCCCCCCCTCGCCCCTACCGCCTTCCCCTGGATCCGCCAGTGGCCTGTACAAATACGCGCCAGAATTCCTCGATCTTTCTGTGTAGCCGACACTACCCATCAGCTCTGTTGAAGGCGTTTTAGAAACGTTAAACGCTGTTTAATTTATTCTACAAACTTTGGTTATAGCTAAAATTGTAAAAAATGAATAATTGGAAAAAAAATCTTTTTGATCAAGAGTATTCAACGAGAAAGCAATAGGAATAAGTGCGGTAGTGACATAACGGAAACTAATAAAACAAATTAATTGATTAAGAAAATAATTAGACAAAGTTAGCAATGCCAAGGACGCCATATTGAAAGATCTCTGCTGCCAACTCTATAATAATTTGTGTGTGTTTGTGTGTTACAATGAGAGTAGGGCCGGCCTTAGGACGATTTGACCGATTGCTCCAAATGGGAATGGCGCCTGGCAGGAACCTCTCGATTTGATTTAGCATATAACTATTATTCATGGCTCTTGTCAAAGGCTTTTAAAGATGAATGACTTAAAGGATTAACACATATAATATATCATACGATTGACGTAACTTAAATAAACCCACTGGCCCCTATTGCGTTTGAGTTGCTTCCTATGCATGTTGTATAGTATTCGTTGATATATTGATTTAATAAATAGTAATAGTTGTTATTGGCAAAAAAAAAATTCGAAAAGGGGGGGGGGGGGCTCGCCATTGGTAAGGCCGGCCCTGAATAAGAGAGCTTAGAAATTTAATTGTACAGAGATGAAATGTGAACAAATCGCTATATGGCTTATGGAAAGAATTCGTTTATTTCCCAAGTCTTATTCATTAGCTTCACTTTTCAGAAAAGATTACTTACTTATGAATTATTTTTAAAAGTACCAGGATGGCTGCAGGTCGTGTGGTATGCGTACTAGATTGTCGTATCGTTGGTCCCGGGTTCTCTGTTCTTTCCTTCCTACAATTCAACAAAAAAACAATCCCATCCACCCCTGCCAAAATAATGTTCATAATTAAAATCTTGAAATGTTTGTTTCGTTAATTCTTTTAATTTTAGTACCCGTTGTTATTATTATTATTATTATTATTATTATGTTTATTATGTTAGAGACGAAACAAAATTCATCGTAGTCCCTTTATCAGTTTTCACTAAGAAATTTTCAGGTGATGTGGCAGGTCTGCAGCATTAGCCGCCTACCGCCCTCTCTCTGGCAACGAGAATCTTCCTAGGAATGTTAAGGCCCGGGTACGCTATTCTGCCTCAACGTGGCACACGGTGGAAACGATCATTTGAGGAAGTGACTAGGCTAAATGAATAGCAAAACAAAACTTCTGTGGGAGTGTCTAAGGCAGCGGTTCTCAACCTTTTATGCTCGGCGACCCTTATTACAATCCCCCACTCTGCCACGACCCCCCCCCCCCACACACACATTCAGCATAAGAAGAATAGACAATAACAATCTATTTTTTCGATGGTCTTAGGCGACCCCTGACAAATCGTCAATCAACCCCCAAGGGGGTCGCGACGCACAGGTTGATAACCCCTGTTCTAAGGGAATGCGAGAGCTTTCCCATTGCACGATGTGGAGTTGAAAGAGAGCTTGTGGAAATCCATGCGCCGTTCTGCAAAGGACAGTTACACAATGGCGAGTCCTGCATGGTTAGCTTGGTACTACATAGGAAAATGGCGGAGATTCCCAGTGTACTCGACCTTCGGCCATGCATTCTAGTCCATGCGCCCGAGTATCAGATACATTGAACATAGCAATGCTTTACATAGGCATTGACTTGGATCTCTTCCAGACAGAACGGTTGTTCAACCAGGCTTACACGCCTAAAGCTCGAAGTGCCTCGGCTCAGCTCTTTTGACAATCAAACGGAATGTTAAGGGCCTTGAAAGTATCTGTAAGGTCAGTTGTTATTATCCCCTCGGTTGATATAACAATTGGGTATATTGTTATCTTAGATAACTTCCCTAAACGCTTAAATCTCCAACTTCTCCAAGCCTAGGTTCCCATAGTTTCGTTGTTTTTCCAACTCAAGTTTTTCTTAAATTATGAGATAATGGTGCGGCGATGTCGATAATTGTAGCGGCTTTTTCTTTTTTTTTCGCCAAAGAGAAACAAAATTCATCGTAGTCCCTTTAACACAGGGGTTCTCAACCTGTGGGTCGCGACCCCCATGGGGGTCGATTGACGATTAGCCAGGGCTCGCCAAAGACCATGAAAAAAGTTTATTGTTTTTGTCTATTCCTCTCTTGCTGTGCGTGTGTGCGGGGAACGGGGGGGGGGGGGTCGCGGCAGAGTTAAAAGGTTGAGAACTGCTGCTTTAACAGTTTCCACTGAGGAATTTTCTGGTGATGTGGCAGGTCTGCAGCAGTACCACCCTCTGACAGGCAACGAGGATGTTCCTAGGAATGTTAAGGGTCTTGAAGGTGTCTGTGAGGTCAGTTGTTATTATCCCCTCGGTTGATATAACAATGGGGTATATTGTTATTTTGGACAATTTCCATATACGCTTAATCTCCAAGCCTAGGTTCCCATATTTTCTTTGTTTTTCTATCTCAGTTTTTCTTAACTTATGAGACAGTGGTACGGCGATGTCGATAATGGTAGCGGTTTTTTCTTTTTTATCAACGAACAGAAGATCCGGGCGATTGAAATCTACCGTGTTGTCGGTCAGAATAGGCCTATCCCAGTACAGCAGATGTTCAGTAGACTCGAGAACCTCTTGTGGCGAGTATTATTATTATTATTATAATTCAAGAAAATATGTATGTTTGTGGACATGACTAAGGTGCAGACATACAATGACATAATGTCATATGACTGGTGACGTAAGTCACGTGTCTTCGCATAACAGATGTCAATATCCTGGGCACTACCTTCCAGCGGATAAGTCATTTATCGACACTATGTCAGTTAGTCACGCGGCCTGGCCCCCCCCTTCCTCCCCCCACTATTCATCTTCACGCCCTCCTGTTCCTCTTCCTCCACATCTCCGCGCTAATTACCTCCTTCTCAATTATTTACTCCCTCGTTCACACTCTCCATCTTTCTGCTCGCTCTCCAGGCTAAGTCCGTCTGTCCATCCGAACAAGAAAATACGCACGAAGACAATGCTGTCTCTCTGCGATCTTACGTTGATAAAAATAGTAGACTCGCTGCATGCTGCCAGCACTCCCCTCCCTCAGTTTGACTCTCGACATGGGTGTTGGTGCCAATTCTAGACCCTCCCTCCCCCTCTCTCTTCCCCTTATTTTTTGTTATATCTATACTAAAATTTCATCAATGTAATAAAAAATGTTGAAAAGAAATGTGCTAAGTGCCTGCCTTTCTTTATGGTAGATTATAATAAAATGTGATGAGTAAGTATCTTAAATGAAATGTTTAAGAAATAATCTTGGTCGTAAGTAACTGCCTAAAACGTTCGAAACATATAAAATTAAACAAACAAGTCTCACCTCCGTTTACAAACACATAATCAGAAGTGCCTTGTTGGCAGGTATGTGGAATATTAGAAGGGAAAATAATGCACAAGGTCTGAAATAAAAACTGGGGGAACCCTCTGGCTTTATTTCAGACCTTTCACCAGTGGCGTAGCTAGGGTGGAGGGAGGAGGGGGGAGACTTTGAAAATCGCCCGGGTCCTCACTTGAGAGGGGCCCCCTAATGAGTGTTTTTTTTACATTAAAAAATTAATATAACGCAAAGGGCATGAGACCCCAAAGAGGTCAAGCCCTTCGGTTCCCCAAAATGATGGAAAATTCCTAGCTACTCCCCTGCCTTTCACAAACACAAATCCGATACCTCTAGATGGAACCTAACCCACGTTCTTCTTACCGTCTGCGCAAGAGTGAGGCTTTGGTTATCGGGTAAAGGCAGTACTGGAGTTGAGCTAGAGTGAGGCTTTGGTTATCAGGTAAAGGCAGTACTAGAGTTGAGCTAGTGTGAGGCTTTGGTTATCAGGTAAAGGCAGTACTATAGAGTTGAGCTAGAGTGAGGCTTTGGTTATCAGGCAAAGGCAGTACTGGAGTTGAGATAGAGTGAGACTTTGGTTATCAGGTAAAGGCAGTACTGGAGTTGAGCTAGAGTGAGACTTTGGTTATCAGGTAAAGGCAGTACTGGAGTTGAGCTAGAGTGAGACTTTGGTTATCAGGTAAATGCAGTACTGGAGTTGAGCTAGAGTGAGACTTTGGTTTGATTTACTGAATCGATGGAGTTAGTACTGTCACATTCAAGTCATCAAGGGACAATGGGCTGATTTAAAAACACTAAGTGATATATTGTTACTGTTAGCCCGCAAACTCCACCATTAAAACTATTTAAACTTTTATAAGACTCGCAGCACAACTGTTTTAGAAAGAAGGAGGCAGAACAAATGGAATCCTCTCACTCTTTATTTTCCTCTCTCTCTCTCTCACTCCTATTTTCTCCTCCCTCCACATTCCTGTTCTCCCCTATCCAATATCTACAATCATTTTCACACTGTCTCTCACACACACACTCTCCTGTCTCTTACATACACTCCCCTGTCTCTTATCTTATCTTATATAATACAGACGTTACTTTAAAAAAAGAAGATGATTACGTCCTACGCGTCATGCATTTAGTCATGCATATTAACCAATGACTTAAATTCTGCCAAGTCACTGGTTTTTCTGGCTAGCTCAGGCAACCCATTCCATGCTCTAATAGCACTAGGGAAGAAGGAGTATTTGTACAAATTTGTCCTAGCATAGGGGACGAGGAATGTGCCTTTATTTTTGTGTCTTTCAGAGTATTTTATTAAGTTTTGTTTTTGTATTTGAAGATTATGGTTCAGTGTTTTATGTATAATTGCTACTTTACTTTTGAGTCTTCTGTCCTGAACTTCATGTAAATTGAAAACATGTATATCTATTGTATTCTATTGTATTTCCGAATTATGAAAAATTTCATGATCTTCATTCTTAGAGATTAAACAAAACTACACTGCCTCCTTATTTACAATATATATATAGGTGTGTGGCTGAAATAGATATGAATACATAACTTTTATACTGCTCATAAATGCTGTATAATAAAGTACACAAATTTTCGTTTCATAAAACTCTTTAATCGGCCAGTCTATATTTATTTATGTCTATGACGAAAAACCAAAGGGAAAGTACTGCCAACATTTTTGTCAAGCTATGTTTAAAATTTGTATTTACCTTTCTGGTAAGTAGATCTAGAATCTAGATAGGCGAGATGTAGAATGTAGAGAATCTAGATCTAGATCATTTACATCTAATCTACGTCTTCTATTATTTATCTAGTCATAGATCTATTTCTCAGAAGCAGATGAAGTAAATTTGAATTTTTGTTTCTAGATCTAGATCTACTATTTTTACACTGGCACTAAAAATGCCACTATCTCACTATGTCTTGAGACTAGTCTAACTAATGATCAGACTAATGACAATGACCAAATTATAATCATAATGCCAATTCTATCATACCTAAGACATTATATATTATAATATTATATATATTAATTATTATTATTAAAGAAATCCAGTCTTGACCCGAAATGTCAAAAACACTATTGCCCGGTATCAAATCTTCCCTTCTGGAGCGCATCCTGTTAGCGCAAATTCTTTCTCATCTTGAACAGTACTGTCTCTTGGAAGAATTTCAATCTGCATATAGGAGGTGCCGTAGCACAGAGACAGCAGTGGTCAGGGTACTACATGATTTACTTCACAATTCCGACAAAGGCCACATATCAATTCTTTCCATGCTGGACTTGTCCGCAGCCTTTGATACGCTAGACCATGAAATTATGACGGCCAGATTCTCTGCAATTTTTGTTTTAGCAGGAGTCGTCCTAAAGTGGCTTGGATCCTACCTGACCCAAAGTGTCGTTGTTAACGGGACAGAATCAACAAGCTTACTTTTGAAGTACGGAGTACCCCAAGGATCAGTTCTAGGCCCAGTACTGTTCACTATGTATACATATTAGGGATGTTACAATTTTTTTTAGAAAAATTATTTTAAGAATCTTGTTGTTTGATATATTGTAGATTTGAAAGAGCCTTCTAAATTTATATGAATTATGTATGTATGATTCCTGGTTGAAAGAAAATACATTTTCTATGTGTGCTTGTCCTTATCATAGCAACCAATAGGGCACGATGTGAGGAGATTTGAATGTGTTGAATAAATATGCTTGCCATTTCTTATATATTAATCAACTAGTCCAAAAACATATTTCAAAGGAAAGTTTATTGTTATTAAAATATCTCAACACTAAGCTGCATATTATATACTCATTAGATCTAAATCTACATCTATTTCAAAATGCGTAACTGCAGAAATATATCAATGTCAGCCATTTTGACATCATTTCAGTCTAAGTTTTTTTTTAACTGCTATAATAATTCAACCTATCAGAAAATTATTTGATGTCACATGACCAATCTGACCAATCACTATTATCTTGGCATGTAAACAAGATGGCTAAAATTACAATGGTTAACAATGGCCTCCAGCATTAGATTCAACTGCTAAATATTAAAAATTAATAGCATCCAAAGTGCACAGTATTATGTGAAAAGTAAAGCACTGAAATTTAGCCAAAAAAATGCTCTACAATACTGGAGAGTCATAAGGCGTGGGAATGTTGAGCTTTTTTTAAGTCTAATAAAAAGTAACCTTCTACTCCACGTGGGAAAGCGTAATTTCATTCCCGGAAGCCATTTTTATTGGTCAATCAAAAACAATAACTCTTACAGAGAAGTATTCAATTAATAGGTTAAAAAAGTGCACTTTTAAGGTATGTAAAAAAAATGTCAGAAAAAAGTCGAAACAGTTTTTTGACTTAATAAAAGGGGCGTGTCATCGGATATTGTAACATCCCTATACATATCCACTCATACGACCAAACAGCATCTTATACCATTTCTTTGCTGATGACTCACAGTTATACGATTCATCAGTACCCTCAGAGGTGTCGCATCTGACAGAGAAAATCAGTGGTACCGTTGCAAGGGTGAGCGATTGGATGGTTTTGGATGGTTGAAAATAAACTCATGATGAACGAAGACAAGACAGAAATAATTAAGATTGGCACTAGGAACAATGTCTCAAAAGTTGAAAGCACAGATTCTCTCTTTATCACGAACTGCCATGTTCCTTTTGTCCATGTAGTGCGGAATCTTGGAGTTTTCTTCGACTTAACACTATCTTTCAACCCACACATAAGTCAGCTCTGCAAAGGTCCTTATCTGCAGCTGCGCAGATTAGACCAGATCCGACCATATTTAACAACGGAGTCAACAAAAACGCTAGCTGTGGCATTCATACTCTCCTGCCTTGACTACTGCAACGCTATGCTAGCAGGTATACCTGATGACAAAATAGCCAAGCTGCAATGTATACAGAACAACGCCGCTCGAATAGTCTTTAAAAAAACTAGACAAGATTCTGCTACTACGCTCTTGCGCACGCTCCATTGGCTTCCTGTGAAAGCGAGAATCGATCACAAGGTCGCCACACTTTGTCATCAGCGTATATATAACAACGAGATGCCCTTGTACCTTAGCGAACTGATTACTCCATATGTCCCCCAGAGCGCCCTGCGCTCAATGGACTCAACGCTTTTAGTAGTGCCACGTTTCTCCCTCAAAAGAAATATGTAATCACCAGGTGCATTATCACCCTTCTTTTTGCTTCTGTAGTGTATGGCATCTGCAATCCGAGACCCTTCCTTTATGCTCTCTCTCCATGTAGATCTATCCAGTGCTACTTTTTCCCAGCTGCTAGTGTCGATTTAGAAGAGCTTCATGTCGCGTTTGCATACATCCGTTTAAAACATAAAAGTGGGCGACCAGCGACTCTCCTACCTGTTAGATCGCCATACAGAATGTCTTGTGGAAGTCGACCTACTGGCATTCTATGAATGTGGCCAAGCCAGTCAAGACGTCTGCTGCTGATAACAGAGCCGATGTCCTGGCATCCTGCTCTTTGTAGCACTTCCTTATTGGTTATGTTATCTTGCCACCTTATTTTAAAGATCTGCCTTAGGCATCGGAGATGGAAGACATTCAGCTTTTTTTTCTGCCATGAGTAGGTTGCCCATGTTTCACTTCCGTATAGCAAAGTGCTCAACACACAGGTCTGGTAGACTAGGGCTTTAGTATTTTTAGTCAGCAGTATGTTGTCACACACTCTTTTCTGCAACAGTGACATGGTGGTCATTGCTTAGGCTATCCTGTTTTTAATGTCTTTATCCAGCAGAGTATTGTTGGATATGATGGAGCCGAGATAGCAAAAGTGATCCACAATTTCTAGTGGTTGGCCATTTGTGTATTTGTGTTCTGGACTGGTATCTTAGTCTTGCTTTGACTAATGTTTAAGCCGAACTTCTGGCAAGCAGCAGATAGTTTGTCAACCAGGAACTGAAGCTGAATATCAGAATCAGCCACAATAGCTGCATCATCAGCATACAGGAGTTCCCTGTGTCTAGATTAGATCATAAATATCATTAGTCATGATTAGTAGTAAGTAGATCTATACTATACTAGTACTTGCTAAATAGAAGATCACCTACTAGAATTAGATCTTCTACTAGTACTAGAATAGATGATAAATTAACTACCGGTAAGTATGGTATATTTATAATATAATAATATATTATATAATGATAAATCTACATTGATGACTTCATGTGAGAAGAATTGCTTTTACTGAGAATGAGAAATGATTGAGAATTTAAGAGTCTTTCATATATTTATTTTAGACTCTTACTAGTCTTAGTTGATATATTAATAAATAATATATATCTATAGATAGAGTATACTAGTATTACAAATTAGTAGTTTTAGGTTATTATTAATAAGTATCTAGCCTAGATCTAAAATGTAGAAGTAAATGTCTATAATGAATAAAAGATCTTTTGTTCAGTGTACCTTGTATGATTGAATCTTACTGACTGAATGTGTATAGAAACAGAATTGTCTATGAAAATGTTTGTTCTTAAGAAAAATTCTCCAATCTTGAGAAACATTTCATTATGATTTATATGCACAGCCTTAAATATAGAATACAAACAGCATGGTACATAATTTAAAGGATTGATGTTGTCAATTTTTTTATTTTTATCTTAAACAGTTAATGTCCAATAAGATAGTCTAGCTTACTATATGCCACTGTGAGGCACTGAGTGGTAAAGCACTTTGATTACGTACAGGGGGTCCTGGGTTTGAATCCTGATGAAGAATGGGATTTGTAATTTCAGGATCTTTGGTCATTAGTAAGGGAAAAGTAAAGGCGGTTGGACTTTGTGCTGGCCCCATGACACCCTTGTTAACTGTAGGCCTCAGAAACAGATTAACTAGAATCTTGATTCTTGTACAGTAGATAGGCTAAAAAGGACTAGTCTCCTTGAAAAAGCTTGATTGTTTCCTCTAGACTTAAGCCTAAATTTACATAGAACTACAAAACCAGAATTTAGAAAAGAGTTCATATAAATAATTTTTTAAAAATATTTTAATTTTTAAAATTGTCACAGGTGTTTGACAGAATCAGTCATTCACTTGGTAAAGGTAAAAAAAGGCCAATTTTCAGCACTAGCTAATTATAGCAACTGAATTTCTTGTTAATTGTATTCTACTGATTTAATTACAGAGACGTATTATAATTATATTTTAAAATGTACATGAGACTGTTTCTTTTCAGACAACGCTTCAATGATTTACCATCTTTTAAACCCTTAAATATTTATTTATTATACTTTCAGAGCATGACTGATTAGTTTCTGGTACCATTCTTTTTCTCAAATTGATTTTAACTATTTTGTTTAAAGTAATGTAACTTAATTTTTGTCAATTAGGCTACCTTATAATTGAAGCAAGGGAACCAAGACCACAGAAATATCAAGCGCCATGAGCTCACAGATTAAAACTCAGCAACAGGCCATGGATAAAAGTATATACTGGTCTGTGTTTACTAAAACTTCAGAAGAACGAGCAGCTTGTAACTACTGTTCTCAGGAGCTCTCTTACTTTGGAGGAATGACTGAAATGGTGAAGCATATAAGATCCAGACACCCAGAGATAGAGCTCAATCCCATGATAGATTTACATGAGAGGTAATCATCTCCTGTACTGTGTATTAGATCATTGTTGAATCTCCCTTTACTTTAGAGATAATGTCTGGGAAATGCTGTGATGAGTTGTTTTGTGCATCGTTTATTTATTAATTTTTTAAACTTTTAGCTCTCACTTTTATTTCATCCTCAGGTTTGAACTCATGATCATCCTTATGATTGTCTGAAGTGCAAACCTTGCAACCACCATTTATTTACTTTCTGTTCTAAGATAATTCTAAAATTTATATTTTGAACTTGGAAATGAGAGGCCATTATTTTTTTTAAATTTACCCAGACTTAGCCTTCATGTCAATGTCAGGAAATTACTCCTAGAAACTATATGTAATCTTTGTTTTCATATTTTGTTCTTCATTTTCCATTTATATTAATATTTTAAAATGTACTAAAAATTAATTTATCCATTTTAATGTGATTGTATTGATTTAATAATATTTTGATTTACTTGATTTGTTTTTCTATGGTTTGTGTTTTTTTTTCCAGCAATGCCATCATCATTACTACTCAGAAGAGTACCAAAGGTGACGTGATTGCTACAATAGAACCATTGACGGATGTTATTAAGGAAGAGTTACAAATTGATTGGGACAATCCCATTCCACTAGAGATATCTTTAAATGAAAGTCAGTTGACAGAATTACAAATACAGGTCAGTTGGTTTCAGTAACTTAAAAAATATTTTTTTTACCATTGGTTTGTAAACAAAACAGAACAAAACTTTGTCTAGCACCTTGAGTCTTTGAGATCTTATAAGATTTTAAATGAGATTAAACTTTTTAATTGTTTTTTCAAAACTAATTGCATTAGATTGTTTATTTAGAAGCAAAAATAGTTAGAATAAATCCATCACATAAACCAGTCATCTGCTGTATCTAATCATATTCTGACACAATTGAAACCTTAGTAGTGTTAAATTTGCTTTGAGACAACTGTGAAAATTTAGTTTTTGCATTATATGTATCACATTTCTAGTAGAACAGTCTGCCAATTGTTAAAGATTCACATTAACTATTTAATTCAGTTTGGCTTTATTCATGTTGTCTTGTAAGAGTTCATTGATTCAGCCCATTTTTTCTTCTATATTACCTGTATATACACTTTCTTATGATATGGAGCTTTACATTTATGACTGATAACTCCTAATAGGTATTTGGTGTATCCTGTGCATAGAGAATAGGAATTATTGCTTAATTATGTGTTTAAAAAGGTTTACAATAATTTTTTCGTTTACTATTTAGGGCTGTAAAATCAGATTTTTCATTTGCTTGAAGCACACTTATTTTCTTTATTTAGTTGGCAACAGTGATCCGTAAATATCACATCCTTGACATTATTTAGAATTTATTGTGAAACTTCCCATTAAATTTACTTTAAAATTTTGAATAAACAAATTCTAAAATCCCTTAAAGAAATAGGGTTATAAAAATATAGATTTATATTGTTTTGAATGTCCAGGTAAGTTGATCTAGTCACCAATGACTGACTGACTTACAGTCCATCACCCCTATGGGAGTATGGGCCGCCAATAATAGATCTCCAAAGTCCCCTATCGTGCGGTGGGCCATCCTTTCCTTTTTGTTCCTTTTTGGTGTAACCTCTAGTTCGCATCGCCAGGTGCTTTTAGAATGCCCCCGCTTTCTTTTGCCTTGTGGGTTCTGATGGCTGGTTGTTTGTTATGCATTCTGGACTGCCATCTTTGATGGTCCCGGGTTCAAATTTTGCTCACTGCTATTCCCAGTCGTCCTGCTGGAGGTGTTTTCCAGAATTTAATGGTCTTCGATTCTGAAAGAACACCAGAAACATGTAAAATAACCAAATCAATGTTTATGTACTTTATGATAAGTAAAGTCTTCATTCTATAACTTTAATTACTTCAGCAACCAGCTCCTACCACAAAACGTGTTCTAAAGAAAAGAAGTCGTTGCTGGTCAGTGTTCACTAAAACGGAGGATAACAAGGTTTTGTGTGGTTACTGCGGTAAAAAGTTTTCTTTCTCTCATGGGCGCATCAGTAACATGAAAAGACACTTGAAGATGAAACATGATGGCCTTTATCATGGACTCAAAGCCGAAGAAATGAAGAAGTAAACTATTTTAAATGCTTTATTTAATTTGAAAACACGATTGCTAAATTGTTTGTTAAAGTTTAACCAATGATTCATTATATTCTGTAGTGAGTCTGAGAAGCTGCTTTAGTCTTGTTATAAGTGGTAAAATGATGTCTAATCAGTAACGCCAAATCAGCTCTTTTTTTTTTTGTTGATAGGAGCATTCTTCTCAAGTCTATATTCTATAATTGTGGATTCCTCTACCCAACAATTATGGTTCCAGATTATTGTTTTGCTAAATATCCTAAAGTACTGTCATTATCAAACCTTATCTTGTATTTTAACAAAAGATTTTAATTGTTCCTTTGTGTCTACCCCCCAATATATGTATAAAAATGCCCACTTATTGTATTGGCTGTACTGATGCATTCAATTTTTTTCTTGCAGGAAAAAGCAATCTATACTACCACCCTTAATACCATTTCAAGAAAACTTGAAGCCGAGATTTGATAAGCTTTCAAAAAGAACTCCCTCATTTTTCCATGCTTCAATTGAATCTGATATTCCACAAGATATGTTGAATTTAATGGCAGAAACACAAGAAAAAGTAAGGTTTAGTTGACATTTTATTTGCTAAACTTATTTTTGTTGTTTGATTTTCTTCCATTTGAAGAACCTAGGAATATTTCTGTTCTTTTTTTTTTTTTAAAGTATTTGTGTGTGTGTGTATTTTGTTCTTCAATGGACCTCATTCCCCAATTGTGATTCTCTATCTCTTCTATACAAATTTTGTAATCCATAATGGCTGTCACGTGATACGTTTTTGTCATTGTTTTATCAATATTATCACGTGGCTAAATGTTGTTTGCTTACGATTGGTAAATGAGGTCCATTTGTAATAATTCTCACTTATAATTTTAAAATCAATAAGTCTTTGTCTTGCCTATTAGATTGGTTTTGTACCCAATGCCTATCAAGCTTTATCACACAGACCAAATGAAATGAGATCATTCCTAAACTACTATAACATTTTGATGGAAGATAGAGTTGGCGGTAAGTAGTAGCAGTATACTCTATAGAAAAATGTTTTATCATTAGTAAAAGTGTGCAAAAGTTAGATCTACATTATAATGTACTGCACTTATTTGATTATAGGTCACCTGACTACAGCGGACAAAGAAATGATATGTGTAGCTGTCAGCGCTTTCAACAAATGTAAATACTTCTCTGTGGCGCACAGTGCTCTTTTTAGAATTTCTACCAGCAATAAAATTTTAGCAGATCAGGTTAGTCGTAAAGGTGAATGTATGGTAGTTATTATTTTTGCTGTGTCTTAAATTGCATAAAGTAATGTTTATATTGGCCTCCTTCAGTCGTAGAACGACTATGATTCATCTCAGAGCACACTTCCTCATGTGGCTGTGGAGCCCTATTTTGGAGAGACACTCCTGTCCACAAATAGCGCAGGTTAAGTTAGATTTTGCTTCGGTAGTAGAGGAGCTGGCCATTTTTCGGATTGTACGTTTTTCTTCCTGAGCTGAGACCCATGTACTTTCACTGTCCATAGCTTTCTTGGTCACTGTCTCTCTCCATCTGGTGCAGTCTAGAGCTATGTCTTCTCAATGGTCAGTATTGATGTTCACTGATTTGAAGTCCCGTTTTATTACATCTATGTAGCGGAGGTGGGGGCGACCAGTTTTTCTTGTGCCAGTCGCGAGTTGCCCATAGAGGATGACTTTCAAGATGCGCTTGTCAATAATGCGACAAAATTGGCATGTGGCAGAGTCAAATGAAATTCTGCTCTCTTAATTAATCTCCATACTTAAAGACATTATTTTATAGTTTTGTGCCCAATTAGTGCAATTTCTCATTGTTAGTTTTATAGCTGGAATCAATCTTCATACATTGTTCATAATTAGAAATCTGATCATTATTATGCTGTTAAGTTTGAGCTAATTCTTGGATTATTGTTTGGAGACTTCTTTCACCTAGCTCTCATTACAAGATCAGCCCAAACCACTGTGAAAGATATGTAGCTGTATCTTAATTGGATTTTAAAGGTAAACAATTAGTAATATTTTCTTTTCAACTCGTTTTCTGTTTTTATTTCTCTTTAGGTTGCAACAAACTGGGAAACAGCACAGCTAGATGAGCGTCAGAGATCTATCTTACAGTTGGCGATGAAGGTGACGAAATGCGACCCAATCAAAGATAAGGACATAGAAGAGCTATGCTGTTATGGACTTGATTCTTCAGATGCTTGGGATATAGGGTCCATTGTCAGCTTCTGTTCACTGTCCAATAGAATGGCCTTTCTTACCAACATGTTACCAAATGAACAGTTTTATTCACTGGGATGGACTGACCAGAAAATTTTGTTGTAAATAAATATATTGTTATATCTGAATATATTGCTATATCTTGTGATTGAATTTTAATTCTAAATTAAAATTCTCTGATATGGATTTTTTCTTCTTTTTTTTTATGTTTGTCTCTATATCAAAGTTTAAAAAACAAGAAAAACATAAAAGTACTTTTAAAAAGCAAAGCTTATATTAACTGTAGTTGTATCAATTAGTTTGGATAAGTTATGTAATTACATTTATAATAGCTCTAGACTAATTGATACAACTACGCTTAATGTAATTTTTTTTAAAAAGTATTTTTTTCTTGTTGTGACATGATCTTTATAGCGATTCCTGTGGGCACTTAAGTTGCGGCATCTTCTTTTAAGCTTTATTTAAAAAGGTCGCCTTTGGGATGTGGTCATCCCCCTTACTGGATAGGTACCGACCCAGTGCACCTGTGCTTCTACATGGTACACCTGCCCCCAGCGGAACAAGGTTATCTGTAAGGTAGTCTTGCTAGCGTAAGCCCAATATCGAGCAGAGGAGTCACCTTTGATGAAAGCGTTCGAGGAGCCTTAGATTCCTCTTATAGAGCACCCATGTCTCAGAGCCATAGAAAAAATGTGGGTAGAATCACTTTATAGACATTTATTTTCATTGCTAGACTACTCTTGTAGACTTATTCCTTTATACTCCCATTTAGAGACGAGAAAAAGCACTTTCGGCCTTAGCAAGTCAGAAAAGATTCAAAGATATGTTGATGCAGTAGAGGCACTCTTTCTTTGAGTCGCTACATTCTGCCTACGACTTAACATAAAAGACGGTCACGTCATGTTAAACAGAAATTCTGTTATGCTCAACAGGGGCCAAAGCACTAAAGTTTGCTTATTAGCCACAAAATGGTTGACTGTGATTAGGTGTCTTGCTGAAATTCCACTAGAAATAGTTAAAACGAAGCTCGATGACTTTCCAATCATTGATCACTATGAGACGCCAATAAGAAAACTAAACTTAAAACGCCTGGCACTGATTATCTTTCAAAAGTCCTTTAAATGTGCTGCTCTCATAAAATTGAAAGGCTTCACCGCTATTAAAAACGTTTTAATGTTTCCCTGCTAATAAATAGTTTAAATGTTTCACCTCTATAAAATAGTTTGAACGTTTCATTGCTATTAAATAGTTTAAATACGTCATGTTATTAAATAGTTTTAATACTTTAACGTATAATAAATAGTTTTAACATTTCACCGCTATTAAATAAATGTAATGTTTGACAGCTATTAAATAAGTGTAATGTTAGACAGGTATTAAATACTTTGAATGTTTCTCCACTATTAAATAGACTGAATTAGCCATGAAAACAAACAACTTTGCAGAATCTATTAGATTTTTAGCAATAAAATTACTTGTCTTCTTATAGCCTAGATTCGAATCTGGATATTATTAGCACAGGGCATTGTGAGTCTTGGAGTCAACGAGATTTGAAGCAAGAAGAGTGGCCAGCATTAAAGAGCGCAAAACCATCAAAAAGCTGATGAGAGAAGAAGCAAGCCTATCTGCAACTGACCAAACCTAGCCATGCCACATATGCGGCTGGCTTTTTAAAGTGAGGATTGGACTTTACAGTTATCTTCGAGTGTATAGTTATGAGAAACGTGCTTATCTTCCATTACGACGGAGGATCTGGAGCTATAAGATGATATTAGCACACGTCGCTGCTTTATACATATCATGCGCATTTTTCAAAATCCTCACATACAATTTAGATGGCATTATTTACAATAGTGTGCACCAGTAGCAGTGGCGTAGCAAGGGATTTGGGGGCCTGGAAACTTTATTGGTAATTTTATAGGCTCCTGCATTTTGACATTCAACATCATGACAAGAGAAAATGTACTTAATAAATATATGTCTAATCTGTGGAATAAATGCAACATGGTCACTAATTTAGCCTACATAACAACATGAATAGCTAGATAACATGGCATTGGCTAAGAATTTAATGTAAAAAAAAAATTCAGACACCCTAGAGGTGCCCGGGGGAAATTTTGAAATTTGCCCCTCCCCCCACCTTAGCTACGCCACTGACCAGTAGGCCCAACTGAATTTCATCGTTAATATTTATTCTAGCTTTGGCCTAATAGGAGACATTCCATCAAATTCTTATAGGCAGCCGCAGAGACATTGTTAGCGTATTTATTTTTTAAAACTAAAACCCCATTTTCAAATGTTGATCTTTATTCAGTGAGGTCTGAAAGGGGAACTTTACTTTATTCTTTTATAGATCAAGATATTTTTTTTTATTATTCGCTTTTAAAGGGCAAAACAGCGCTTTTTTTGTTTGTTTGTTGTTGTTTGTTTCCATTCTTTTGAGTCGCTCTTTTCAACTTAACATTTTAATTTCCTGTTTGAATCTGATTCGCCTCCATTTGACTCTGATTCGTTTACAGATTTGACTAGATTACATGAAGTTACTTCCTTTTTCCAGTCTATATTTATTTATGTCTATGATTCTACCATTAGATCTAGATTTAGAATCTACGCTTAGAATAGTGACTGGTGAGTCATAATTGATTCAATTATAGGCTTACCCAAGCTAATAGAGCTAGATTCTAAATCTATTATTAGAATCTAGAATAGATTTAAACAACAGGATTCATTGGGTTTACAAAAATTTGATAAAATAAAATTTAAATAGAGTAACTTACGTTTATCGAACAAGTTAAGCTCATTCGCCGACATTTTTTATGTTTGAATTTGTGTGTCTCCGTAAAAATTAGACCTAGAAAAAAACTGTATCTATGAACTCCCCCACATTTTTCTTAAAAAGTAGACATGTTTTATTCTATTACTACAAAGTTAAACTTATATTTGATGTTAAAGTGGGTCAGGTCGATGATTTCAAAAGTATGGTGTTTTAAAAGTTATAATTTTAAAATTGTGTGAAAAGTATAGTGTTTTAAAAGTCTTATAATCTATATTTTTTTTTATTTATATCATTTTCTTTTTACGCCATGTCAAGACAGGCAGATTTTAGTCATTTTCACATGGTCCACATCGAAGGAATCTATCACTGATCAGCTCTGCTTAGTCGGCTTAGAAACTAACTGTGCTAAGCCCAGTAACGCATTACTGTAGTACTTATTTAGGTCTAAGCTATTTTGAGACATAAGGCCATTAATAAGTTATATCCAGATATTATTTATTTGAGGGAGAGCCTAATAAGCTTTGGTATCCAATAGATAATCTCGCCCTTCCCAAGTCATTGCAGGTCACAACAGTTTACTTGGACCGACTTGGTTGACCTAAAAACAAAACATACGGTACGCGGCCCTACGTAACTAGTCGCCGATCTAGCACGCCCAATGTATGTAACAGCCCAAAAGTCAGTGCTAGATATTTTTCGATCTGGGCGGGGAAAGGGGTGGTGGTGCTGAAAAGCTATGGTAGCTTGCGAGCTGTGTTACCTACAGATGTAGGTAGATCCGCCCTCCCTAAACCACCTGGTTGACCAAAAAAAAAAAAAAAACACCGTATTTTAGAGCACGCTTAGTATTTGTCACACACACACAAACTATATAATACAATCTATATATCTATCACGGCTAGTGTTTGTGACCTAATTAGCGGCTTGACCGTAGGTACTCGAATGATGGCTCCTCCCCCTTTCCCCTCAACATTGTTCTTACTACAACTTGAACAATGTTTTGGGGCTGTGTTGGTGACCTGTGTGTTGGGCTATCACTGATCATTTTTTTTTTGTTGTATGTTAGTCTGGTGGCTGCGTTTGGATTGAGTCTTGAAATTTACGTTGTTACTTTGCACTGAAAAAGTGTGAATGTTGGAGAGTGGAATTGTGTAAGAAGGCGCGGGTAAGGGGGTGTAGGCAGAAAAGAGAGTGGTTAAATGTGTTTGTTATTATTTTGAGTATTTGTGATGTTTCAAAGGAGTGTCTTAGTAGCGCATTATGAGCTTTATCATACTTTATGGTAATATATATATATAATTTTATAGACCCTGCGCCACACGTCTAGATCGAGAAGCACAACTGACTATGTATTTGAGGTTGACGTCACATTTTAATGGTCGATCAATTATTGATGATCTCTTGATACAGTGTCTTTACTGTTTCTCTCCCCCCCCCCCCCCCTTTTACCTACCAAAGACATTTTATTTCAAAATACCATATCTACATTCTATACCTCCCCCTTAGCCCTTTCGTTTTATTAATATCTCTTCACATCAAGCACATGCGCTAGGTATTTCTTTATAACACATAATTCAGAAGTTAATAGAATGGGGCATCTGAAAAAAAAACACAACTGGACATATTCTAAATTTATTGCTCCTGTGTTATATTCTAAATTCATTGTGCCTATGTTATCACAACGATGATAATAGCGTCAAACTATATGTGTCATAAAATCAAGCTTTTAAAATGGGTACAATTAGTGCATATCGATATAAATCTATTTACTTAGAAAAATATAGCTAATGAATTTCTTGTACTTTTACAAGTCAACACTCTGGCTCTGGCTGGCAAAAAGGAAGAACGCCTCAATAGGCCTACAGGGAAGAGATGAAAGCTGAGCTGGTTTGGTCATATTGTAAGACATAATTCACTATCAAAATTCATTCTTCAAGGACGTTACAGCTGAGGGAGCACGAAGAAAGGGTCATCCAAAAGAAAAGCTGGCTGGATAACACATAAAAGAATAGACAGGCTTCTCTCTTGATTTCCTGCTAAGAACAGCTAGCTGCTGACTCTATATTTGTTAAAATTGGTTTGTACACATCCTTCTTAAAAAGTAAAGTTCCCCATTGAGACCTTGCAATCTATAGGACAGGTGATGTAAAGGTCATCTGTTTCTTTGGCCAACGGTTAACAAGGGTGTCACGTGGCCAGTACAACGACCAACTGCCTTTACTTTTCCCCAACTAATGTCAGGTGGTAGGCTTACCCATTAGAGCTGGGTGGACTCAGAGGTGCCTTAAAGATTCAGAAATTAAAAACCCCAGTCCTCACCAAGATTCAATCCTTGGAACCCTAGTTCAGAAGCCTAACGCTTTACCACTCAGCCACTGCGCCTCCTCCTTATACCATCCATCCTTCTTAGTTTACACTAAAAATGTTCTTCAGAATGGAATATTTAGTGATATGCATCTTCATTGTTTGTTTTATATTTCAGAGGTTCCTTTAGAATGAAATATTAAGTTTGTAAAATGTTTTACGGTTTGGATGTTCCTTTAGAGTTGAAGATAATCTACATCCTAGTCCAAACTTCCTGCAGAATGTGGGGGATGGCAGCGGGCAGGGTGTGAATCTGGGACCATCAAGATGACTGAATGACAGTCCAGTGCGCTTACTGTATGACCAGCAGAGCTAGACTGTCCAGGGCACATGCCACATGGACAGACAATCAGTCTCATTTACTGACGAATTTAATAAAAATAATTTTTTAAAGAGGTTGTGAGGTTGGACAAAAATGTCAGTTATAATATAAATCTTTAAAGCTTCTTTTTTGAGTCCAAAATTAAGGGAGAGTACTGTATTTTATGTGTCAAAAAAAATCCAGTTCTTGTGTTATGTAACTTTACAGCCCTTTTCCCATTTTATTTTTAAGACTTATAGTGGTATAAGCACCATTAATATTATGAAAGACTAATCGTCTTTGTTATTTTATTTGATGTAAGTTTATTTTAACTGCACAATTTCAGATTTGTTAAAAAAAAAATGGTTAAGGGAACCTACAAAAGAAGCCTCTTTTGGACAGTGTTTACAAAAACTGCACCTAACAGAGCTAAATGTAACTTCTGTGGGAAAGAGTGCTCCTACATTGGTGGAACTACAAGCAACCTTGCCAGGCATTTAAGATCTGCTCATCCTGATATCAAGTTGAGCCCACCGCAATATAGGGAAAGGTAAATTAAAAAAATGCATTTTAGTGACTGGTTCTTAGAATACAAAAAAAAGAATACATTGATGTAAAAGAGAGCTGGACATGTCAACATACATAGGTAACAGAGCTCAACAGCTAGCCAAACATCATTATCACTCTCTTTATGTTTTAGGGATATTGTGAAGTTTTCATAAACACATACCCTCATTCTTCCTGGTCAACAGAATATGTACTTTCAAAACTTATCATTTTAATATCTTTCTCTTGATTGCTATAATAGTCTACAATACAATTTTCTCATCTAATATAGATCTCACAATTTTTTCTGAGCTGATATTTGTTTGATATATTTGCAATGTCTTTACTGTTAGTTTTTTTTTTTACTGTTCGCCAGCCTTGTAATCCTCTTCCTGACTTCGAGATATGCTTTTTGAAAGCTGTTCCCTTGCAAAGATGTTTTTTTTTTAAAATAATTAACTCTTGTTTATTTACATATGTATAAAGCTTCTAATTTAAATATAATTTTTGTTCTTGTAGTGAAGCCACCACGCTAATAATTACTGCTCAAACATCCAGTGATGGCAGTTGTATAGCAACCATTGAACCGTTTGAAGTAACCACAAAAAGTGAGCCTCCAGATGACTGTGAGGATGCAACATTGTTGAATGGTAGCCAGAACCAGGTGATCTTACTTTTTGATTATTGTTGTTTCTACTTTAAGTCTTCATTAACCTTCTTAAGACGAAGCGACCGTCTATCGGCTGCAATGTTTCCGATCACAGCATTGGCTAGTCAGTTTTGTATCAGCCAATCAGATTAGTTCTTACTATTTTTACATATTAGTAGACTGTAATGGCGGCTTCCTTCGCTGTTTTTATACGATTATTTGTTTGTATTGAGTTTTTGAAGTTATCTATTATATATATAGTGACAGGTGAAAGTTGTAACATGTTAGCTGGTGATATTGATGAAAGCAAACTCACTGACTCTTATTTTATTTAAACTATGATAGCCCTAATAAAAATCAGGGCAGTATTGAGGATAGCTTTAGATCTAATTTAAGCTTACACTGATACTAGATCTAGATCTGGTATGTGTTGACTATGTCTATTCGTGGTAACAGGGTTTAGAGCAGCGGTTCTCAACCTTTTATGCACAGCGACCCCATTTTTTACAATACCCCACTCTGCTGCGACCCCCTCCCCCCACAGACACATACAGCAATAGAAGAATAGACAATATTAATCCATATTTTCCATGGTCTTAGGCGACCCCTGGCAAATTGTCAATCGACCCCCAAGGGGGTCGCGACCCACAGGTTGAGAACCCCTGGTTTAGAGGTAAGGTTGAGGAGCTGGATAGAGAAGACCCATTTGAGCACCAAGACTGTTTTATGCTCATTTTTTACTATCAATTTATTTCAAATGTTTGTTGGGGAGATAAATAAATATGATGCCAACTTTCTGACAAACAGCTCAAAAAAAGATCCCTGGGTCTAAAATGGGTGGCTTTGTAGCTAAAATTGAGGTGATTGTTTCCATGGTACCTGGGGGTGAAGGGTGGGGAGCAAAGTAGTAAAATAATGTGTTAGATGTGTGACGGGTCTCCATGTCCCTTGTTTTCCTAAACACATGTAGTAGGGTTTATTCAGGCCTAAAACTTCTTTAAAAACTTTTACCTTTTAATTCTGTTGTTTTTAAAAAAAAAAAAATTTTGGAAATTTATGCGCAATAAATTATGCAAATTAACTCTGCTTATTTTAATAAATGTTAATATTTCAAATAAATTCCATAAGTTTGTATTAGTTCATTCATTTCGCTCCAATGATATATATAGTTTTGGGTATGTAAAGTAATTAGTTTATTTGTTAGGAATTTTGTTTGTAACAGAAGTGCCTAGTCTAGTGCTCCGTCCTTTTGGCCAAGACATGCTAAAATGCTCCGTCTTGAGAGGGTTAATGAAATAGTGCAAAGAGAGTAGGCGGCTGCTAATCTAAACTATAAAAAAAAAAAAAAAAAAAAAAATTTAAAAAGTTTTTAGCCAAAGATGATTTTCTTAACAACCAGGGAGACATACTGTTTCCCCCCCCCCCCCCCCCCCTTTCCCCTGATACATTTTTAAATTAAAAAAAGAAATTATATTTTTATGCACGAATAAAATACAGAAAAAAAAATAATTTTTTTTTTCCCTGCCACAGAAAATCTATGATAGTGATAAACATCTGTTTCTTTGGTCACCTCTTCCTTGACAGCTTATGGTTTGGTCACATTGCAACCCTCTCCTAGTCCTTACTCTTGGTATAGCCTTGGGTTCATGCACATCTTCTTGTGAGTTTCATTTTCTCTGTTTCGAAAATATTAATTGCGCAGTAAAAACATGTTTGGGCTTGAAGTTAATGACACTGATTGTTTTAATAAATTGTTTTGCTCTTACTTAAGTGCATTTTTTTTTCCCACTTGGGTGTCGTCACTCCCTGATGGATGATACCGGGACCAGCCTGCACTAGTGATGCCACTGAGTTGTGGCATTGTCCCCCAATCCCCATATAGTAAAACAATGTATACATCGTTCACATTTGAGTGTAAAGTTTTCTTTAATAAGTTCTAGATTCTCTTTGTGGAAAGATGATTCTAATTTAAAATCCAAACATAGCTCTGCCATGTTTGGTGAGAATTTAAAATGAGAAACCTGAAGTAGTCATTTATTTGTTATGACTTTTTTTTTCCCTCAATTAGTCACCGGAAGGTGTAAAAAAGAAAAGGAGTGCATGCTGGTCCATCTTTAGAAAGTTAGATGAGAATAGAGTCTTGTGTCGACATTGTGGCCACACTCTGTCTGCACCTAAAGGAGCCACTAGTAATCTAAATAGACACCTGAAATCAAAGCATCAAAACCTCTACTCTAGTCTACAGATTGATGACATTAAAAAGTAAGTCCTCAGGTTTTTGTAAGGTAAATTACAGATCAGCAGCAAAAAGCTGAGATGAAGAAGTTGATATGAAATTTGCATTTTAAAAGTATTGCTTCTGAATAAGAAAATGAAAGCTGTCCATGGCTTGCTGATTGCCTCTGGCCAAATTTTTTCAATAAAATATGCTTTAATTGTAGCTTTAAGCCAAATGAATTTGTCTTTCAGACAGACCTACACAAATGAAGGTTTTGAGGTTTAGGGAGCAAGGTGGCCATGACATGTCACCAAAACAGGAAATCAATTTTACACAAACTTCTTGAACCCTTTTCAGACCTTGCTATCTATAGGGCAGATGATCTGTTTCTTTGGCCAATGGTTAACAAGCAGGGTGTCATGTGGCCAGCACAACCACCAACTGCCTTTACTTTCCCCAAATAAAGTCTGATACCTATTAGATATGAATGAATATCCAGAAATTTAAAATCCCAGTCTTCACTGATATTTGAACCCAGGACTTCAGGTTTGGAAGCCAAGTGCTTTACCACGCAACCACCATGCCCCTTTGCACTCTCACAACTTACTGAATAGGATCAACATGGTAATTACTCAGCAGGAACACTGGTTTGACCTGGTGACATTCTGTTAAAACTTTAATTTTTCATGGTGGTGTTCTGTAGGAATACTCACTGGTTTTACCTAGGATGGTTTGTGCTATAAAATGATTTACAGTTTCAATGGTTTGTTCTTATGTTTACTTGTGCTTGTAACTCGTCCATAAGAATCTGTTCACAGAATGTTAGAAATGTGTCATTGGGTGTATTATACTATACTATACTATACCATACTATACGGACATGGTTTTCAACTCTATTGTTTAATTATGTTTATAACAATTTGTTTTTCACTCTGCGATCCTCACACCCACTAGGACTTTGTCAGATAAATGAATGTCCTCTCAGAAAGTTTCAAACCACTTGTTTGTTTCATAAGTTTCAGAAGCTCCTTCAGATATGAAGATCATTACATCTAAAACTACCTTCAGGATGGAAGGGATGAACATTTGAAGGGCTTGAACTTGGGTCCATCATGAAGAGTGCTAGAAATGCTTACCACATAACAAGTTGCTGTTATTAAAAATTCATAGCAAATTAAATTTGAAATTGCTTTATCACTGTTCACAAATTGAATGGCCAATGTCAAGTTTACTTGTTGTCTAAAAATTATGGAACTTAAATTTTTGTGGAAAAATACAAATTGAAAATAAAACCCTTTTGTCATTGTTTTTGCTGGACCTTTTAGTTTTGTTGTAAAACTCAAGTTATTTAGTCACATTTTTGACCTCTTCTCTCTATATAGTATTATTATCATTAAAAAATTTTTTTAATGGAAAATTATTTTTGTTCCTGCAGAAAAAAAGCTGTAAAATTCAAACAAAGTTTTTCAAGGGGCCAATCAAAGCAAAGGCTTAAAACTTCAGCCTCTCATTTGTTAGTACCACAGGAAGCTGAAATGCCAGAAGACATAAAAAAGTTTATACATGAAACGCGAGAAAAAGTGAGTTTGTATGATCTATAAAGTTATAGAATTTTTTTAATTTTTTTTTTGTAGCTGGACTGTTTTGTGTATGTTTTAGAGTTGACAAATATATTGATACAAAATATATATACTGGGGTATTTTTAATGTCAATTTCCTTCAACAGGAAGGCTTTGTGCCTAATGCTTATCATGCTTTATCACACAGACCAAATGAAATGCGAGCATTCTTGGCTTACTATGACACTGTCATGGAAGATAGAGTTGGAGGTATCTATATCAAAAGTATGTTTGTCTAGTCATGTTTAATGTACTCTGGAATGTCGTCTTGAAGGCTCAATGGTTGTTCTATTTTTCATAACACATCCTCTTCTAAACGTCTGTTAAAGTTAATGCAAAGTTAAGATACCCCTTTCAGATCTTGTGATGCAAATGATGTAAAGCTGTTTCTTTGGCCAATGGTTAATGATGGTGTCCATTAACACAACTACCATCAGCTCAAACCTATGTCAGGTATCCATTAGTGTTGGATAGACTAAAAAATCCCAGTCTTCACAAGGAATCAAACTTGAGAACCCTCACTTTTCGGAGCCAAGCACTTAATCACTCCCCTTCTTTGCAAAACATGGCATATAACATTCCCTCTGTTACATATCTGAATGAGGCTGGTAAGATTTTTATCATAAAATGTGTCCCATCAATGTTGAAACTCTTGCTTGGCCTTACTCTCAAAAAACTTTTTTGTGTGTGTGTCAAAGGTCACCTGACTAGATGTGACAAGGAGATGATATTTATAGCAGTCAGCTCATTTAACAAATGTAAATACTTCATCATATCCCATTCTGGGCTCTTGAGACTTCATTCACACAACAAGCTGTTAGCTGATCAGGTATGTAATCAGTTTGAGTTCTCACTGCTAAGTAACATAAACAATATTAAAATACTCTAAACTGTCATGTTTTTTTTATAAAACTTACATCAACTGGCTATGCCAAGACAGTCCCTCAGCTACAAATGTTGAACGTTTTATTTCTGCCACTTCCTATACTTGGATCAAGTTGAAACTTTGCACATCAATTCATTGTTCCTAACAAAACATGAATCAGTAAAACATAAAACCAATTAGCTAATTAAATAAGTTGCCCTTTCAGACCTTGTGGTCTATTAAATAGAGGCAATTAATTAATTTTGGTTGAGATCAAAAAGGGAAATAAATGTTACATTATTGACATATATGGCTTAAAGCTGGATTTCTATCCGTTGGATAAGTTTTTTTTTAAAGTATTTCTTTTTATTTCATTTTTTTAAACAGTTATTTTGTTTTGGAATGACAACTACTTACAATGAATGTATTCAATAGAATAAAAACTATGACTTATTATGTCAAGTAGATTCAAAATCTGTTTGGTACTGAGATAAATTTGAGGTCTAGGTTTTTTATAACTATGCCTGTAAAAAAAAATTTACTTGTTTTGTGATAAATAAACCACATCCCCTTAAAGAAAAAGATTATTGATTTTTTTCCTGATCAATAAACAATAGATAAAATCTTGTATAGAGAGATGTTATAGGCCTATCATCTTTTTATGGAAGATGGCTAACTGTTAGGTGCTCATATGGGAAGAGATGGCCTGGTACTTTATCTTGTTTCTCTAAATCACAACTTGAACTTCAAATGGCCTGAGTAGAAACTTCATTACTCAGCAATCTCTTTCTACATTGGAAAGCAATGGGCATCTATCAACATAATTCTGAAAAGTAGATTGTGAAGGCTTTCTTTGAATTTGAGAATTGATCTGTATCTTATTGTATGGCTGACTGTAATGAAGAAAGCTTGATCATTTATTTTCTTTTTACAGATTGCTGCCAACTGGGAGTCTGCAGATATTGATGAGAGGCAGAGATCAATTTTAGGATTTGCTTTAAAGGTGACAAAGTGTGAAGCCTTAATGGAAAATGATTTTAATGATCTTGCTAATCATGGACTCGATTCAGAGGATGCTTGGGACATAGGATCCATTGTCAGCATATGTTCATTATCTAACCGAATGGCTTATCTTACCAACATGACTCCAAATGAAGAGTTTTATTCACTGGGACGATCATAGCCATTATAAATAAACATTTAAGGTTTCGAAGGCTCTTGAGAGATTGATTTGTCCTCAGTACTGTCATGCTGGGAAATCAGTGTGCTGCTCAATGTTAAAGCTGCTGATTTCTAACAACACTATCTCGCTTCTAAGAGTTATTGTCCATATCAGTTGATAGAAGTGGTGATATTTTATGTTTTTTATAAGTATTCAAGTGGAGCCAATGCTCAGATTTGTCTTTCACATTACTTTCCACGTAAATAAAATAAGAAATTTTGCATTTGTTTTTTTTGTTTTTTTATTAATTTGTTGTTTTTTTTTCAGAAAAAAAAAAAGATGTTAAATAAACTAAATAAATGACCAGCATAGAAATAATGCTAAGTTGTAACCAACAAAATTTTGCAAAATTGAAAAACAAAGAGACTACAACTCAACTCAGTAATACAATAATTGTAAACAAAACTATCTACATATACCATGCACTCTCTGGAAGGAGTTCCTGCATTATAGACTTAATTCAAATAAATACAGAAACCTTTGGAGGATTGTATAAATATATTTCCTATTTCAGAAGGACAGGGAGGTAAATTCAGAAGAATAGAATTGAAGTCCTTCACAACAGCACACAATATTTCAGAAGTATCATCAACACCCCTCCCCATCAAACCAGTAACATTGGAATTATCTTGTCTGTTTAAAAACAAACAAACCTGGTACTGACAGAGAAATAAGTCATAGATCTGTAAATATACTTTTAATAACAATATTTTATTTGGCAAAAGGATATCATGTCTCTAATTATTAATACAAGATGTCACCTCTAAGGTACTACTCTGTGGCAAGTTAGAGGGAGGGAGAAAAAAACACTCTTGATTGTGTGTATGTGTGTGGGGGAGGGATGCTTCACAAATTTCTGCCAAACATAATGAGCACAAATTCTAAGTTGTGTATTTGTTTTGCTTATTCTGCAATCCTGCTCAATGTACATCCACTTATGGAAAAGGGTCAAAAAATGCTAAAACAAATTGTTTTAAGTCAATATACAAGGGTTACACACCATCTGACAACAGGTATGGACAAAAAAATAATTAATTAAAATAAACAAAACTTAAAAACTCTATTCTATAGCACACAGGCTGCTGTGAGATACATGAAGAAGTAACACAGGTCTTGCTGATTGTTCAAAAAATAACATTGAAGAGTTGGTTTGACCACAACAACACAGATGCAGAGTCTCTGTTCACAAGATATACATAGATATATATATATACATATATAACAATTACGACTCTGTTAGATTATAAATGTATAATGACACATCTTAATTTTTTTTTTTAAGCTGAAAAAAATTAGAAAAAAATAATATACAGGAAGCACAAAGAATTCCAATCCTCAAAGAGAAACACTAATTGGACATAAAAGTTCAGGAGGGGGGGAGAATAAGAGTTGACAAACAAGAAACAACGAAACAAATGTTATCACAAGAGCAGTTGACATGACTTTACAATGGTGCATAATTATAACTTTTTTTGAATTAGGATGGCTGCTGTAGTGATGTCAAGGAAGGGGAGGGGCTATTAGAACTCAAGAAATATCTGAATATGTGAATAAACTTATGGTTACATTTTTATTCTAATTATTCTAGTGGGTAATCAGTTCATCTGAAACACAATTATTATTTTCAAGTTCTGTCCACTTTAAATGCTAAACAGTAAAATATATCGTATCTAAAACACAATTATTATTTTCAAGTTCTATCCACTCTAAATGCTAAACAGTAGATGCAGCCAGAATATTTTTTATAATTTATTTTTAGCAACACAGAAATAAAATTTTGAAATTAATTCAACCGTCAAAAACGTGTAATTTAAAAGTTGTTTAAAAATTTTAATGCCTAATCATAATGAGTATTGAAAAGCACAACAAACTTGCTATGGTCAAACAGTCTTACTAACATTCTAACCAATTGGAAACAAATATTTTTAGTATATTTTGATGCCATATCTAAGGGTAAAAAAAATTTCATAAATGTGTCATCAACAAATTCACCTTTCATAAATAAAAAAAAAAAACAGCAACCAAAGAAGATCTAACATTACTGTACAGGATGGTTTATAATGTTAGATGACCACAACACAATATTAATAGATAATTTTCCCTTTTCATTTTGCTACGAGTCTATATTTTTAAAAGCTAATCTGTAATATTGAGAACAGCCAATGGGACAGGCTTGTATTATACTCAAAGAAAAACAAAATTAATCATGACCATAGGACATACGGTGCTTTACAACACTGAATGGTAACAGGCAATTTAATATTTCATGGTTAGTGCTGTTTAGCTGTTTTATAACAAACTACTAACAGCAGTCTTGTGTTCTAACAAGTCTTTATTATTACTTTTGACCAACTGATGAAACAAACCAAGTCGTGGTTCTACTCTAGCACCAAGACAACAGTGAAAGGAGATGTATAGACAGTACAGAGAAATCAATAAATGAACACTGGCATTCAGCACTCAACTGTAAAGGCTACAACATACACTCAAATTTAAGAAAATAAAAACAGAATTCTCAGCAAAAAACTAAAGAAAAAATTAATTGGATGGGTAGATTTGAAGCTTTTCATACTCAAAATAAAGCATTTCCTACAGCAGTCTAAACTTGCAAAACATGAAAAACAAAGCATTTGTTAAAAGAAATAATGTTTCTTTCTAAAATATCAAAAATACTGTATTAAACAATACATGTAAGAAATCTATACCAAAGGGAAGCCAGAAGGCAGTTTATATGGAACACATTTTTTTGGAACTTGACTTTATAGCCTTCCCTTTAGTTTGTTGTATAAATCACTCTGTCTGCTACAAAATCAATGTCTATCAGGCAATGTCTCTCAACCCTTCTATATGGATCTGAGACATGGATACTTAACAGAAAGCTACTAAGACTTCTTGAACGCTTTCACCAAAGATGCTTGCACTCCATCATGGACATACGGTGGCAAGACTGCACTACAAACAGCGATGTCCTTGCAAACACTGGTATGGACAGTATAGAGGGAGTTCTTATGGTTCGACAATTACGCTGGGCAGGTCACGTATCCTGTATGGGAGACATATGCCAAAGGCAGTATTTTTTGTAACAGAGGTACCCCACGGAAACGCTTCAAAGACCAGCTTAGGCACCAACTTGCCTTAGCTGAGATAGAAGAGGGCACCTGGTTGCATGCGGCCTCAGAACGAGACAGCTGGAGGTCACTCACAAAGGCTGTGGGATACACATTTGAAACCAAAAGAAAATCCACTGCATAGGACAGACGCAGACGGCAAAAAGAAAATTTAATCGACCACCTGCAGGCAATGGTTATGCTTGCCCTGGATGAGGAAAAATATGTAGGTCACAACTGAGGGTGCGCAGCCACAGGATGCACTGCATTCCTCACTAATCTTCGGACTTGAAGACAAGCCTTTATAAATGACCCTTATTCATACAAATTTATATAGACTAATATTTCTATCTCAATCAAGTTAAATCTTAGTGTAAAATCAAATAATCTTCTGACAACGGAACTGAACTGAATACAATAACATAGTTAAAACAAAACTGACAGAAATCAAAATATAAATGTTAAATTTATAAAAAGAGGTAAAAGGTCACACACAAAAATAGAACTTTAAAATATGGAACAAAAAAAAAAGTGGAATACAAAATAAGGTTTCAACCGGCATGAACAGGAACAAATTTCGTTAAGTACCAGCAAGAAAGACAAAACAACATTGGTGTATGTTCAAACAACACAGAGGGCAGCTCTAAGCTAAGTTTGTTCATTGAAATAATTCTGTTAAGCACTTAAGACTTTTCTAATGCAGTACAGCCTCAGTTTGCTCTATAGAACATAGCTTCATTAATAATACCTGTAAACTTGTAGGTTCAGCTCTGATTTCATTTTTTTTTTGTGGATAGTAAAAGGGGGGGGAGGGGAATGTAGTTGGGAGAAGGTTTCTGTGCTGCCATGGGTGCTCAGCAAACACAACTCAGATCAAGTGGATTTGAACTCAAGCCCACCTATATAGATAGCCCAGCAAGCTTTGCCAAATAAACCACAAGTTAAATAAAACAGGAATTGTTAGTGAGCGCTGTGACTTGGGATATGCATCAACTCTATTCCCTTGGTAGTTAAGAGTCACAAGAATAGATTTTGTTTTAAATCCAGAGAAGGTAGAGCACAAGAATAGTTCTCTTATTATCTTCACACATTATAAGATCTTGCACAAGAATAGTTCTCTTATAACATTATAAGATCTTTATAATTTCTTTTGTCCTCCATAAAATTCTCTTCTTGCATCTTCCTTTCTAGCTAAGGCAATAAACAAAATATGCAGAAATATGCACTAATGAAAATAAATAACAACACAGCTATGGTCCGACTAGCTAGTGCTGTTATATTTCAATATGCTTTTTAAAATAAGAATATAACAAGGTTTGACTACAATGTTTTTATCATTATCACCAGCATTTATATAAGCTAAGCTCCATATCAATTATACAGAATAAACACACACATATATATATATATATATATATATATATAGCCACTGAGGTCAAATAAAGAACAACTTAGCATGGCAGTTTTATTCATGATCTCCATTCCTTCTCCCACCCCCAACTCCCCAAGCTGTTACATTAGCTCAGGTTGTGAATGTACTCAAGGAATCAAGGAGACCTTAACTTACATGTAAACAAACTAAAGATACCATGATTATCATTGTCTTACAAGTGTCTTACATCTAAAATATTTTTCAAAATCTCACTTTCATAAAAAAACAAACAACTATTTGTCCTGTATTTTACTTAATATTTAAAAAATAAAAGGGGGGGGGGGGGGGGGGTAATTGTGAACAACAATTTTCATTTATTTGATGTCAACTTTATATAAATAGACTGTTCATTACAGACATTGTCAGCTTGTTTATTTTAAAATGTTTGACATGTTTCAGATGTTACTAAAAGAGTTGAAGATAGTCTACTTCCTAGTCCAAACCTCAAGCAGGTCGACAGGAGATAGGCAACAGGCAAATATGAAACCGGGACAATCGAGATGGCAAACTAATAGTCCTGCCTGCATACTGAATGAACAGACAGCCATTTACTTGTAAAAGACTATCTAGCTTAAAAAACTATACAGCAAACTGTAGATCTCATCAAGATATAATTTACAATTGTTTTTGGTTGCAGGCATTAAGAACTAATACAGTAACATGGGGTCTACAAAAATATAAAAAAAACAACAACACAATTGTATGAATGACCTACAGCACAGCACAGCACAGTCATTCCCTGAACCATTTTACATCAATACACATTTTAAAAAAAAGGGAAATAACACTGACACAGCCTTGGAAAAGTGAATCAAGCATTTCATAATGAAACAAGAAACTGAAGAATAAATACTGTCATCATTTGTATAGAGCATAGAAAAAGAAAACATTGAATTCAAATACTTTTAACAACAGTTTGAGAACCATAAAAAAAAAAATAAAACACTTTAAGTCTGAGAAAATGATTAAAATGTGAATATTGATAATAAATTGAGAAAACAAAAAAAAACAAGAAAAAAGTGTAAACAGCTCACAACGTAATCTTTTAACTAGACTCAAAATGAAAGTCAATGTAATATTTGTCAATGTATTTATTTCCTCTTTAAAGAAGTGAAGTGAAGATCAAAGTTGAGGAAGCCATGAACAAAACAAACAAACAATATATTTATATATAAATAAATCTAGAGGAAAAAAAAAAGGAAAATGACTGATTACTGTTGGAAGTTTTAACAAATGAAAAGTATGCAAAACACTGGATTGAAATACAAAGTTATCAACAAAAGAGAAATGAGGGCTCTAATAATATTACACTTCCTTGATGTACTTTGATAGATATCTCTATTTAAAATAGCCTAACCAAGTTGATATCTATTTCTAGCAAAGAACTAAGAATATAAATACAAGTAAAGAAAAAAAAACATTTGATTAAAAAGTTACCCAGACATTTGGCTTAGTCACAAAGAAAAATCTGGATGATTACAAGACTTGTATATTGGCATAATGGCCATTTCTTTACCAACATGGTGAATTGAAAAGAATACTTTACTAAGGACTACTAGAAAATATAAAACCTAAAAATAAAAAAAATTTTATAGGGAGGAGTTACATATTTGTCAATTAGAACATATGATATTCAAAGCATGTTTTGTAAGGAAGCCATATTTATAGACTGATAAACATTCAAAAGTCTATTCTTACATCTTCACAATAATTTTCAGGCTAACTTTATTCTAAATCCTTTGCAGATATTTTTTTGTTGTTAAATATTGCATAGTTTATAAGCTTTCCTTTTCATTGTAAAGCTACAGACCTGTTTGCTTAAAGTATAAACATTGTTATTTTAAACCTAAGTACTGTTCAGAGATTTGATCTGCCTCTTTGTTTGTATTGAGCATATTGTACACATATATAACAAAGTGTGTAAAAATATTTTGAATCAATGAGCAGAAGTAAGCAGAATATAAGCAACTGTAGTTTTACAGTCAAATGCAGAAAAGTAAGAGACACAATAAGATAAATCACATCTTTCTTGTCCTTTCAGCATACACATTCTCCTATTTGGGAAATACTCAGATCTTGGTTTGAACTATGTAGAGTACATAAAAAAAAAAATGGAAATAAAATTAAAACATTTTATTTTCTTGCTCCTTCAAAAAATAATTGAAAGATAACATTATACCAACATAGCTTCTAAATCTTTTTTGTACCATTCTTTAATACATCAGCATAAGACTAAGTTCCAATACACCTACAAATAATTTCACCCTGTATAATGCAGAAAATACCATAAAGATCAACTCCAAGGCAATGTAGTTGTTTTTCATTTATATACTGTTTAGACCTAAGTGACTTTGGCATTGAGGTGTTTCTGATACAAAAAATATAATAGAAAAAAAACAAAAACTATTGGTATTGACTAGGTGTTATCTAGGGCCCAGCTAGAACCTGTAGCCCATCAAAATAGTTGGTAATGTTAAAAAAAAAATAATTTTTTTTCCTCAATAACACATCATGACTTAGTATAATGATTTATTTTCAGTGTTAGAAGTATAATTAAAGTAAACATATTTACATATGTTGTAAATAAATTTTTGTCGTTTCTTTCAAATCTTTATAAACTAATTTTAGTGTTTTTTTTTGGTTTTAAAGAACTGAAGATTATTACATCCTACCCCAAACTCAGACAGGATGGTGCATTAAATCTTTCGAAAAATTTGAAATCTTAAAAAAAAAAAAAAAAAAAGTTGCTAATTAATCTTGTAATAACAAACACTATAAAACAGAGCTCTGTTGAAGTAGTATTTTGTATGCATATTATATGCACAAAAGAAAAGAACCCTGTAACACTAGTATTCCAGATTTCAATCATATTCTTCAATTGAAATCCAAGAAAATATGGGTATAAATGTAGGTCTTTACAAGCAATTTTTTTTTAAATAAATAAATTCTAATGCTGACAAGTTATTTTATTTTATGTGTACAAAAATGTATGATCACTCAGGATTTAGTTCTTATCTAAAAAAATACATTTCATGGTCAATAAATTAGAATTGGTTATGTTAGAATCCAATGCTTTTTCTATATGTATATACAGTAATTCTAAACCATTCTTACAAAGTGATAAGACAACTCCAAAGTTATTTCCTCTGGTCTCCTATCTTTCTCCCCAACATTTGCAAGGGCAGTAGAATCAAACAAAAATGTTGGAAGTCACGCAAAAAAAAACAACAACATATACATAACTTGCAGGCATATAGTTACTTCAAGTCAATAAGCTTTAAAATCAGATTTACCGACCTCGAATATATATATATATTTTGTATGCACATGTGGATTTACACATTGAAGAGAGCAGAGCTGAGCAAGTGAGTCGATTCTCTTTAGCCATCATACAACTTAAACAAGTACACAGTTAATGCATGTGCCCACACATTCATTCACAAACATACACAAAGAAATAGTCAACAACATGTGCACTCGTATTGAGACACACAGAGAATCAATACACCTTCTTCTTATATATTCTAACATTTCTTGTAGAAATTGCCAGGGGAAGATAAACCAAAAGAAAAAAAACAACAACAGGCAAACAAGAAATCTGTGAGGAAAGATTTGGGAGGGCAGGGGGGAGGCTTCCACTACTTGAACTCAAATCCTGCACTATAATCTCGAAGATGTGGGGCGGGGCCAGCCCGACTGGGACGTGCACACTTCCTGACCAAGTCATCGTAGGTGCCACCATGGAGGAAGCAGACAAGAACCACTGTCATATTATCACAGCCTAAGCCACCGGCCTGGCAATCTGGTGCTAGGCAACGGGTCATGAGCTCTTCACAGATCTATAAGAATAAAAAAATATACAAATGTTACTTACTATATATATATATATATATATACATGTGTGGAAGAAAATATGTTGTTGTTTTTACAATGTTAACCAATGGGCAAGTTAAATAAAGATTCTTTTCAGAAAAATATGAAAACAAGGCAAAGAAGTAAACTTCATAGTTTTAGTACAAATAAACTTGCTGTTGATACCTAACTACAAATAGGCAACTGAAAAATGTATTTCTTCATAATAAGACAAATGAGCTAAAGTTAATTAGGGCCATCTTTTAACATGGGTATATTAACAGTCACTATATGGCTAGTATGACATCAGTTTTCTTATAGTAAATAATAAATTATGGCTTTTATAAAACGCTCCTTTCATGCTTATAGCATGCTCAGAGCGCTATGGTCCAATCTCATTTGTGGACCAGTGGGGGGGGGGGGGGGGGGGGGGGGGGGTATCTGGGAGTAGGTTTTCTGTGCTGCCTTTAGGCGCTCAGTAAACACAACTCTGCTGGAGTTTAGGTGTCGAATCTCGAGCCCCCTTCATAGGTAGCCAAGCCAAGCCAAGTTCAAGCGTACTTAGCCTCTCGACCACACTTCCCACTAACAGTAACTGGCATGGCTACTAAAAGCTCAGCAAATTCCAGATGACAACTAGAGGCTAAAAGCACAAGGATTCAACAAAACTACAAAGGGAATATGATAATAGATTCAGGGTTGGTAACATGATAAGTTTGAGTTTTTGAGCTTCGGCACATCGGCACACTTTAGGCCATGTCGTGCCCGTAACTTGATAAATGCAGTCCTAACAAAAGTTGTATACTTGAATGAATATTGTAATTCAGAGATACAACTGAACTGAAGTATTCAGTTAATTCAACGCTAGTTTCTATTGCTTATTTTATTGACGAGCTTGCATTATGCTGCAGCGGAATAAAGGATATGTCATTACAATGTGACAGCCATAGGGGAGAATTTAGAATTTTCCATTGTTTAGGGGCCCGGAGGGCTTGACCTCTTTGGGGGCCTCTGCCTTTTGCTTAATAATTTTTAGTGTAAAAAACACTAATTTGGGGATTTTCTAATTCTACCCCCTCCTCCCCCAATCCTAGCTACGCTACTGGACAGCCACTTCATCATACTAGAGATAAATATTGTTGCCAACAAGTCATCAACACTTGGCATCAGAAAGGTCATAAGGTTGTGTCTACTTTTGCAGCAAGTCAAAAATATAGTCAACATTTCTCAAGTTCAGGTTTCTCTTTGCGCAAAGTTGGCTTGTCAAACAATTCTGTTATAGGATCCACTGACATATATCTCACTAATAGATTGACTTGTAAATTTCTTTCAAAAGTGAAGATGATTAAATGTTAGTCTAAATTTTGACAGCAGTCAGGGTTTGAATTCAGTACCATTGTGATGGTACTCCAAAGCATATACCACAACCCAAGGAGCCATATTAGTTTCAAATACTCAGATTGACAGAAGACTGAAATAGACACTATACACATTCCTCTAGGATAACATTCTTATTACAACTTCTAAAAAGTTCAATTGCTTTAGTTAGGCTACAACAACAGCATGATGAAATTATTTCTTCTTGCCTCTATACCAGGCAATCATCTTTGATACAATGAAAGTATAATTTAAAGACTAGCTAGGCCACTTCTGACTTCATATCTAGTTTCAGCAGAAAATATTTGTTTTTGATTTTAAGGCAACTTTTAACTTCATATTTCTTTTCAGCAAAGAATTCTAATATAATATTTGTTTTTGAATTTTAAGGTAACTTCTGACATCATATTTCGTTTCAGTAAAGACTTCCAGTACAATATATGTTTTCGAATTCATGGCAACTTTGAACCAAACATTTTGGTTTTGGTGTTAAGAAATTTGAGATACAGTGTAAGTTTTATTCAACTCAATATTTTTTAGTTACCATAACTTACTGTGTCTGGTTCCATACGCTGAGCTATTCTATTTCTGACAAACTCTACCACTTCTTGGTTGGTCAGCACATCCCATACACCATCACACGCTAGTACTATAAATTCATGGTCAGGAGTAATTGGCTTTTCTATAACATCTGGATTAGCTGGATGAATAATATAGTAATAGGAAATTATATTTTAAAAAGATGACAAAATTAAAATGCAAGCAAAATATTTTAAAAATTCATTAAAAAACAAAGCTTATCTAAAGGGGAAGAACTCCCTTAAAACTATATCTATCAATAATGTATGTTATTTCCCTTATTCAATATCAAACAAAATAATTAATTACCAGTAGTTAATTGTCTAATTGGTTACTTTTTTTATATTGATTCATATCTTGTCTGTGCCAATGAATAATTGTGTGAAGTTTCAACTTGATCCAAGAATGGGTGTAGGGAGATATAACATGTACACCAGACAGACAGAGTGAGTTAATTTAAGCTTTGTAAAAATACTTTAAAGTGTGGAGGGAAGGGGAATTCGGGAGAAGGTTTCCATGCTTCCTTTTCTAAAGTAATTTATTATTAATGTTTTTTGTTTAGCCCAGCTTTCATGCTTACAGCATGCCAAGTGAGCTAAAGTATAATCAATTTTATGGATCAGTGGGGGAGGGGGTATCTAGAAGAAGGTTTCCGTGCTGACTTTTCAAAAGCTAGTTTAAAAAGAAAGGTTGAATTCAAACATGAGTCTCAAGCCTTCATTATGGAAGGCTGACTTCTTAACCACTGAGCTATTCATGTTCTTATAAAAATAGAAAGCTTTATAGTCTATTATTAGTATAAAACTATAAGCCAACAGTCTTATTCTCTACACAAGGCTCCATTTAGCTTTGTACATTTTCTATATAAAACAAAATTAATTAATACCAGGTAATGACTAATTGATTAACTAATTGGTTAATTTTTTCATTCATGTGTTGTCATAGACAATGAAAAATTGTGCAGTTTCAACTTGATCTGAGGATGGTAATAATGTGATTGTCATGGGTTCGATCCCCAGAGTGGCCAAGTTTGTTTTTTTTTGGCAATGATGATCCCATTTTATTTAACATAAAGAAGGAATTGATTCAAAAAAATATTTTGTTCTTGTAATACTTGCTTTTATTTAACTATTTTTATATGGGTTTAAAATATAAAGCAGAATTTTGAAAATAGTGGTTTTGTGAGGGAAAAAAAAACCCAATGTGTCAGACTTACCAGTTACTATCTGTTCCTCAGCTCTCTTTTTGTCATTCTTTTTAAATACAAAGTCCCCTAAGGCTCTAGATAAGGCAAGGTTACCTGTTACATTGAAAGAAGTGTTGTTTCTTAATATTTATCTTTAAAAAAAACTATCAACATCATCATCATCATCAAACTCCATTTTAATGGGGGCTTGAGAGGCTCAAATCATCTCTTGCAAAAGCCCTAGACAGAAATCCTGCTGTTTGTTTTGTAAAATATTTTACATGTTTTGGATGTTCCTTCAGGAAGATAGTTTACTTCCTAGTCCAAACCTCCCTCAGCACAACGGGGGATGGGAGCGGGCAGGGCAGGGTTTGAACCCGGGACCAGCAATAAATCCAAACGACAGTCCAGCGCGCAAACTGCATGACCAGGCAGCCATCCATATGTATGTATTGGGCATTGTGCTGTTTTGAGTAGTGCATAAATGTCACCATACAGGTCGAGAATTGGCGGTTTCCCAGACCTAGATCAGCAAGTCTTGGGGCAGTCAATAAGAATATTCAAAAAGAATATGAGACATGGCTTCCTCTTCTTCCCTGCTGCGGGCACCGTGAGTCAAAGTTTGACTTTAGCCATGAGAAATATGAGCCAACAGGACAGTGGCCTGTCCTGCACTGTGCTATAATAGCTTGCTCAGGCCTGGACAGCCAGCCTCCACCATGGGGAAGTGCGGTCAGGGCGCCTCATGCACTCCCAGACTCGGCAGGCTTTTTGGGACTTGTCCCAACACTTAAACCACTTTTCCATTTCAATTATAAAAACCAACAACTATGTAGATCATCATTAATGTCAACCTATTATCTACTGACTCCACAGAATAATACTTGCCATTAACTCTGTTGAACTCCACCCATCCACCAGCCGCAATAATCCGCCGGGTTTCACTCTCATTGCTTGGCTTGTGGTCAAATGATAATTGTTCTACTTCCCCCTGGACACTGGCTACTGCCCTGGAGTCACCTACATTACCCTAGGGATAAAAATTGAGAAGTTACTCTGAGATAATCAGTTCTGTAAAAATGTAAACTACCTTTGTTAAACACCAAGTTTACCAAGAGTAGACTAGCTGTTTGAGAGAGACAAAGAAGAACTATAGACAGATGAAGAGGGAAATGGCTGGTAAGAAAGTGATGATAATTATTCATTCAAACAATTGGTAAAACCAAAAGATCTTTCAGAAGAAATAACGGAGATAAACTTACACAGTACATTTTGCCATTCTTGATAAGCACTACGACAGCAGTAGTTCCTGCAAGCTCATCCTTCATGGCTTCATCTAAATAATAAGTAAAGAAAAAGCCATCTGTTAAAAAGCCAAACACAAATACAGTTAGACATCATTTAAAGGTCAAATATAAATACAGAAAACCTTCAATGATGGGTTGAACTAAAGTACAAAAAGATATCTAAAAAGGGCCAAACACATTATTTGCTTGTAAACACCTAAATGAACACAGGTTTATAAAAATCTTGTATTTAAAACTGAGCACATCCCTAGAGGCAATGATTTTATATGTGAATTAAATTGAAATTTACTATCAGGGAAAGAAAGTTTGATCATAGCATAAGCTACAAAACAAAATGGATCCAAAGGTCACTAGTCAACATCATGATTCAAGGAAAAACTATCCCCATTATTAAACATTCTGACTTGCTGTTAAATGTGCAGGCAGTCTCAATGTAGGGGCATTATATATTAGTGACATGTAACAAATTTTCTATCATTGGTTATTAGATATCTGACTTTACTATGTTTTGGAAAAAAAACTAATAATACAGTATTTGTAGCATCTAAAATAGTCAACACTGTAAGGCAACTAGATAATTGACCAAACAGACTGAGAAAAATAGCCAGAAACCAATGCAAGGCTGTCAAGATAAGTAAATACAGTAAATACGTCACTGAATGGAAGGAAAGAAAAAAATGATGCTATAAATTTCCAAAGTAAAAAAGGGGAAATCTTTCTTTAGGGGGGCACTTTTTTTAAAAACCTATGTACAGAGTTGAGGGCACACTATTCCTGACTAGAGAAAAGTGGAAAGGGCATTGTGCTGGGCACATGACAACCCTTGTAAACTGCTGATCACAGAGCATTGTGCTGGGCATATTACAACTCTAGTAAACTGTGGATGCATTGGGCTGGGTACAATACGACCATTGTAAACTGTTGATCACAGAGCAATGTGCTGGGCATATTACAACCCTATTAAACTGGAGATTATTGGGCATTGTGCTGGGCACATTAAAACTCTTGTAAACTGTTGATCACAGAGCATTGTGCCGGGCATATTTCAACTCTTGTAAACAGTGGATGATTAGGCTGGGAACATGACAACTCTTGTAAACTGTGGATGCATTAGGCTGGGAACATAACAACCTTAGTAAACTGTGGATGCATTAGGCTGGGAACATGACAACTTATGTAAACTGTGGATCACAGAAAGAAATACCCTCTGCGTTAACTGTTGTATCTACAGACCAACAGGTCTAAAAAAAATGGCCTTCATTGGAGTGATGAATAATTCTTCAATAATTCTTCCGAGGTCAACTGTAATGATGATTACATCTAATGCTAGTGTATGAACAGAACAAAAACTGACATGACTCTATCCACACTAGTCCAGTAATCAGTCAATAAACTAATCATGCGCCAACAAGTCAACCAAACTCAAATCAATACAGCAGCATATCATCAGTTTGAACATTGACCAGAAACTTGATTACAAGTACATATGACAGTTACAGATGCAGGTTACTTATTTAAATATTAAACACAATGAAACATTAGGAATGTTCTTAAATTTAAAAAAAAAAAAATCGAAACATACACATATTTCTTTTTTAGCCATGCACATTAAAGAGATTGTAAGTTTTAAAAAAAGCTTAGCAATAACATGTAATTATTAATTTTAAAATGTGTGATTTTGTTTCAACAGTTTGTTTTCTGAAACTAGAAAAGCAAGTTGGAAGTCATAGATTACGGATGTTTCTATGAATCAAAATTTCATTTCAAATATATGTTTCATAAAGCAGGCAGCTTAAGGGCAGGCATATTAGCTAATTATAAAAAAAAAATAATACGCACTATCTCCTAATCAGCTGACAATTAAAATTTTAGAATTCTTTTCCAACAAACGATTCCTTACCTTTCAACATTTCTTCATCAAGAGCTAGGAATCCATTCCTTAAGGCTTCTGATATATTGCCTTTACCTTTGAACAAAAAGAAAATAAAATGTTTATAAGTCAGTTCAGCATTAGAGTCGTTAAATAGTATTCAATACAAACTTAAGGGGACAGTGTCACAATGTGAATTGTAGTAGATAACTTTTAGCATATTATTAAATGTAACTTAAAGTAGGAAGACTTACATATAATACTTACTGTAGGAAGACTGAGAGACTAATAAATAACACTGTAGGAAGACTGAGAAAGTAACAAATAACACTTACTGTAGGAAGACTGAGACTAACAAATAACACTTACTGTAGGAAGACTGAGAGACTATCTTCTTGTGCAGATTATTGCCTGCATACTGAGCAACTTTTACACCTGGAAAGAAACAACATTTCTAAGTCCAAGCAAAGTTTTGATCTTATTATCCATCTATTAATAATTATGGGGAACAACTGAATTACTAAAATAAAGGATCATCTATACTAGTCTTATTATATCAGTAGAGCAGTTCTGTGCCAGATGCTATGGCTAATGATGTTCTTTCAGCATTCTAGGGAACAGTAGATTTTAGCTGAGGCATTCTCTGAAGTAGAAGATCTGTTGTTTTCAATGTGTTTTACCAACAAAGCCAATTCTCAATTGGAAGTTCATGTTCAAGAGTTTAACGAGCAAAAAAAAGAAGCTTTTCTTAAGCTTTGTCCTAAAACTAAATCTATCAATAATGTACAAGATATTTCCCTCATTTGATATCAAATAAAATGATTGATAACCTATTAATAATTGACTAATTGTTTTTTTTTAATAAAATCAAGTTTTGTTAGGTACAATAACTAATTGTAAAAGTATCAACTTGATCGGAGAATGCATGAGGGAGAAATACCATTAACAATTATTTAAGGGGACTAAGCCCAACAATTTTAGCCATATCTGTGAATACTGAAGTATTAGTTTCAAACAAAAATAATTAATTACCAGTAATCAATTGAATAATTGATTAATTTTTTTTATTGATTCATGTCTTGTCAACGCCAATGAATAATTGTGCAAAATTTCAACTTGATCCGAGAATGGGTGTGGGAGAAATAATGTGTACACACTTTTTACCAGACAGACAGAGTGAATTGATATAAGCTTTGTAAAAAAACAACCTTTCTTGTCATGATAAAAGTCTATTACGAACATATAATGGCAGTGAAATGTTAAAAATAAGTTTTAATAAAGAGCTTTAAAAGTACCTTTGCTGAGATTTACATGGATTTAATAAACTCCGCAGTTTTTTCTTAAAACATATAAACCTTTACAGACTAGGCACATTATTTACAGTTGGGTAAACTTAGTGGGAAATCTGGAAGAGAAACATCAGCTTCCATATCAAATTAAAACTGTATTCTTCTTTAGTGGTCTCAGGACTCCTATATGCTTGGACACTGAATGCTGAGGCTAAAAGATGAATTCAAGCCATTCATAGAAAATGCTATGGACAATTTTTGAGCATCAGTTGTTAGGAGAAGACGAGTTTGTATTTTCCTTTTTTACAAGTAAACACTCTTGATGGCATAAAGGAAGAAGGCCTCAATACTGTGATTTTGAATTTTGGGTTCTTTAGGGCACCTCTGAGTCCACCCAGGCCTGACATTATCTTATCTTATCTTATATAATACAGACGTTACTTCAAAAAAGATAATTACGTCCTACGTGTCATGCATTTAGTCATGCATATTAACCAATGACTTAAATTCTGCCAAGTCACTGGTTTTCCTGGCTAGCTCAGGCAACCCATTCCATGCTCTAATAGCACTAGGGAAGAAGGAGTATTTGTACAAATTATTCCTAGCATATGGGACGTAGAATGTGCCTTTATCTTTGTGTCTTTCAGAGTATTTTATTAAATTTTGTTTTTGTATTTGAAGATTATGGTTCAGTGTTTTTATGTATAATTGCTACTTTACTTTTGAGTCCTCTGTCCTGAAGGCTTTCTAAATTTAGTGATTTTACTATAGGTGTTACTCTAGTCAAATGTGAATATTCATTTGTTATGAATCTCACTGCTCTATTTTGTGTCTGTTCCAGTTTCTTAATGTTTTCTAGAGTTGAGGGGTCCCAAACGGAGGATGCATATTCTATTATTGGCCTAACCAAGGTTAAATAACATTTTAGTTTTATGTTCTTATTTGATTTATAGAAATTTCTTTTAATAAATCCTAATGCTTTGTTTGATTTTTTTATAGTTTCATCAATATGTGGATTCCATGACAGTTTTTCATTTATTATAACACCTAGGTATTTTGCATTTTTAGTCTGTGTTACTGGTTTGCCATGAATAAGATAAGTGGAATTAATTTGTTTTAGTTTTTTTGTTACTCTTAACAACTGACATTTTTCTGGGTGGAAAGACATGCTCCAATTTGATTCCCATTTCTGTAATTCATCTAATTCTCTTTGTAAAATATCTGTGTCTTGTGTTGTTTTTATTGTTCTATATATTATGCAATCGTTTGCAAATAATGACTTTTGTTCCTGAAGTAATGCAATTTGGTAAATCATTTATGTAAATTAAAAATAGTAGTGGACCCAAGACTGTTCCTTGAGGTACACCTGAGTTTACTGTTATCGGTGTTGCTTTAGAGCCATTTATTATTACAGTATTACAGTTTATTACATTAGTTGGGGAAAAGTAAAGTTTGTTGGTCACTGTGCCAGCCACATGACACCCTCGTTATCTGTGAGCCACAGAAACAGATGCCCTATAGATTGCAAGGTCTGAAAGGGAAACTACTTTTTTCTTTTCCTTAATACTGTAAAGAGACAAAAGCTGATCTGGTTCAGTCATATTGTAATACATGTCAAAAATCATGTTTCAAGGTACATTGGAGGGTGCATGAAGAAACATTCATCCGAAGAAAAGCTGGCTGGATAATGTAAAAGAATGGACCAGTCTCTCTCTCGATATTCTGTTAAGGAAAGCTGATGACTAGATAAAGTGCACTGACTTCTAGTTTTATAAAAAGATAAATCCACTTTTACACCAGTAAGGTTTTGAATCAAGCATTAAAGTTGCTGCTGTCTAAAACTTCTGTTGGAACAACTGAGAAATGCATTAGTCATGAAAGCAAAGGTTATTTCCTTAGAACATACCTCCGTGGCCATCAAATACACCAAAAAAACAGGCTTCTTTATCACCGGGTAAACTTAATAAATGACTGTGTGCATCCTCCATATCTAGACTCAGGTCAAGGAACTTTTTATATCAACTGACAATAGTGATGAAACAAGAAAAATACACAAAAAAATACTTTAAAAAAAACAAAAAAAAAACAAACAAAGCTTATATTAAGTGTATCAATTAGTTTGGATCAGTCATGTCATTAAATTTGCAATAGATGTAGACTAACAATAATAAATCTGTGTGAAATATTGTTTTTACCTATTGTATTTTGTTTAACGCAATTTCCTGCTTTTAGCGTTCTCAATAAGCTATGATCCTATCACTTGTCTGGAGCAGTTGGAAAAGGGGTAAGAATTTGTGGGTTAAAGCCTACTCAGGCTTCTCAAGCCCATGCCTACTAGCCAAGCGAAGTGTCTAAGAACATGGAAGATAATATAGTTATCTATTGTTTCTATTTCATGTTTGTGTTCACAAAGCCTCAGACACAATCTATAAATTCACCTTATACCACCACATAAATCAAGTACAACTTCTTTCCTTGTTTGAGATACCAAACAAAATAATTTATTACCCGTAGTTAAATAACTAATTGGTTAATTTTTAAAATTGATTTTTGTGTTGTAAGGTAAAAAATAATTGTGCAATATTTCAGTTTGATCTGAGATTGGGTGTGGGAGAAATAACGTGTCAAATTTTTGGCCAGTTAATATAAGCTTTTTAAAAAAAACAACTTAGCATTGGTATGGAGTCAATATTATCTTATAAGCAATCTGATTTTATTTTTTTTCTTATATTGGGCTTGGTTCTACATCTGCTTCTTTATTTAAAAGTTTATTGAGTATAGAGTCACACAAATGTTAGCACAATAATATGTAATCTTTCAATAGCACCACTTGAAAATCTGTTCTTTTTTAATGTTCACTAATATTATTAGAATTCAATAACTTATGATTAAATTACAAACTGTAAATTGAGAAATAGTCACTACGCCAGTGTTGAAGTTTTCACAATTTCATTCTGTTTGGCACAATCCTCAATAGGTCTTCATTAAAAAAAAAAAAAGACTATAGATGCATTTCCTGATATCTTCCTCCCATCTTGGTGTATGTCTACCCCACTTTTATCTACCTGGCACTATGCATTGTAGGATAGTTTTTAAAAGAAGTCATCTTTCAAAAGGACAAATTCATCTAAGCTATTCATTGTGACAATGCTGACAAAGTCATCAAATTGACATTATATTTATGACCAGGCTAAACTAAATAAGCAAAAAACAAAATATACTATTCCCCAAGACACAAACTTAGTTGTAAGTACTCTATATTCCATACAGACTTCCATTGCTATAAGCTTCCAAATCTTAAGCATCACCATAAATCTCACATCTAATAATCTGTTTTATTTCCTTGCAAAGTCCTCCCAATACAAGAATGTAGAACAGACTTTACATTTCAAAGCTGAGTAACGTTACCATGTGGTGGTCATAACTTGATCACAACTCTTTGCTTATGAAGCTAGTAGTTACCATTTCCAACAGGCTAGTCTCAAGAGGTTCTCACATTTCTCTCAGTCCCTCAACCCAGCCTTTCAAATGTCTAGGAATTAGCCCCTTTTCCCACAGTGGCTACGCCCACTGAAGGAAGTACTAACCACACTGTTCAAGATGGATGGTTTCCTCCTGCCCATAATTTCTACATCAGCCTGACGATGAGCATCAGCCCTCCACATTCAGGAACATATGCATGTATTGATTAACTCCCTTTCAGTGTATGACCATGTGCACATTACTCAAAACTGTATTGGGATGGACAGGGAAAAATAATATGCTTTTGGCTGAACTTTCTTTTGGACAAAGTAATAGCTTGTAAACAAGTCATGACAATAAAAATGATGTCATGGCAGTTTGTAATCAAAGAATTTTTGGAAAAAAAAATGAAGAACCAATGTTTTCTAAGTTATGTATTATATATGATTGATAGAAGATAAGGTGCTTGATATTATGTTTTTTAAAAGACTCTGGCATCCATGTGTGAATTTAATAAACCTTTCAAGTTTTAATTACTTGTTTTAGTTTTGGTAAATGAAAAAAAGGAGAATATCCATAACTGATAATGACTACTCTCTTGTGTGCCACCTTACATACAACCATTAGGAAGTCAAATAATTCATTCATATTGTATTGGAGATTCTTAAAAATAGCAATTTTGGTGTTTCTGGTGTACAGCTACGTATTTAAAAATCATATGATAATTTCCCTATTTTTAGCAATTTAAAATTAGATTTTTGTAAGTTAATTAATAACAGTGATCTTTCAACATGGCATCCTTGACGTTTATTCTGAAATGTCTCCCTTTTTTTCTTCTGTACATTTTCTAACATTGTTTTCTTTCAGTTTACAGTATTGCTTTTTCTTCTTCCACGACTACTGCATTGAACTGTTGAAAAGAATATAAACTGGATCTTAAAAAATAAAACAAAGGGGAATTACTGTGTTTAAAAATTTATCAAGCAACTCCCCAAGAGAACAAAAGTTTGTTTTTATTGTATTCATTGGAAAAAAAAAGTCTTTGTTCAGATCTCACAATGTTCAGCTCGCCATGAACAGGCATTGTCTCTGAACCCAAAAATTAAGGGAGATGGTAGATATTAAGTGTAAATAGAAATAACATATAAATCAAGACTTCCATATAGTAGACATAAAGTGTAAATAGAAATAACACATAAATCACGACTTTCATATTCTATATAAGTTTTCTTTCCTTGTACCTAACAAAACTTATTTTTAAATTGCTGTACGGCTTATTGTATTCTAATTTCTGTTTCCTACCATACATTGCCAAAGTGGGAACAATACTTAGCACTAAAAAGATTGATAGATTTCTTTGCTATTTTCAACACAGCACAGATCTATTTCTTTTCTTTTTTTGTTTTAGACAGCAAAGGCTAGAATATGATTTAGCCTGTGCACATGTGTTGATAATACTGGAATGGTCTTTTCCTCTAGACATAGTTCTAGAACTCTCAAGTCAAAAGTATGTCAGATTACATTACAAATAGGGTTTTCCAGAGAAGGGGAGAGATGAGAAAGGAAAGAGACAGAGTGGGCCGTTTCAATGCAATGTAAGAGATACTAAAATTCATGGGCTAGAAATTTTGTTAGGGAGATCATTGAAATGCAGAATGTTTATTGTAAATAATAAAAAGAAAAGGTGAGTATTGCTAGTATATATATATATAAATATATATATCTGCAAAGCATCCACACAATCCTGATACAGCCCCAGCTGCGATGGGCAGGACTTGTCTGCAGAATGGAAGACCACAGCATACCTAAACGACTCCTGTATGGCCAATTATGGGAAGGAAAGCACTCGCAAAGTGGAGAAATAAAACACTTCAGGGACACCCTTAAAGCTTCTCTGAAAGCGTTCAGCATAGACCCAGCCACCTGGGAGACAGAGGCACATGACAGAGCACCATGGTGTCGCGCTGTGAAAACTGGCGCACGGGTTGCTGAGGAAAAGAGAACAGCACTGGCAGAAGAAAAGTGCCAGAAAAGAAAAACAAGACCAATGACACTAGCTCCAGCTGGAATAACCTGCCCAGTGTGCAGCCGAACTTTCCAGGCTCATATAGATCTCACCAGCCACATGAAGAGGCACAAAACCCCAGTGCAAAGCCCTCAGCCCCCTGGAGGACAAAAGTGGTCATCATCGAACTACGATGGACGAACTATGATATATATATATATATAAATTAAAATTTAAAAAAAAAAAAGTTAGTTTAAGATTTATTCTGTATTAATTAGTATTGTTCTAAGAATTTTACAAGATTTATATGGAATTGTTCCGAAGAAGAAGGAAGTGCAGTAATTCATATGGCTGAGCAACCTGTTTATTTTGTCACATTTAATGCAGACAAAGCTATCGTCCACTGTGGGTCTATTCACGTTTTCATTTTGTCATCTTCGGACAGGACTCTTTAAAATGTCTGCCACGCAAGCTTCATGTGAGCTCTCCAGGTGTCTCTTTTAGAGATTATATGCTGCCCGCCGATTTCCTCTATGCCAGTGAGACAAAAAGGTGCCTGATTTGATCTTTAAAGCACTTTGGGGGGGGGGGGGGCACCTCTTTAAGCTCAGCTAAAGAATTGCTGCTTGGTACGTAGTCATTACTGATACAACATAGTTGTCTGACCCAGGTAAGTAGTGCTTCAAAACAACAAGGCCAATAAATAAACAGCTTTATGACTTCAGTGGCATTATTTAGTATGCATACAAAAGTGTGTAGTGGCTGAATGGTAAAGCGCTTGGCTTATGAAATAAGCGGTCTTGGGTTCAAATCCTGCTTTAGAATGGAATTTGAACGTCAGGATTTTGAGGAACCCACCTCCCATTAACCATCAGCCTTAAAAACAGATAACATTTACATCATCTACCCTCATAGAGCACAAGGTCTGATAGGGTGCCTTTACTACTATTACTTTGCACAGCCTTACTTAGTACATATATGACGACAGCAATGCACATCAAAAAGGATACTTATTCTCCATCCCTGCATACAAGAAGAGCCAACTTTGACAAAACTGTTCTCATGTTTAGAGGAAAACTTGGTGGTGACTGGCTCAGACAATGTCTGACCCATGGCTGAAAAAAAAATAAATGAAAAAATACATTAACAAAGTAATTCTTTGATAATTATAGAAACTGTTTAACTCCTTTCGTTCAACAGGACACATTTCATTTACCAGCAATCAACAGCCTAATGGAAATTTTGGTTTTGTGGAAGTTTGGCTAATATCAAGTGCTGTGCTGATATTGTAGTGTTATAATTTAGAAAATTTCATACCCAGACAAAATAAAGATAATTAAGAATGTTGAGAGAAAGGGTTTGACAAGGCAAGCCATGGACAGTGAGATAGTGATTATCTCAGCTAACAAAGAAAAATAGGTAAGATTATTTTATTGACAATACAGTTTAACAATTTTCTACCTCAGCATACAACTATAACAATAACAATATAGATGCAAACACAAACAAAATGAAAAACAACACACACACACACTCATGCTTTCACTCAGATCCTGGGATGTTGCGGATCCCAAACTGAATCAACTATCTGCCATTCATTTCGACCAAGCAGTTGCGTGGAGACGGTTGAGCAGATGTATGGGAAACACTGTTCCGACCATAGCCAATTCCCAGGTACTAACTTCATCCAAAGCCCCAACACTCTACGAGATGAGCCATAGTTGTTTTATGACTCAATGCATCCAACAATATTTATTTAAATACACACACATAAAACAACAATCAAATAGATAATGGCCCTTAATCCTGTATTTTGTGTTTTATATGGTTGTTTGTTTTTTTTTCGTTTTAATAAAAAAAAAATTTGTTAGTTAGAGATTAGTTTTGTATTAGTTTAGTATTGTTCACTGTTTGATGTCAGTATTTTTTAAAAAATTGCACCTTCATTAAAATCTAGGTTAATAGTTGTAGTGTTCAAGTGATAAAAAAAACTGTGTATCACGCCTGGAAGTTTCATGTTTACATGTTTCATGTGTAAATATCTAATTTGTTTATGTGTAGATGTACATTTCTCATATGATGTTGAATTGATGTGTAATCTGATTCTGCTAGCTTTTTAACATAAAAAAATAATTAGTTGGTTGCCTATATAATTTCAATGATACTTCATAAACAAAGCTTTACATAACATTTCATTCAAAATAATTATATGCTGTCAAGAACTGAATCCCAATTTTAGAGTGAGTTGTGATTTACAAGTGGTAATAAACTGATAAAATCTAATAGTTATTAAAAGCAATTACTTAGGAATTAAAAGCTCCCCTTTTAGATTTTGCAATCTATAGGGCAGATGATGGAAAAGTCATCTGTTTCTGTGGCCCACTGTTAAAAGAGGGTGTCATGTGGCCAGCACAACGAAGAGCAGCCTTTTACTTTTACCCAACTAATGTCAGAAACCAATTAGAGCTGGGTGGACTCAGAGGCGCCCAAACATCCTGTAATTTAAAGTCCCAGCCTTCACAAGGATTCAAACTCGGGATCCCCCAGTTTGGAAGCCAAGCGCTTTACCACTTAGCCAACACGTTTCCTATTGAGGAATTATCAAGTGCTTAATGTGTGCTAGCTCATGTTAATACAGAAACAGTTACACATTCCTCATTGTTAATAAAGATCTTTTATGTTTTATATATTCTAACCTAAATCAATATTCAATATTTTCGTTAGTAAGGGCCAATGACAGACTTTATACTTAAACTACAGAAAACATCTGTCTGCTTTGTTTCTGTTACAAAAAAATCATAGTAAGAAAAAGTCATTATTGTTAGCTCACAAACAAATTGGTTATTGCTTAACCCAACCCTTCATGTCAAGATAAAACAGAATAAAGGGCTTGTATATAAAATGAAGAGACATTCCTTATTAAAAATATGATATGAATTAGATGTTCACATCAAATCTAGATGATAACAGTCCATTATAATAGTGCATCAACACAAGCCTTCTACAAATGACAAGTCCTGTAACCAGTTGTAGTTATAATCTGATCTCCCACAGCTCTGTGTGCTAAGCATTCAAAACAAATCTCAGATAGGATTCACAGACACTGCTGGTCTACACCAAATAAAGGTGTATGCTGCTCCAGGCACTGGTGGGGGGAGGGGGAGAGGGGAGGAGAATTCATTTTCCCCCAAGCTTAAGTGGCAGGAGTATTCATTGTACCCTTACCTTAAGTGGCAGGAGTATTCATTGTACCCTTACCTTAAGTGGCAGGAGTATTCATTGTACCCTTACCTTAAGTGGCAGGAGTATTCATTGTACCCTTACCTTAAGTGGCAGGAGTATTCATTGTACCCTTAGCTTAAGTGGCAGGAGTATTCATTGTACCCTTAACTTAAGTGGCAGGAGTATTCATTGTACCCTTAGCTTAAGTGGCAGGAGTATTCATTGTACCCTTACCTTAAGTGGCAGGGGTATTCATTGTACCCTTAACTTAAGTGGCAGGAGTATTCATTGTACCCTTAGCTTAAGTGGCAGGAGTATTCATTGTACCCTTAGCTTAAGTGGCAGGAGTATTCATTGTACCCTTAGCTTAAGTGGCAGGAGTATTCATTGTACCCTTACCTTAAGTGGCAGGAGTATTCATTGTACCCTTAGCTTAAGTGGCAGGAGTATTCATTGTACCCTTAGCTTAAGTGGCAGGAGTATTCATTGTACCCTTACCTTAAGTGGCAGGAGTATTCATTGTACCCTTACCTTAAGTGGCAGGAGTATTCATTGTACCCTTAGCTTAAGTGGCAGGAGTATTCATTGTACCCTTACCTTAAGTGGCAGGAGTATTCATTGTACCCTTACCTTAAGTGGCAGGAGTATTCATTGTACCCTTAGCTTAAGTGGCAGGAGTATTCATTGTACCCTTAGCTTAAGTGGCAGGAGTATTCATTGCACCCTTAACTTAAGTGGCAGGAGTATTCATTGTACCCTTACCTTAAGTGGCAGGAGTATTCATTGTACCCTTAGCTTAAGTGGCAGGAGTATTCATTGTACCCTTAACTTAAGTGGCAGGAGTATTCATTGTACCTTAGCTTAAGTGGCAGTTCGTCCATGGAATTAAACTGACACATAATAAGAATATCAAGGATTTTCCCACAATACACAGCCTTCAGCTGCTTAGACAGGCAACTCTATAGGTGGGATGACCTGATCCCCAAAATGTTCTCAATCATCTAAGAAACTTCAAAAAGAAGCAAAGAGTGTGTGCTTCAATCTGACTACCGGGGAAATCTTTCTAAGAGGCGATATAGTTTCATGGAGTCAGGTGAAAGCTTCAACCCTTCATAGACCTTATATCAAATCCCCTACTTAACTGTTTAGGAGTGACACATGCTACCATGCAGTCACATCACAACCATGCAGAAACATTGCAGACTACTATTTATCTTAAATCAAAATACCCACATTAACAGAAACGTTTTTTAGAAAGCCGGGGGGGGGGGGGGACAATCAATCTACCAATAGGACACAAAATCTAGCTGAAACACAAGATCAATATAACCAGAAATCTCTAGATAAACTTAAATGGCTTAAACAGGATGTAACCAGAGCGGTATCTGGAAATTTAAGCACCGGATATTTAGGCACCGGATAATTAGGCACTTTTTGACTAGGCGGAAAATTAGGCACAGGATAATTAGGCACTCTTTAATTAGCGACCTTAATTTTGAAAGTAGTTTTAAAATGTTAACGTATATGTTCTCCTGAGGCTCTGGGCTGTCGGTGATGTTATACAAAAATAGCAACTAAAACGATTCTTACTGAATTTTCATGGTATAAAAGAGAAGCGGACAAAACGAGGGAAAAAATGGCAATCGTGAGACTGTGTGGGGAAAATGACTCCGGATTAATAGTCATTATAAAATATAGACCTCACAGGATTCAGGGAAGGGGGGGGTGTAGATTTGATTCACCTCTCATTGCTTCCTGACCTTAGCCCTTTCTCCTCTACGCACTTCCACTAAAAAGAGAGGATTTGTCGCTGGTAGATGTTGAACTAGGTCGTGAAAATGACGTAATGAGTCTCAAGGCTACACACTAGAGTACAGGGCAGGGTACACCATTGTACAAACTGCTAAAATGGAAGTCTGGAGAAAATTGTCTTCTTATAGTGGGAATGAAAATGAGCAGGAGGGATTTGCGCGGATTACTTATATGAATTAAATAGTATTCATATTTTATAGTAGCATTAATGTCTATTATCAACACCCCTTCTTTTATATTGTTAATGGGTAACCCCTTTAGGAAGATTTATTGTGTGAGTGTATAGGTGTGTTACGCCCTTCAAATGTGGTAATTCACTTTTATTGTATATATATGTAAATTTATGTAATAAAATATTTATATAAATTGCAATGGAAATCCTAAAATAGCTAGAAATTACGATAAAATATTATGTTTTGAAAATTTAAAAAAAAGTTGATGGAAAAGACAGATGAGTTAAAAATTTAAATATTTTTTTGGAATATTGATCTCTCATTACTACTTATTCTGCTTATAGAAGATTGTTGATGTTCCAATTTAACCCCGCCTTCTCTATCATAAACCAAATATATTGACTACAACTTTCGAGAAGGTATGATTCCCGCCATTCCTTTTGTCTTCAGTTCCATGGACAAGTTTTTAAAATGTTCTTCGTCAGAAGGGAAAAAGAAAAACAACGACAAAAAAGGTTTCACACACACACACATATGATTAAAAAAAAACAAAAACAAAAACACACACTCGTTTCCCTAACTTTCAACACTGTCCAATGAAATGTATCTGTGTTTATTTCCCTTATATATATTATTATTTTTATTACTGTTATTATTATTCTGATGGTTTTAAAAGAAATGTGTCTACCAAAGTTTTAGGAAGGCCTCTAAAATATAATCCCCAGACTTCCATTCTAACACCTTTGTGTTTCCATAACCTTGAGTCCAGTGTGTAGCCTCCAGATTCACTACGTAACTTTTACGACCAAGTTTACATCTACCTGCGAGAAATCCTCTCAGTTAAGGGAGAGTGTGCGCCCCCCCCCCCCCCCCCGCCCATCCCATTTTAAAAGTACGACCCCTTCCTTTCCCACAAGCAGAGGGTGATTGCGATTTTATTTATCACCAACGCTCCCCGACATAATAAAAATATTTTATAATACTTTTTAATCTAAAGTACTTACATTAGTAACTAAATATTTACACAATTTGCATAATCATCAATTTAAAAAACTCACCAGTCAACCTTAGGGGTTGGTGATGGACGGAAGCAATGAGCGGAGAATCATCTCTACCTCCCCTCCCCTGAATGCTGTGATGTCTATATTATATAATGACTCAGGAGTCATTTTTTTCACACATTCTCATGATTGTCATTTTTCCCATTTTGTCAGCTTTTCTTTAGTTAGAATCGTTATAGTTGCTATTTATTATAACGTCACCGATAGCCCATAGCTTAAGGATAAAATATACGTTAACATTTTTTAATGATTTTCAAAAAAAAGATCGCTTATTAAAGAGTGCCTAATTTTCCGCCTTGTCAAAAAGTGCCTAATTATCCGGTGCCTAAATTCGACCAGAGCAGACTCAGAAGATTGCATGCCAAGAACAAATAATACACAGTAACAACACTGGTAAGTTTCACAGAACTGAGCACAAACAAATCAATGCAGAAGTGCTCTGTGTGTGTGTTGCACCTGAAGTAATCAAAAAAATATTGATGTGCATTAAGGTATTAGCCCAATGCTCAATGCTTGGTTTGTTTTTTTTCAACTATTTCTTGTCACCACACTTTCAACAGTAAGAGGAAGGGAGACAATAGACCAGATATTACACATTCAACTTATTAGAATAGTATTTCTTTTATTACCTTCTGCTTACTGCTTCCTCTCCAACAACCACCATCCCTCCACCCCAACCCCCCCCCCAAAAAAAAAATAGAAAAAGTTCTCATAGAAGAGATGGTGTTTTATTTCACATTTCAAGCAAACTACATTTAAATTGAAGATTTCCTTTATTCTAGAAGTTTCAACTTAAACATAATAATAGTAATAATAATGATATATATTGTTCCTTGCTCGGTCAGAACGAAATTAGTATTTTTACCATACAGGAAAAGAAGCGCACTTGCATATACAAAAGAGAATATGACAACTATTTTGTTTTTAATCTGCACTATAAAAGATCATTAAAGGATGAGGAATTAAAATATAAGAACGAAAGCAGGTAAATTTGTGTGAGTGTATTTGTATGTCATTAAGCTTCACAATGTGAGATAAATGTCGTTACAAGGTACAAGAGAATCAATGCGAATCATCACGACCTACTTCGTTTGCTGTGGCCACGTCATTTAATCGATAAAATAAAAGCTTAAATGCGTGGTAGGATTGGGGAGAAAAAAAAAGGGGGTGGGGGTGGGATGGGAGCTTAAGGCGCACCGACACACACAAGATTTGCCAATTAGTTTTAATGAGTTCCCACAACACACACCATTCAAATGTGCGCCGGATGTCGTGCGCTCTTCATCGTATTCATTGGTTTTGTTCGCGGAAGAATTTCGCCGCTGATCGTCTGCTAGCGAATGTACCTAGGTAACGTCAATGTAATGACGAAAGGCAAAGAACAACGTCACTCTGGTAGTGCTTTATTTTTTTTTTTTAACTACGACTTTAAATAATGATGTAACATCGGGAAACGCTATAGACTCAAGGGAAAAGAAAATTACTTTGCGGCAATGATTTTTTGTTTTGTTTCATTTAGGGCATAGTCTAAAAGCTGTAGGTCAATTTTGTAAACAGTGTAGCCCGACATCCACGAAGGAATAGTTTAGCTAGTAACATAAATTTTTGGACAAGATCCACTAGTCTTCTTGCCCAGGGAGTCACATGAACGAACTCTACGCTACAATACACGAATCAATCCAAAAATTAAACAATTAGTTAATCAATTAGTATCAATTAATAAATTATGTTTTAAAGGCCAGAAAGGGAGCTCAACCTGGCTATTTCAGATAAACAGCAGTTATTAGCATTTCTTTCCTTTAGATGATCCTTTTTTTATAATTTTCTTGTTAACGTCATCTATTAACTTCATTGGCATTTTGGTTTGAAGACGCTCGACGCCTCTCCCCATGTCAGTGATATGATTGACAGCCATTACTTACTGCTGGCTGTGTGCACCGACAATGAATAATTATGCAAAATTTTTAACTTGGTCCGAGAATGGGAAGTGGGAGAAAAAAACGTGTCAAGACATAAGGGGAATAAATCCATATATACATCCACATCTCTCATTAAGTAGCAGCTTTTTCTCGTATGGTATCTTAATATCAAACAAAATAATAAATCACCAATAATTTTATTAACTAATTGGTTAATTTTTTATATTGATTAATGTCTTGCCAGGTACAATGAATAATTGTGCAAAGTTTCAACTTGATCCGAGAATGGTAAATGAGAGAAAAAATATATTTAACTTTTTACCAGACAGACACAGTGATTTGATATAAGCTTTGTAAAAAAGACTTTAGCATTCCCCGTAGAAAGACTGGGTTATGACATTAAATAAAACCTACTTCCATTTATTGTAAACACAAGGTGTAGATACATTGCTACAGGCACTATGATTTTTCACACAGAATGTCTCCCTCCACAGGATTCACCCTCACAGACCAATTCAAATTAATGCATTATGTGTGTGTACAAAAAGGGAAAAGGGGGGGGGGGGCGAGAAAGGCTGAGAAAAATAGCACGAAAGTCATACTGGGGCAAACAAAATCAGAGGTGTAAATGAGGCAAGTAAATGAGGCAACATAATCCCAATCTTAAATCTGTAGCTCACTTCAATCTTGACTCAAGATGTTGACACAAGGCTAAGAACTTTTCGTGTTTTTTTAATAATCATGTGTATTAGTTATGTAGTAGATCTACATGACTACCAGTTAAAGAAAGGCCTAGAAGACCTATAGGACTCTCGTTTAAAGACTAACTCGTAGAAGATCTATATGACTACTAGTTAATGACAAACTCGTAATAGATCTATAGGGCTACCAGTTAATTTAATGACAAACGTAATAGGGCTATCAGTTAATGACAAACTCGTAATAGGGCTATCAGTCAATGACATCTCGTAATAGGGTTACCAGTTAATGACAAACTCGTAATAGATCTATAGGCTATCAGTTAAAGAAAGAAAAACTCGTATAAAAGCTACCAGTTAATGACAAACTCGTGATAGATCTATAGGGCTATCAGTTAAAGAAAAACTCGTAAAAGATCTACAGAGCTATCAGTTAAGGACAAACTCTTAGAAAATCTATAGGGCTATCAGTTAATGACTAACTCGTAATAGATCTCCACAAATCCCATTTATCTCATGCAATGCTCCAAAGTAATCATTACCCCCACCCCCCTATAATTCCGTAAAACGATTTTTTTTCTTTTCATGTTAATGGTAATTTCCAGGAAAAATAAAAAAGTAACAATAGCGACCTGCTATTGAACGGTATTGCGTATGTTCAGCGTGTAATGTGTCGTGAAACCTCTCAACGTAACGGAGCGGAGGAGGTCAAACTCTATGTCATTGCCAGTGCAGTTTTGTACGGCTCGATGCAGTTTGCAGTACAGCGAAATTACGAGCAGATTTGCTGTCTTCAATTATTAACGCTATGGTGTTTGCCATGGATTTTTAAAAAATATATTTCAATCAATGTGCATGCAGCTAACAAATACACTGTCCATTCGATAGAATATCCTCCGTACAAGACACAAGAGAGTGAGATGTTTCAAAGCATTAAAACGTGACCTAGCGAAACATGCCTTGTGAAATGTCCCCGGTGAATCCAGACCACGTTCAAGAGGCCCGGACAAGATACTGACCCCTGAACAACCATTTTGAAAAAAAAAATGTACGGAAAACTGCCTGATCTAAAAACCACTGCGCAGTTCATCTCAAATGTAGGACTGGTTATCTGAACCAACGACAAAAATGACATCAAAGAAAAAAAAGAGCCGCCACTGACAAACCCTGCTCCCCCTTACAACCCTGGAGCCTTTAAACCCTCTTTCTCCATCCTCAAGTGTTTCATGCTTGAAAAGTCCTTTTTTTAAAATTCAAACTTTGTTAACAGCGCTCTACAAATGGAGCTTTATACCAAGTCAAAATTGTTGCTTCAAATAACACTACATTTGTGTTGGATGTTAACACATTAGTGGAAACTTTGCGTAATGCAACACTTCCTATCCTGACAGAGTTATTGCTGTATATAAAATACAGTGCTTTATTAAAATATAACAAACACTGGCATATTGAGTACTTTATTAAAGTATGGTATGGAATGGAATCTCATGTTTCCAACCCCTGCCATCCTTCGAGAGGTTTGGGCTGGAATGTAGTAATTTTCAAATCTGATGGAGCATCCAAATGATGGAAAGCATACAAAGTATAATGTAACATACTGACCAACCCTGGCATAGTGAATACTTCACTTAAGTATAGCGTAAAACACTGGACCAACCCTTGCATAGTGAGTACTTCGTTGAATTATAATGTAACACTGAACACACTGACCAACCCTGGCATAGTGAGTACTTCATTGAATTATAATGTAACACTCAACACACTGACCAACCATGGCATAGTGAATACTTCACTTAAGTATAGCGTAAAACACTGGACCAACCCTTGCATAGTGAGTACTTCGTTGAATTATAATGTAACACTGAACACACTGACCAACCCTGGCATAGTGAGTACTTCATTGAATTATAATGTAACACTCAACACACTGGACAAACCCTGGCATAGTGAGTACTTCGTTAAATTATAATGTAACACTCAACACACTGACCAACCCTGGCATAGTGAATACTTCACTTAAGTATAGCGTAAAACACTGGACCAACCCTTGCATAGTGAGTACTTCGTTGAATTATAATGTAACACTGAACACACTGACCAACCCTGGCATAGTGAGTACTTCATTGAATTATAATGTAACACTCAACACACTGACCAACCATGGCATAGTGAGTACTTCACTAAAGTATAACGTAAAACACTGGACAAACCCTGGCATAGTGAGTACTTCGTTAAATTATAATGTAACACTCAACACACTGACCAACCCTGGCATAGTGAGTACTTCACTAAAGTATAACGTAAAACACTGGACAAACCCTGGCATAACGAGTACTTTTACTTAAGTATAAAGTAGCACAATGTATCCTGACCTCGGTTACGTAAAAGTCTCAAGGCGAACTTTAACTTCCAATGGACATTAAACGAAGCCTTGAGGAGCTCGGGCCGAATCAAAGTCAACAATTGGCTCATCTTGAGTGATCACCTACTTCAACGCCCGGCTTTAAACAACAAAATGAGCACGCAGATAAACATGTGTACACACAATCGAAAAATAAACCACAACTATAACGCATCCTTCGGTGATCCCCCACCAAGCACAGTGAGGTTTAAAAAAAATCAAAGTTGGAACATGAACTACTCAGTGTATAGAAGGCATGTGAGTTAATGCTGCAGGGCAACATCTGCCATACCAACGATTTTGTGGGGCATGTTAAACTTAGATAATGTTGATATCTTGACCTTAAGTAGACTATCACTAAGAGATTAAAGCCAAGAATAAGTAATATTTTAACAAAATAGTATTTAATTCATTCCATTCAAATAATACACATAAGCAAGCATATTTTATTTGCCCCTGAAATATAGAAAACAAAATTGGCCAGTATGGGGATAGAACGCACAACATTCACTATTAGCACGGCGCTCTAAAAAACTGAGCTGACCAGCTAACTAGAGAAATCTCCGATCAAAATGAATGATTCCAATTTTCTGAGTTGGGTGTGAGTTAAAATCTTGTAGTTTTGACTAAGACAAAAAGTTAAGCAAGTAGTAGGATTTTTTTTTTTTTTTAAATGTCCAAAAGTAGGGAAAGAAGCTACTGTCAGAGCAGGTTACAATGACCGGCGGTGTCCAAACGAGACAATTCGTTATAGAAAGCCTCAACACTGACCTGCAATGTCACATCCTGTGGGCAGTTTATACCAATAGCTCGTTGCCACGTCGTACGTCTATTGGTCTAAACTGTCCACGTGTTGTGACGTTGCAGATCAGTGTTCAGGCCTTCTATTACGGTTGGTCTCGGCCCAACCTCTTTTGGCTTTGGGGGAGGCCTATAAATGTAGGACGCCGGTTGGATTTAAAAAAAAAAAAGGCGCCTCTTAATTGGGACATGCTACCTAAAAGGTACTCGACAGTAATGATGACAGAAAGAGATAAAAAGATATTTCAGATAAAGAGATGAGAAGATATTTCGAAGTGAATAAAGTGTAAACAAAATGGTGGGCAGTTTGAGAAACAATGAATAGATTGATTTGACTGATTTAACCAGTCCCATCAGCACATTGTAACTAGAACAAACTTTGGAATATGCCTTTCAAGTATTCCCAATAAATGATTGATTGTTGAAGTAAAAATATCCCCTTACTGTTAACAAAAAATAAAATGGGATGTCCTGAGAGTTTCTTCCTGTGTGCGAATTCTCTGGGCTTAGAGAAAAGGTACGTAGGTCGCATAGACCCTTTCTAGAAAACCGTATATTTGGCTCCGAATTTAATCTCATCAGGAGGTGTCGGGCTGAAAATCAAGTCCTAATGATATATTTCTTTTGCACCATGAGTAAAACAAAGAAAATGTGTGGAGCGGCATTGACGACCCATACACAATTCAGTACAACTACTATGAGGGCGTACATTAAGGACGAGTAGAAAAGGGGGAGAAAAAAAAAGGGGGGGGGGGGGAATGTCATAAGACGTAGTGCAGTGAATTTAATTGAGCATGTTTAAAGGTAACGGGACGTTGATTCTCACTCCACGCATGGAGTTCCTTGTACACGCTAGCACAGACTTGAGTATTCTATTTTTCCAGTGCATGTCTTGAGGGCGTATCAATATAGACTCCAAGTGAATGACTTACAAGAACGTAATTTGCATCGTCGTAGAAGTGGCCAGATAATTGTGATTTAGTCCAGATCACTGGGGATGTAGCCAAACTAAAGCGTTTTTTTTATATTTTAGAGTCACCATAATCATATTCTGTTAAATAGTAAGACAAAATAGAAATCTGCACTGTGGCTACTGTGCACTCAACATCTACTATCACACATGATGTTATAGACGAATCTAAGGGTAGGAGTTACCTAAATAAGGCCAAAGTAAAAGGGCAAGACTCAATATGAGTTCACATAACTAAATAGAAAAAGTGGTGTCTAAACTGCAAAGACATGAGATAAAGCGTAATATTTAAATATTTAATGTAAAAAAAAAATAATTTCGAACACTCATTAGGTGCGCCCCTCAAGTTCGGGGGAGGGGGGAACTTTCGAATTCTCTCCCCCCCCCCCCCCATCTCCGACACTGTTTACTAAACGTATTAGAACCATATCTACAATGTTCCTGAATGAAATCTTTGAGCAATTCGTCTCTACCAACCATTCCACTTCCTTTTTGTGTAGGTTTTTGTGTGACTGTCAACGTACTTCTGTCACTTGGGAACCAGTATGTCTCTGGGAGAGACTTCGAGTTCTCAATGGCACTCATGTTGATTTAGTAGAAAATGGAGATCTATATACTACATTAATAACATTATGTGTTTTTAGGGACGGGGGGGGGGGGGTTTATTCGCAATGAACCATTTTCTACTGTTGAAATCACTTCTATACTTGATATGACTTGCGGTTAGTCTTCTACTGATGTAATATAATGATGTGCCAAGTTTTTAAACCGAGAACTAGGTACAAATGACCACTTTAGGGTTACAAAACACAATTCCACAGTCGAAAATGTCAAGCGCGTGGTGTGCTAGTCATATACCTTTGAATTACATCTAATTTGGAATTGATCATGAAAATTAAGAGAAATAAAAAGGAGTGATCTGATAACTAATGAAATAAAAAGAATAAAAAAAAAAAGATTAATTAAAAAATAAAATGAAAAGGAGATTGTGGAACTCGTGGGTGAGTCCCACTCAACACGTTATAACACATACTCTTGCAAATAAATAAAAAGTGCTGATTAAATCTCGTTTTAAAACAGTGATTCATTTGTAAGTGAAAACAATATGAATTGCTAGTTTTAAAAATTAAATACACTGTTTCGAATTATCTAAGTTACTGATGTATCTACTAATATATATATATATATATATATATATATTGTTACAATCTCTTATACTATCCAGGTTCTCTTCAAACTGCACCACACGAGACAACGAACTTTAAGAACCTCACAACTCAGGGCCCCAAAGTATCAGTCAGTTTAATTTTAAATACATTACAAATATTGTACAGTTGGCAACACCATTACAATAACTGTCCAAAACCAAAACCGTCTGTCTCTAACTTCGCCTCGTCTGGTCACATTGCGAGGTAACGTGAAGTAAAGTCTTTCTAACACACTCGTTCTTATATAGTGTCTCTACTGGCCTACTCGAACCTTCTTGACCACTCCAGTTGATCACTTTCGCAGTGACTTGCGTGCGTAATATTTACAGACAGGTCGTTGCCGAACTGGCGTGTATCGTAACTGGTCACAGTTGACCGCTCTTCCTGCGCTGGACTGTGGCGATTTGGGTAGGCTAAAAACACACAGCACAACCCCCATCTGTGTCACCACCAGGTTTACAACAATATCATGGGCGTAGCCAGGATTTTTTTCGGGGGGGGGGGATCCCCCGCGCATTATCCGGCAAGCTGTTTCCGCAACTCTTATTATGCGTAATTCATTTTGTCGGAGAACATGTCCCGCAAAACTTCATGCGACGCTCTGTCACAACCTTACTAAGGTTTCGACTCCCAGTTCGGCATATGATTTCTTTGATTTAGACCCGAACTCTATAACTGACTCCTAAAATCTGTCTTAGCCATCTTTGTTGAGCCACATTTAGTGTTTTTCAATTTCGGCCGATGACTATTCACTGCAGTTTATTAATGGAGCCCTGCCACTGGTAAAAATGTGTAACCTCTCTTGAATACGCTCTTGGCATTAAGTGACTATATTTTGCTTTAGATTTTATATCGAAAAGAGAAGTTGTATCGTCAAAATCATCTATTGAGGGGTTTTAAACTAAAAAATCTCTTTTTCTCTGAAGGGGTTTTAAATGTTTAAAAAAGCAATCTGGAGGAGGGGGATTTAAACTCAAAACGCCTTATTAGCTTAGCTACGCTAAAAGAATTTTAGTGTGTAATTTGCTTTTTTTATATTGAAGAGTTATTTTTTAGCATCAAAACCCTCTGAAGGGGGATTTAAACTCAAACCCCCCTTTGGCTACGCTCATAACATTTTGAGTGCGTAATTTGCTTTTTTTTTTTAATATTGAAGAGGTATTTTTCAGCTTCAAACCCCGCTGGCAGGGGGTTTTAAACTCAAAACCCCTTTGGCTCGCTCATAGAACTTCACAATTTTACAGTGTGTAATTTGCTTTTTTATATTAAAGAGGTACTTTTTTTTTTTTAGCTTCAACCCCCAACTGGAGGGGGTGGGGGTTAAACTCAAAACCCCTTTAGCTACCCTCATAGAATTTTGAGTGTGTAATTTGCTTTTTTTTATATTGAGAGGGGGTTTATCATGATTTTTGGAGGCGGTTTTAAAGTCAAAATCTTCCTTACCTGTTTTCTTGGAATTTGGTGATGTCGTTTGCATTTTTTTTAGTTTTGTTTATAGAAGAGGGGGATTTAACTGCAAAACCCCTGGTAGGGGGTTTTAAACTCAAAACCCCCTGGTAGAGGGATTTTTATCTCAAAACCCCCTGATAGTTTTTTTTTACTCATACTCAAAAACCCCTGGTAGAGGGTTTTTAACTCAAAACTCCCTCGGTTGTGCTGTGGTAAGTGATGATTTAGTATTAAAATCTCACCTAAAATAAACAAAATGAAAGCAAAAAAAGTCATTGAATTCCGTCCATCCCCCCTTGCGGGGGGGGGGGGGGGTAAACCCCAAATTCCCCCCCCCTGGCTACGCCCATGATATATATATATTATAATTAGGCCCTACATCGACTTAACACTTAACAAACCTGATCACTTTACGTAGACAGTACCAGTAGTATACACACTAAATTGTGTTGATTTGCTTTAAAGAATGGTGTATTTGTATGGAAAAGCACTTTGTATATTGCTTCCAAAAAGAATCGTGGCACCTACATCTATTTTTATCACGATGCATACAATTGGTAAAATCGGATTTTCAACAACCTTTTTATTTTTCAGCTCTACACGCGAAGGACGTTTGGTCAGACAGTACTTTGTTCTACGGAGGTCACTGAAAACTGATCATTAGTGAAGGGGATCGCCAAAATAAGACTGGGCAGAGAATTCAATTTTTAAATAATATAAGAAGTGAGCTTGAGGCAAACGCAATGAAGGAAAAATGGGAAATAATCCAAATTCAGGAAAACGTTTGAATGGCGTGTGTGTGCTGATGGGCCGATTCGGATTCATTTCTCAACGTTTTTCTTCCGTCCTAATTCCAAAGCACAAATGTGTACACTAGAACGGGGCGATTTAGCACAAGTAATTTGTATACGGCACCATCGCTTTCAAGTGAAAGAACTGTATGCTGGAGGGACTCCCCCCCCCCCCCACCCCATGACAGTGACGGAAAACCCGACACCATGATACAACTTCAATGAGGTTCCAATGACACGTGCCCCATTTGACACCATTGTGACACCCACGAGCGCGAGGTCTTGCCTGTCAACTCGTAGTTACTATTGATTTTTTTTTAAAACATGTCCCACGTCTTGTTGAAATAAGCTAGTGCTCCGTCATTGAGACGAAATGTAATGCAGAGATTTATATATATATATATATATATATATATATATATATGTGTGTGTGTATGGTCTACGTTCTATGAAAGCTGCGTGTAGTGTGTTAGCACACTTCACTTCAGACGACACACCATAGCAACTTCACCAAAGAGCACGGGGGCAAGAGGAGGAAGAGAAATCTAGGTCACTAATTCGGCCGAGGAAAAGTAGCCATTTCACCCTGATCAACTTGAAGGGACACTCGATTTCTTCCTGGTGTGTGTGTGTCTCTCTCTCTCTGAACCACTCACACACCACATTAACACGTTCTTCAATCCAATGACGCACACACACACAGTGAGTAGGATGATATGAGCACATACAATAGAGCGTGCGTCTACTAAACGAGTCCAATACATAAACTAGATATATATATACTTAAAAGCTATAGTTGAATTGAATCTGTACATTAGATATATTTACTTAAAAGCTATAGTTGAATTAAATCTGTACATTATAATAGAGCGGGATACTAGTTACGATGTAAACATGAAAAAGTAAAACTCTCCTTTCAGACCTTGCGATCTATGGGGCAGATCTGTTTCTATGGCCAACGGTTAGCGAGGGTGTCATAGTGGCCAGCACAACGACCAACTACCTTTACTTTTCCTCAACTAATATCGGATACCTATTTGAATCAAAGGCGCCCGAAAGCTCGAGAAATAAATAAAAAATCCCTGCCTTCACCAGGATTCAAGCCCGGAGACCTCTAGGTTCGGAAGCCAGGCGCTTTATCACTCAGCTACCGCACCTCCGATAGATGAAGCGTAATTTTCAGCGGGCGTATCTAATATTGTTAGCCTCTTTAAAGATAATCAAACAAATGGAAACAATAGAATATTGAATAAACAATAAAAGAGGTGTAAAGCTTTTAAAAACATACTCCAAGCCCAATGTTTATAGATTAGAAGTTGAAGGTGTCAAACTGACCCATTTGAAATAGTCAATAAGTCAACGTCGGTCCATGCAATGTGAGAGAATAAGGAAGATGAGCAAGGCGGTCAACCATGGACAGTAAACGTGTGAAGTAGTTTGACCTCATTTGAAACTAATTTCCAGAAAAAAAAATGTGAACCTTACATAGCTCTGACCCAGAGACAAGTACAAAGATTCAAAACCTGAAATGCAACAGTAAACATTTTCAAGATCCGTACAGAAGTTTTTATTCATGTTGTTTTTAAATAATTTCCGGATATAACGTGAATGAGCCCTCGAAGACGTTTTTAAGAATTAGCCAGTAAAAATGTATCTATATCCGTAATCCGAACTGAAAAGAAAAAAAAGTCACCAGAAAAATGTATTCAATAAAATAGTCAGCCCTGAAAAAATAGAACGTAATGTACGCCATACATTGCGTCAGATATGTGCTTAAGTATAGTACATCACTCTAGGTGCATCACTGCGTTAACCCCAGAACCAACCGGTCAGAGTTATAAAGTGATCAGAGCCGCCGGTTATTAATGTCCGGATTATCGTCCAGTGCGGGTGGCTAAGGGGAAATGATGGGCGCGGTCATATTGGAGGGAAATCGATGCAGACAGTAACATGACCTGGACGTTTTGTGCGCCCTGTCTAGCAGTGCCTTTTCTGAAACATTAATGTCACTGGCCATTTTTACCCTGCCTTTAGTGTGTAATGCTAATTACTTGGATGCCTGAAGATCTATGTATGCTATATATAATATTATAAAATAAAAAATACACATGCGATTTTTTTAATGGGACATCTGCCAGCTTCCAAAAGCTAGAGACCGAGGATGTATTAAAATGTTGATAAGTACAACTGCATAAGCCACACGCTGCCCTGATATGTTATTGTTTGAAATAAGAAGGGAGTTTCAAGGATTTAAACCCAATCACCAAAACAAAAAAACAGGTCTGAGGTGATCTGTCACATTAAGCTATCATCAAGACCAAGAGACTACAACTTGTACATTTTAAGTTACCATAAACCATAGCATCTTTGAATGCCCCTTCCTAATCCACCTTAGGCAGACCCTACTACCGCTACAGCTCAACATAACCAACACCCTGTACGGCAGTGCTGAACAACTGATGACAACAGCACAGCTATTTTTCCTTGACACAGTCTGCAAACGAGCTCACAGCTCAGCAGCATAAAAGCTGGCTAGAAGAAGTACATTCTAATTTAGATCTGGGCTAGCTAGATTTTCATAATCTTGCCTGATATACTATTCTGCCCACATAGCTCCATGATAATACTTTTTATCTTGTGATTGTGTAACAACTTTGTCTTTTAAAAATAAAAATGGTCCTTTTATAAATAACTCAATATATAGTATTTGATCGCTGTCAATATGCCATTGTATTTCATTTTAACAATAACCAGCATCTGCAATGGCGGCAGACAAAAACAAAGTGATGGGAAAACAGCCTTTAAGTCATGCTGGGCCAGGATACCGTAGGTATCCATCTCTTAGTTGAGCGTTGAGTACTTTTCCATTCATACTTTTCAGTTTAGAAGTTTTGTGTATAATTTTTTAATGAGCATTTTACAAAAATAGCTGAAGAATGGTGTTTGAAATGTGTTAGTATAAATTTAATTTTATTTCTCAATATAAAGTATAAGTTCCCATTTCAGACCTTGCGACCTACAGTAAAAGTTAAGTGTGATCTATAGGGCAGATGATGTAAAGGTCATCTGTTTCTGTGGCCCATGGTTAACAAGGGTGTCATGTGGCCAACTCAATGACCAATGGCCTTTACTTTTCACAAACTAATACCATTAAAGCTGGGTGGACTCAGAAGCACCCTATAGATTCCGAATTTTAAAAATCCCAGTCTTCACAAGGATTCAAACCGGGACCCTCCAGTTCAGAAGCTTTAATAATCAGCCACAGAGCCTGTACATAATCTTCTTATAATCCTACCTCTACAATCACCTTCAATATATCCAAATAGTAGGCCTTTACAGTGTCTTTCCCAAACTATGTTGTGCTGATAAGGCAGATATTTTAGTCTAATAAACCTATTGATGATATTATTGATATCTTTTTTTTTTGGAAACATCCATCCCAGGCAGTGGCACTACACTACCACATAGAGCCCTGGCCTGCTCAACACATCTTGACATTCAGATCTTCCCTGTTGTAGATATTCCTCTACATCATTAACCCATCCTATTCGTGATACATCTTTGTAAACAACTAGATTTAAATTCTAACTCTACATAAGGGGTGGGCAACCTTTTCCTCTCGAGGGCCGCATTGAAAAAAAAAGGAATTGGGGGCAGCATGTGTATATCGATATAAAGGATAGATTTAAAATAAAAATCAAATAACACCCAAAAAAAAAAAAAAAGATTTATTAAAAGGATACTAATAAGACAACACAAAGATCTCTTTCTATCTATATCTTGCTATATTTCATTTATAGTTTCTAAGTTATATGCTAATATAACCTTTTTGTAGAAACAGACATAAATAAACCTATATAGATCTATACACTAAATATTATAATTTAATAAACATGATATTTTCAACTACATGTATATTAAAAAAATTCTCTCTCTTTTAATTCCCTGCCATGGACCCTCTTTATGTTTTCATAATTTTTATGTTCGTTAAAGTTAAATGAGTTAAAACATGCCTTTTAACAGCTAACAGTTTTTAAAGGTGATTGGAATGTCTTTCTATAGATGAATAGAAGCTTATTTTGATATGCCCATCAGCCATCGATTAAACAGGTTCATAATCTAGCCCTCATCCCTTATATTTCTATGGATGTGAGTTGCCAGAGGTCAAAACAAAAGTTTTACATACATGACTGCGGAGAATCTTAAAAACTGTCATCTGCTTTTAGGTAGGAACTTCGATAAACTGACCTAGATCCATTTTTTTTTTCTCCCAAAAAATGGCTGAAAAGTGTGTCAGCACATTTTACCCTTTTTTTAGGGGTGGTCATTTCCATCAAAGTTTTAGCATATTGTATTTGATTTCAGGACTAATTGTGATTACTTTTTGCAAACATAAGATATCAGAGATCATTTTTATATGCTTTTTAAGGCAATCTGTTAAATTTTTCTTAACAAAAGTTTATGTGAAAGTTTACATTTTTACAACTTTTTTCCTATAAAAATTACAACAATGCTGTTTGCTACAATAATTTATCATACTATGAAATGTGTATATTTCAACTTTCATTAGATTCCCTTGGCGCACTTTAAAGATATTTGATATTAAAATTAACAAAGACAAAGAAGGATAAAATTTTATTTTTAAAATAAAACAAAGTGTTTATAGTTACAACAATCTCACTAATTCTATTGAATTAAGCATGTTAATATATATCTGTCCGGGCGTCCTATTTTTAGAAGCACACATAGGAATTTTTCATTTAGATTAACTTTTATAATGTTTAAATGCTAGATTATGGAGAGGGAATGTATCTTTATTATATTGACTTTGTAATGTGCAAATTTTAAAGTAAAAATAAATATTTTAAAATAATAATATTAAATAATTTTTTTTCATATTTTTAGCTCTGCGAACTATTATTAATTATTTTTCAGCGTGTTGCTTTTTTTGTATTGGTATACATGTAAATTAATAGTTAAAAAATGAGTACATTATATTTTTTAAATGATGAGCTATTACTGCACAAAAATTTAAGTAAAATATCTTTTAATAACTTCTAAATAAATCGCAAGGTTTCTTTTTTATTTAATTGTCCGATGCAAGAAATTTTTCATTTACAATCTAATTTTTAAAGCATTTAAATTCAGGCATTTTAAAATGATTAATTGCCAGTGCTCTACAAAAAGTTTTAAACTGTTTTTATGAAATTTATTAAGCTTATAGTGATTAAATTTTAGCAAATATTTTTCTGCGCAGTGCTATTTTCATTTATAATTTATAAAAATTATCTATCTGATGCATATAAATATCTATTTAAATACAGTAGGATTATAATTAAACAAAATAAAACACACTACAGATCTCTGATTTGTTTTATTTGTGATTTTTGGGCTCATATGATGACAAAATCACATATATTTTTATATTTTGTCGAAGGTTTTTTTTTATATATTAATTCACTTTTTTTCAAAGCTTTTATTGCTTGGTCTTATTTTTTTAATTTGTTTTAACAGAATACAGGTTAATGATAAAGAGTGTGAAGTTTCAACCCCATATCTTTAAGACTTTTTATAATACAGTTAATTAAAGTTCAACTGTCAGTTGTTTCGGTCATAGATTTTTTTTTGCTTTACAAAGGCTAAAGAAGGTTAATTTTTGGCCACTAAAACTTTAATAACTTCCCTCATAATTAACTCAGCAATATAAAATTGGTATCATTGGAAAGCATTTCTCAAGCTCTATCTAAACAAATAGGTTCCATTGCATTGTGATCATTTTGAAATTTTTATCGAAGTACCTATTTTAAGAGAAATGGAACACAAATATAGGAACATACCTAAAATTAAAACATGTGCAGTGCTAAAACGTCAATTTTTGCACCACCAAACATAAAAACCAATGCATTATATGATTACAAGAAATGAAAAAGTGATATGTTCAGACTCAGAGTTCAGTGAATGAGAATTTGATGAGGTGTTTGGATTATAAGAGCTTACTAGAATAACTAGATCTATGTACATCTAAATACTAGATATAAATCTAGACTTAAATGTATATATAGATGAGAAAGTTATTTTGATTACTCAATGATTATCATAATGATACTCAAGAGTCAAGTTTTATTTTACTTACCTAATGAAAATGTTACGTTAAATATACTTCTATTCTCTCACTAATGTCTAATTAATTAATTTAGATTATACTAAATCTACATCTAGATTTAAATCTAGATAAGATCCAAAAGTAATTTTAAAAAATAAAACAGTATCAACAATCTTGACAGAATTTATCTTGATTAAATAATCCGATAGTGGAAAATGAAAACATTATGTTGTTAAAGACGATCTGTTTACTCAAGTACAAGGCTGCCTATAGGATTTTATTTTTTAGAACTACCCAGAATAGAGTAAAAAATAAACCAAGATTCTAACACATCAACAACAAAAAATTTTAAAAACAATTACCAAACAAAGGAACAAAATAAAGTAAATTTTAAAAAAAATGTGTTTATAAAAGCTGAGGAAAGGGACGTTTTATACAAGATTAAAAGTATATCTAGCCTTTGAATAACAGGAGAAGTAGGCATCACTAATTTCATTAATATATTTTTATTCCAATTAGTAGAAATCTAGCTAGACTCTGCTAGATCTTAAAATTAAAACAATTAACTGATTTGATAAGATAAGATAATTTTATTGATCCAATCAAATGGAAATTCAGTTTGACTACGATTAACAACCTCAGCGTAATTACTTAACAAAAACAATATAGATGAAAAAATTCAAACTACATCCACTCACGAAACACAAACACATTCACGGCTATGAAAAAAAATCACATTAGTATTTTAGAAATCTAGCAAGGTGTAGATTACACAAGGCAATACAATTTTTGTGTCTCTGAAATAACTATGATTTCCTGTTAGCTTATACAACCAAATGATCAAAAATAGTATTTGTTTTCCCAAAAGTTTGGGTTTGTGGTCAGGACATTGATAGTTCAGATCACGTATTGGATAGCATCATACAACGTTTAAAATACATGTAAGACTTATAATACACTTATGATGTTTGACAGTCTTCACAAACATGGTCCATACAGATGAAAAAAAGTAAAAAATTGCATGTTCTTTTAGACTGACGATTATAGACTAAATCACTATCACGGACTAGGCCCCAGATATAGTCCCCTATCATATTCTCGGTATACTGTCCTTGGTATCGACGTTCAAATTCCTTCAAGTCTTGATGGAACCATTCTCCTTGTTCCTCTGAGTATGCTCCCATATTCTCCTTGAAATTACGCAGATGAGCATCTAGGATGTGAACCTTTAGCGACATTCTGCATCCCATAGAATGATAGTTTCTCACAAGTGTCTCCACCAGCTCCACATAATTCTCGGCCTTATGATTTCCAAGGAATCCCTGAACAACTGCGATGAAGCTGCCCCAAGCTGCTTTCTGGATGTCTGTGAGACTGTTAAGTAATTGCTGAGACTCCATTATTTTCTTTATTTGTGGTCCCACAAAGATCCCAGCTTTCACTTTGGCCTCTGACAACTTGGGGAAGAATTCTTCTAGGTATTTCACAGCTGCCAACTCTTTACCCAGAGCTGTAACAAACTGCTTCATGAGCCCGAGCTTGATGTGCAAAGGAGGCATTAGAACTTTCTTAGGATCCACTAGAGGCTCCCACTTGACATTGCTACTCCCAATGGTAAAGTTGGTCCGTTCTGGCCAATCCCGACGATGGTAGTGTTGCTTGGTGTCTCTGCTATCCCAATGAAAAAGATAGCATGGAGACTTGGTGAAACCACCCTGAAGACCCATTAAGAATGCCAACATCTTAAAATCACCAATTACCTCCCAACCATACTGTTCATAGTTTAGAGCCTGCAGAAGCTGTCTGACGCTATTGTACTCCTCCTTAAGTTGTGCTGAGTGAGCCACTGGGATAGAAGGTAGCTGATTGCCATTGTGGAGAAGAACAGCTTTCAGGCTGCGGGAAGAACTATCGATGAAGAGACGCCAATCCTGGGGGTTGCAGGGTATCCCTATTGCATCGAATAGACCTTTCACATCATGGCAGTAGCAAAAGTTATCATGAAGAGTGAAAAAGACTGAACATCTTTGATGACGTTTTCTCTGACATGTAACTTGAACACTCTCATCTAACAGGTTCCACTGTTTCAGTCGGGATGTCAGAAGCTCAGCTTTAGCTTTGGTGAGACCAAGATCTCTCACTAAATCATTGAGGTCATCTTGGTTAGGAGAGTGAGGTATTCCTTCATCATCCGCTTGAAAAACATCAACATCCTCAGCATCACTAGCGATTCTGCTGTCTTCCGAGGGCAGTGTATTCTGCGGTGGTTTGGGAATGGGAAGATCAGGGGAATGTGGAACTGGGGCGATCGAAGAAGGGATATCAGGATAGAGCACAGCATCTGCATTTTTGCCAGATCGACGCTTTGATGGATCTACCATGCAAAAATAGCAGTTGTTCAGATGATCTGTAGGCTCTCGCCAAATTCTTGGCATCGCAAACTTCATGCTTCTCTTCTCCCCCCCTGAACCAACCTTCTAAAGTCTTCTTGCAGCAGTCACAACTAACATGTGGAGCCCAAGATTTATCTAGATCTCCAACTGGCATGCCAAAGTAGGATTTATATGCTTCCTTCATTGTTGCTGATGTTGTCAAAGAATGTTTCTTCGCACGTTTCTATGAATTTTATGAATTCGCCGCCAACATAACAGAAGGCATCTGCTGGATAGGTGCAACCTCTAGATGCCATATTTTACATAAAGTCAATGAAGTGACTGATTTCAATCAACAATCAATATTCACAATGATTTTATCTGAAAAATCTAAAAAAATTCAGACATATATTTAAATGTACAAAATCAATTCATACATGTAAATGCATATACACTGCAAAACAAAAAATGTTAGACAGCAGTGACAAAACCCAAGTTTTGCCTGAATAAATGAATTATAATAGGTGTTCTGGACCTAAGAAACAAGAAAAGAACAATTTCTTGTAGGGAACAAGAAAAAAATTTTTTTTTGTTGCCTTGTGTTATGTAATGGTGTAATCAGAAATATGCCTCAACCCCGCCACCAATATTAAAATAAAATCAAATGTTGGGTAGCAGTCTTGTAAAGATAATTATGCTTCTACTCTCTAGCACAGGGGTTCTCAACCTATGGGTCGCTACCCCCCTTGGGGGTCGATAGACGATTTGCCAGGGGTCGCCAAAGACCATCGAAATAATAGATTGTTATTGTCTATGCATCTATTGCTGTGTGTGTGTGGGGGAGGGGGGGGGTCGTGGCAGAGTGGTGGATTGTAAAAAGGGGTCGCCGAGCATAAAAGGTTAATAACCGCTGATCTAGCACATAGCCGCTTCCAGACGTTTCTTCATAAAGAAGATTATTGCGATTATTAGGACGTCAGGGAAGAGCCCGTGCAGGGTTCCAACACAGAACCATTGAGCAGGCATATCGGGGCGCATACCCAGGTGATGTGAATTTTGTAGCCCCGAATGAAATAGAAAAAGTAAAATAAACAGCGAAAAAATAAAGTTACGCAATTTATTTATAATCTAGTGTAGTCCAACAACAAATATGGGCACAAGTTTCACTATATCTTCTCTAAAAAAGTAGTTTGAAGTCCTTTGCGAGGCCCCCACCAATCGGAGGCCATAGGCGGCTGCTTAGTTTGCCTATATCTAAGGCCGGCCCTGGTGCATATATCACTTGACACTTGACAGGCATAAAAACGGATAGGCAAAAATACATTTGTAGGCCAAAGTTAAAAAAAAAATGAAATACCCTACATCAGTGATGCCCAAATACGGCCCGCGGGCCAGATCCGGTCCGCGACGTGGTTCCATCCGGCCCGCCGAGATGTCGGCATAAAGTGTAGACACACCCCTCCAAAAAAAAAAAAGTCAAATTATGTTGAGCCTCACTTGTAAAAAAAATGTGTTTAAAATAAGAACAATATATAAACGTCATTATGAAATAAATATAACGGCATTCTTGGTTTGAGCCGCGAATAAAAAGATTGTTAAACTATGCCTACAGATTGGAGATCGATGGAAATATTTAGCAAAATAAGCGACAAGAAAATGAGTTAGTGGTAAAGCTAGCTACAGTGTTGCTTTTATTGTAAGTACAAAAATTAATACATTTTCTGATGGGTGAAAAAAATCACTTCAGATATCCAATATCTTAATGTATAATTACTAGATCCACGGGTTTCTAATCAAATAGTCTCAAATTCAGGTAAATTTTATTTATTTATTTTTTTTTGTGTGCATTTTCGTTCATGTGACCCGCGACTCGAGCGTCAGAAATTAAAATGTCCCGCAGGTCGAATTTGATTGGGCATCCCTGCCCAACATCATAGGTACAGATCCTTTGCTAGCGGAAAGTTATGAACATTACAATTCGGAAAGTTATTTAGCCGGTTTGGCATCACAACCTTGGTGTTGACCGATGGGCTCAACACATTAATCGTTACCCATTTCCTCCCCCCTCCCCCCAATTAGGATGGGTAGTTTTTTTAAGCACATGTAGGATATGTTTAGTACTTTTTTTTATTATTTTTCAATAAAGAGTTTTGTGCTTAAAATTTAAAGACTGGTATCGCTTCCTCGTCTTACTAATAAATGAAAGAATAATATAAAAAATGCATTAAAAAGCTTATATTAAGCGCAGTTGTATTAAATAGCATGGGCGTAGCCGGGGAGGGGTTTGGGGTTCAAACCCCCCCCCCCCCCCGAAATGAAATTCCCTCTCCCCTTTGGGGGGGGGGGGATCTGAATTTAGTGACTAATTTTTTCTTTGATTTTGTTTATTTTAGGTGAGATTTTAATACTAAACCATCACTTGCCCCAGCACAACCAAAGGGGTTTTGAGTTTTAAACCCCCTACCAGGGGTTTTGAGTTTTAAACCCCCTACCTGGGGTTTTTGCAGTTCACTCTCCCACTTCTATAAAACAAAACCAAAAAAAAAAATGCTAACGAAAATCCCCTAATTCCAAGAGCACAGTTAAGGAAGATTTTGATTTTAAAACCCCCCTCTAAAATTTACGATAAACCCCCTCTTCAATATAAAAAAAAAGCTAATTACGCACTCAAAATGTTATTAGCATAGCTAAATGGGTTTTGACTCAGTTTTGAGTTTAAACCCCACTTCAGCGGGGTTTGAAGGTAAAAAATACCTCTTTAAAAATAAAAACAAAGCAAATTATACACTCATAATGTTACGAGTGTAGTCAAAGGGGTTTTGAGTTTAAACTCTCATCCTGTGGAGTTTGAAGCTAAAAAGTACCTCTTCAATATAAATAAAAGCAGATTACTCACTCTAAAATCTATGAGCGTAGCCAAAGGGGTTTTGAGTTTAAACCCCTCCCCAGGGGGATTGAGGCTAAAAAGTACATTTTCAGTGTAAAAAAAAAAAGCAAATTACGCACTCAAAATGCTATGAGCGTTGCCAAAGGGGTTTTGAGTTTAAACCCCATTCAGAGGGGTTTGATGCTAAAAATACCTCTTCAATATAAATTTAAAAAAAGCAAATTACACACTTAAATTATTGGAGCGTAACCGATCCAATCGGAGGTTTTGAGTTTAAACCCCTCTTCTACAGATAGCTTTTTTTTTAAAGTTTAAAACCCCTCCAGATGATTTTGAGTTTAAGATCCCCCTACAGAGCATTTTGAGGTGGAAAACCCCAAACAAATGATTTTGACGATAAAACTTCTCTTTTCGATATAAAATCTAAAGCAAAATATAGTCACTTAATGCCAAGAGCGTATTCAAGAGAGGTTACACATTTTTACCAGTGGCAGGGCTCCATTAATAAACTGCAGTGAATAGTCATCGGCCGAAATTGAAAAACACTAAATGTGGCTCAACAAAGATGGCTAAGACAGATTTTAGGAGTCAGTTATAGAGATCAGGTCTAAATCAAGGACATCCTATGCCGAACTGGGAGTCGACCCCTTAGTAAGATTGTGAGAGAGCGACGCATGAGGTTTGCGGGACATGTTCTCCGACAAAATGAATTACGCATAAGAAGAATTGCAATGATATCCTAGTACAACTTGACGCCACTCATTCACGGAGGTCCTCATGGCAGGGGGGAAGAGGCTTCAGACATTACCTGTGACAGATTTTTATGGAAACAGCTTGACGTCAAATGCTCCGAACAGCGCGGGAGGGTCTAAGTCAGTAAGAATAGCACATTAGGTTTTTGAAATAAAACTTTTTAATAGGAAATTGCGCTGTAGATACCTCAGAATATGCATTTTGTTGGCTTTTAATACCAGAAATACTGCTTGGCGGCGGGGCTTCGCCTTGCGCTGGGGAAGCTCCTAGCGTTCCCCCAGACCGATGCTAGTAATTGCGGGGAATCTACAATTTTATGGAAACAGCTTGACGGCAAATGCGCCGAACGGCGCGGGAGGGTCTAATTCAGTAAGAATACCACATTAGGTTTTTGAAATAGAACTTTTTAATAGCAATAAAATGCACTGTAGATACCTCAGAATACGCATTTTGTTGGCTTTCAATATCAGAAATAATGCTTGGCGGCGGGGCTTCGCCCCGCGCTGTGGAGCTCCTACCGTTCCCCCAGACCTCTTTGCTAGTAATGGCGGGAAATCTAGGATTTTTCCACTAACTCATGAAAGAACCTATTCTAGGGCACAATAATCTTCTTCCGAAAGAATGAAGGGTCAGAATGTAATAAAGATGTAATAAAGATTATGTACACACACACACATAAATACATATAAAAAAATTCGCGGGGGGGGGGGGGGGGGGGAAGGGGGAGAAAAAAAACCCACCCCCAGCCCCACTCCCGAAAAAAATCCTGGCTACGCCCATGTTAAAAAGTATGAATAGCGTGTAATTAAATGACTATTAGATCTAGACCAATTGTTTCCTAAACTTTTTTGCTTAATGAAACGATTCGCACACTCTCAGTATTTAGCGAAACACTTTGATTATTTTTTTAGAGGGATTTATTCACGTGGTGGCCTACTAGTTGATTATTCCAGTAGCACATATTCAGGCCTTGAGGAACACTAGGGTTCCGCGGAACACAGTATGGGAAACACTTATCTTGACTAAAATTAATTAATCTGTGCGATTAGAAATATTTTGTTTTTGTTTAGCGCAATTTCATGCTTTGGAACAACCTAAATTCAAAATCGAGGGCTCATGCCTTTTTAAGATTCCTTAATCCAACATACTGTCCAATGTACCAGGGAAGTGCTTACGAAAATATATGTGTTTTTTTTTTAATAGTTATCTAATGTTTGTTTCAAATTTTAAAGCGGCCACCTTTTTCTTTTTACATAGTTTAAAGGGAACTTATACTTTTACCACCACATCAGTCAAGTGCAATTTCTTTCCCTTGTTCGATACCAAACAAAATAATTAATTACCAACAGTTAATTAAATAATAGGCAATTTTTTTAAATTGATTTTTGTATTGTCACGTGAAAGAAATAATGGTGCGAAATTTCAGCTTAATCAGATAGTGGGTGTGGGAGAAATGGCGTGTACAAAGGTTTTACCTGACAGACAGAGTGAGTTGATATAAGCTTTGTAAATAAGTCTGAATAAGACATGGATGTCTACGTTGACCTAAGGTTCACGTAAAAAGAATGACAATGGGAGGGGGGAGATATGAAGACTTTTTAAATAAAAAGCATAGATAAAAATTAAATTGTAAAACAAAATATCTTATATATAGGTTATATAGGTTATAATCCAACCCACACACAGAAAGCCTGATTTGCTACAATTCAAAACTGTGCAGCTAAGCGGGGTCTCGCCCCACAAGGGTCCTTTACAATTTTTACCAAAATATGCATAGAGTGTCTCTCCATAATAGGGCTTCATAGTAACATGAAAAAGTATTCGAGATGAACCATAGTAGTTCTACGAATGAAGGAAACCAATATTGTATGCTGAACATGACGTCATTCTTCCATGCCTCCAACATACTCATTTGTTTCATTATGCTTTGCTAATGCAAAGCAAACTTACATTTGTCATTAATTACAATAGCAAAAAAAAAAAAAAAAGTTTTGAAAACTGAATCTAAATTTAGTCTTTTTAAAAGCATACAGGCCTAATAATTTAGTTTCCTATGTCATCATTAAACCATTTCAATGCACAGTCCACATAAGCTTGAGAAACTCTGCTTCCTGGGGGGGTTTTGAGTTTAAAACCCCTATCAGGGGGTTGTGAGTTTAAACCCCCCTACCAGCTGTTTTGAGATTAAAGCCCCCTACCAGGGTTTTTTGCAGTTAAATCCCTCTCTTCTCAAAACAAAAAAAAGACAAAAAAAAAAAGCAGACGACAATCCCCTAATTCCAAGAGCACAGTTCAGGAAGATTTGATTTTATAACTCCCTATTCAATATAACAAAAAAAAAGCAAATTACACACTCAAAATTCTATAAGCGTAGCCAAAGGGTTTTGAGTTTAACCTCCATTCCTTTTCATTAGGGTTTGAAGCTAAAAAAATACCTCTTCAATATAAAAAAAAGTAAAATGCGTACTCAAAGTGTTATGAGCGTAGGTAAATGGGTTTCGACTCCGTTTTAAGTTTAAACCCCCATTCAGCGGTGTTTGAAAGTAAAAATACTTCTTCAATATAAAACAAGATCTGCCTATTCGCAAAGAATATTCAAGAGGTTATTTAATTTTGATGGTCAAAAGTAATAATATTTCAAAGATTCATTTGCCGTTGTAAAAAATGTTGTTTTTTTGTTTTACATGTTTCGGGTGTTCACTTCTAAGTTTAAAATAATTAACTTCGCGCTGGACGATGGAGGATGGCTACAAGCAGGGTATGAACCCTGCCTGGTCGTTTAGTTTGCGTGCTGGACTGTCGTTCGCTCCCATCCCCCGTCGTCGTACTGAAGGTTTGTAATTAAAAAAAAAAAAGAAAACAGATATATCGTGCTTTTACTTCGATGTCTCAGCACAGTTAGGCCTATGAACAGAGATATCGACATTTTTATTTAAATGGAACTAGAATGAGGATGTAGATCTACCTAAATTAAACTTCTGATTTAGCACTCTTAAGATCAATATCTACTAGATCTAGATCAAAAATATGAACTTGGAATAATGTAGCTGTAATTAAGATAAGATTTGTGTACAAAAAAATATCCTAGATAATCTATCAATAGACTGAATGCAACATTAAATTATAAAAAAAAATAGTATATTAGTTTTAGTATAGGCCCTATTATAACATTGCAATATTATCAAAACGTTTGGAAATCAAAATCTACACTTTAAGTTTAGAAATTGAAATTCTACATCTTAATCTAGTCTATTTTAGTCTAAACTAGATCTAGAAATTCTAGATCTAGACTCTAAAATAATTTTAATAAATCCAGATCTAGATATACTGTAATAAAAATCTAGATCTAGTTTAAACTTACGGGGGCCGCTAAAAATCTAGATTAGATCTAAATCAAGATATCATTCCTTTTTTTAAATGCGAGTCACATAACGAGGCTTAATAAACATTACTATACCGAGTTCTATTAGCATTTCATTTGAAGAATTAATTCCATATAACGTCAACGGGAAAAAAAAACACACTACGTCACACGGCCTAGACTAAAAAAAGCGCCTTCATCAATACGAGCCATTTATCGAGTGTTCATAGACATTGGTGCACCGAGTGCGTTCTTTTAGCAATTCATTTAAAGAGCTCATTCCATGTGACGTCAAAGGAAAAAAAACACTACGTCACACGGCTTAGTTAGACTAAAATATGTTTTCATCAATACGAGCAATTTTTCGAGTGTTCATAGACATTGGTGCACCGAGTGCGTTCTTTTAGCATTACATTTAAAGAGTCCATTCATATGACGTCAAAGAAAAAAAATTCCATTACCTCACAATAGGCTAGAACCGGTACCATAAAAAAATGTCTTTATTTACACGAGATATTTAACGAGGGTTCATAGACATTGGTGCACTGAGTTCTAATAGAATTTATTTAAAGAGGATCAAAGCCGCATTGTTTTTGCGTTTTGTCTGTCAGTCATCTTAATATTAAAAAACAAAAAACAACTAAAAGCTATTAAAAATTGATTAACCTTTATTTTACGTTTCAAAACATTGCAATAATTTTAGGTATGAACACAATTGATTTAAGTTTATACAATAGATTCTTCCGGATGTTTGTATAAATAGTAAAAGAAAAAGAGAATTCCAGATAAATGTAATACCGTTAATTAAATTTATTGGATGGTCTCGTATAAAAATTAGAAGAACTACAGCCTTGTGGAGAGATATTCATACCTTACTTTGGTGTTTGGATGTTGTTTTCCTTAAAAATCGGAACATAATATTAACGGTAATTAGATTTTTTTATGGTTTAGGTAGAAAAGTTATTGTACTGTAAGAAAGAATTGAGTTAAAATATTTTTCAAAAAAATCCGGAATAACATTATTTCGTAAATGAGAAGATTATTTGTTTATTAATTAGAAGAGGGAGTTCAAACAGTTATTTGGCGTTAGTAGATTTTTAAATAAATTCGGAAAGTTCTGGCGACGATTTGTAAGAAAATGTAAGTAATGTAAGTCGATTTCTTTTCAAAACAAAATCCGGAACATTCTTTATCGATTACAAAACTTTTATGTTATGTTTCAGCAAGAAAATTAAATGTCTAAAAAGTGATTTTCATTTATCAATTCTAGTAAATTACTTTTTTTTTAAAGCCCTGAACAACCTATTGTCGATATTTTAAAAATTTGTTTAAAGATGAAAATACGGAACAATTTCATATCGATAATCAAATTATAGTGACGCATTGTCAAATAATATACGTGTAATATTAGTCAATTATGCGATTTCAAACAATCATTAGTCATAATTCATTTTTTATAAAACAATATCCGGAACATTTTTACACTTAATGAAATATAAGTCAGTATAGAGATTTTGATTTAGTATTAATATGCTATTCACATAAAAAACGGAACAACATATTATTGATAATGTGTTTTTGCAACGTTTAAACATGAAAATTAAATGTTATATAAGTTAGAAGAGCCAACACACATTTGTTGGCGTTGATTAGTATTGCAAAAAAAAAAAAAATCCGGAACAATCAATTTTAGATACTTAAAACTATTGAGATGTTACGGGAGGAACATTAAATGGTAAATCAGATTTTCAATAGCTTTTAGAGTTATTGTTTTTTATCTAATCGTGACGGACATACCTACCGACAGACAAAACGCACAAAAATAAACCTATTTTATTCTGATGAGGGCACTAAACAAAAAATAAATAAAATCTGATTTTTAAAAAAAGTTTAAGAAATTAGTATGGCACTATGTTAAGGCCGGGCTTTACGCTACTATACGAAAGTCGCTGCATAAAAAGTCCATTTAAAAAAATGTGCGTGATATTTACATACAAAGTGCATTTTTAGCCTTTGTAAACAAACATAAATGTTTTCTTTTAATTTTAGCAGATAGTTGACCAGAAAAAACACCTTTAATTAATATTTATATTTGTTGTAAACATTTCTAGTACATTTTATAAAAGCATTTGACTTCGTGATACTGAAAATACGCTAAAATTGTCCATCTTTGTGAGCATATTGTAACATTGCCTCCCTTACATTTACTTATTGTTTTAGAATAGGTGTATTTTTATGAAAAATTCGCTTGCATAATTAATTTTATAAATTAAACGGTTTGCTTTTAGAAAACTAAAAGTAGCCGTTGCACCTAAACTTTTCAAGCCGCATTTAATGGTGAAATAATATTTTTCATATCTCTTCTAGTTTTCGAGATCTGAGTGTGACAGACGGACATTTTGCACAAACCTAATAGTGGCTTTTTTCCCTTACGGAGGCCGTTAAAAAAAGTACATTATACACTTAAAATGTTATGAGCGTAGCTAAATGGGTTTTGACTCAGTTTTGAGTTTAAACCCCTTTCATCGGGGTTTGGAGGTAAAAAATACCTCTTTAATATTAAAAACAAAGCAAATTATACACTCAAAATTCTGAGTGTAGTCAAAGGGCGTTTTGAGTTTAAACCCCCTTTCAGCGGGTTTGATGCTAAAAAAATGCCTCTTAAATATAAAAAAAGAGAATTATACACTAAAATTATTTGAGCGTAGCCAAGCCAATTGGGGGTTTTGAGTTTAAACCCCTCTCCTACAGATGGCTTTTCTCAAAAGTTTAAAACCCCTCCAGATGGTTTTGAGTTTAAAATTCCCCTACAAAGAGTTTTGATTTGGAAAAACCTCCATCTTGAATATTATTCTAAAGCAAACTACAGTTACCAAATTCTATGACCGTAGCTAAATTGGGTTTTGAATTAAAAAAAAAACAACAACTCCAGAGATTTTTTTAGTTTAAAACCCACAACAGATGATTTTGACGATAAAACTTCCCTTTTCGATATAAATTCTAAAGCAAACTACAGTCACCTAATTCCAAGAGTATATTCAAGAGAGGTTACACATTTCTACCAGTGGCGGGGCTCCATTAATAAACTGCATTGAATAGTCATCGGCCGAAATTGAAAAACACTAAATGTAGCTCAACAAAGATGACTAAGACAGATTTTAGAAGTCAGTTATAGAGATCGGGTCTAAATCAAGGAATTCCTACGCGGAATAGGCAGTCGACACCTTAGTAAGGCTGTGACAGAGCGTCGCATGAGGTTTGCGGAACATGTTTTCCGACAAAATGAATTACGCATACTAAGGTTTGCGATGACATCCTAGTACAACTTGGCGCCGGAAAGGTAGTAAGAATGCATTTTAGGTTTTTGAAATAAAACTTTTTATAGCAGGAAAATGCACTGTAGATACCTCAGAATATGCATTTTGTTGGCTCTCAATACCAGAAATAGTGCTTGGCGGCGGGGCTTCGCCCTGTGCTGGGGGAGCTCCAAGCGCTCCCCAAAACCCTTGCTGACAATGGTGGGGAGTCTACTATTTTTCCACTAACTCCAGGAAGAAACATTCTAGGGCATAATAAACGTCTTCCGAAAGAATGAAGGGTCAGAATGTAATAAAAGATCATGTACACACAGACGGTGACCGGTCACTTCATCCCCAGTCACTTCATCGCCGACAATTTCATCCCCTGGTCAGTTCATCCCCCGGTCATTTCATCCCCATGATATTTTCATCATCTGATCATTTTATCTAAAAAATTGTAATTTTAAGAAGCATTAAATGAGCAATATTTAATGTATTCCTTTTTATTTAAATGACAAAATTGTAACACTTTAGATTAGAATACAATTAAAATTAAATGCCATTAAAAACTATAAAAATTTAGCAGGCAAAAATAAAGAGGTAATGTAAAAAAAAAGTGTTTTTGTGTTCATCTACATCAGTAAGATAGATAAGCTACCGATTGTAAGTACAGAAGACGATCTACCGATTCATATTGATGAACAATGTTTGTTATTCTCTTAGCCAGTGTTGCATATTTCTTCCTTGGGCGTTCTTCAGTGCCGGCGCTAGCCTGTAAAACTGATGCCTTGTGCAACTGACTATCCTTTCGTAGACCATCTAGAAATGTCCACATAGTTGGATGGTGGCATGAAAATAGAGGAGGGCATGAGGCCAACCCTCCACAGCGTTATTCGTTCGTGCAACACCAACGATTACGTCCGGTATTTATTCCATGTACTTGGAGGGAATTAAGTTGAAGCATAGTTATCTCCTCTGCCACGCTGTCTGCGACCACGTACATAGGTATGCTCGAACAGTTCCGGCATCCGATCGTGTTTTGGCATGGATTCGGCGAGTAATTCAAAGGAATCACTAATGTGTTCTTCACGTACATAGGCCAAAGCCGAAAGACATCTTACCATGACACATAATTCGTTACAACCGTCATAGTCACTTTTCATGCCCAATTCATTGACTTTACGTAATACAGCTTAACAGAGGTGAAAATAACATCTCGTTACTCTGCATGTCTGAAACTTCTCTTGTCATGGCGGCTTTCTCAAAGTCTGTAACAAATATTTCACGGCTAAAAATGACGCGCCCATTTTCAAGAAAGAGCGATTGAAAAATAAAATAAAGTGAAACATGGTCGTACTTCCACCACAGCTTGGCCTTTGATGATAAGTTATCAGCGGCACGGTCATAATTATTGTAATCGCACTTCTATTTGTCAAATGATTTCCCCTACTTGCACCACACCTTTGCCTTTGATCATTACGCTATAGATAAGTACACATCCAGATTTACCATATAATATTAGATTTCTCATTAAGAATACAAAGTGGAAGAGGAAACACCATAAACGCATTAGTAACTAGTCATATTTAAAATGTCAAAAAGAAAGAATTCTACATAATCATATTTGTATATAAAATATTTAATTGGGGATAAAATGACAGGGGGATGAAGTGACCAGGGGACGAAATGACCAGGGGATAAAATGACCGGGGATGAAGTGACCGGGAACCACACAGACACATATATACTATAAATTTTTGTTGGCGTTGGGGGGGGGGGGGGGAAATCCCCCCCAACCCCCCCCCCCCCCCCCCGAAAAAATCCTGGCTACGCCCATGATATATATATATATATATATGCCTATATAATTTAAAAAAAATATATATAGAGAGAGAGGGGGGGGGGTACATAACTTTTTTCCCATTAAAACATTAATAGAATAGTAGTGTAAAAAACGCAAACGCGAGGAAGTTAAAAAAAAAAAATAAACAAGATCTGCCTGGAAACCACAAGCTTTTAAGTTTGAAACAAACCCCTCAGATTTGGAAAAAATACCCAAGCCTTGATAGCCCTGTTCGAGACGTCTAGACAATCTATATAATAAACCTGAGCGACAAATTGCCAGGTACGTGAATAGTGGAAATTAAACACATACATCTTGATTTAAATCTGAATATGGATGTATTTTATAAGAAAGAAAAAAAGCCATCGTTAACTTCTATACTAATTCATTCTTTTATAAACAATATTCTAGTGTAGGCCCTACTTTCATTTTTATTTTTACATTCATTCAACACTTTTCAAAAAGAAAACACGACAACCAATAATGCACATATAATTCATAGCAGTAGATGCTTTGTTCAATATATTTGCTTGTCTTTTTTCAATAATAATAATAAGAAAAAAGTTCGACTTTCAAAACATATATCTAAATTTATGATTAATATATCTCCGTTTACTTTATAGATGTTTAGATCTAATTTTAAAATTTCGCTAATTTTAAAAAAAAAAATGAAGTCTGCATGGCAATTTTTTAATTTTTCCAAGGGGAGGCCACTCTATTTTAAGGTCATGTAAACAAACTTTATATATATTTTATAAAAATGAATTCTATAAGAGAAAACTTCAGATCAATCATGGTTATTGCAACATTTGTTGGTGGCATTGTTGCTGCCAGCTACCCAATAATAATATCACCGTACTTGAATCCAGCACCTTGGAGTAAGTAGATCTCGGTCTCGATACATAAAATTGATAAAAGTTAAAGTAAAGTAAAAAGTATACTGTACAAAAATAGAATCTTAGTCAAATAGTCAAGTGTCTCAATTCAAGTACTCTAATTCTAGTCTAGAGACTCTATCATACTCTATGATATTATTATTATTATTACTATTAGTATTATTTTTAATATGTATAGAGAGTCAGTCAGTCTATTCTAGAGTTAGATGATATATTTAATATTAGATTAGATCAATACTATTCTCATTCTGCTGAGTATTCTGATCATTCTAGAATTTCTAGATTAATCTATAAATCATGTTACACGACATGTACTATGTACATGTATTCATTTCATGATAACGATAATCTGTCTAGATTTAGACTAGATCTTGAATCTAGATCTATGTTTCTTTTTCCTATGAATGATACTAATAATAGTCACAGAAATCTGGATAGTCATTTACCATTGGCATTGTAAGTGTTATATTAAGAAATATGTATCAGCTTGTGAGTAACTGGCCCCTTAACCTATAAGCTTTGGGCAGGAGGGGCTCGTGAGAGGGAATGTGAGAGATTATCCTTAGATCATTGTCATTATCAAATGCACTTTTACAAAGAATGTGGAACATCTATATGAAATAACTTAATTTTAAATATAAATGACTGTAGCTAATGATGATGTGTAGCACATTTTTAAAATAACTAGATCTAGATCAAAATAAAAATTAATTTGAGTTAAAATAATTGGCACAGTGAATAAAAGTGTAAGTGTGCATGTTTCTTTTTTTTTTGGGAGAGTAGAGAGGGGGGGTATAATACAGATTGTGGATATAGTTTATTTTAAATAAGGTGCATCTCCAGATCTACATCTTTGACCAAAAAAAAAAATTTGCAAAATGTGGAATAAAGTTTGTAAGAATTTTGTTATTTTTTTTTTTAAACTGTTCCACAGGAAGAGCAGACCTTCAATGATTTATTATCAGTACTTCATAATTTATGGGTAAAAAATGTGTGTATAGCAGGGGCTAGGATGCAACGGGTGATTCAAAGAAGGGTGTGCTTCACACTTTTTAAAATTTTAAATTATTTCAGATTTTATTTCAGTCCAAAATTGCTTTTCCTGTAAATTATTTTAGTAAATAGTGGACTGCTTAACTGGTCTTTCAATTGAGGGATGCCAAAAAAAAGTGGGGTGGCCTTAAAGTTTATGATTGGGAATGAGGATGCCCAAAAAATTATTCTATGTCGTTGTAATGTTGGCTGTTACAAAGAATTTTTAAGGACCAAAAATTGTGTTCTTGGGGGAAAGGCAAATGTTTATTGTGTGTGGGGGCGTTAATGCAGCCAGACAAAAATACTACAAGTGATGGGTCTAAGAAATGTTTGTGCATACTCTATATATAGATGTAAGGGGTTTCAACCAGAGTGCAGCACAGGTATCAGCTCTTAAAGATTACCATAAACTAATCTAGACCACCCTCAGCTATTAATATAAATACAGGTAGTTTTCTCTTGTGCGTGTGTGTCGGAAGGGTAATTTAAGAAAAGAAATAAAATGCTTTTTTTGTGAATTAGGATTAAAAAATAATTAACAAAAACTGTTACACATCTGCAGTAAAAGTCTTAAAGAGAATACTTTTCTGAACTAACTTAACAATATTTAACATTTTTTTATTAACAGAGAAAGAGCAAAGTATTGGCAGACGTGGTATTGACAGAGAAGCTATTCAGCCTGGAGGTAATTTTGAAGAATTCCTATATCATTCTTGTGAATGAGAATTAGTTATTTTCTTTATGGCATATGGAAAATTATCACATGTCAAAAGCTATCTTTTGTGTTGTATGAGTTGGCCACCTTCCACAGAAACACTATAAAGATCAACTTTGGTGCTATTTTGCCCTCATGGGCCTAGATGGAAGCATCTGCAGCAGAGTGCCACTGAAAGAGACAGTTGGAGAGCTCTCACAATGGTCATGGGTCACACATTTGAGACCCAAAATAAAATCCTTGCCAAAAATAGGCACAGATGATGAAAAAAAAACAATTTAAAAAGATCTTTGGTGAACAGCTTCATCTGCATTAGATGTGACAAAATAAGCAGGTCATAACCTGGTTTGCGTAGGCTTGTGAAATACTGCTCCCATCCTCACTCTTCAAAATAGAAGAGAATGCCTTCTAGATAAATGAGTTTCACACCTTGATGTGCGTATCCTTTGTTTAAATAGTGCATCTGGAAAAGTTGGGGTTTCACAGATGCTTTTATGAAGGGGATGAGTTAGTAATGGATGGAGGAAGACTGGTCACCATTGTTTTTATGTGCCATATTGTTTTTATAAAGGGCTATCTACTTCTTTTCTCAACTATACTAGTGGTTTGATTTGTTTTGATGAGTCTGATTTATTGGGATTTTATAATGTTCAACATCCCTTGTTTTTTTTTTTACTGTGTTATTATATTCATTTATATTCATTCTACAAATCAGGTTTTTAGAGTTTCAATTTTTAATTGTTGTGCATGAAATAAAATATTTTAAAGCAGAATAACTGTGAGGGTCCTGCTAAGTAAAGCCAACTTTTTTTTTCGTAGCTATTTGTTTGCTTTGAAATAATTTCTGTAGACTATACAAGAAAAAAAATGTCCTTTTTATTCTACTGATGCTAAGTAGAACTTAGAAACTTAGAAATGTTTTCATACTTGTTGTAACCTTCACCACTGAATTTGAAATTATGGGACTTAAAGACAGAATCCTTTGATCACTAGTAAAGTAAGTAAAGTTCCCCTTTCAGACCTAGCAATCTTTAGGGCAGGTGATGTAATGGTCATCTGTTTCTATGGTCCGTGGGTGTCATGTGACCAGGCCAATGACCAACCACCTTTACTTTTCCCAGATAACCCATTATAGAATGTGGTTTTAATTTAAAGTTGATATTCTTCAAAGATACGAATCCCAGTTTACTTTATCCAGGACTTTATTTTACTGCACTCAATCTTTGGCTGAACTAAATTCCTAAGTTCTTCCTAGATACCTTTTTTTTTTCATTTGATTAATAGAATAATTGAGCACCAAGTTGGTCATTTGTTTAGCAAATTTCATTTTCTTTGCAGTTTGCTTGTTTTTTGTCAAATGATTAGAATTTTGCTACCTACAATTGAAAAATTTTAAATTGAATTAATTAGCAAGCCTGGAACAATTTACTAGTGGTTTTACTCTTGTGGATTGAAAGTTATTTTTAACGCTCAATCATCAGTCTGAAAATGAGACTTGGGCAAAGCTGCTTGGGTTGAGGCTGAGATCCATTATATCCTTGCCATCATCATCCCATCTATCTGGACATAATTAAGGCAACATGGCACTGTCATTTTATTTTCTTAATAGAAAAACATACAAAACGATTAATATTTACCCAGCTAACTTTCTAATGTAATGCTTTTATATTTCCAGGAATGAAAGTATGGACAGACCCTTTTGATCAGAAGAAAAGTTAAGAATCTGGAGAATTCTGTGTATTAACCTTTTTTTTTCTTAAGACGCATGCTAGTAAAGACATTTTTTATGATAGCTATTGTGCTACATAATGTTCAAAATCTCATTTTTTTTTTGTGAAATTATATTTCAAGTAGCTCAATGCAATTCAGCAAAATTTAGTTAGCTTTTACTGAACAGTGATACTTGATTGTTAAAATTGTACTTTTTAATGAATAAAAACAACATAAAAATGTATTTTGATAACGATGGTTTGACCAATCATGAAATAAAAATCAGTGAATGCTTCTGTGTTTTAATTGAACTGAAGGTTTACAGCTTTTACTGAGTCGTAGTCTGATTATTAGCTTGTTTCCCCTGTCTAGCCATAAAATGTCTTTTTTTTTTTTTTTAATGCTCCAAAACAATGTCATACTGGGTATGAAAAAGGTGTAAAATAGTTTTTTCAATTTATTTTGCTGTTGAAATATTTAAAATATTTAATGAATGTTAACAAGAAACAACATTCAAAAATTATTTAATATTATGTTTATTATTATTTTTAATTTTTAGAATTGAAAATTATAAATTTGATGAATTGTGTGTTTGTTTATTCATTGTGTGAATGATATTTCTCTAGTGTTGACCTAATTGAAATTGTGTAACTAAAATGGCTCTTGTTGCCCTGTATGTAGTATGTCTTAATGACTCATTTAATAGCATTCACATTTGTATATCATCATAGTATACTCATACAAAGGAATACATTCTTAAAGTGTTTAACTACCTACATAAATTTGGCCTAGGTTTAGTAGTTATAATATATATAAGGGAAAAAAAAAGGCTGATTATGTTTAACATTTACCCAAGTTTGACTAAATTCTAAGTTTAACCACAGAGACTATAAACATAATCTCATTACAAACATTGCATTCACACCGAGTAGTTAAAAGAAAATCTCAACATTTAATGGAATTTTATATTTGTATAAGGTATGGAAATTACAATTGAAGTACACAAATATTAACGAATCATAAGATATCATTGAATGTAAGTTAACTATGAATTTTATTTTATTTAGTATTTTTTTGTTTTTGAATTGTTGGCAATGGAATAAATTTTCATAGATCATGTTTAAGCTGTATTGAGGTTTTTTTTTCTTTTTCATTTCAACATTTTATTATGAATGAGACAAAATATATTTAACTTTAAAATGATTTTATTTTATTCTATAATCGTGTTTTCTGTGGCATTTTACGTCTCGAGAGACAATCTTTTCCCTTTGCAACTTCTTGTGTGACTAAAGAGGCCAATCTTAATACACAGCTGCGATCGTAGATTGGGCATATGTAATCAGCAGGCGCCATTGCATTTTCACCCTTCTGTTGTGCATGGTTTCTGCAATCCTAGACCCTTCCTTTATGCTCTCTCTCCATGTGGATCTATCCAGTGCTACCTTTTCCCAGCTGCTAGTGTCGATTTTTAAAAGCTTCATGTCGCGTTTGCATACATCTGTATGCGGCTCTCCTGCCTTCTATTAGATCGCCATACAGAATGTCTTGTGGAAGTCGACTTACTGGCATTCTACGAACGTGGCCAAGCCAGCGGATGTCCTGACACCCTGCTCTTCGTAGCACTTCCTCATTGGTTATGTTATCTTGCCACCTTATTTTAAAGAGCCCCCTTAGGCATCGGAGGTGGAAGACATTAATCTTTTTTTCCTGCCATGAGTAGGTTGACTATGTTTCACTTCCGTATAGCAAAGTGCTCAACACACAGGTTCGGTAGACTAAGGCTTTAGTATTGTTAGTCAGCAATATGTTGTCCCACTCTTTTTTTGCAAATGTGACATGGTTTATATGAAAATTTAAAACCATATTGTAGCCTAATAATCCTGTTTTTTTTTTTTTGGTTTGCTTCTCTATTTCCTAAATGAGCCTAACACATAAGATTTATGACGTGTAGTTATTGACCCCTAAAACAAGAATACCAAGTGAATCTATATATACTTCCAAAGATAAATTAATTGCCCTGGGGCCATCGCGGTGTACATTTCTTTCATATTTAATAGAAAGGAGTATCATGTTACTTTTAGCATACAAGCTTTCTTTCAATGTAAGTGGCAGATAAAAAAAAAAAGAAAGTTTCTCCATTGCTGTTTTTTCAGACCTTGTGGTCTATAGAGCAGATGATGTAAAAGTCATGTTTCTCTGGCCTACGGTTAACGAGGGTGTCATGTGGCTAGCACAACAACCAACCGCCTCTACTTTTCCTCAACTAATGTCAAGTACCCTTTAGAGCTGGGTGGACTCAGATGCGCCCAAAGATCCCAAAATTAAAAAATCCCAGTCTTCATCAGGATTCAAAACCAGTACCTCCGGCTCAGAAGTCAAGTGCTTTACCCCTCAGCCACCACGCAACCACTGCTGTCCAATCCATTAAACATTTTCTCACTTGGAGTCGTTTCAGGCAATACTTAGTTTGTTCCCCCCCCCCCCCCCCTCCAGAATTGGGTTTTGTAGCAATAGATCTTAAGATTAGCCGAGGAACATTTCAGGGTGATGGCCCTTGGTGTTATGTCAATAATTCATAGCTAGTAAGTTTATTTGCATTTTTGGTGACAGAGGGTGATAGAGCGTCGTCTAATTTGTGGAAATCATTAAGATCCTTCCTAAAGATCCTTTTGTGTCTTTGTCCTAAAACATAAATTAGCTTTTAATTTTTAAACAAGTAGAATGTTTGTAAACTAGTGACATGATTTTTTCGGATGCTTTGCTTTATCAGTAACCGGGATTACGAAATATTAAGAACGACAACTCAGTATTATTTTTAAATCAAATAAAATGGAGTTCTCTACCTTTTGTTGGTGTCATTCCAGCATTGAATTCTCAACTTGTATCATTTATATTTTATAAGCATATTTTTCAATAAATAAGATAAATCAATGGTCTCTTAACAAGCCCCTCCTTTTCACACTTTTACTCTGTTCAACCTACTTGTACACCTCGAGGATAGTCAGTGTTGTAAGTGGTATAACAATTATTTCAGTATGTGATATGTAATTTTGGTGTATTTTTATATTGTACTGGATTAGTGGTCTTCCAGTTTTTGTTGCTATGTGAACAAAATTAGTAGTTCTGAAAAAAAAGCAACAAACAAACAAAAAAAAAAAGCATATCTAAGGGGAATAACTCCACATTATACTGTAAGAATTTAAAAAAAATGATTCGTGTTTTGTTAGGAACAGTGAATAATTGTGTAAAGTTTGAACTTGCTCCCAGAATGGAAACTGAAAGACAAAACGTACCAGACAAAGTGAATTGATATAAGCTTGGTAATACTGAGTGTACCAGTTCAAACAATGTAACAGACGTATCCATGTAGCACTTACCCAGGCCAAATTCTCGAATCATCTGTAAGACAAGATCCTCACATCGCCTCCTTGTGCCGTCCACCCTCTGTTGCGCGTATCCTATGGGAGGCAAGGGCGCCAGATTCCTCGACATTGTCGTCTGAGAAGGATTACGGTTCCACGTCGTCGCTGGAATCGGGGCCGGCTGACTCCTTCGCGAGGCCTGGAGCAGATAGGATGGAAAGGTTTTATCATGTCTGTTGTGGTTCATGTTCAAGGGCTCAGGCGCCACCTGATTCCGCTGAAGTTTTAAGTCGTCTGCTTTGCTTCCTGACTTATTAGTTTTGCTGATTTTTTTCGACTTATGATCCACGTATGGATTCATTTATATATGTCAGCATTACCATTCATTACAATTCAGATCCGAATCAGAGATCTATTAAATCTATACTGTCCATATTAGAAGTATTTTAGTTTTAATTTCCCTAAGATAAAATGTAAGCAATTAGATCTATTTGAATTTAATTAGATCTGTTCTTATTGTCTTTACCTCGAAGAGAATTTTTAATGCTATTTATTCTTACATCTTTAGCTATAGCTACCAATGTAGACTTTAATTTAAGATGCTCTAAATAATGCTACATCCATACATCTTTTAGAAGATCTTAATTAAAACAACTAGATTTATTAGATCTATTTCCGCATTTGTTAATTGAACTGTTGCAAACTCTACAATGGGAATGCACGAAGAAGAGTGTGCAATGCTTCGCCTCTGTCTCGGGAAACAATGGATGTTCCGAGATGGATGACTTGTTACGATTTTGACTTGAGCTCAGACAGAATCTTGAGTGGCTAAACAAGCCGATACACGGGAACTACTGCCGTTTTTAAGTCTCTAATTTGGCGTTTACTACTAAAGGTTATCCGCGAAATCAAAGAGTTAATAGCTATCTTATCAGGGCCGGTCCTACAGATTGCGTGGCCTATGCGAAACGGATTGCGCGGCCCAGTCTGGGTAGGGATGGATAAGGATAATAAGTGAAAATTCAGATTTTGTATTAGAAAATAAATTCGTCTTTGCATTTTATTCATACTTTATTAAGTACAAAATCACTGTCAAAATAACTTTACGAGCCATCTTTAGTAGATAGTAGTTGTCCCACAAAAAGCCGATTCAGATTCAGATCTTCCTTTAAGATTTACTATCGACTAGCAAAATATCGCTTTTGTTTTTTTAAGAGGTCAAGATAGATTAAGATCTATATTTATATGCTAGTGACTATTAAAGTAAATTAAGTGTTTGAACTTCTTGTTTTGGTTAAAATTCGCGTTATAATTACATTTTTATTAAATGAAAGCTGACAATGCCATTTTGTTTTTAATCGCGAGTATGTTTTCCATATTGAATGACACCCCGAAATGACAGTTTTGTCTGTTTTTAAGGACATTTGCATGAGTTTTCAGAAGATAATAATTAATAATTTTAAAGAGATTTTCATGATTTTTTTTTTCATATCTTCTGCAAATTCAGGAGAATTCCAGGAGCTCCTGGAAAATCAGGAGGCCGCTGTAACCTTTGAATAATAACGGGTTAAAATGGTTTAATTTAATAATTTATACCTAGAATTAGCACGGGGCTTATGAAGAGCGGGGCCCACTGCGACCGCATAGGTTGCCTAAGGCCGGCCCTGTATCTGGTGGTCATTAAACTAGAGAAATGTTTCCCAAACGTTGTCCAGAACGGAACACTTCTCATGCTCAAAACATTTCGCATATGCTGAGTACTTAGGCCTATATGAATTTGTCCCAGCATATTAAATAAAAAATGAGTTATTATAGCGTCTTTCTCAGTATTTTTGTTTGTGTTTTTGTATTTCAAACTATAGGTTCAGAGTTTTATGTATTAGTGCTACTTTGTATTATTTTGTCCTTTTTGTCTTTTTTTTTTTTTACACAGCTCATATCTGTCTCTCTGTCTGTCTGGTACAAATTTTGAATACGTTATTTCTCCCACTTTCCAGTATTGGATCAGGTTGAATCTTTTCACAATTATTCATTGTTTGTTACAAAGCCTAAATCATAGCAAAAATAACAACTAATTAATTAGTTGAATAGTGGTATTTAATTAATTTAGTTTGTGATCGAAAAAGTTAAATAAATCTTACACTTTTGACAGATATTTCTGTAAATGTTAAGTTCTTCCACTTATTACCTTTTTGTTAAAAAAAAGTATTTTTATTTTATTTTTCTTCTTTTTCGAAGGTGTTACTCTGGGTAAAGATTAATAATAATAAAAAAAAGAGTTTTTAAGATTAGTGGTTGATAATTATGAAATTCAATGCAGAATGAAAGATATATTAGTGAAAACCATAGACTATAGAAACTATGGTCAAAACTGTGAAATTTCATAAAACAAACTACAAAAACTAAGAAGTTCATTAGGAGAAATACACGTACTTGTATTAAGTCTGTTTTGTTTCTCGTTTTCTTGCTGTAACTGAATTAATTTCGTCCTGTGTCATGTCATTAAAAAACGACGTATTTTTTTTTTTTTTTACTAAAGCCAGTTCTTAAAATGTTTTGCTTTGAGCTAGGATACCTGACAATTCTGTTTTGATCAACTTTGCTTGGACAATATACAAACATATATGAAATGCAGTCTGTTAGCCTACCCCTAAGTATTGACTTGACTTGTTAGTTTTGGAATTTCGTTCAGATTTGAAAATTTCTATCTCCTAGCTCAAGCGTCTGTAAGGATAAAACTAAACGATCTTTTACAATTTTAACAAAAGCTGTACTAAATATTGATGTCAATAATTTATCACACTTATGCAATTTTTATGACTTTATTCTTTTATTGCAGCGTTGAAATAAACTCCGCCATCTGCGGGTCCCAAGCCAGGGTTAGAAAGTTGGAGAATTGGGCGGAGGCTAGCGACCTCACCCTGTAAAACCTCAATTGCTACAGAAAACGCAAATTTAAAGATAAAATAATTTTACATGCGGAGGTATTGCAATGACATGGAGGCCAATACGAGAAAAGCGCAAACAGAGACGTTCTCGTATAACTTGGCGCCACACTTTCATGGAGGACCTCAGAGCAGTGGACACCAGGTGGGAAAAGGCTTCAGACATTGCCAGTGACAGATCTTTGTGGAGACAGCCCGATGCACCCAATGCGGCAAACGGCGAGGGAGGATCTAAGTCAAGTCTAAGTCAAGTCTAAGTCAAGTCTAAGTAAGTAAGCATTCAAATAAAGATAAGAAAGTCATAAATATTTGCGATTTCTTGTGTTTGGTAAGTAAAGTTCAAGGACATTAAAAGTGTGTCAAGTTTAAAAATGTCCTAATCAATTTTTAGCTTCTCATTGTTTTTTTACAAACTGTAGGCCGATATTCTATGAATTTGTCGTTCGCATTCGTCAATTCGCAATAAAAATTTTGAAACTATAATAATATAAAAGATTTTTCATTATATATTTATATATAAGGCTTGTCTTTGAGTCCAAGGATTAATTAGGACTGCGGTATTTCACGTGGCTACGAAGCCCCTGGTGCGACCTACATATTTTGCCACATCCAGCGCAAACATACCCCTTTGTCTGCCTGTGGTCGATTTAGATTCTCATATCTCCGTCTACGTTTGTCCTTGGCAGTGGATTTTTTTTGGTCTCAAATGTGTCTCCTAAGGGCCTTTCTAATATATATGTGTGTAGTGTATATATATATCAACATTATAGAGCAAATATTTATTACACATATGGTCTTCGCTTCTGTGTTGTGTGAGAAAGCACCAGATGCAGAAAAAGTAACAGGACAGATAATTATCTTTATCTGAACAAAAATCTATATAGACATTGTTAAAGATCAAACAGTTCACAAAAGCGTTTATTAAGGGGGTGAGTAGGGTGTAAGATTACAAAATACTGGGATAAGGCAGACTTGAACGATTTTTACAAAGGTAATATCAACTCTGTCTGTTTGCCTGTCTGTCTGATAAAAAGTGTGTACTCGTTATTTCTCCAGACAGACAACAGACAGATTGAGTTGATATCAGCTTTGTAAAAAATACTTTTTAGCTCCTCACACTATTATTAGCTTTGATAGTAGGCCTATCTCGTGTTGGTTTTTTAGTGACTTGAAAAGAAAAATAATGATTAAATTTTTAAGCCGAAAAAATGGCGAATTCATTGAATTATCCCAGTTAGCGCACCTTCTGCAATAGGGCCTAGGGTTCTCGGTTTCTTGAGTGCGATATTTAACAGTAAATTATCTCATCCAATGATATTCTAATGCTTTGATTTCCTTATTATGTAAAGCATAATACAAATTAAATAATAACAAAATTACGTCTTAAGTTAAATAATCATTTTCTCTTTTAAATTAACGTCTTTAATTTATAAGATAAGATTATATCTGACAAAGGCAAATAATGTCTGAATTTTTAAGCCGAGAAAATGGAAAGATGGCGAATTCATTGACGTATCCCAGCTAGCACACCTTCTGCAATATGACCTAGTGTTTTTCTTTTTTCGCAAGGTGCTCTTGTTTTTGATAAGAGCTTTTCTTCCCGACTTTTTGGTGTTCAGCGATACAAATGGTCTTAGAAGATGGTTACCAGGTCGTGCAGTTCCGGAGCTGAACTGTCGATCGGACTTATCGATGGTCCCGGGTCGTCTTGCGGGAGGTTTGGAATAGGAAGTAAATAAACTTCAATTCTGAAGGAACATCCGAAACATTTTACTAAACAAACATAGAAGGCCTGAACACTAACCTGCAGCGTCGCAACCTGTGGGCAGTGAAGAACAACAGCTAGTTGCCATGTCACAGGTCTGTACGAGGTGGCAACGAGCTATTGGTCTCCACTGCCCACTGATTGTGACGTCGGAGGTCTGTGTTGAGGCCTTCTTTAACGACTGATCTTGTTTTCCGCAATCTTCTTGAGGGTTATCTTCTCTTTTCTTTGAACTGATTTATTTAAATTAATTAATAGGGCAAGTATACTTCGGGCTGAGCACCAATTAATAAAAACTATGTATTCTCTAGAAATGTGTTTCTTAGTTTCGTAAAAGGTTTTGAATGGTGCGAATATTTTGTTTTCTTTATTTACAGTTCGGCATAATGCAGCAGTAAAAAGTGCGCTCCCTTGTCACAAAAATGCGACAGTGTAACATTACGGACTATAAGTTAAAGGATCGAGCATACACTTGTCCGTCTTCCGTATTCTTTTTTTCAGTTTATGTTTTTGTCAAGTATCTACTCAAAGCTATGCTGTAGCAAAATATTACCACACGAAGCACACGCCAAAACTAAACGATAAGTAGAAATCGTGTCTTGGTCTTATCTCTCAATGTGTTCTGAAGGCAGGATTTGTGATATAAAAGCTAAGTAAGTCATCACACGCTTGTGCTGTAAGACTTTTTTGAGAAGACCATTGCCAATTACGATTGTTAATTTGCCAAAATTCAAAATGAAGACTGTCATTAAAGTAGTCATTGTCGCTGTTGCCGTCGGCATAATGGCCGCTGTGGCTAACGGTGAGTTTTTTTTTTTAGAAATTAATGTTGTATAGTTTTTAAGTGAATGTTCTCATGTCCCATCTGGCATGTCACATGATTGGGAAGGAACAAGACCGTAACTCTATCGTCTTATGAAATAATTTATATGAGACAATGGAGTCATGTAATGAGGGAGGGTGAAGCGTATGGTGTTGAAATAAAGAATTGAAAAAAAAAATGATTACTTTAATTTGAATATGAATTGGAATATAACTTGTAGTTACTTTTTTTTTTTTTCAATTTCTTCCTGATTCGAACCCGAGAACCCTTAGTTCAGCCACCAAGTCCCCTTTTTTAACTCGAGGGCCGTATAGGCCTACATTTTCTATATGTCTGTCCAAAGCTATATCACAAAAAAAAAAGTCGCCCAGTGGAACCTGTCTACTGTGGACCAGATACGGCTCGCAGGGCGTAGCTTGTGCCTTACAATCTACATAAAAATGTGTTACTGGATGCAACTATGATTTTATTTTCAGGGGAGGCGATCAAACATAAAATAAAAGAGTTGTTCTCAAAGGGTTCTCACATAACAGGCCCTGGGTTCATTTAGAGCTATAGATTGTTTAGTCGTTGTTCTGATCGGGAGAAGTGTCTGACCCAGCTTTGCAGTCGAATGGTAATTAGCAGGGGCGGACTGGCTATATGGGCAATCGGGCAAATGCCCGGTGGGCCGGTACCCAAATGGGTCGGTAGGGCCACCGAAGGACCACATGGATGCCAGTATGGTACATATCAAATTGTTAAAGGTTTTATACTACTCTTCTAGAAAGGCCCCTCTGAACGTAATGTTTAAAAAACAAATCTTTCACAGACTCTACAGTGTAATAGCCTACTAGTTTAATTTAACATTTTCCGAAATAATACAATAGCCTTCATCCGTAGACAGTGACACTAATTGGCTTCATCCTTTTAGGGCCTACATACTAAGCGATTCAAAAGTAACATAATGCTTTTATTTCTTATAAAGATATATAAGTCACTGTAAGCATGATTTTGAGGACAGCTAGACCTAGAATTGGAGGCCCATCATATGATATAGAACTTGTGTGCCGAATGGTATAGAAAGGCTCGGGCCGATTTTGACACCCAGTCCGCCCCTGGTAATTAGTGCTTCTATACCGTCAACACCGGCCTTCAGCTATTTGTAAGCTGATTTTGCCAGCGCATGCTCATTATGGAGCGAAGGCACATTTGGTGGAAGCGTTCGAGGCTTCGCTAGAGCACAAAGGTCTCAGAGTAAAAGTGTGGCGAGAACCATTTCTTTATAAGCATTTTTGTTGCTAGGTGAAGAAACCTATTCCGCCATATTTTTAGTTGGAGGCGACCAAAAAACGCTTATTGAGAACAGCCGCAGAAGACCGCAGTTGGATAATGTCTTTGCCTGCACGAGATGCGGAAAAAATAAGCAGGTCGCAACTGGGTTTGCGAATTTATGTGAAACACTGCACTCATCCTTAATCGTAGGAATCAATGGACCATGCCATTGTTCTGATAGCGCAATGTAGATCGTAGCTGTTTGACACAAATATTAATAGCGCATTCTCTTAACGCTTGCCAAAAGCAATTGAAAAAAAAAAAATTCAGATCTGCTAGAATTTGATAAAGAGTGAGTACCTCTTCAGACCTTGCGATCTATCGCGCAGATAATGTAACGCGCAAAAACATTTACTACTTCCGGTGAACACGCATTAGGTCTACAAGGATCATACAAACATATATCCCCAAGGAGGGGGTACCAATTGTAATTGGGTTTAATGTTAGTCCGACGTTCATAATCTCAGTCTTCACCGGGATTTGAACTCTAGACCCCTCGGTTGGGAAGCCCGGTGCTTTACCACTCTACCATGACGCACCATTTTTTTCAAACGCAAACATTATATCAACTCTCTCCATCAGTCTGTCTGTCTGGCCAGAAGTTTGTACACGTTATTTCTCTCACATGCAATTTCGGATCAAGCTGAAATTTTGCACAATTATCTCTTTTACCTGACAACACAAGAATCAATAAAAAAAATTTACCAATTAGTTAATTAACTATTGGTAATTAATTATTTTTTCTGGTATCTAGAACAAGGGAAAGAAATAATACTTGACTGAAGTGGTGGCATAAGTTGAATGTCCCCTTTTTATTAGGCTGCCGTCTGTGGCTTAGTGAAAACAATGTTGATAACCGTACAATCTTCCATGTTCATAGACTCTTCTCTAGCAGAGTGGTTACCGCGTTAGCTTAAGATGCCTGAGTTAGGCTTTGGCTCACAAGTTTGAATTCAAATCGTTCCCTTTTTCTTTAATAATATATTCAAAATGCGATCACCCAGATGCCCCGTTCTTTCTTCCCCTTTCCAAGTAGTCCAGACAAGTGATAAGATCATACGTATTGAGAACGCCAAAAGCATGAAATTGCGTTAAACAAATACAATTGGTAAAAAATATTGCTAATTAGTCTAGATCTATAACGAATTTAACTGATCGAAACTAATTTATACACAATAATAGAAGCTCGTTTTTTTTAAAAGTATTTTTAAAAGTTTTTCTTGTGTAATTAATTTTAGAGAGAGTAGAGTCAAAAGCTTCCTTCCTTCGGCCCGCCTAAAAAATGGTTTTATTTGAGGTTTATCAGAGGTCTAACATACCACATCCCTATAACCAGCGGCATGAAAGGTCTAAAGACAAGGCCTAAAGCCGAGCATTCCGTCGACCTCCACCATTTTACTTTAATGTATCACACTAACTGTGCGGTTTCCTTGTGGAATGGCTTATGATTCGTGACAAGATTTTTTTTAGGGGGGGGGGGGGCTCTCTTTTAATTACCGAGAAGTGCAATGAACAAAGTTCTTAGGCACCCCAAAGTCATAGTTTTTCTTCCCTATTGGCCTAGTCGCCTTTTCTAAAGACCGTCGCCACCTGGGTGCTACGGTGACAGCCCCATAAAATGTAATGAAGTGCCTACAAAGTGTTCGTCCTGGAGTGGACCAGCTATTTTTAATTACGTTATTACCTTAACTCAAATACATCTTTTATATCCCAAACAGCTGTTCCTTTGTTAATAAATCTGCCCATTTGTGAGTGCATCGTGGCACCATGTAACTGTGGTTAATAGACATTCCATTGGCCAGGTAAGAGACTAAAATACAATTTATTAACTGCAATGGCAAATATCGTATTTAATTTTGTTTGTTTTTGTTTGGTAAGTTCCGAATGTTCAAAGTTAAAGATTAACCCAAACCTTTGACACGAGGATAGGGGATGGTGGCGGGCAGGGCTCAAACTTAGGACCATTGTGATGACACTCAAAGAGAAATTTTACATCTATCTATCTATCTATCTATCTATCTATCTATCTATCTATCTATCTATCTATCTATCTATCTATCTATCTAACTACCTACCAATCTACCTACATACCTCTATCTATCTATCTATCTATCTATCTATCTATCTATCTATCTATCTATCTATCTATCTATCTATCTATCTATCTATCTATCTGTCTGTCTGTCTGTCTGTCTGTCTGTCTGTCTATCTATCTATCTATCTGTCTATCTATCTACCTACCTACCTATCTACCTACATACCTATCTATCTATCTATCTATCTATCTATCTATCTATCTATCTATCTATCTATCTATCTATCTATCTATCTATCTGTCTGTCTGTCTGTCTGTCCGTCCGTCCGTCTGTCTGTCTGTCTGTCTGTCATATTTACTAAGAAGCAGAACTTGTTGTTAGAAAGCATTTCTAAAGCCTAATAATCATCTAAATATCACTATCTTTTCAGATTATTCGAAAAGTGTGTTGAAAAGACGAAAAAAAAGATGAAAATAAAATGATTCATGAGACTATAAATATTAATTTGAAGTGATATTGTTCGTTGCTCTAATAAAAGGTTTAAGACCATTCTGTTCAGAACACAAGCCTAGTTCGTGAATAGTGTTGTTTCTAAATGCTCTACGGCATCGGCCTGAAATGAACAAGGTGTCCAGATGAAATATGAACACATATGAACAATACATTTAGAGACACTTCAGGAAAGACGAATACATAATAAAAAGGAAAGTAGCTATAAAACATAAAACACTGAGTCATAATTTACGAATAAGAAACTAAAGCCTAATTGAATACTCAGAAAGACATAAAGATAGAGACACAATTCTTATTCCATATGCTAGGACACAATCAAACAAGTTCTCCATCTTCCATAGTGCCTTTGGATAATGGTGGGTTGCCTTAATTAGCCAGAAATACTAACGACTTAGAAGAGTTTCAGTCACTAGTCCATGAATAACAAGCAAGACTAGATTGAAATACACAGGACGTAGATATCTTATTTTGAAGTAACGTCTGTAATGTATAAGTTAAGATGAGATTTCGTCCAGATCCTAAGACATCTATACAGTTAATCTAGCAATTAAATAAAGTTTCCCTTTCAGATATTATGGTCAGATGATGTAAAGGTCATCTATTTCTGTGGCCTACGATTTAAGAGGCTGTCATTTGGCCAGCACAATGTGGCCTTTACTTATTCCCAACTAATGTTGGGTAGACTCAGAGGCGCCTAAAGATCCCGAAAGTAAAAATCCCAGCCTTATCCAGGATTCGAACCCCCGGTTTGTAAGCCAAGCGCTTTACCACTCAGCCACAGCGCCTCCACAGTTAATCTAGCTGCTGCAATAAAACATTAGGAGGAAAAAAGTTCTTTAGATTCGAGACAGGTGTAAGACAAGGGTTTATCTTGTTTCTCTTGTTCTTCCTTGCTCTTCCTCATAGCCATCTACTACAGAATTTCATTCATTGGTTAACATGCATGACTAGATGTAGGAAGACATCATCTTATTTTTTTTTTTTTTTTTTGAAGTAACGTCTGAATATTATAATTATAACATAAGATAATGAAAAGAGAAAATGAATCAGACACCCATGGTGTGTAAAAAAAAAAAGTAAAGTTTCTCCTTTCAGGCTTTGCGATCTATGGGGCAGATGATGTTAAGGTCATCTGTTTCTTTGGCCAACGGTTAACGAGGGTGTTATGTGTCCAGCACAACGACCAACCGTCTATACTTTCCCCAACTAAAGTCAGGTAGCCATTAGAGTTGGGTAAACTCAGAAAAGCCCTAAAAATACCGAAATTCAAAATCCCAGCCTTCACCGAGATTCGAACCCAGGACCTCAGGTTCAGAAGCCGAACGCTTAACCACTCAGCGCTCCCTTTCAATGGCGTGAACAGACTCGAATGATGGACTTGACTTGGATGAAACGAACATTGTAGGTGCCCCCTGTCAGACTTGGCTTGGCATAGCAAACGATGGGGATGCCTGCCATGACTTATCATGTTGAACAGAAAAGGCAAGATACATCTTCCGAAGGATACAGCCTATTGGTACAATCCAAGCTATTGGACTTGCGACAAAAATCGTCATACTCTAACACAATCGTCAACCCAACTGCAATTCATGCGAGACATGGAAGTCATATGCCAAAATTGAGAAAATACTTAATGTGGCTCAGCAAAAATGGCTAAGAAGGATTTTATGAGTCAGTAACAGAGGCTCAGTCTCAAAAAAGAAATTAATGAGGTTTGCAGGTACTTCCGACAGAATGAATTACGCTTAACAAGAGCTGCAATAACAGGGAAGCGGAAACAGGGACGTCCTCGTATAACTTGGAGTCACTCTTTCATGGAGTATTTCAGAGAAGTTGATAACAGGTGACAAGAGGCTGCAGACATTGACAGTGACATATCTTTAAAGAGACAGCCCAATGCGCCGAACAGCGCGAGAGGATCTAATGTCTAAGTAAATACATCTGTATTTTGTATGTTTAAGAGGCGTGTTTAACAATATCAGATCATAATGTTTAAGAGGCGTGTGTAACAATATCAGCTCATAATGTTCAAGGTTTAAGAGGCGTCTACAGCAAGATCAGCTCATAACGTTTAAGAGGCTACTGTAAGAAGATCAGCTCATAAAAAAGTTTAAAAGACGACCACAGCAAAATTAGCTCATAATGTTTAAGAGGCTTCTTTAAGAAGATCATCTCACAACGTTTGAAAGATACATAAACACAATCTTTATCTACGTCAGAACGATCGATTTCTCAAGATATACAATCATTCAGTCGACTTCCAGTATGTGAACAAAACAGGTAGTTTACAAGACGTCAGCCTGAACACAAGGAAGACACAAAGACAAAGGCACATTCCTCGTTCCATTTGCTAGGACCAATTTGTATTTATCCTCCTTTTTTTTCCTAGTGCTATTAGAGCATGGAATGGGTTGCCTGAATCAGCCAGGAAAACCAGCGATTTGGAAGAATTAAAGTCATTGGTTAACATGCATGACCAGATGCTTGATGCATAGGACGTTATCATCTTTTTTGAAGTAACGTCTGTATTATATAAGATAAGATAAGACCTTACGACAACATGAACACTACAAATGTAAAAAGGATCTGTGTGCCTCGATTGCCTCTATCTCCCATTTAAAAAAAAAGCTTAATTAGCTTAATATGATTTGCACTGTTTTATTAAGAGAAATAGAGCGATGTAGACTTCTGGAGATAAAAAAACAAGGAATTCACGTAATGGCTTCACCCGGACTCCTCCAGGGTTTATTTAGGGGGGGGGGGGTCGGTTATGGCTGGAAAGAAGGGCACTTCATGAGTAGAAGTTGAGAAGCACTGATTTATCTGGTGACAGCTGTTCAGTGTATTAGTCATCGTTCTGAGATCAATCACGGCATTAGTCCTAGATGGACTGTACGTAGAAAATAGAGTACTTCTAGACTAACATCCTAATAACGTATTGTTACTGGCTCATGACTGACATGACTTTGATTATGTATTATTAGATATTTGAATGTCTAGGTAATAGAGCATAATTTTAATTACGATCTAATGTTTAATACACATTAGCTATCAAGTGTTTTTTCCCACTGTTTTATCAATATTATCACGTGACTAAATGTTGTTTATTTACGATTGGTGAATGAGATCCATTCAATTCAATACAATTAAAAACTACATTGCCTCGCTAACGAATGAACATTTGCGAATTTTTTTTAGCGAAAAAGTAGTGGACTATTTCGTTGAAATATATCTGCCGGAGAAACAATTTCAAGGGTTAACCATAACAGTCTTGCCAACAGAAACTTAAAAATATTGTCAGTAAATTCAGAAAAAAATTTTTTTTTAAAGTTACAAAGACAGTTTATGTGGAAACACAAACTCAAATCATCCCCCGAAGTGGTCCACCCAGGCAGGTAAAAAGGCAGGTTTCAATATTTTCAGAAAGAATATCGTAATGAAATTCTATCAAAAGCAAATAACAGAGGAGAATGGAGAAGGAAGGTTGACAGATCTTGTGTGGTGCCCCAGCGGGTAGTACGTACCCCGCGGTACGTAATTAAACTCCACAATGTATCACACCATTGGACCCCGTGTTGTCGTGTTTGCGAGTTAGTTGTGCCATGTTGCCCAGCGTTAACATAGAACCAGTGGAAGCACTAGTGTAGTAGCCCAATCTGCCGTGTACAGAACAGATTGAAAAGGGCCGTGAAATTTAGTTAAAAACTTTAGATCTGTTTGCTTATGACGCTATTATTTTGTCAGTATTAGCTCTCACGAAAAAAGACTGGCAGGCACGAAGAAAGAGTTGGTGGTCGTGCTTGTGGCAAAATATGCAGGTCACAGATGGGGATGTAAAGCCACGGGAAATACTTCCTTCCTCACTAATCTTCGGACTCGAAGACAAGACTTACTATACATCTTTGAAAAACTATATTGCATTATTTTTTTTTTAATTAATTTTTTTAACTAGTAGGTAAATTGTGTTCCTATTGAATGATGTAGTTAAAACACCAGGGATAATCGTGTTATTCAATGACGTAGCCTATCATTTTAAAATAATTTTTAAGTTGCGCCACTGTCTTAGAGTGAATGTCTATCGGTTCTTTCATACTGCAATGAGTTTGTGCTAGAATGGAAACAGATTGTTGACACACCTGCTGCTCCACCATTGTTGTGAACTCCTTACTTGGATTAGATCCGACACATAACATACTTCTTTCAATAATTTTACGAGACGCCAAAGATGAATTAACAACAAAATGTAACTTTAATACAAGTAAATCGGGATAACTGTAGTTGTAGACAACGCATTCTCTGGTGACACTCCACATGGGCATATTTCACTGGTTCCAATGTTGAGCTTCCGGTACATGTGTTGTCGCATTCTGTTGTGTCCGGTCCTGAGTCGAAAGATTAGACGTTGATGTTGTCATCTTTCTTGTGATTTGGATGAGAGCTCGTCCATTTCTCATTTATTTTATTTACAATTAATTTCTTCAATTCTTCTGGATTAGAGTGCAGAGTTTATTTGTGAGTTAGCTTTCCCACTCTTGACGAGTGTGTCAGCCTTCTCATTTCCTTCTAGTTCTATATGAGCTGGTATCCATTGAACAACAGTTTTTTTGCTGTTGTGGTTGACCTTTGTAAGTGCTGTTCTGAGGTTTTTAATATAAGAGGAATCAGAGTTTTCCAAGCTTTGGAGGGTTGTTTTCGCATCGGTTAGATAGACAATCTGACTGTGTGGGGAACTTGGATGATTTGCTAGCATGGTAGCAGCTAGTGCTAGTGCTTCCCTTTCTGCTGTGGTGGCTTTATGGGATGAGCCATCCTTGTAAACTCTGATCCACTGATTGCTGGGATAATTAGTTTGTAGAAAACAGTTCACTATTTCCTTGAGCTCTGTTGGACTGAAGTCAGATTTTTAGCGGCCCCCGAAAGGGGAAAATACGCTATTAGTTTTGTGTGAAATGTCTGTCCGTCTATTCAAAGTTCTGATGCAACGGCTACTTTTTACTTTTCTGAAAGCAAAAAATCTAATTTTTTAAATCAATTATGCTAGCAGTTTTTTCATAAAAATACATCACTTTTACTACTATTCACTATTAATAGTAGCAAACACTGGAGGCTCTTTAGTAGAGGAGCCTATTACATGCAATGTTCGTAACACATTTATGCAAACGGTTCTAGATGTTTTGTCAAAAAAAAATTTTTTTTTTACATTTGTATTGCTAATTTAAGTTGTTATACTAACTACTACATTTACACACAAAAATGTTTACTTTTTTTTTTAAAGAGAAATCTATTTAGTATGCATATAAGTTGAACATAATTTAAAACAACATCTGTGAGAATCAGCTTAGTGCCCAATTACTTCTGATTCAGAGGAACGCCAGTGGCATTATGTTGATCTAACTGTAAGGTGTTTAGATAAACAAGAAAAAACAACACGTTTTGAGATTAGTTTCAAATTTGATATTTATTTTTCTTTTAAATGGTACCAAAATTAATTGACTTAAAAAAAACAATTAAAAAAAAACAATTGTGAGACTTTTTCTCTGGGCATCCTTACACTTGTACCGGCGCCACATTCTAATAAGAGAAACAAACAAATTATAGTCAGTGCAATAGCATCCATTTAATTGGAAATAGTCACTAACTTACACAAGAACCTCCTGTGTTTTGTTTATCTTTGTAATTTAAAGTGACAACGAAACAGAACAGTGAGCAAGATAAACATTTTAAAAATACATTTCGAAAAAGATAATGCCACCTCAATTATGCAAGTTAAAAAAATAAGAAAGTATTTTACAAACAAATAAAAAGACATCTGGTTAAACCCGGGTATCTAAGTGAAGAAAATAGCACACTTTTTTTCCTTGGCACAGTCTGCAAAAGAGCTCACAGCTCAGCAGCAATAAAGCTGGCTAGAAGAAGAAGAAGAAGTATCTAGATGTAAACCTTTATTAGATTTACGTAAAATATATAGCCTAAATAGAGCTTAGATATTCTTTTAAAAAAAAATAGAAGCAGTTTTAATTTTACTCTGTTATCTTATAATTTCGGAACACTTTGGCTGACTACGCCATGTTTTTTTTTTTTAATTTTTATGTAAGTCTAGTCAAGCCTAATTTATATTTATTTTATTATTTTTACTTTGAAAAACTATAACGGTCAAACCAGAGTTTTCACAGTGTGACCAACGAGCAAGTAATGCTTTTCTCAGCTATATACATCAACTGTTAAATTTCTAGAGCGTTTTTCAAGATCACTATCCTGGTTCCTGAATTCAAGTTCCATGAATGAGTGACTTGAATAGAGGTATTGTAATAAAAGTTGATTAGTTCCAAAGTAGGCCTAGACCAAGGACAGTAACTCTACTTTATTAACTTAAACTTGACAAGCCTTTTTTTTAGAGTAGCCTAGTATTGTCTCCCTTAATTGTAAGACTAATTTCCTAATGGATAATAAAGATTATTATTATTAATCACTTGACGCTTAAACGGCTCTTCCAGTAATAACACTGAAAAAAAAAACACAGATTGACATTTATTCTCTTTCAGCATAATGCCTTAAAACTCAGTTCACTTTAAAACAAGTAATCCAGCGTTAAACAAAAGGTACAATCTTAATTACGTCTGCAATTAGAATAATAACTTCTCTGATATAAAATAATATTGTGTAATAATAAGAACAACACCAGCAATTTATAAATGTCCATCAAAGAATATTGACCACTAACCAATGACCACTTGGAACAATTACCCCCGCTAGCTATCTCAACGTTCCATAGAGTATCATACTAAAGACTTTCCCGGCTTATTTAGGTCACTGACTGAAGTATCAAACGGGGTAAAACAAGGCTGTGTCCTAGCACCTACACTATTCAGTATCATGTTCTCTGCTATGCTGACAGATGCATTCACAGATACAGAAAACATCAGGATAAATACAACATACAGATTTGATGGTGGCCTATTCAACCCGAGGCGGCTCAAAGCAAAATCAAAAAGAAATTCAGCAATAATCAGGGACCTGCTATTTGCTGACGATTGTGCCCTAAATGCCTGCTCTGAAAATGATCTGCAGAGCATCGTCAGTAACTTCTCAAGAGCATGCTCAGACTTTAACACAAATAAGACTGAAGTTTTATATTTACCTGCTTCTGGGAAAGCCTACTCGAATCCAAGCATCAAGATAAATGGACATGATATAAACGCAGTAAACACAAACGGAAAGATCGATAATGAAATCGACCTGCCTATCACCAAGGCCAGTGCATCCTATGGCAGACTGTCTAAAAATGTCTGAAACATTTCACCACAAATACAAAGCTAAGGATCTATCAAGCCGTCATCCTCACTACATTGCTTTATGCCTAAGAAACGTGGACAGTGTACAGTAAACATGCAAAGAAACTGAATCACTTCCACATGACATGTATAAGAAAAAATACTGAATGTCAAATGGCTAGACAAAGTACCAGACACTGAAGTCCTTCGAAGAGCGGGTCTGCAAAGCATCCACACAATCCTGATGCAGTCCCAACTGTGATTGGCAGGACACGTCTGCAGAATGAAAGACCACCCCATCCCTAAACAACTCTTGTATGGCCAACTAAGCAAAGGAAAACGCTCACAAGGAGGTCAAAGAAAGCGCTTCAGGGACACCATCAAAGCTTCTCTGAAGGCGTTCAGCATAGACCCAGCCACCTGGGAGACAAAGGCACATGACAGAACATCATGGCGTCGAGCTGTGAAAACTGGCACACAGGTTGCTGAGGAAAAGAGAACAAAGCTTGCAGAAGAAAACTGCCAGAGAAGGAACGCAAGGCTCACGACACAAGCTTCTGCTGGAATAACCTGCCCAGTGTGCAGCCGAACATTTCGGGCTGACATAGGTCTCACCAGCCACATGAGGAGGCATAAAACCCAGTGCAAAGCCCTCAGCCCCCTGGATGATAAAGTGGTCATCATCGAACCATGATGGACGATCTATACATACGTCACTGACAATATTCTTCAAGTTTCTTAAACTTCTACATTCTTCATCTAGTTCTGAAAATCTCTAAATTACATTTATTTATATCAAGTTCATTTAGATTGTTTTGTCTAACAGTTGACTTTTTTTTTCTTACACACACAAAGTGACCTATTATTTGGACAACTGACCACTGACCAGCTGCTATATTGTACTGTCAATCGTGTTAGTAAGTATCAAATAAAAATCAAATCTTTTCAATCAATGGCATATTCTTTATGCTCTATAGATTGCAAGCAAGATCTGAAAGGGGGACTTCTTTTAATTCTTTTAAACGTCAAAACATTTTTTTTATCAGGACAATGCCAGTTTTAATTAAGTAGTTTATGGGACTGTGGTTTTGAATGTAGCTCGCTAAGACCTTCTTTCAGGGAACAGTACCAAGAAAAAACAAGAGGCAAACAGAGAAAGCGATGGGAGGACAACATAAAACAATGGAAGGGCCTTCCATTGAAAGACGTTCCAACTAAGGCAAAAGACAGAGAGGAATGGACGGTCTTGCATGGTGCACCCAACTGTATAATAGACTAAGGGATAGGTAAAGGTAAAGGGGACTGATTTCCAACCATACACATAATTACTTTTTTAATAATGAAAGCACGTATCAAGATTATGACTCCTCCAGCAACAAGTCCAGCAGCCACGATGCTTCCAATGCTGATTCCAGCAATGGCTCCTGAAAGATCAAAATTACAGATTGTTGTAGTTGTTGTGTGCTTTACAACTGCTTTAGTAGTATACATGTAATGAAAGTGAAGATGGCAATAATGTTCGCCTAGTCGTGTCATGACTGCAAAATGTATCTCTAATAATGAATCTGTCTGTCTGTCTGTCTGTCTGTCTGTCTGTCTGTCTGTCTGTCTGTCTGTCTATCTATCTATCTATCTATCTATCTATCTATCTATCTATCTATCTATCTATCTATCTATCTATCTATCTATCTCTATCTGTCTATTTTCTCTCTCTCTCTGTCTCTCTCTCTCTCTCTGTTTCTCTCTCTCTCTCTCTCTATATATATATATATAGATAGATAGATAGATAGATATGCCTATATATTCCTGATATGGCCGTGATTCATTTATGTACTAATGTAATGATTTATTGACATATCACTAGTTCTCCACTTGTGAACGAAAAAGACACGTGCATTTAGGAATTATTGTGTCTATTACAACTTAACACATTTAACAATCGAAACTGAAGCGGTTAAATTTAACGAAAACGATTTTTGGTGGCCCCCATAAAGAGAAAGACCTCTCTTAGGTTTGTCCGTCTGTCCGTCTGTCACACTCAGATCTCGAAAACTACAAGAAAAATGAAAAATACTTTTGGTTTTCTAAAAGCAATCCGTTTAGTTTATAAAATTAATTAAGCAAGCGATTTTTTTCATAAAAATCCATCAATTCTATAACAATTACATAAATGGTGCGAAACTTGCTTTTGTAGACATTATATAAAACAATCAATTTGATGTTTCCTTTAAATTTAGAAGGGGTAACGGGAAGAGGGAATTCAGTTTGGACCTTTAGAAAATTGTTGTTTTTTTTTTAGCGAGTGGGCGGGTGAGGTGTTAAAATAAATGAAAAACTGTCAAGGAATCCCATTAGAGATGAAACTATGAAAAAATCACCATGAGTAAAATCACTAAATTTAGAAAGCCTTCAGGATAGAAGACTTAAAAGTAAAGTAGCAATTATACATAAAACACTAAACCATAATCTTCAAATAAAAAAAAAACTTAATAAAATACTTAGAAAGACTTAGATAGAGGTACATTAGTCGTTCCATATTCTAGGACAAATCTGTACAAATGCTCCTTCTTCCCTAGTGCTATTAGAGCATGGAATGGGTTGCCTGAGCTAGCCAGGAAAACCAGTGACTTGGCAGAATCTAAGTCATTGGTTAATATGCATGACTAAATGCATGACGTGTAGGACGTAATCATCTTCTTTTTTGAAGTAACGTCTGTATTATATAAGATAAGATAAGAAGAAACGGAGAAGCAAAAGTATAAAATGAGGGGATGTTCCGGAAATATAAATCGTGGGAATGAATCAACGGACGTAGCCTGTATGTAATGGTCATGTAATAAAGTCAGAAATCTAAATTGGCGCTTGGCTTAGTGCCAGGAATAGGTGGTAAAAGGACCCCTTTAAGCCTTGCGATCTATGGGACAGATAATGTAAAGCTCATTTGTTTTTATGGCCCGAGGTTAACTATGGTGTCATGTGGCCAGCACAACCTCTTGAACTCAGAGGCGTCCACGAAATCCCGAAATTCAAAATTCCTGTCTTCACCGGGATTCGAACCTGAGACTACTTTACCAACACAGCGAAGAAGAATTGTAATTATTAGTTACTTATTTAAAAATAAACGAGTTTGTAACAAAAAAATATTGCGGGCTACGAGTATCCAAATAATAACTTAATTATGTTTGCTTCGACGTAAAGGAAACGCTTTAAACACCAGCTTAGGCGCCAACTTGTGTTAGCTGACATAGAAGGGAGAACATGGCTGCATGTGGCTTCAGAACGAGACAACTGGAGGTTACTCGGTTACTCACAAAGGCTGCGGGATACACATTTGAGACCAAAAGAAAATCCGCTGCCGAGGACAGACGCAGACGGCGAAAAGAAAATCTTAATTAACCACCGGCAGACAATGGTTATGCTAGCCTGGATGTGGCAAAATATGTAGGTCAAAGCTAGGGCTGCGTAGCAACGTGGAATGGTTGCACTTCTCATCAATTGCATAAATAATTTTTAAAAATTAGATGGTTCTCTTTCGGAAAAGAAAAAAGTAGAAGTTACATCAGAACTTTGAATGATCTAAAATATGATGTCCAATTTTCATTTTCTCTTCTAGTTTCTGAGATCTAAACGGGACGGACAGGCAGACAAACAGACAGGCCACACAAAACTAATAGCGTCCTTTCGGGGGCCGCTAAAAATAATAATTTAATTGTTTCTTACCATCTGACAACTCTGTATCTGAAGACAGTACTGTTGCGGGCGCTGCAAAAATTAGATAAATATGTCTAAGTTGCAAGTTTATGCATTGGCGAAAGCCGACTTTTTATTTCTTTTTACCGTTGGGGGGTGGGTGCAATTTTTACACACACACGCACAAACGTATATACATAACATCCAGGCCCCGTCGGTTCATTTGATTTTCGGACCTAGGCACACACACAAAGAGATAGAATACTATAACAATAGTTATGCAAATGAAAGTACACACAGGGTAAGTGAGACAGTGAGAGTGATAGAAACAGAGAGAGACAAAAAGATACAAAGACAGAGATAGAGAGACAGAAACAGACAGAGAGACAGATAGAGAGACAGAGAGAAAAAGACAGAGAGAGATAGAGAGACATATATATAAATATATATATATGTATATAAATATATAGAGAGAGAGACAGAGAGAGACAGAGAGAGACAGAGAGAGACAGAGAGAGACAGAGAGAGACACAGAGAGACACAGAGAGACACAGAGAGAGAGAGAAAGACAGAGAGAGACTGAGAGAGACAGAGAAATATAAAAGATAATGAGAGACTGAAGAATAGAGACACAGAGATAGGAGAGGCAAAGAGACAGAGACAGAGATAGGAGAGACAAAGAGACAGAGATAGGAGAGACAAAGAGACAGAGACAGAGATAGGAGAGACAAGGAGACAGAGACAGAGACAGTATCTAAGAGAGCAAATTCTTATTGATAATTTTACCTGTCTTGAGATCCGAGTTGGTCGTATTGATAGTTGTACCTGTGGAACTGAGGCCGGAGGTGGTCATATTGATAGTTGTACCTGTGGAAATGAGGCCGGAGGTGGTCATATTAGTTGTACCTGTGGAACTGAGACCGGAGGTGGTCATATTGATAGTTGTACCTGTGGAAATGAGGCCGGAGGTGGTCATATTGATAGTTGTACCTGTGGAAATGAGGCCGGAGGTGGTCATATTAGTTGTACCTGTGGAACTGAGGCCGGAGGTGGTCATATTAGTTGTACCTGTGGAAATGAGGCCGGAGGTGGTCATATTAGTTGTACCTGTGGAACTGAGGCCGGAGGTGGTCATATTGATAGTTGTACCTGTGGAAATGAGACCGGAGGTGGTCATATTAGTTGTACCTGTGGAACTGAGGCCGGAGGTGGTCATATTGATAGTTGTACCTGTGGAAATGAGGCCGGAGGTGGTCATATTAGTTGTACCTGTGGAACTGAGGCCGGAGGTGGTCATATTAGTTGTACCTGTGGAAATGAGGCCGGAGGTGGTCATATTAGTTGTACCTGTGGAACTGAGGCCGGAGGTGGTCGTTGTGACAACGTCATCATCATCTGTTTGAACGAAGTACACGAGTATTGCTTTAAAATCATTGGATAAAGCAATTTTTTTTCACTAGTGCAATGAACAGTGGCAACAATGGACTCGTGGGAAGTTGCGATCTCCCATCGGGTGCGGATTAGGGGATGCCCTCAATATATGGTGGGTACCAAAGAATTAAAATCCCCGGGGTAGACCAAAATAAAATCTGCAGTCCTGCAGTAGGCCTAAGTGAAGGAATCCACAAAGCCTAGGTCACATCCGAAAGTAAAGGCAGCTATTCAGAGATCAGGAAAGGGCCACTTCCCCAGATGGTTGTAAAGTAAAGTAAAGTTCCCCTTTTAGACCTTGTGGTCTATAGGGCAGATGATGTAAAGATCATATGTTTCTGTGGCTTACGATTAACGAGGGTGTCATGTGGCCAGCACAACGACCAACCGCCTTTACTTTTGCCCAACTTATGTCAGGTACTCATTAGAGCTGGGAGGACTCAGAGGCGCCCGAAGATCCAGAAATTAAAAATCGTAGTTTTTACCAGAATTCGAGCCCGGACCCCGGTTCGGAAGCCAAGCGCTTTACCGCTCAGCCACCGCGTTGGAGAATGAAATTTGTCAACAAAGTGGTGCAATTTTCTATAAATTCTTGTCATAACAATATGGCTAAGTAAAAACAAACCTGACAACTTGGGCTCGGATAGAACGAGTTTCATGAGTGTAATACATAATGAAAAGTAAACAATCAAATACTTTACAATTGGCAGTAGTCAATGTCTGAATATAACAGCTATACACTACTTGTACTTGAATATCATTTTCTCCTAAATTCACCTGGTCATCTACTGTGTAGGACTGCCTTGATCCAACCTTGTCGAAACAACCCACAATGCATAGCCAGATAACCCTAACACTGTAGACTTACACAGAGAAAGTTAACATCATTCCTTTTTTAAGCACACATGTGTCGGTTGATTACACATAGGGCTACACTGACCAGCATCAAAGTTCAGTTACCGAAGATGCAGATGATAACACAAAAGAAGTCTTCTTTGATGAACTGGAAATAATTTATGAAGAGGAGCCATTGCATGGCATCATAATAGTCCTAGAAGATCTTAATACAAAAAAAAAACAGCATTTAGTTCAGAACACCAATCAGAAAAGAAAGCTTACACGAAGAAACCAACAATAACGACATAAGATTAGTGGATCTTGCATCAAGAAAAGATATGTGTATCAGCAGTAGTAGGCCTACATTTCAACATTCCCAGATATAAGGACTAGAATCAAGAATTTGGGAAGAACTCATTCTATCTCAGGGTATAAACCGGATCCCTTCCGAACGACAGTACAGTGCACATACCGTACTTCAAGGCAGCCATTCAAGTCCATGACACTATGCCATAATAACTAATTAAAGCTCTATCTTAATTTTTTTTTGTTTTAAACCTCTTCACCAATGCAATCACGATAGGCAGCACAAAAGTCAACAGAATATGATGTTACTTTTGCATGTTTAATATCTAATCTAAATTTCTGGAAATAGAAGAATGAAAATAAGATAAAAAAAAGGTAATGTGGTCTAATTAAAATAGAGGCGAAAACCAAAAGAATGAATGGTACCCTATCACCTACACACCGTCACCACCATTACAATAAACATTACATCAAAGCCGTCCAAGCCGCTTGTACACAGGCTGTAGGTAAAAACACAAGTTAATGTTTGGATGTAATTATAAAGCTAGATATGACGTTTAGGATTTTTTAACTCTTTCTCTCCTAACTGACGATACCAGCATTGATTCCACCAGAATGTGGTAAATAATTACGGAGAGAAAGAGTTAAGGAATTTTTTTTTTAAACGTTTTTTTTTAATTGCAGTTATTTTTTCGACGTTGTTGTCCCCCCCCCCCCCCCCCCCCCCCCCCCAAGTGCTCATGTTGAGAAGGCCACAATTGATCATCACTCATGGGTCCGGGCGCAATGAAACTCCAACACGGTACCTAAATGGGCCGGTAGGGCCACCGAAAGGACCTCATGGATGCCACTATGTAGAAAATTGTTTAAAAGCTCTATACTATTCTCTTATAAAAGAGGACCTCTGAGCACCGCGTTTAAAAGAAATCTCTCTACAGTGTAATACTAATTGTATCTAACTTATGTTCCGAAATAATGTAATAGCTTACTTCCGTATACAGTGCTACCAGTCAGGGGCGGACTGGGTATCAAAATCGGCCCGGGTATTACCATATAAACCGGCCCACAAATGGTGTGTCATATATTTTCGGGTTGGGGGGATTTTTACCCCACTCCGCAATTTATATATATATATATATTAGTGTGTGTGTATAATGTGATTAACCTTCATTACATTCTGATCTTTTATTCATTCAAACGTTTTTTCTAGCCCAGAATACTCTCTTCCTATAATTAGCGGAAAGACAGTACTCACCACCATGGGACAGCTAGGGAGTCCGGAGGAGCGCTGTGAACTCCCCCAGTGGGGATCGGGGCAAAGCCGGATGGAAATCAAGCATTATTTTCGTTATTTCAAGCTTTAAAAATACATATATGAGGTATCTACAGTGCAATTAGCCTGCTACCCTTCCGCTAAAAAATTTCAAAATCCAAATCTGCTATTCAATGGAGTCCAGCGACTGGTAGAAAATAGTAACTATAATTTTGCTTTAGCTTTTGTATTGGAGGGGGGAAGGGAAACCACAAAACCTCTTTTGGCTACGCTCATGAAATTTGGTGACTGTAGTTTGCTTAAGTTGGCTGCACTTGGGCAGTAAATAAAGTTTCCATTTCAAACAATGATGTCTGAGGCAAGTGATGGTTTGAAGACCCTCCCCTCCCGGCTACGCCCATGTGTTATATTATAGGTGTAAGCCTAATTCTCTACAAAATATATAAAGTTTGATAATGCATCGAAAACTGGATGTATGCATTCGTAGGATTACACAATGAATAAAGAAGTAAATTATCTTTAACTTTGAAGGAACATCCAAAACGTGTTAAACATTTTACAGAAAAAAAAATTTACAACGCTAAATGAATCTTTGAAACATTATTATTTTTGATAATCAAAACAATCAAAACAAAATCACGTCTTGAATATTCCTTGCGATAGGGATCCGACTCCGACGGGGGCCGCCTCTAAGTTTGTGTAACAACACAAACTCTCTTTGTAAATTTTTTTTTTAAAAGTTTTTTTTAAAATCATTCTTAATTTTTAACACATATACCTTCGATATCAATGGACTATTGGAATTGCTTCGACTTCTTCAACCCTTCATCCGAAAACACAGTACACAGGAATGTGACGTTGTCGGTTAGTTCTAATGGTTGTACAATTACTTTAAGCCTTGTTTCATCCAACTGGGACTGGTACCTTTTATTTGCATTCGACTCTGAGCATTTCTTCAATGGTGAAAAGGTGCAAGATGTCAAAGTATCGGCATTCAGTTTCTCTATGCTCACTGCTGAGACTCTCTCCGTGTTTGTTGCCTCCCAGAAACAGCTTAAGACTCCCAGCTTTTCGACGTGGTTTCCTTCAGGAAAATCTGTGGTCACGTGAACAGTTAAGCTCATGGTTTTCAGAATCAGAATAAACGCTGAAAAAAAAATTGTTTTAGACAAAACAAAAAGGTCAAAATTATTTTTTTAAGCTTGATAATGTATCGATAACTGAAGGCATGCATTCAATGAACTCTGTATCTTTAAAAAAAAATATAATAGGCCTTATGTTGCTTTTTAGTCGCTAAATGTGTAGGGCCTAAAAGGATGAAGCCTACTAGTAGCACTATTTAGGGATGTAGGCTATTAGGCCTACATTATTTCGGAAAATGTGTTAGATTAAATTATCATTACACTGTAGATTCTGTAAGAGATTGTTTAAAAAACACGACGCTCAAAGGGCCCCTTTTACAAGAAGATATTATAAAACCTTTAACAATTTAATAATTTAATTTAATACGTTCTATACTTTAGGTAGCCCTATCGGCCCATTTGGGTACCGGCCCACCGGGCATTAGCCCTAATGCCCATATAGCCAGTCCGCCCCTGCCCCCATGGCCCCCAAACGATGGAAAATTCCTAGCTACGCCCCTGCATATTTCATGTAAATAGTCACTGTAAAGTGTTCATGCAAAAGAAAACAATGGTAAATCAGTAGAAACAAATATAATTTGAGATAAATATTACAATTTTTATCACAAATAAGCTAAGTTATTTTATTGAAAAATAAACAAAAACAACAAGAAATGGACATTGCATTCTCTATTTAAAACTTTAAATACAATTTGTCTTATATACTTTTTAACAATGTGTACTCACATGTGAGCGTAAATAAATACATTTTTTTTTATTTTGCCGTTCAATATCGCTATGAACGACTTTCCATTAATTGTTTAAAAATGTCAATGTTCTTGTAGTGCCAGATATGTCGCAGACACTGCTCTTTTCATAGGGAGTTTTGTTTTGCTGTTTAAAAAAAGACTTAAGACGTAGGTCCTCCCGCGTTGTTCGGCGCATACGGCGGCAAGCTCTCTTCAGAGAGATCGGTCATAGGCGTATTCCACAGACTCTTCCCAGTTGGCGCCCATGGATCTTGTTCTATCCGACATGCAACATCTTGATATGGATCTCCAGCACTTGTAATAACCATGCTTTAATTGGATGAACTGCTCTATTTTAACTCAATCTCTCCATAATTATTTTTCCACGTTTCGAAGGAATTCTTCATTTTGCTCATCACTATTTCACTCCCCTATTATGATTGGGCTTCAATAACTTTGTTGTTTGTTATCAGAAAATGTTTTATTTGGTATAGAAGTAAAGGGGAAGGCCTGCTCTTTTTATATAACATAAAATCAAGTTTATAAATATAAACATTAATTTATTTTAATGAGGTCAAAATCAACTATGGAATCGTCGATTAGTAGAGAAAGAGTTAAACAACTTTGTTTTATTTCACTGTCTCCAATCAAATTGGCCTTAGGTCACCATAAGGAAAAAAAAATGGCTAGACATATTTGATGAAGCAAAGTCACCTAAAGGAAAATATAGATGAAATAAAGTATACTAAAGTCGATGACTGGAAGAGTTACTGGAAATGTAATCTTGATCAATACCACGTGCCTCTTAATGATTAGTTTTGGCGATCATTGCCATTTTAACATTTTACTGAAATAAGAAAATTCGACCATAGTTATTCCTGTCAGTTTTGATGACAGCAAACATTTCCATCTACACAAATGAAAAAAAAAAACACAACTGGGGTCACGAAATTGACTCTTAAGATTACAGTTTCAAGAAATAATAAATTAAAATTATAAATACAAACTACAACTGTTAACAAAGACGACCTTAATAAGTGTCGTTTTTTTATTCTTAAATTCCCTCCTCTACTATACACTAATATGTATAACAAAATAAATAAGTACAAATGACCATTTAAAGATCTGAAACTTGTACATTATAAGTGGCGCATCTGAATTAGAAGTAAAAAAATGGGAAATAGGGCACAGAAGCTAAAGGTTGGCCACCCCTAGCGTAGACTATATTTCAGGAAACAGTACTAGGAAAAGAAGAGGAGACAGAAAGAAAAAAAGTTGGAAAAAAAACCCATTAAAAATAGACTGGCCTGTCATTGAAAGAGATTCCTTTCAAGGCAAAAGACCAAGAAAAGGACAGATAAAGTTGTGGTGACCCAATGGATTAACAGAGTAGGTGAAGATTTGAGATAGAGAAGGAAAAATAAACACACACACACTCATATATATATATATATATGAGAGAGAGAGGGAGGGAAAGAGAGACGGAGAGAGAGAAAGCAACAAACAGAGACACAGAGAGGAAGAGGAAGAAACACAAAATATATAAAGAGAGAGAGAGAGAAAGAAAGAAAGGGAGGAAAAAACAGAAAGTCTGGGAGAGAGAGAAAGGGGGAGAGATAAACAAATGCGAGAGGAGAGTGAGAGAGAGAGAAACACCTTTAGAATTACACAACTTAACATTGTAAAGGTGTCATTTTTTTGGGACAAAAGTATTTCAGCCAATAATTCTAAGTTTCCACTAAATGTCTTCAGTTGTATACTCTCAATATTCTAGTTTAATATTTTATTGACAGGTTCGAATGACACTGACGTTATTCTCATAGACATAAAACCTTTCTATGGGAACTTCATGTTGACAATCAACCTTTTTTTTTTTTTTAATGTTTTTTTTGTTTTTCAAGTTAAAACATGCTCAGTGCGCTATGATCATATCACGGCCGGCACTAGGCATAGGGAAAACTAGACAGCCGCCTAGGGCCTCTGAGTGGTTTAAGAATAAAAATTATGAAACAGATCAAATCTCATAGAAAAACATCATGGTTCTATGTCTAGTAGCCTACCTTTCATGGGCGCAGCCAGGGGGGTTGGGGGTTCTACACCCCTCCCCCGAAATGAGATCCCCCCTCAGGGGCGGGGGGCGGAATTTAAGGACTGATTTTTTGCTTTTATTTTGTTTATTTAAGTGAGAACCCTCACTTTCCCAAGCGAAGCCAAAGGGTTTTTACAAATGAGTAGCGTTAAGTCCACGGAGCCCAGGGTTCTCTGAGGAACATTTGAAGTGATCAGTTCGCTAAGGTAAATGGGCATTTCTTTGTTGTAGATGCACTAATGACAATGGAGTGTAAGCAAGAGGGGCGTAGAGAATCACGTCTTGCTTTTTTTGTAGGACTATTTTTTGCAGCGTTATTCTTCGTCACAGCGTGGCGATTCTGTCATCAGCAATAACGGTGTTGCAGTAGTCATGGCGGAAGAGTATGAATGCCACAGATAGCTTTTTTTTTTTGTTGACACTATTGTTAAATATGGCAGGATCTGGCGTAATATGCGCAGATGACTTCTTGTGTATAAGTCAAATAACAGAGTTGGAATAGTTAAGTAAGTAAAGGTTCCCCTTTCAGACCATGTGGTCTATAGGGCAGATGATGTAAAGAGTTGGGTGAAATCAAACTCAAAGATTGAGAACTGCAGGGACAAAAAGAACCAGGCAGTTTATGAAGAATAGGCAATCTGCGTCATACCTTCAGTTATCCTGAGATTGATTGTGCTGCGCTTGATTGATTAAATTGTTCTAGATTAATTGTATTGCGCTTAATTGATTGAGCTGTTCTAGAATGATTGTGTTGCCTAAACAGAATTGTAATAAATGAAGGTTCAAGAAAAAAAAACTAATTCTAAGTGTCAACGACCATAGATGTTTTATTGAGACAACTAACAATTATTCTCTTATCGATCCAAACAATACACTTTACCACAGTAACTGAAAGAGGGAACTCCCTGTTGTAACCTCATATAAATCATTAAAAATAGAATTATAATTATACGGATAACAAACGGTGCATCGTAGTCATGGACATTGCTGCTTTCCTCATTAAGATTTTGACTAAGGCCTTATTTATCGGTGGTATATTTCGCAATATAGTCCTTTTATGTCATATTTCTTAATTAATCTTTATCTTTTGGTAACTGCTTATATTTAGAATAGTCGACAACTATTGAGCTCTATTCTAATGATTTCAAAAGGTAAGAGATAGTAGGCTTACATTTTTATTGTAAAGTTATGAACTTATAGCATATATATATATATATATAAAACATAACGATAATTCAACTTACAGGCTTCAAAACCATATAGATAATTGTAGAAACAATTTGTAGTAACTAAAAAGGAAAGGATGGTTGCCTGGTCGTTCGCTTTCGCGCTGGACTGTGGTTCAGACTTGTAGATGGTCCCGGGTTCAAACCATGCCAGCTCCTATCCCCCATCGACCCGCGGGAGGTATGAGCTAGGAAGTATATTATCTTCAACTCTGAAACATGGAAAACATTTTACAATTACAAATGATAGAAAATTCGTACATATACCCCTTCTTCCTTAAAGCATGGAATGGGTTGCCTGAATCGGCCTTGAAAACCAATAACTTATCAGAGTTTAAGTGTGTACGTAACATGCACGACTAGATCAATACATGGATACGTGTAGGACGTGATAATCCTCTCCTGTGAAGGAACGTCTGTAATTTATAAGATAAGTTAGAACATTAGTGAGGAGCTTACGCTTGTTTCTTGCCGCAGGATTAACAAATTAAGACTAAGATAACCCCACGATGACCTGCTAACCATTGTGAAAAAAAGTAAGCGAAACTCTATGGCCAGATCGCAAATCCTCGGGGCTCGCAAAGACCTTCCTTCAGGGAACAGTACCAGGACGAAGAAGAAGAGGAAGGCAGAGAAAGCGATGGGAAGACAACATCAAAGAATGCACAAGCCTGTCAGTGAATGACATTCTATTAAAGGCAAAGGAAAGAGAGGAATGGAGAAAGACGGTTGAGAGTCACCTTCAAAGCGTCTCTTAAAGCATTAAATATGGTTCCTGCCACCCAGCAGATGAAATCTTTTGATAAAGTGTGAAACAAACAAAAATAATTACCAATAATTAACGGACTATTTGGTTATTTAGTTTTTAATTGATTCATGTTTTGTTAGGTACAATAAATAATTGTTTAAAGTTTCATGTTGACCCTAAAATGTCTGTGGGAGAAATAACGTGTACAATTATTTAAGTGAACAAACCCTGAAATATTTTATTTAGTTATATCTCTGAATCAATGTCCCTTTTCGTATCAAACAAATAATTAAATAACCAGTTATTAATTGACTGTTGTTTTTTCCCGCGTAATTACTACGTCAATGAATAAATTATGCAAAGTTTCAACTTGATCAGAGTTTGGGTGTGGAAGAAAAAAAAGTGTTCAAACTTTTTTTACTAGACAGACAGGCAAAAAGACAGACAGATAGAGCGAGTTGATATAAGCTTTATAATTAGAGTAAATTTTACCTAGATGAATAGCTTAATTCTTCCGACGAGTTACGTTTGCCTGAATCTCACCGTTCTTTAAATAATTTTTTCGCTTTTTTTTTTTTTTCCCACAATACCTCTATTCAACTTGTAACTTCGAGGAAACTTCAGGGTGGGTGGGTGGAGCCTGGACACGGATCTAGAAAACGGCTAACGTTTTTTCCTAGAAATTTAACAATTGATGTAGGTCTATATTGCTGAGAAAAGAATTACAAGCTCATTGGCCACAGTGGGAAAAATCGATTTTGATAGTTATAAGTTTTCAAAGTAGAAAAGGAATTTAAATTTGGCAAGATAAATTAGAGCTTTTATATAGCGCTACTTTCGTGCTTATAGCATGCTCAGAGCGCTATGGTTCAAATCTCATTAGTGGTTCAATGGGGAGAAGGGGGGGTATCTGGGAGAAGATTTTCCGTGCTGTCTTTAGGCGATCCGTAAACGCAACTCTGCTCGAACCTCATGGGTAGCCAAGACAAGTTAAAGCGCACTTAGCCTCTCGACCACGCTTCCCATAAGAGAGCAAGGTTTTTTCCGCATTCATTGAATAACTCTAGATCTAAAAGCTTATCATTGGAATATCTCAAGGTGTTGTAGATCCATAGTTTCGCTTAACCAAGATTTTTTTTTTTCGGGTGGAAAGGGATTGTAAAAAATGTTCTAATCTAACATTCATTATTTATTAAGAGAAAAACATTCGCTCAATAAGCTGTATATGAACTAATTAAATAACAAAACAAAACATTTTAGTTTATTTAAAGAAATCTCTACAACTCAAATAGGAACATACACTTAAATGCTATTTAACCGTAGTTAGGCCAATATTAGAATATGCATCCTCTCATAGGAACCCCTGAAATGAGGAAAATCTATTAAAAGCTAAGAACAAATACAAAATAGGGCAGTAGGATTTATATTAAAACAACAACAACAACGAATATTCACTTTTAACAAAAGTAAAATTACTAAATATACAGACACCTCAGGACAGAGTCAGGACAGAGTCAGGACAGAGTCAGGACAGAGTCAGGACAGAGTCAGGACAGAGTCAGGACAGAGGAATAAAAAGTAAAGTAGCAAAAATAATATTGATGTAACTATGTTCCCGCCCGATGGTGCGCACCATCTCACTGTTCCACACTGGTGGTGGAAAACATAGAACCACGGAACAATACTAACCCTCAAATAGTTATTGGTATTCACCAATCGTCTTGGTGAAGCAAAAGGATGCGACTTTGTGTAGACTATAGATCGTTAAACGAAGTCACACATAAGTACAGGACAGTTATCCTCTACCTAGAATCGACGACACCTTGGATACGCCTACTAGGATCACAGATCTTCCCTACTTTTGATAGGATAAGATAGGATCATAGCGTATTGAGAAAGCTAAAAGAAATAAATTGCGCTAAACAGAAACTGGGTAAAAGTATTTGTAATCACACAACTTTTTTTTTTATTGTTAGTGCAAAATAATTGATACATTTACGCTTAATGTAAGCTTTTTTTTTTTTGTACAGTATTTTTCTCTCTACTTTCTTGATTAATTTTGTTTTTATTATAAAATTTCATTGACAAAGCAGCTAGTCAACATGAGCTACAACAGGCTGTTAATAAAGATCTTCTTGCTAGCAGCCGTATGTAAGTTATTGGATTAGAACAATAATATTAGAAATCATATTGAAGAGATAGATAAAAAAATATTGATGTGTGTCATATTGATATGTGTTATAGTGAGTGTAGTGATTATGTTTTGTATATAATATTGTAAACGGTACGTCATAGAACCTTGGTTGTAAGACTGAAAGAATTCTATGTTTATTTATTATTTTTACTATTTATTTCATTGGTCCATTGGTGGGGACAGAGTTACAGCGCTTGAAGTTTTGTTATTGTTGACGGGGGACCGGAGTTTTGTGATAGCATAGTAGGAGCCATTATAAGACAGTTCTGATAGTTAATGTATATTTAGGAATTAAGCTTTGTTGGCGTTATATACAGTTATAATTTATTCCTATTGCTTTATTAAATATTTCTTATTTCTAATGCATCCCTGGTGTTCTTATAGTATTGCATACGTAATGTATCCATGCCAAAGTCATACTCTAGTTCACAACAATCACAACAATGGTGGAGCAGCAAGTGTGTCAACAAGTTGACATGTGAACTATTTTATATAGTACTATTTCTTATAGTACCACTAACGTGTCAAACCTTTGACATAAACTAGGAGATTTGTATCTATTATCTTTTGGTTAGCAGTAAGCTCTACTTTCTTGGAGTAAAGAGCTGGAAAATTAATTAACTCAGGGACAAAAACTCTTGTCCTAAAGTATAAGAACAAACCTACGTCCATAAAATGGCCGAAAAAGTATACGGTGACCTACTAAAACTTTACGAAACGGGGAAGAGTCTTGGCTACCAGAGAGAAGAATTGGACGAGTGGGTTGCTAAAATCATAAGACAGAATGAGGAGAGAGATGCTAGAATGGAAGAGAGGAAAGAAAAGGCGAAAGTAGAAGAACGGAAGATGGCAATGCAGGAAGAAGAGATGAGATTTAAATGGAAGCTAGAAGAGGACCAAGTAAAGGCCAAAATCGCTGCCATTGAAAAAGAGAGTAAAGCAAAGGATGTTGAGGGGGAAGAAAATAGAGACACGAGGAAAAGAAATACGCCCCAAACAAAAAGACAAAAATTCGTGGAAGGCACGGACAAGATGGATGCGTTTATCAACAGATTCGAAATGCTAATGAAACTTGAAAAGGAACCGCAACACGAATGGGCCATACAACTTCTCAGTCTGGTCGGAGGAAACGCCCTCGATGCACTACAAGTCCTAAGCGATGACGAGGTAGCGAACTATGCCATCCTCAAGAAAACATTACTGGATTTCTATCAATACAGCGAGGACGAGGTATCGAACTATGCCACCCTCCAGAAAACATTGCTGGATTTCTATCAATACAGCGAGGACGAGGTATCGAACTATGCCATCCTCCAGAAAACATTGCTGGATTTCTATCAATACAGCGAGGACGAGGTATCGAACTATGCCATCCTCAAGAAAACATTGCTGGATTTCTCTCAATACAGCGAGGACGAGGTATCGAACTATGCCACCCTCCAGAAAACATTGCTGGATTTCTATCAATACAGCGAGGACGAGGTATCGAACTATGCCATCCTCAAGAAAACATTGCTGGATTTCTATCAATACAGCGAGGACGAGGTATCGAACTATGCCACCCTCCAGAAAACATTGCTGGATTTCTATCAATACAGCGAGGACGAGGTATCGAACTATGCCATCCTCCAGAAAACATTGCTGGATTTCTATCAATACAGCGAGGACGAGGTATCGACTATGCCACCCTCCAGAAAACATTGCTGGATTTCTATCAATACAGCGAGGACGAGGTATCGAACTATGCCATCCTCAAGAAAACATTGCTGGATTTCTATCAATACAGCGAGGACGAGGTATCGAACTATGCCACCCTCCAGAAAACATTGCTGGATTTCTATCAATACAGCGAGGACGAGGTATCGAACTATGCCATCCTCCAGAAAACATTGCTGGATTTCTATCAATACAGCGAGGACGAGGTATCGAACTATGCCACCCTCCAGAAAACATTGCTGGATTTCTATCAATACAGCGAGGACGAGGTATCGAACTATGCCACCCTCCAGAAAACATTACTGGATTTCTATCAATACAGCGAGGACGAGGTATCGAACTATGCCACCCTCAAGAAAACATTACTTGATTTCTATCAATACAGCGAGGACGTTATCTACAGTTATAATTTATTCCTAGTTCTTTATTAAATATTTCTTATTTCTAATGCATCCCTGGTGTTCTTAAAGTATTGCATACGTAATGTATCCCTGCCAAAGTCATACTCTAGGAGTTCACAACAATCACAACACGGTACTTTACAACTAAGGGTGACAACTTTTGTTATTTAATTATTTGTGGTAGTTGTAAATGTCTTGGGAAATTTATATATTATTTACTTGTCAACAAAAAAAAATTGATACAGGTGTTAACATAATGTAAGACGCAATTGAATATATATTCAGACTCAATTTTTCTTTTTTTACAAATGATACAGTAAAGGCAGGTGTTAAGAGTCAAAACGCATCACTCTGTCATCTAGCTTTTGATGGAGAATGTGAGGTAGATTATCAAACTAGAATGAGTCTTGCAAAATTTTCATAGAAAGCAGACACAAGTTTCCGTCTAATGAATGACCCAAGCACTGGACTTATCTTGCGATAGAAATCTAATGCAACTTTTTGCACGAATCAGTCAAACCACCCCCGTTACTTTTTTTTTTTGTTAAACCACCTAAGACACACAAAATCTATTTAAATACTCAGAAAGACACAAAGATAAAGACACACTCCTCGTTCCATACGCTAGGACAAATTTGTACTAATTCTTCTTCTTCCCTAGCGCTATTAGAGCATGGAATGAGTTGCCTGAGCTAGCCAGGAAAACCAGTGACGTAGCAGAATTTAGGTCATTGGTTAATATGCATGACTAAATGCATGACGCGTAGGACGTAATCATCTTCTTTTTTGAAGTAACGTCTGTATTATATAAGATAAGAAGATAAGCTGATAAAATTATAGTAGGTAAACAAGAGAGTTAAAAAGGACACCCAGAACACCTCAACCTCAAGATACTCTGTGAGCAATACCTACAACAGAATCTCTTTCGTGTCTTTGTTCATGTCAAAAAGCCTTTCGACTGTCTATGATGGAACACTCTGGGTAACAGCAGATAATACAATACATACAAACAAAATACATTTTTCATTAAAAAAAAATCTTGTTTAAACTCCACATATACAGACATATTCTCTAAAGACTGTAAAATGTATTTCCCTTTTGGTATCAAACAACATTATTAATTATCACTATTTAATTAACTAATTAAAAAAAACAACAAAGGTTACAAAGAAAATCGGCCCCAAAAAGACAGGTTTCAATATTTTTCAGAAAGAATGTCAGAATGAAATTCTATCAAAGACAAATGACAGAAAAGAATGGAGAAAAAGGGTTGATAAATCTTGTATGGTGCCCCAACGGTCCAGCAGAGCAATGGATAGGTGAAAGTGAATGCTAAGATAAATGTGAACCTGGCCTAACTGATGTCTTATAAGGAATATCTATTTGATCTATTTGTCTTGTAAATGTTCAGCCTCTTTTTCATTTTTTTTTTTTTAAAGGATACCTCAGCTCTTTAGCTTTTGACTACAGCTGTCGAGCTTAGTACATCCTAGGAATCCTTGGGCGTTGCCTCTTTTTTGGGCTCTTGGCCTCTTTATTGGGCTTTTTTTTTTTTTTTTTTTTTTTTCTCTCTCTTTTTTTTTTAATTCAAAAGGAGACACACAAAACATTGTTCTAAATTAAAAATAATACAAGGACAATTTCATTGAAAACATCATATCAAAGTCATATTCCAGGATTTTCAGTATGATCGCGGAGTAGGCTGCAGCGAAGATCCATAAAATGGTGACAGCAAGGGGTCCAGAAAATGATGACAGCAGAAGTCCAATAGAATGATTCAGCAATGGTCCAGAAAAAGGTGACAGCAAAGGTCCAGAGAATGGTGACAGTAAATGTCCAGAAGTTCACTACACCAAGGGTCTGGAAGATATTCACAAGAAATTTTAAAAATGTTCCTTAAAATGAGTCTTGCCAGAAATAGTTTCTTCATTATTATTTTTGTTAATTTTTGTTTTTATGAAGATTTATGAGTTATTAAAATTCATTTTTATTTATATTGTTTTTATATTATTTTTGCAACAATTTTTCCCTTAAGAACCTCAGACAAAGGACCCTCATCCTATATCCCTAGGATTCTTTGGGGTCTGCTAGAGTTACAAAAATGTACATATAATGAAGTAATTTGGTTTCTATAAAAGTACAGAGCTCAAAGTAAGTATGTGCATGAAGAGCTTAAAAGTTATTTCATTTTGGCGTATAACTCATTTTTAGATTATCCTTATTTTTTTTTTATTCTTGTTTATTGTAACAGTGTTCTTCCTTTTTTTTATTTTTTTTTCCTCTTTTTCCGTTTCTGTTTTTGAAACAATTGAGTAGTCCATTTGGTTCATGTTCATGAAATCCGGTCAAAGGGATGTAATCAAAAGAAGTTTCACCTTGCATCTTCCAGTCCTAATTGTCTCTCTTGTTGAAAGAAAATAAATAAATAGTTTACATGTAATTTTTAGAAGTTATAATTTTTAAAGCGAATAATTGGTGTATTAGATACATACACATGCATATTTTAAATATAAAACACACACACCCATACATTCAAACTTGTTTTCTTCATTGTTTAAACAGACTTTGTAAATTGATAATTTAGATTACAAATGTAACCTTCCAGTACATTTAAAACAAAAAAAAAAAAAAAAAAAAAAAAATATATATATATATATATATATATATAACATATGTACATTCAATGGATCAGAGTAAAAATACATTTGGGGTTAGCCTTTATATTGTTTAATTTTAAAATCAACTTTATTTCTATATAATGTGTCTAAATCATTAGGGTTAAAATTGACATTTTGAAACATAGCTTTAAGTCTACTGTTCCATACTAAGTTTCTGTATTCTGATACAATTATTAAATTGAAATTTTGTATCATTTTGTGTTTGGCTTTAGGCAACTTATTTAAGAGGATAGATAAATTAATATTCACATAGGTTTCACAATTTCCTTCCAATAACACTCTTACAGTATTTCTGACATTACTAAATACCGAACATTCTAAATATAAATGCTTTTCATTATCACCATTAGCTGATTGACAAATTTTACAACATTTTACATCAGGTTTTTTTTTTGAAAATGGAGTCATCCCAAAGATAAGTCTGTAAGATATTTCTTTAGCCTTTGTTGCAATGTGTTTGTTATGAAGATTAGTGGAAAGTGTCTTTAAAATCTGTTATATTTAAATCTTTTCCCCATTTAATCCTCATGGCTAAATTTTCTTGTAACTGTTTTTTTAATGTTGTGTATATTTCTTTATATTTCTTGTGTATTAAGGGTTCATTGCCAGGAAGAGTTCTTGAAATGGATCTATAAAAAGGATGTAAGTTTGTACCAAAATAGTGTGGAATGTTGTTTTGTATTCGGATTAAATTGCTTAATCTCAAACCATAATAATATATTGTGAAGGGAAAATCATTTGGATTCTTAACTACTTGACCTGTGAATTTTAATCTGAGTGCACATATTTTAGTTTTGATGTCTTGTAAATTGATCCCCCCGTCCTCTTTGTTTTGAATGATTGTGGTATGTTTGATGTTTTTAAGTGTATTTTTGAAGATGAAACTTCTAATTATGTTGTTTAATTGAAATATGTATTTTGTTGGAGGTTCTATAATATTGGCTAGATAGACTATCTTTGGGATGACTAAATTGTTTATTAGAATAGCTCTACCAAAGATGGTAGAACTTGTATGCTTGTACATGTTAACTATATTGGATGCCTTAATAATAATATTTTTCCACTGGTCTTCACAGAACAAAAAAGGATTACTATTGTATTCTATACCACATATTTTGATTCTGTTTACAAGTTTCAATGAATATTTTTCCTTAAATGTCCACCTCCCTACACCCATTATTGAGGATTTATTTATGTTAATTTTTGATCCACTGGCATGGCCAAAAAGAGTAAACTTTTTAACTATGTTATTAATATCCTTTTCAGAGGAGGGAAAAAAAGTTGTGTCGTCGACTTATGCCTTGACTTTGGCTACCGGGATGGGTCCCGGGATTTTTGTTCCTTTGATAGAAGGATCTGACCTAATAGATTCTAGGAAAGGTTCTATACAAAGGATATATAAAAAGGGGGATAAGGGACAGCCCTGTCTAACAGATCTTTGAATTGGAAAGGGTTGGCTAAGGGAATGGTTGATTATTAGTCTACTGTTGGCATTGGTGTAAATTAGTTTAATAAATTTAATTAAAAAAGGGCTGATTTTACATTTTTCTATTACTTTAAAGAGGTAGTTATGGCTGACTCTGTCAAATGCTTTCTCTTGGTCTACAGATAACAAGGAAGCGCTAGAGTTTTTTTCATGGCTGTAAATGATAAAATCTCGAATGAAATGTGTCATTCCATCAATATTCCTGTCGGGGTGGGTGCAGTATTGGTCTTGTCCTACGAGTTGGGGAATGAAGGGTTTAAGTCGTTTAAAGATCATTTTTGTCAGTAGTTTATAGTCTGTATTGAGTAGTGAGATGGGCCTGTAGTCACTTGGAGAACTGTTATCTGTTGTTTTTTTGGCTATTAGTGTAATATATGCTTCGTTGAATTTTTCTGGAAGTTGTCCTGTTATAATAGCGTCACTATATAGTCGCAGTAATAGAGGACTTATTAGGGGAAAAAAAAACGTATAGAACTCGAAAGTCAGACCGTCCGGTCCGGGGGATTTATTGTTTTGTGTCGAGTCTAATGCCATTTTGAGTTCATCTAGAGTAAAAGGGGTCTCCAAACATTCTGCATTAGCCTGCTTCAACTGTTTGCAGTGTTTTAGAAAACATTCTTGAGCCTCCTTATTTATGGGTTCTTCCTGATAGATATTTGTGAAATGTCTCGTGAAAACATCTTTTATTTTGTCTTCGTCTTCAACTTTGGAGCCGTTTATATCAAGAACACTTGTTATGCATTTATTTGACTGGACATTTTGTTCAATTGACAAAAAGAGTTTATTAGGACCTTCCTGGCTGATATAGTTTCTACATCTAACTTCAGCTCCTTTGTAGATGTAGTTGTTTAATTCTTCCAGCTTTAAAGAGGCTTGTGTTCTATCTATTTCATCCTCAGCGTGTACTAGTGTGTGCTTCAGTTTTTCTAGTTCTTGTTTTCTCCGTGTTTGTATCAGTGTTGATATTACCTGACATTGTTGTTTTATTGAATTTTTAAGTAGTGTCCATATTTGTGCTAGGTTAACGTTTGGATTGTTTAAGTCTTGCAAGCAAGAATTGAGTGTGTTTGATATTAGTTCTATAAAAAGCGGTATTTCTCGGAGAGAGTTGTTGAATTTCCAATGACTAGTTTTCCTTTTCTTTTTTTTACTTTCCTTGCTTATTGCAACTATTACTGCCTTTTGGTCTGAGTACTCCAGAGGCTCTTCCAAATGAGCTATCTTATTTATATGGTACTCCGTTGGAACATAAATTCTGTCTAGTCTGGAAGTTACGGGATAAGCTTTGTTCACCGAAGTAGTGTCCTGACCTGTGGGGTTTACTCTTCTGTACGCATCAATTATTTTGAATTCGCTCTCAATGTCTTTCAGAAAGTTATTTATGGTAGGGTTCATCTGTAAAGGAAGATTCGCCGTTGCTGTGTACTGCCTGTCTAGTGAGGACGTGATGTAATTAAAGTCCCCTCCTAGAATCAAAGTATCCCCTTTATATGTGTCATGTAATTTTCCGCTCAAGAATTCAAAAAATTCCCGTTTCTCAGTTTTTTTTGCTGGTGCATAGATGTTAGCCAGTGTAATTGTTTCATTTCTTTTTTCCACTTTTATGATGACTACTCTCCCTTTGTTATCACTATATTTGTGTACTATTTTAAACCTATCTGACACTTGAAAGATGGCTACCCCCCTGGATCTGCTACCATAACTAAAACACCCTTCCTTAAAGCCCATATCTGTTGTGTATATTTGAGCTTTGTGTTCTGTGCCCAAATTTGTTTCTTGTAAAAAAATAAAGTCTGGTTTGTACTTTCTGGATAAATGAACTACGTATTTTTGTTTGTTTGTGAGTCCGTGAATGTTGAGGGTCAAAAACGTGATGTCCTCCATGATTATATATTTAAATGGGGTTGTTTGTAACTAGGGCGTATGTGTGTTTTTATGAAAATTGAAATGGTATTTAATCACTGTAAGAATATAAAGTCCAGTTTTCGTGTTTCTATTGGGTGAACTATGTAGTTTTGTTTGTTTTTCAGGTTTCGAATGTTAAGTGAAAGGATTGTAATGTTTGCCATGGTTGTGTGTTGGTGGGTTATTGAGTTGTGTGTGTGAGTATGACTCTGTGTGTGTCAGGATCCTCCCCTTCATCAATAACTAGAGGTCCAGGAGAGCTCGGGATATCTTCCAACAACACCATTTCCTCTCCCGTTCCCTCCCTTTCCCCTCTCACCTCAGAGCCTTCCCCCTGGTCATCCGAGGCAGAGGACAAAGAAAGAGTTCTTTTTCTGTGTATTATGTTTGGAGAGCTAGGTTCCGATCTAACGTGACCGGTCGTTTTCATTTTTTTGTGTGTGTTAGACAATGTGCTACTTTCGCCTTTTTTGGGGGGGGGGGAAAGGGTACCTTTCCCACTGTCCATGCGTTTTTCAGGTGTTGTACCTTTTTTTTTATTTATTACTGGTTGGAAACCGTCCTCATTTCTCTCGGGAGGTATAGCTATGATAGGTATAGCTTTGGTCTGCCCTTTCCCACTATCTTTCTTTAAGGCCGACGCATAAGTGGTCTTTTTTGCTTCAACGGGCCTTTCGACGTCCTTTTTGAAGCCCCTGGGGGGAGCCCTGTTGGGACATTGGTTTGACCAATGATCCTCCTTTTGGCAGAACCAGCATTGCTGCCTTCTCCCCGGTGTAGTGATTAAGACCTTATAGGTCCTGGGGTCTTCTTCATACTTCAACCGTATGTAATGGGGTAGCTCGGTACCCTTGCGAAGTTTGATCCAAGCCGCCCACTTGTCACTGACCCCAAGTCTAACAGCTTCTGGTTTTGAGCCTTCTGCGGCGAGAGTGCTGAAAATCTCCTCAATTTTTTTCTTCGAGATGGTGGGTGACACCCAGTGAAGAGTCACTTTTACTCTCTCTTCCTCAAGAGTGGTAACCTCCGCCCTGAAGGTGTCCTCACTACCGAAAACCTTTCCTATGATCCTGTTCCTCACCACCGGTGAGGAAACACCCAGGAACCATAGGAAAGGGTTCTCAAACCGGTACAGGGAACCCACCTCCTCCGGCCCGAGCCTCAAGGCGGCGACGATGGACGCCATCGAGGCTCGAACTGCTCCCTGTCCGGACAGTTTTATTAGTAGAGTACCCGGTTGGTGGACCAAACCACCCTCCAGATCCTTTTTCTCTATTAAGAATGTCTTAATAGACATAGTGAGAAAAAAAAAAAACACTCCTCACACTCCAAAGAAAAACAAGAGCCCGTAAGATCTCGATTAAAAAAAAACTCCAAAGAAAACACAAATAAAAGAAAAAAATACTTCCAATAGATCTGATTTAAACCGTGGAAACAGAGGCCTAAAATATTGCCTCGACCTGGTAGACCTTGCTGATCAGGGTACCTCCTGTGCCAGGTGAGGGGTTTTGACATTGTGCAGTGAAGCCAGAGTCAGCCTCTTTTTCAAATCCTTAAAAAATATATTATAAGTAATTTATTTGCAATTGTAGTATAGTTGATAATATGAAAAACTACTTATAATAAATTGTTGTTTTAAATTATGTCCGACTTATATGCATATTAAATAGACTTTTTCTCTTTAAAAAAAAACATTTTTATTTGTGTAAATGTAGTAGTTAGTATGACAGAACTTACATAACTTAGCAATAAAAATGTAAAAAAAAATTGGGGACAAAAAATCTAAAAAGCAATTGCATAAACGTGTTAACAATATAGTAAATGGTTACCTTCCCTACTGAAGAATCTTCCGTGTTTGTTACTATTAATAGTGAATAGTTTTAAAGTGGTGTATTTTGTTGAAAAAACTGCTTGCATAAGTGATTTAAAAAATTTGTTTTTTCGCTTTCAGAATAGAAAAAAGTAGCCGTTTCATCAGAACCTTGAATGGTCTTAAATACTATAATGTCGGATTTTTTCTATCTTTACGAGATCTAAACGGGACGGACGGACTGACAGACATTTCACCCAAAACTAATAGCATCTTTTCCCCTTTCGGCGGCCGCTATAAATGATTCATATTTTATAGGGACAATGAATAATTGTGCTTAAGTTTCAAATTGATCCAAGAACGGATTTGTACCACACAGACTATAAAAAAGAACGACTTTGCGCCCCTCCTCTTTTCGTCAGCAATATGCGAGCTTGTTTGTGCTTAAGTGGGTTGGGAGGAGAGGGTACACTGATAGAGAAATGTCTACTATTGGGATTGTATTTATGTGATGGTAAATATGAACATACTAGTTGACTGGCGGCGTAGCATACTCCGCTATTTTGCTGGGCCGGCCTTAGGCCACTGCAACCTATGCGACCGCAGTAGGACCCGCACTTTAATAGAACCCGCGCTAATTCTAGGTGTATAATTTTTTTAATTAAACCATTTTATAACTTATAACAGATTTCCCGCGGCCTTCTGTGAATTTACCAGGAGCTTCTGGAAATCTCTTGAAATTGCAAAATATACGAAAAAGTCCAGGAAATATCCGGAAATTATTCAAATCTTTTGAAAACTCATACAAATCTCATGAAATAGACAAAATTTTGGGGTGTCATTCAATATTGAAAACGCCAATCCTACGCGCGATTAAAAAAAACAACGGTATTATGCAATACCCGTAAATGTAGAATCTATTGAAAGAAGCTTCTCGCGCCTTAAACTAATGAAGAATTACTTGAGGTCAACAATTTTTATAGATAGATTGAAACATTTTGTAATTCTTGCTATTGAGCCTGATCTATGTAGGAAACAAAACTCTTATGATATACTCTATGACTTCGCTACACGCAAGGCTTGTGTAATAATTCTGTGCGTAGTAAAGAATGAATAAAATGCAACGACGAATGTATTTTCTAATACAAACTCTTAATTTTCACTTATTATCCGTATCCCTACCTAAACTGGGTTCCGCGAAATCCGTGAAGTCCGTCCCTGGTATTAAGTGAATACTACTTGTTCTCCCCCCCCCCCCCCCCCCCCTCTTTTTTTTTTCGCCTCTAAAATTACGTCCGAATTGCAAAAATAAAAGAAAGATATTTCCATTACTTGGTGTCCAAACTCTTGAGCCATGAAGATTTATATATATAGATACATGTGTAGTGTCTTAAGATGGGCACGTTTCTGTTTCAGACTGCACAGCTAGTTCGGACTATAAGCCTAGAGTTAGAGTTGTGACACGCTTGATGGCTCGATGTATGAAAAATAGACAACACTACAAATTGCTGACTAATGGGCATGTGAAGAAGTGTCTGAGGTATCAAGAAGAAATGAAAAAATATGTGGAGGCAAAAAGGATTTGTAAAGGTTTCAATTACTTTCTGTAAATCTACGTTGATTTCTGTTTCTTTGTCCCCCTTTCACTCGGCCAACAAACACCCCATTTCCGAATGGGGGCTGGCGAATTAAAGTTGTGAAATTACCAACAAACACCCCATTTCCGATTGGGGGCTGGCGAATTTAAGTTGTGAAATTACACTAGTAGTTTACGAGTTTTTTTTATTTATGTTAATTATATATACTAATTATTTATATTTTAACAATTTTTTTTTTAATTTTGCAGCCCTTCCCCACTCTAGTATGTTGGCTGATTTATTGAGATGATGGAGAGGCGATTGCATCAATCACGCTCCTCCCCCCCCCCCCAGACCCTAACCCTACTAGTGGGGAGGGGGGAAGTCCATTTTTTGTGTGTAGAAATCATTGTTTGTGACAAAAATTAGTTTATTGTTATCTTGTTACGTTTCTCTCTCTCTCTCTCTCTCTTAATCAGGAGTTCTGTAAACAAATGCTCATCACACAACACACCTAACACAAGAATTTGACAACAAGAGTTCTAAATAATCTGGTACTTTAATGCATAGATAACATCCAATACTAGACTATTGGCAACACGATCAACTACTACACCACTGTACATCAGTGGTTCCCAAACTTTTTTGTCTCGTAGACCCCTTGCCATGGTTTCTGGTTTTCGGTAGACCCCCTATTTAAAACTGCATTTTTGCAAAATCGCCAATTCCATTTTTGAAAACTAATTTTTGACTGTAGCGAGTCGAAGAGCGAAAAAGTAATTTAAAGTTACATATAAATTACAGAGATAATCTTTTTTCTAATTCAAATGTAAACCAAATCAAATAACAATTAATCTTTATTAATCATTAGAAATGATGTTGCTTTTGTTTGTTTTTTTCTGTACGTATATTATCCTTTGCTATGGATATTATGTTTTATATAGGAATTTGTTGTTCTATGATGTAGTCATCAAACATTAAATAGTAATTAATCAAATAATTGATTTGCCTTATGCATCATTCTAAAAGTTTTCGCAAAGCGCAGTGTATTTCTTGATCGTTCACGTCTGATACAGCTGATCCAGTACACTGTATGTATGTCGTTTGCAAAGAATTTTATAAGAAGCTTTTAATTTTATAACTTTTACCACCCCCCTGAACTGTATTGTTGCTTAAACAAATTGTTTTAACAATAACAGATGTAGGGTTGTGTAGAACAGTTTTTAAAACTATAGCGGCTGATAAAATCAATGTTTTACCTATAGTGTTTTCCTTATTTTGCTATAAGTAAATAGATATCGTTAGACGCTTGCAAACCATCATCTTCTCTATATGATGTCAAAGAGAGATATTGTGGGTCTATTCTGAACTTTATCTTTGAGTGTTCGAAAGTTTTTTAAACCTTTTTCTTTTTATCAGGGTGGCATTGTCTTAAATGATCCTCCAGCGTAATTAGTTTCTTATCGTCATAAAAAGGCACTTGGCAACCATTTATTTGACAAGGAAAAAATGAATCCCAATTTTAAATAATCAAAGCTCTAGTCTACATTTCTTTCTGTTAAGCATTAGTTACATGTAGACAGAATTAAGCTATTGAAATAAGTATTGAATTTAAATGCGACAATTTTTCGTTTCAATAGCAGGATACATATTTAATTAAAGGATTAACTAAGGTACTTATTATATATGTTTAGAAAATAATTACAATAATAGGATGTTAAAATTAAAGTCATGACCTGCTTAATTGAAGTCTATTATTGTAGACCCCCGTGGACATCTCATAGACTCCCAATTTATTTTTTTCACTTTCGTAGACCCCTTGGAAATCTTCGTAGACCCCTGAGGGTCTATATAGACCACTTTGGGAATCACTGCTGTACATCGTACTTAACTTTACTG